>CM055267.1:68077568-69281166 GCA_029237695.1 Conchocele bisecta
ATGCACTTACACGCTGATCCCACTGTAAGGCACCCACGTATGTCAAAGATAATTATATTGGGGTGATTGCAACTAGAAACACACATATATAACATTAAACAGATCAATGGGAATAAGTAACTCGAAACTAGAAGCATTAAATCCCGGATTAGATACAGTGGAACCTCCCCAAACCGGACACCTTGAGATGGCCCCAGGGTGTCCGGTTTGGAGATGTTCCACTGTAAATCAGACATTTAAACACTCCATGATACATTCTAGTGTTTTTCAATCATGAAAAGTAATTAATATGATCAGACATACAGAACAGCGAAACACATCTAAATGAAACAGCCATATTGTTCAGATTGTCCGGTTTAGAGAGGTTCCACTGTATTTCATTAACCGTAATATTGACGTGATAGAAACGGTACATGTAACGCAATCAGCATACAGTAACACACTGCCTAACCTAGAGCACTCGGTGGTCAACCGGGATGCTGGACAACTAGCCTCGTGGACAATGATTGGGTACCAGGTCACCAAGGGTCAGCACATGAGTGATAGGTCCATCCAATGGCTCTCTAGATAGGAATCTGTCACTCACACACAGTAATAACCACATATGTATCGACTTGCGTCAGACAAGCAATCTCCCCACCTCAGTTTCATATCACAATGCAATACATGTACAGTATGTTATTTGCACGCACATCAGTAACGCACTTACGTATTTGGGACATTGTTTTCCCATTCACGGCACTAACCTACTATTCTATTTATCCCGTCAACACATACAAATGGCTGTAAAATGCAAAAATTGTATTGACTGGATATCAAAAATGTTTCACGGCACCGTGTTTCACGTCACATACGCACTGTGTTGACGGGATAATTATGTTTTATGGGATATGGCACTTGTCATAATGTTCGTAAGTCATTGTAAGGCTTTCAGAGTGCATGTATATATATGTGTGTATGTGCAACGCACTCTAAATCTGGGAAGACATCAGAAATGTGATTAGGCTCGGCCAATCTACCGGTTTGATTTCAAGTATACAATTTTTGAAAGAATATGGCCACAAATAGTTTATAAACACAATACCAGGCATTGTATATAATACAAAACGTGTCATTCTTGAGTGGCAGATTGTGAATGGTAGAGCTGCACAACAACTACACGTGCATGCGTTGCGTTAACCCTTTCAACCATACGTAACTGGAATGTACTATGATATACTAATTTTACGACCAATCCAATCGTCACAAGATGATTTTCAGATTAGTTCATTTATGAAAATGGGGTGGTTTTTGTTGTTCTAAAAGTATGACTATTACTTGAAGTTACGAGCCGGCTCATCTGGATCTGCACTGTTTGCAAACCCCGCTATAGCGGGCTTTCGGGTTCAAACGGTTAAATGGTATACATGACCAACCGAATAATTCTAAACGGAAGGGTGTGCACCACTGACTAAAGGTTCCCTACTTTTCCCCACCACACCCACTACACCAACACTCAAGCAGCTGAAACTTTGCCGTCAACCGTTGATCAGCAGTTATGATCTGATATATGGGCGAATTTATCGGGATTTACCTAGTTCATGAATTCAGACACTTCATTGCTCCGGGTGTCGTCGTGCGGTCGTATTTCGCCGGCGTTTTGATTGCCGTCGAACATTGATGTATCTTCCTTTCAATGAGACAGAACGGAAGCGCCATGGAGATGCCGACCCCTAATTTACATCTACACAACTCGTTTATATTCCCTGACAGCGTGACACTCAATCAAAGCCTCAATAAATTGTTTTGCCGGATAGATTTGTCTCTTGTGCCAGAAATCTTTCAAAATAACATTTGATTGAAAGACTTTTGTCATTGTTTTTGGAGTCAGGGATCAGCGCGACTCTCGCTAGATTGGTAAACGTCAATCCTTTTCTGACCCCCATTGTGAGGGATGTGTGCGCATTTCACCGACGTGTCATTATTTAATTGATGGCCAATCTCGGTAATCGGGCAGCACCGCGAACCGGTGTCTGTGACTGGTTCCACTATAACCAACCTTTCTTGTTGTGTTTTGTGCATGGTCGTTATACAAACCGATTTTTGTGGAATTTGGCCATGACTTATATATAAAGCGAATTACCTGGCGTTTATGCAAGGCTGTTTTCGAAACCGACTTTTGTGGCGTTTGCGCAAAGCTGTTACATAAACCGACTGTGGCATTTGTGTAAGGCTGTTACATAAACCGACTGTGGAGTTTGTGTAAGGCTGTTACACAAACTGACTGTGGTGTTTGTGTTAAGGCTGTTACATAAACTAATTGTGTGGCGTTTGCTCGCGACTGTTATACAAACTGATCTTTGTGGTATCGCGACTGTTATATCCTTTGTTTTCTCGTGACGTCACAAAACTATGTGCACAGAGATGTCCGCCATTTTGTTGCCCTAGCTGAAAACGCGGAAGTGATTGGAGCTGCGATAAAATTTAACCTCGGAAAATGCCAATTTGTGGTATTTACGGATGTTCAAATCGGCCAGGAGTCCAGAATGACATTAGTTTCTTCAAGGTTCCGAAAATTATAACTGGTCAGGGTGATGAAACGCTACAATTATCAACAGAAAGGCGTCGCCTGTGGAAAGGTGCCATATCGAGGAAGGACATCATGACGGAAGAAAAATGGGACCGCACAATTGTGTGTTCAAAGCATTTTGTTGGTGGTACGTGTTAACTTCGCATTGTTAACTGCTGTTTGTCTGACTTTACGGCTTTATACAAAGTACATGTTGAACTCAGAACTGTTTACCTCCGATTTACACACCACTTTGTAAGAGACGTAACGTATGCAATATTACCCCACCCACTATTTGTATATGTAAATTTTTCTTTGTTCATTCGTATTTCATAATCAATTCGTTACTGTCCGAGGCTGATACTTTCATAGTTCGATGTAAGGATGTTAGGTGGGAATGTAAACAAAAAATAATGACAGTGTAAATGTGACTATTAATTTTGCATTTAAAGGTAGATGCCCACACATTAGGCACAACATGTTCTTTATAGGAATTAATTAAGTGTATAATTATGTCACTATCCACCAGTTCTAAAAATTACGAGTGCCCGCTATATAGATTTAATCATTTAGTAATAAATATTTTACCCAGAGGCGGATCTGGAGGCGGGGGGGGGGGGGGTGGGTTGTTCAGCGGTTGTGAATTATGTTGTGACCAAGAGATAAATTAGGTGTGGCCACCAAAATAAATACAAAACATGCATGTCCCCTCCAATACTTGCGTGCATGTTTTTTACAATTGGATTATTATTAATACTTTCAATATCACTTATTTCAGGAACAAAGGCGTATGTACACGACAGAACTCATCCTGCATGGCTTCCATCCCTACAGTTGGGAAAAAAGGACATTTTGTCGCCAGCCACTGCAAGTGACCGCTTTCAAAGGGCCAGTCAGCGTAAGCAGAAGCGAAAAGTATCTGATGCAGTTTCGTCATTGAAAAAAAGACATATAAATTTCAGCCAGACGGCAAATGAAACTGAAAGTCCTGATCAGAAATGTTCATTTGATGAAGATGACTCTACGCCCGACAACAATTATGAGACTGAAAGCACCGGCCAGTCTACTGAAACGCAAACAGATATATCAGCAGAATATATTACACTACTTGAAGAAGACCAAAAGTCCCGGCTAGCTGAAAAAAATGACTTCAGAAAGTTACAGGTGGATAGGAAGGGATTATACACACTGGAAACATATGTGAACGACCCGGAAAAAGTTGCATTCTACACTGGATTGTCAAATGTACAAGTTTTAAAACTAGTATTCAGCTTAATTGAGGAACACATGAGCACCAACAACAAATGCCTTTCAAAAGAAAATGAGTATCTACTTTGCTTGGTGAAGTTACGAATGAATTATATGTTCAAGATATTGCTGATCAGCTAGCATTTCTCTGGCGACCGTACAAAGGAGCTTTCATGCCACATTAGATATATTGTTTGTGCGGTTGAATATTTTGGTACATTGGCCATCACGAGAAAATTTAAGAAATTCTATGCCTATGTGTTTAAGGAAAGAATTTGGCCAGACTGTTGTTATTATCCTAGACTGTTTCGAGTTGTTCACTGAGCGGCCAAGTAGTTCATTGAATAAGGTGTATACATATTCGAACTACAAGCATCACCAGACTGTAAAGTACTTGATTGGAATAGCCCCACAAGGTGTTGTTACATACATTTCTGATGGGTGGGGTGGTAGAACTTCAGACAAACACATTACCGAAAAATGTGGCATATTAGAAAATTTACTCCCTGGTGATGTGGTAATGGTGGATAGGGGGTTCTGCATAGAAGATGCAGTAAACTTTCATCAAGCCACATTGTTAATTCCAAATTTCACTCGTGGAAAGTCGCAGCTGCATCCGCTCGATTGTGTGGAATTTGCGCTTGACTATTACAAAAACCGATTGTGTGGCGTTTGCGCATGATTGCTATATACACCGAAAGTTGTAGCGTTTGCGCATGGCTTTAATATAAACCGACATGTGTGACGTTTGCGCATGACTTATATATCATATGTGTAGCTCCTGTGATACTGCTAGATAGTGGGAACCACGTAAGCCCTGACCAGACTGCGCAGTGTCCATACTGAGGTGGCGATGTGCTGGTCGCAAAGGTTATAAGCTTTACGCACATGCTGTGCCTTGTACATTTGTATTTCTGTTATGGGTAATGTCATCTGCATAAACGTAGATGTTGATACAAACTTTAGTGGAGAAATAAATAAAGACACAAATATTCACAAATTTGCGTCAGTAACATTCAAATGGTGTTGCTATTCCGCTCCATCGACTGCTCGGTAGGAGGGAGGGCCGTTGAGTGAGCGATATGCCCCGTCAACGCCACCCCCTGCCTGGGGCCAATCTGCGGTTTGACCTTTGTTGAAAGGCATATGTAGCTGTAGCTCGAGAAATGGGGCTTGGTATTTGAGACCCGTGTAAATCCTGATCACATACTACTCTCTTGTACCGTGATGACGATATGCTTTTTACATGCATGACGTGTTTCATTGATGGAATGGCGAACAGTGCAGTGCGGATGCACAGTCTGATCTGGATCTACACTGGTCGCAAAAGCCATAAGCCCTATTTCACAAGTCACATACACATACATGGTAATGAAATGTATATTCGTAATAAAATGGTATTTGAAATCGCGAGATTGGTACAATGATGTGTGGTTTCAGTTAGCGCACTCACATGTTGTTTGATACAAACTTCTACTGGCATGTCAACATGTGAGCAATTGATGTTTTGATTATTGTATATCATGGAACTTAGACGTCTTAGTGGTATTCGGTGTTCTGTTCTGAATAACATATTAACGGATGAAAATTTGACCTGAACTTACACTGGTCGTAAGTGGAAGAGTACCTATTTCTCTTCAAACGAACAGGGCTTATTATAATTTTTGTCTCTTGTAATTCTTTTAGAATGGCAATTGTACATGTACCTATGTTTTATTATTACTATGTATTTTATGACGTACTGTTGATGAGACGTTAATTAACAATTTATATATTTATCTATGTGACCATTGTAGGTTCAGATAAGCCTGCACATCGTCACCGATCGTCATTTAGTCAATGAAACAAATGTCCTGTTTGTAAGAAACAGAATGTGTGAATATACGGCTGGAGGAGTATGTTGGCAGATCCGGAGCCACCACAACAAACCACTTAAACCCGATTTCCCCAGTTACAGCCACGTTTGTGTAATAGATGATGAAGTATATCGTGATATCAGGTGTATGTCGTTAAGAACATCCATTTACAACATCCAGGTACAACACAGTACAATACCCTTTGAGTTTAGACCATCAGTTAAGTTCTCAATCCACCATCTTTTGTCTCGTGTGCCAACGCCTGTGGAGATTTGTGAAAGCCAGACATGTACGTACGGCACAGCAGTACAGATCAACCACACACTTCGTAGATTCAAAATTTAGGATCGTCTGCAAACTTCAATTTGTCGGATTTACATTTATTGAGCATAGGCTGCATATGCAGCCGATGCTGAATAAGTGTAAGTCCAATAATTGTTTACAAGAAACGATTGTTAATGTGAAATTTACAGACTATCATAATTTTGCACTTACAGACATTTTAGTGGTACAGAATTTGAGCAGTTTTTACATTATTTGTGTCGGGTTTTTGAAAGAAGCAATATCCATTTTCCAAATCATGCAATATTCCAAAACTTAGCATAACCTGACCTGGTGCATTTAACTACGTATAGCAGCTAATTTCCCATTCTATATGGGCTATTGTTATGTGGCTATAAATATTCTTCTTGCTGTTAAATGCCAATAAACGAATTGAATTGAATTGAATTGATTGAATTGAATTGTATACTCTTTTGCCACCTTCTTTTACACGATCACCTGCGCTAATCTTGTAAATATTTATCAATTTGTTTATTTCACAATACTTGAATTTTGTGTTTAAAATCAAGCAACTTGATTGGCTGAGCCTGAATTGTTCTACAACAGCTGTTCTGGGCAAGATTAACGAAACGTATGCTCTTCAGCGCCGTACAGTAATTCGTATGAGTTGCCCTTGAGTCGCCTTTGGGTTTACATGCAAGGAACCCGCGTACGACTTGAGCAACCTATAACAAATGTGTTCTTTGTTTTGTGCTGGCCCGGTAACCATATGTTTGTTTTCTGTCAGTGCCTGCGCAGTAAAACAAATTGCTTGTGTTGAAAATCCTCATACCTCCGGCGTGATAAATGCCCCGCAATTGACGTTTAAACAGCGCCGCTGACAGATATGACGTTGATTTAGTCTTGGGCAACGGCGTTAATGACAGGTGCGATGAGAGATAAGCTAACTAACATGATGGACGTGTGCCAGACAGCTGATGGATGAAACATACGCGCTCTGTGGCTCAGGAAGTTGTGAATTTCACCGGCGTAATGAACACATATGTGGCTGCGATTGGATAAATGGGGCTTATGGGATGTGTGACCAGTGTAGCTCCTGATCAAATAGCTCCGTAGACGGATAACGATATATATATTGTTTGAAGTATGATAAAACTTTCATCGATGTATTTGTGAACAGTGCAGATTCTGGTCAGACTGTGCGAATGCACAGGCTGATATGGATCTACTATGGTCGCAAAACCAATAAGCCCCATTTCTCCAATAACAGCCGCATAGTATAGAGTAATTCAAAACCTAGGTGTTGGCTTGAAGGTTGTTATTGTATGCTTATGTTTTGTATAACAAAATTATCAATCTGCTGGTTGTATCACATTCATCGTCCGCTACCCTTAGTCGTTATAAACATTCACAATATACATGTTTAAAAATAAAATGTACAGTAAGCAATTTATTCGGAATGTGGCCATGTAGATGTAGTATACGGTGATGTAGCCGGATTTACATTGAACGTGTACAAACTAAAGATGATTTTATGTAAATAAAATGATTGTAGTCACATCTCTATTACCCGGGTCAATATTACAATGTGTGATATAAAGTTCGATAAATGAAGTTGACAGAGTGAGAATATTTTTGTCCGAAACGACGAAATACACCTTCGAAATAGATATTTTAAAGGTACATGCCCACTCAGTAGGCACAACATGTTCTTTATAGCCGAGACACCAGCTGAGACATTTTCTGGCAAAATAAACATTAATTCACCATTACCCCACGTACTGATTGGCATTATTATACATTTTATATCAGACATAAATTTCCACACTGATATCAGGGACGATAACCGTGTTTCCTTAAGATGTTAACGGACAATACTATTTTTTTTATGTGCAATGGTTATACTTTATTCTCTAAAGAAAATATTATTTTTTTCAGGTGACGCATTTAATTAGTATAAATAATTAAAAAATATCATGCCTGATTTGCATATCAAATAGCCTGATACCACCGCGAGTCACTATCAGTAAAATACATATTAATAAAGGATTATATATAGCGGGCACTCGTAATTTTTAGAACTGGTGAAATAGTTCCACAATTATACACTTATTTAATTCTTATAAAGAACATTTCGTGCCTACCGAGTGGGCATGTACCTTTAAGAATAGTGGCACGTATTACCATGGAACAAGGCATAATATCGTATGTGACATTCGTGCGTTTTCTGCGAATCGAAACCGCAGATCTTCAGCTTTTCTTTTTATGTTTACACAAAATCTTAGACTCTAGATTGGTTTCCCACACAGTGTTATTTCTAGGCAACTTGAAACCTAATTGTGCAGATATACCATGCATGCGGGCGAGACTTTTTGCATTGCTGAGCATGGAAAATACACACATTCGTAATAGTATATGCCTGTGTGCCAGTGTGTGGGCACTGATCAAGTTTCAGCAATCACAAAAACATAGATCGTTTTATTTGAATTATGCTTACGGTAATTCCATTAACAAACCGTGGTGTCATATGAAAACTAGTTGAATCACACATCGCCAGTGATGAAAATGCTGTGCATTTTCATCACTGGCGATGGATGATTCAGACACGCAGGCATTTTTCAAGTCAATTGTTTCTTCGATCTTCTCCTTTTGGCAGTGAATTCCACAATACGCCTTATACTATAGCCAGTAGGCGATGTCTGTGGAAGACAGTTGCCAATATATGTCTCCGGCACGAAAGATGATTCAACAATTCAGCAGACATGACGTCGGGAAAGGTCACCAAGGTTGCACAATATTCCACAATTACAACTGAAAAAAATATATGATGACCCGCAGCTACCATCACATTTAGTTTTACAAATATAGGTGCTTCGTAAATACAACGTGCTGTATCTGGAACTAAATGTGCATACAAGTAAATCGGACTCCAGAATACATGCAGATCAGGTAGGAACACTTACAATTGAAGATGTGCATGTATGGTGCCTTACATTGCCATCTGAAACATCATAATATGTACCAGGCATCGGCCAGTTGTTTTGCCTGTTGTGGCGTTGAACACAGACAGCCAATTCTTCGACGGACGCGTCAATACTATTTGTGTAACACGTTCTAAATATGAAAGAAAAGTATTGCACGTATATTCAGAAATTACTTTCCTATAAAAAGTAAAAGTAAGAGTAGCAAAAATATGTGCGTCGGCCGGGAATCGAACCCGGATCGACTGCTTGGAAGGCAACCATGCTAACCTTTACACCACCGACGCATTCGTGGACGTTATAACAACATTACTGCTAGGTAGCACATGCACCACATGCGTCGTATAAACTATGTAAGTGCACACACGAACGAACACGACAGGTTGGAACCAACCTGTCGTGTTCGTTCGTGTGTGCACTTACACGCTAACCCCACTGTACACAGACTAAACCCTCGGTACACCAGTGGAGACGTGGCTCAATACAAAGACAATAGGAAGAACGTAACCTTGTATGGAGTTCAGTGACCGCCATTGGTCAGTTATAATGATGCCAAGATTGAAATTGGAGACAGAAGGTATAGTTGATTTAGAGAATAGTAGGTTAGTGCCGTGAATGGGAAAAAATATATGGCAATGCTCAGGAAACTGGATGGGCGAGGCTCTGCCGAGCACATCCCGTTTCCGTGCCGCGCCAGATATGTTTTCCCATTCACGGCACTAACGTACTATTCTATTTATCCCGTCAACACCTACAAATGGCTGTAAAATGCAAAAATAGTATTGACTGGATATCAAAAATGTTTCACGGCACCGTTTTTCACGGCACATACGCACTGTGTTGACGGGATAATTAACTATATCGGTCTAAAAGGCATTGTAAAGGCGCCGTGATGGAACTTTACCGTTAGTTAATTTATCAAAGACTGTCCATATCAGGACGTACACATTCAAAATGATGCCCATTTTATTTGTGTGAAATGGCACATTCCTGTAGCCTGATAACGATCTATATTGTTTGGTATAAGCGTGGCGGTGTTTGATTAATGTCATGGCGAACAGTGCAGATCCTGATCAGACTGTGCGGATGCACAGGCTGATCTGGATCTACACTGATCGCAAAACACACAAACCCCATTTATCTAGTCACAACCACATATAGAGGCATGTTTCATAAGGACTAATGACTAACATTCAATAGTCATTTAACGATTTGTCGACGTATACATGTGAAGATGACAATTTGAAGAAACGGTGTATAAATGCATTAAATAATTATACCTAAGTCTATCAGTACTTAAACAAGATAATTTAATGGCTCTATTTAGGTCTTTATTTTTAATTTACTGATACATGTACGTGTAGTTTATATGTACATAGTTTAATACATGTATAGATCAGGGGTCCGTTTCACTAAGTTTCGTACGACTAAAATGTTTGTATGTTCAAAATTATGATAGTCTGTAAACACATTAACAATGTTTTCTTGTAAACCATTATTGGATTTACGTGTATTTAACATAGGCTGCATATACATGCAGCATAATAAATGTAAATCCATCAATTGAAATTTCCAGAAAACATTGTTAATGTGGAATTTACAAACTATCATAATTTTGCACTTACGAACATTTTAGTCGTACGAGTTTAGTGAAACGGCCCCTGGGACTGTCACTTCAACCTGTGTTGGAGAGTAGTAGCATTTTTTAATCATGTTAATGTTAAAATATTGAAACGGGAACCTGATTCTTATCATTGTATTCGCCTATTAAAAAGAGGTTGATCCCTTTAACCCTTTCCCTGATAGAGACGACTTTTCACGCCTCTGCAGAAGATGTCTTTTGAAAACATTGTGGGAAAAGGAGAAATTGCTTGTAACTAGCAATTTCTCCTTTTCCCACAATGTTTTCTACTCTATCAGATAATTTAGCCATCATTTGACCCAGCATTTCATTCTTTTATTTAGATGTTTTCGATTTGGATGAGTCGAAATATCGCAACACAGGTAAAGGGTTAATATACCTTTCATCCATATACAAAAGCGCATGTGTCCTATGTACAGCAACCGATATGTCTCTCTGAATGCATTAATAAAATATATACTTGTACAAACACGATGGAAACATCTAACTCATGAATGTAATAAGATATGTACACCTGTGTGATACCATGGCTTGTGGCATCTAGTATACGACCGTTGGCGGAAAACTAAATGGCAACAGTTTCTCACGGAAATACACGGGAAACTTTCTGTCCGCGGAATGTGAATGTACAGTGAAACCTCTCTAAACCGGACACCCTGGGATATCCACAGGGTGTCCGGCTTAGAGGGCTTTCACTGTAAATCAGGAATTTGATCATTCTGAGCCGTATTAGTTGTGTGCTATGTGATCACGAACGGACATTATAACCTAAGATAAATTAAACTCATCGAAAATAACATCACAGGTTCATGGTGTGCGGTTTAGAGAGGTTCCACTGTATAGTCATGCCCACTATCCATGTACTTTTCGCCAGTATTTATTACAATTGCCAGAAAAACCTTCTGAAAATGTCACAAAGCGGACAAGGCACATTGTCTTGTGTTCTGACTAGAATATATTGAATCCTGTGACAGTGGCCCTTAAATCAGACATTCTCATAAGCCGTAAACCAAATTAATGTGTACTTCAAACTTGATTGCCCTGTTTGATATTTGAACAGTGACTTGAACAAACCGGACTTGAAAAACGGGAAGATTGGTTACATGTATCAGTATGGAAACGTGTCATAGCTCTGACTACGTTCAGGTTATATATAACCTGAACGTAGTCACAGCTATGACACGTTTCCATTCTGATGATATCCCACTATTCCGTTTGTTCAAGCCCAATTTATATATTTATATTTATCTCCGAATAATTGTATTATCTACACCGTTCACCGAAACTGTAATTCCTATATATTCTGAAACCTCATATGTTTAACATTAACTAAAGTGTGTAGTTAAGGGGCGAAGTTAGCGTCAAACCCCGACATATGTATGTATATACTTGATGTGATCGCAACACGCCCTGTTTATATTAAGCATACATGTAGCTGGGTTTACACTGATCTAAATGGTACGGAGCCCCACAGGGGACATTGATTTTTTTTTATTAATTCGTTCCCACGAAATAACAATTCGTTCCCTCTATTTAACAATATTAACAATTCGTTCTCTCGAATTAACAGTTCATTCCCACGAAATAACAATTCGTTCCCTCAATTTAACAATTAATTCCCACGAATTAACAATTCGTTCCCTCTATTTAACAATATTAACAATTCGTTCCCTCGAATTAACAATTCGATCCCTCGAATTGACAATTCGTTCACACGAAATGACAATTCGTTCCCTCAATTTAACAATTCGTTCCCTCGAATTAACAATTCGTTCCCCACGATATAACAATTCGTTCCCACGAATTAACAATTCGTTCCCGTGGGAACGAATTGTTATTTCGTGGGAACGAATTGTTAAATTGAGGGAACGAATTCTTAATTCGTGGGAACGAATTCTTAATTCGTGGGAACTGATTGTTAAATTGAGGGAACGAATTATTATTTCGTGGGAACGAATTAATAAAAAAATGAATTCTACATTCCCTGCGGGGCTCCGTATAAAGGGCATAGGTCACATTCATCAAATCATGGCCACATTGCGATGATATCTCTCAGCATGATACGGGTTTCAAATATTATTCTGTCCATTTTGAAAGATATATGACCGTGATATTTCCACAGGCCGATGCAATTAAATATTTTCTATTGTCTTGAGGCTTGCTCTGTTATCATTTGATGGGTTTTATTAGCGGACAATCGTGTAGTCACGATTCAGTCGGCATCGCCGGCACTGCCTATGTTAGATTGGTATTAGATAATGTGGCTGTGACTGGAGAAATGGGACTTATGGGATTTGTGATCAGTGTGGATTCCTGGTATAATCGAACACTTATGTAGGACGATAACGCTATGTAGAGCTTGTTAGAAGCATGGCGGGTGCTACATTGATGGAATGGCGAACAATCCAGATCCTGATCAGACTGTGCGGAAGCACAGGCTGATCAGGATCTACACTGGTCGCAAACCCATAAGCCCCTTTTCTTCAGTACCAGTCACACGTATATTCATGCGCACGCACATATACAGGGGTACATATTCAAACCTGATACCTTGGGATATGTCAAGTCTAAAGTGCTTCCATTGTAATTCGGCTAAACATAAATCTATACATTATACAACGAGAGAAGCACGTTAGTACATCATTGAAACTTTCAGTGTATGACCCTGTGCTTATGAAATAAATAAAACGCTTTTTTTTATTTAATATAATATTTAGTAAACGAGTTTACTGATATCATAAAATAACTCGGCATTAGTATATCATTGAAACTTTGAGTGTATCATCATGTGCTTATGAAATAATAACATGATTTGTATTTAATATGATATTTAGTAAACGAGTTTACTGATTTCATAAAATAACTCGGCATAGCCGAGTTATTTTATGAACTCAGTAAACTCGTTAACAAATATCACAAATCCTCATGCAAGTTATTTCCACTATATATAACCTGTCTATCAATACAAGTTTTGCCATATCCATGTGCTAAATTGGCTTAGCAGTTCAACCAGTGTTGTTCCACGAGAAAGTAGTTCCAGGCGCGTCGTCCCGGAAGTAATCAATCACTGGCTATGATTTTCCCATACGCGTTATGACAGTTAATGCAAAACAACTAACTCCGAAGATAAAGTACAGACTTTCTGTTGGCATGGCCCTGGCATTGCCTCCCGTATCACATTTCTGATTTTCACCGATATTGATTATGAAAAAAAACAACCAATATTTTCCATACATGACCTCGAAAGTTGACAAAAAACAACCTAGATCAGACTGCACACCATAATTTTGCACTTACGAACATTTTAGTTGTACGAAGTTTAGTGAAACGGCCCCCTGAAGCTACCATCAAACTAATGTACAGTGGGGTCAGCGTGTAAGTGCACACACGAACGAACACGACATGTTGGTTTACTACCCACCCAAAGTGTATGTTGTTACCACTCAGTTGAACCGTTTCGCCGAGACGGTTCAACTGAGTGGTAACAACATACACTTTTGATGCGAAATGAGAAAAAATGCAGAAAAATATTTACATTTTTTTTTATGCATGAAATACAGTGGGGTCAGCGTTCCAACCTGTCGTGTTCGTTCGTGTGTGCACTTACACGCTGACCCCACTGTATCCTGTCACACCCGCATATGACCAGTCCATTTGGTCCATCTGCTGCATTTAGAACCATAATAGTTGTTTCACTGACTGAAGGGTCTATAACAAACCATTGTTCATATTTCGTTTAGGTCTACCCCGGTCGCAAATAGCATAATCCCCATTTATCCAGTCACAGTCAAATACAAATACAATGATGAATGGTTTTAACGATTTGTTTCACTGAGAAGTGTAGATTTTGAAATGCGGTATAATCACCAGTTAACTTGTCTGTCATTGCAAAAAGTAACATTTAGATATTTGTTCTTGAAGTTAGGTGCCAGGCAGTCCTTTTTGTCATGAATATAACCCTTCCGCTGCAGTGAAGCTATCATAAACCAACACTAGAAGTCGAGTTGGGTTGTTGTTCGTTGTTGTTACCTATGATGGTGATGGTGTCACATGTGATGTCTGCTATACATGTGTATGACCTGTCATGGTGAAAGCAGGGGCATGCGAGTTTAACTCTTTCACCCCTAAGTAACAGGAATGGATTTTGATATGTTACAAATTTTGCAACAAATCCAAACGCCACAAAATGGTTTTCATACTAGTCCATTTTGGTTCTCAAAAATATGAAAATTACCTTCAAAAAGTGCAGATCCTGATGAGACGGCTCCTTACGAGCCGGCTCATCAGCATCTGCACTGTTTGTATAAACAGCTATAGCGGGCTTTCGGGTTTAAAGGCTTAATTTGTGGCACTCGTAACGTAGACAATATGCCAATCCTGTGCCACGTATTATGTTGTTGGAGTATACATGTATGTCGTGTCAGTAGTGTCTGCGAATGTTTAGTATTGTTGTTTCGTCACCTTTGTTGCTCATTATTGCAACCGGAGTGGTGTGATTGCTATTGCAGTAGTGATTTATATTGTTAAGTTCCTTGAACAAATATTATGTTTGTTGCACTTCAAGGTGCATGATCACGTGGTTATAACAACAACACCAACAGTGGCTGAACGTGTTGAAATCTTGCCCCCACTCCGAAGTAAGTATTATTTGATATTTTCATTAATATGAAACGGATTTTGATGAAATATGGCACAGCAAACGCGTCTTCATGAGCTGCATTTGGTCGTCCTTGGAGTTCGGCACAGACTTATGTCGTTTTGCGAAGAATCGATTTCCGTGTCTACCGACACGGACATCGATTATTCGAAAAACGACAGAAGTTTGGGCCACAGTACAGAGACCACCAAATACAGCTTACAGCTTAACAAGACGCGTTTGATGCGCCATATTTCATCAAAATCCGTTACGTAATAAGGACAATATAAAAGAATACGTACTTGGAATCGGATGGATTCTGGAAGTTTTAGTACTTGTTGTTGTTGTTAGTTAGTACCACGTGATCATATACCTTGACTATGGTATAGAGCTAGATCGTCCGTTTGTGTGGCCTCGCCATTATGTTTCATAATCATATCAAAGAAATAAAAAGTGTCGGCAATCTATGGTTTAGGCGCCACACAAGTTTATTGTTGTCATTTATGACGTTCTGAGTGTGATCTATTTTATCCCTTTTATAATATGGGGCCTTTTTAATGCCGAGCTATAGATATTTTAATGATGCCATTTTATTGCAGTGCGGGATCACTTATATTTTATTACGGAGTTAAGGCTACATAACCCGTATGGAGGTGTTAAATACAATAAAACGCTTGTATGATCACAATAAATCGCCTGTATGATCGTGATAACATATGGCTTTAAAGCTGTCCATCATTGAAGTAAAGAACTACAAACGGCTGAATGGAAATAATTATATATTTTATTATAAATGCATAAAACATGAAATGTTATTAAACGTTGAGAGGTTATTAGATGTTCGGTGGTCGAATTACTCGGCGGTTTTGGAACCTTGCCATTATATTTGTACAGCACATGCAATCCAATACAATCATCAGCGCCACCGTCTATAAGTACATACACTTCGCAGCTTTTGAAGAGTGTGTGTGAATACTTATCTTTTAAGAATAATGATATTATTTAGTAGTATGATGTTGATCTTGAGTTAGAGTACATGTACGAAACAGTTTAAGATTGCTGTCATTAACATTTTTACTTTTAGTTTATGTATATTTGTCATTCATGGAAAGCCAAATCTACATAAAGTCAAATAAGTACATGTATCTAAATTAGAGCTATTTAGAACTAGCTCCACAGGAGTTAGAGAGCTCTACATATCATTCGGAGCTAGCTCTAAATATTTAATGATAGCTCTAATTATTTAGAGCTACCATTACTTATTTGAGTTTATGTAGATTTGGCGTTTCATATACATGGAACCACCGAACACTAGTATACCATCGTTACACAAAGTTAAAAACAAACCTAGGTGTGCTCAGTTAGTACCAGGGGACTGTTTCACTAAACTTCGTATGACTAAAATGTTCGTAAGTGCAAATTTAGGATCGTCTAGAAATTTCAATTGATGGATTTACATTTATTGAGCATAGGCTGCATATGCAGCCTATGCTCAATACATGTAAATCCAATAATTGTTTACAAGAAAACATCGTTAATGTGCAATTGACAAAATCATAATTTTGCACTTACGAACATTTTAGTCGTACGAAGTTTAGTGAAACGGCCCCAAGCAACACCTAACCATACGTAGTTATTATTCATATATAAATTACGAGTGATAGTACGGTGAGAACGTGTCAACAGTCGGTGAATTACTACATCACTCTAAATAAGATATTGCAAGCACTCACAGATCAAGAGAGTTTTCAGCAGTAAATGTTGACAATAACGCTGCAGTGAGTGATACAGAAGACTTATTGTACATCAAAGTACCGGGACTCGCTAAGTTTCGACATTTTAGGCTATATACCACGGCAATAAATTTTATTATTCGCAAATTGACTTTTCCCCCAAATCTTCCTGATATACACTAAAGGAAAATTTATTGCCATATTAACTTTGATTTCGAAGTTTCTTCTTAGTGTTTGTAATGACAAAGCAAGATAAGAATGTTATTATGATTTTTCACATCTTAATTTCGGAGCTATTAAAAATATTTCCATGATCTATGATGTGTATTATAGTTTAAGTCGCTTTTAAAATGCATATTTAATGAAATATCAGCAATTAGTGCGGTTGTAAACTTTGATTTAATCGTATTTAATTAGCTGAAACGAAACCGATTTTCCATCGCACTCAGATCACCAATATAATGAATGGTTATTATATAGACTGACACAATATTCACCACAGTTCAAGTCCCTACTTCAATCAGATGACCGCCACCCGCAAGTTGAGCATATCCAGTGGAACATCTCTAAACCGGACACATAGACATGTTAGTTGTACTGAATTTTAATATGTTTTTATGCCATTTATCTACAATAATAATGTATGTTCACGATCGGAAAGCTTCCACGCATGTCTTGACGTAGTCATATGTTTGTTTTACAGTGGAACCTCTCTAAACCGGGACCAGGGTGTCCGGGTTAGAGAGGTTTCACTGTAGCTACCCGCAATTTGAGCATATTGTCAGTATGTGTGACTGTGACTGGAGATATTTCCCGGCCGCACAGAGACAAAATAAAAAACGATAGCTTTCGTTCTTTCGTTTATACGCCGTGTAGAGACGTTGTTTCTACAACGTTTTTAATTTTCGTCTCAATGCGTCTTAGAAACGAAGGAACGAACTTTACTGTTTAGTCTTCGTTTCTATGCGGCAAAGGAACGAAATTTCATGTCATATAGCCAGTATATATCCACCGATAACATGCAGAAGTGAGTGATTCATACAAGGTGCTTTAATTAGCATAGAGGTGATTATTAATGACATTATGTTCTGTCCGTACTAATTAACCCGATATGTACAGCAACAGCCTGTCTAACTTGGCAGACATGAAAGTAACTAATGTCGAATTCCGTGCAGTCCCAACTTGTTTGAGTAAATTACACAGAAATTGCTTCTGTCGTTTATTTGTGCCAATGCCGGCGCGAATATCGCACGTTGTGTGAAACTGATACGGTCACGTGTGATGATCTGGGTATACACTCTCTGCCGGGTAATATGGCATTTATGCTTTGTACGAATGTCGGCGTTTTTTTTACATGCAGATGTTGTAATACTTTTGTGTGTCTTATATGCAAGCTGTGTGTTTTCATTCTGTTTTAAATTATTGCAAATCCACCGTGTTATTGCAATGCGAAAGGCCACTGTATGCAATAAAAAGGCGACATATTGCTAAGACTTATTAATTTGTGGCAAAAAAACGTGTGTGCATTTACAAGCCAGTGCTAGGAGGCGTCATGGACTGTGACAATATTTACACAATCCGTGACACAAATGAAAAATGTGCAGTGGAAATGAAATCTCACTTCAAATGTATATTTTGCCCGTGCTCGCGTTCGGTTATCATCATAGATGGAAAACCACATGTGTTGTCTCAGGTTTTATACTAGTTAATAGTGTATACGTAGTACCCAGGTGAGCTTACAGTGGGGTCAGAGTGTAAGTGCACACACGAACGAACACGACAGGTTGGTTCGCTACCAAAGTGTATGTTGTTACCACTCAGTTGAACCGTCTCGCCGAGACGGTTCAACTAAGTGGTAACAACATACACTTTTGATGCGAAATGAGAAGAAAATGCAGAAAAATATTTATATCTTTTTTTTATACATGAATTACAGTGGGGTCAGCGTGTAAGTGTACACACGAACGAACACGACATGTTGGAACGCTGACCGCACTGTATTTCATGTATGAAACAAAATGTAAATATTTTTCTGCATTTTCTCTCATTTCGCATCAAAAGTGTATGTTGTTACCACTCAGTTGAACCGTCTCGGCGAGACGGTTCAACTGAGTGGTAACAACATACACTTTGGGTGGGTAGCGAACCAACCTGTCGTGTTCGTTCGTGTGTGCACTTACACGCTGACCCCACTGTATGTGGTATGGAGTAGTCTTCCTTGTCCGCCATCTTTCTGGGCAAAACTAAATGTAACAAATGTAACAAAATGTAACAAATAGGGGACATAGAGAATAGTAGGTTAGTGCCGTGAATGGGAAAAAATATCTGGCAAGGCTTAGGAAACGGGATGGGCGAGGCTATGCCGAGCACATCCCGTTTCCGTGCCGCGACAGATATTTTTCCCATTCACGGAACTAACCTACTATTCTATTTATCCCGTCAACACTACAAATAGCTTTAAAATTAAAAAAACATAACCCCAGCCGCATCCTCAAAATCGGAGAATCGACTAGTATGACAACCGCACATATTCATACGCAGTGCCTATAGGTCGTATTGACAGGATATCACGGCAAAAACACACTGTGTTGACGGGATAAATTTTGATATTGAGTAAACATAAATACTCCAATATGAATTTTAGTGCTTAAACAAATATATTTTGTCCATTCAAACAAATCATATATGGAAAGACAACTGGTTTTTTTTTTGTTGCGTGCAAAACTTAATAATTACGAAAATGATATTATTTCCACTATTTGTCTAGATATGGCCTAGTGAATATGTCCCCCCCCCCCCCCACCCCCCCCCCCCCCCCCCCCCCCCTCCCACAAAAAAAAAATGGCCGACATGGCCGACAGTGTGTACCTGTATCCAAAGAAGGGAAGTAACTTTTACTGATGTGGAAACTATGTATACCATTCCTCATTATGACATATTTCTGGACGCGTCTGACAAACGTGTGACAGTCGTGGGTGAAGTTAATGTGTGAAATTACAAATCTGCATTACATGGTTTAGACATGTATTTTAATGGTAGATGGGCACTGAGAAATATACGACCAGCGATGCCCCAGAGAAGACCAACATACGCATCCACGTGGTACGACTGGGACAAATATTGTATTTAAATACAGTGGAACCTCTCCAAACCGGACAGGGTGTCCTTCAGGCACTTCATGACACATTCTAGTCATTCTAGTCATTGCAATCAGAGATACATAACAGCGAAACACATCTAACGTAAACATCTATATTTTCCCGAGTGTCCGGTTTAGAGACTTTCCCTGAAAAATGCTTTTTATTAAATTTTCGACCACATGGTCTTTATCAAAAATAGTTAGAAAGTAATTAGTTTGATAAAGACCATGTGGTCGAACATTTAATAAAATGCGTGCTTCTCTTCTGATGCGATAACAAATATTGTTAGCCAATCAATTAAACCAGGAACGTTAGTAATGTAAGTTACGGACACGTATGACTTAAAATGCTCCATTTTTGATAGTTAGACAATAATTATGTACCAAACCCTATTGTACGAATGCTTCACCTAGCGAAACAGTGGCGTTTTTACATATGCGACACATGTAGTCTGATCCACGTTCCACACCACATACGTGTCACGGGGCCGTTTCACTAAACTTCGTACGACTAAAATGTTCGTATGTGCAAAATTATGATACATTCCACATTAACAATGTTTTCTTGTAAACAATTAGTGGATTTACATTTATTGAGCATAGGTTGCATATGCAGCCTATGCTCAATGAATGTAAATCCATCAATTAAAATGTTCAGACGAAATTTGCACTTACGAACTGTTTAGTCGTACGAAGTTTAGTGAAATGGCCCCCAGAATTGTATCTATAGTAGAACCTTCTATCAGTGGGAGACACTATCGAATATTAGAAGTACATTTAAAGTAGAACGTCTCTAAACCGGACACCCTTAAACTTTTTATCTGCTTAATGTATACGTGTTTATTATCATCTCTATCCGTTGACGATGTATGTTCGTGATCGCAAACCACGCATACATGTCTGTAGGTGCTAATATGCCTGATTTACAGTGGAGCCTCTCTAAACCAGACACCCTGTGGAACTCTCAGTGTGTCCGGTTTAGAGAGGTTCCACTGTACATGTAGACGTATATGTTGATTCAGTGAATATTTGTTCACGGCTCAGTTTATGGCACTGACATACACATGCATGTTGTCATGCGAACGAGAAGCAAAGAGAATTACAAAACATCATCCCACATCCATAAAGTGCGAGGCGGTATTGTCTTCAATTACAGGAATTGCTATACGACTTGCTTACGTGCTAGCGTCTAATATTTCATGCAATATCATTTTTATTGCACTGACCCTTCCATTTTCTTGTAATTGCGAACGATAGTCGTGAAATCTCATTTCCTCCGCTCACATCACAATCACTCGCTACCTCGGAATATGGAGGACCAACGTCCATACCATTGTGAAATTTGTTCAGAAATGTTCCGTCTCAGTCTTTATACCTCATGCACTTATATACATTGTGCAACCACCTACCACAGTTAGTAGTCAATTGCTTGTTATTGACCCGATGACGGTGCTGACGTGTTCATGCGCATGGGTGACGACGGAAAGTAGTTCCTAACGCGCGTTTTCCCGGAAACATTTGCTCGACAATGCGGGTCGATTTCTGATATCAAATAGCGCGGTCATGAAGCATATGATGGCATAAATCACCTTATACAATTAGCTCTAGACGTGGCTGATGGGCAATATATTGTACTTGATCATATGTTGCCATCGGCCAATATTACAACCCTGTTGATAGACTGATAGAACTATTGACCAGCCAAGAACTGGAAACACAATTATGTTATATACACCGCAAGGGCAATCTAAATGATAATGCAAACTACAGTGAAACCTCTCTAAATCGGACACCCTGGGGTATCCCCAGGGTGTCCGATTTAGAGACGTTGCACTGCAGTTTATATTGTGAAACCATCTCACAGGACGTCTGATTTATAGCGGTTTCAATGCATGTTGCGTTTATAGTTTGAAGTTATAGGTCTTTCTAAATCGAATATATATAGTAGAATCTTTCTAAACCTGACTTCCTGTGCGATTCCCAGAGTGTCCGTTTTTAAAAGGTTACACAGTAGTGTGTGGATCTATTTTGTACACGTCTCACAGGGGATATGGTTTTGAGGGGATCCAACGTAGTTTGCGTTTGCCTGTTGACAATACAGTGGAAACACTCTAAACACGACGCCCTGTTTAGATTCCACTGTAACTGCGAGTGAAGTTGAATTTCTAACAATGATGATGAGAGGATGGGAATCGCAACAAGGACCGTTACAAGATACGGTGTAATTTATCTTTGGTAAACACTACATATAGCGTAATGAATGGTATGCAAATGTAATGATGATGCATTCATTGCAGATGCAGGATACTACACAACGTATTTGTTTTGTAGTCACAGTCATTGAACAATGGATTAATCATAACGTAGCCATATTTGTGGGACCACAAATGCGTTTTGGATGTGGTAATATGCATTTGCGTCATGATAAAATATAATTAACGTTTTGATCGATGTAACGAGAATGTTCTATCGTTGTCACTCAGGACAGTTACGTTTTGATAATGGTACATCCTACTCGTGGAGTGGAGCGTTATATATCTGCTATAACGCATGTGAATCACGATACATGGACAATTTATACTTTATAAATGTACACGGCGCTCTGAGTCTAGTATTACATTGTACAGTGGGGTCAGCGTGTAAGTGCACACACGAACGAACACGACAGGTTGGAACCAACCGGTCAGCGTGTAAGTGCACACACGAACGAACACGACAGGTTGGAACCAACCTGTCGTGTTCGTTCGTGTGTGCACTTACACGCTGACCCCATTGTACCCTTGTGTGTGGTACTATTTATGAAAATAAATGTGGCAATATGTGGCAAGCACCGCCAATGTATACATATAGTCGAATATATGGACAATGTAACATACTCAAATACAATCTATCTACATTTTCCCAGTACGGAAAGTTAATCACATACAGTGAAACATCTCTAAACCGGACACCCTGGGAGGTTCACAGGGTGTCCGGTTTAGATAGGTTCCACTGAAAAGCAGGTATATGACAATTCTTAAATGTATAGGCGTGGTTTACTGTTACATGTACACTGCAGCATCATAGCACTGTAGCCAGAAACTATATAATTTGCGACCAGGGTAGATCCAGATCAGCCTGTGCATCCGCACAGTCTGATCAGGATCTACCCTGTTCGCGATTACATCACTGAAACACCAGTCATACTTCTAACAAGTAATATAGATCGCATTCAGGCTGCAGGAGTGTGCTATTTGATCAGGGGCTACACTGGACACAAAACCGATAAACCCTATTTCTCCCGACACGGCCACATACATGTATTTATTCTTGGTAGGTTCTAAAGCCATCGAAATATGTAGAAGACACACAATTCACTTCTACACACGTCTTGTAGCCAGAAACTAATCACTCGGTGTCGTCTTATAAGCCGGATGTAGGTTCCTACTTTATGATTTTCGCGCCGCGGGTGATACATCGTCTGTGTAGTATAGAAGTCAATTTATTGTAGCATTTCAATCTATCCCAAACACAGTATTAATACGAAGTTGGAAATCATTGCCATTTTCCGTGTATGTTCAATCTATTTTACATTCAGCGGCTGCCTTTCGTGGGTCATAAGTCTTCGGAAATGCTATTGGCGAAGACTCGTAGTCTGCCGGGCGCTTAGATAGCCTGTTAATTTGTAATATATCACAAAAACAGCTTCTACTGATCAAGATCTTTGGACAGGCACGTCAGGGTTTTTCTTTGATGATTTACTCCGCGGGATGGCTTTAACCGCTGTTTGGTTGCTTCATTAAAATATTTTCCAAGCAACATATAAATTACGTCATTTGTACTTGTCAAAAAGCCTCCTTAGCTGTGTAGGATCGCGCTTGTTTAGACGGCAATAATAAATCACCGGGACGTGTGTGCCAAGATCGTTTGATTAAAGCAGTAAAATTTCATTTTCCTGATGCATAACAGACTTTAATAATGGTTTTTAGAAAGAAAATACTGGGTTTCTTGCTTGGAAGCGCCTTATCACAGACTTCCCTGTCAAAAATGATATCCGTCAATTCTGTTGGTTTAAACCTTCTTGTAGTTAGCCGACACGCAAACGGCGCATGTACATAAATAATACCAGACAGGAATTATTTGATATCAAGTATCCATATATAAGACAAGGCTAGGAAACGGGTAAGAATTGCGAGGCTCGTCGAGGAAATGATATGTTTCCGAACCGAGTCTGCTATACTTGATGTTAAAAGACAGTGGCTAAAATGTATCAGTTAACCTCGTGACGTCATTCGACAAATAAAGCGTCAGCGAAAGTAGTTTTCGAATACGGACTGCATGGCCAGCATTTTTGAAAAGGGGGGTCGACTTTCAGCTGTGAAGCAACCGAAATATGTAAGCGATCCAGGGGATACCCCTGGAACCCTTTCCGATTTCGGTTGCTTCACTACCCCGGTAGGTTTTTGATTCACAGAAGCCAAATGCTGCATACGGGTATATGTTTGAACAACAACTACATATAGCTCTTGGCCAAAGAGTTTTGTGTCAATTTAAGAAATACATTTGGCGTCGCTTGACTGTGTTAGTTAATAATGTATAGTTTTTAATAATGTAATATCTATTCATTCATGCACTGAAAATGGCTATCGCGGACCTCATTTATATAAAATATTCTACTGGCTTCAACAAATGGTTTCGTACGCACCCATCAAACCTCCCCTGAAAACGTCCTTGCACTGACCATGATATATTGTATATGTGTCAACGAAACACATTAAGTCTTATAAAACAGTTCATTTTGCATCAAGTACAATACTGTAACTATGGAAACCATTTCGATAACAAGTCACATAATAATGAAGCGGCCACGGATAGTATTTGAAACATACTACAAAAAACCATTGGGTTGAACATAAATTGATTTCACTGTAATGCATTTCATTATCGTGTCCGTTCATGATTGAAAATGACAAAAGTATTCAAGGAGTGCTTAATTGGGACCTCCCAGGGTGTCTGGTTTACAGAGGTTCCGCTGTAGTATTAAAATATATGTATGCAATTTCCATTTCACGACATCATTATCAATTATCTACACATCAAACTAGAGCAGTTTGAGCTGCATCAACGGTTTGAGCCTCAAACATTGATTTCATGTGTAACTAAGCTTTAGCCCAAGGTGTAAACTATCGGTTGCAAAAAGAATTTCTGAAGTTTTAGAATGAACGGTCCAACATTATTGTGTTCGCATCATCACACCGATGTGGGGCCGGATAGCTTAGAGGTAGAGCGATGGGCTCGGAGCGAGGGATACCGGGTTCGATCCTCAGCCAAAGTTTTAGCTAAAGGACAGAAATATCGACTACAGCAAAAACAATTGAAATTGAATGATAAATAACGAAGCTGACGTCACATCCGTTTGCTCTATTTTGAAAACTTGAAAAAATACGTTCATCTTTGACATCGAATAGAGTCGTAAGTAGTCAAGATATAGCTCTGAAAATTATCATCTTTCATGCGGCTGACACTCCCCTATCACCCTGGCAAGAAATTATGTTGCTGACAGTACTGTACAAATTGGAAAAAGTTTGTAAAGACCACCCGTTATCAGCCGAAATTCGGCAAAATCGTTGAAAAGTATGTACATTTTTCAACTTCAAATGCATATAGCTCTTTTATTTGAGCAGACAGCCGAAAACTGTCAGCGAGTTTGAGATAGAGAATTTTATCAGCTTTCCGATGCAAAAAGAATTCTTGAAATCGGTTGGAAAATAAGGAAGTTATAGGAAGTATGACGTCACTTCCGTTTTCGTGGAAAGTAGCATTAACAGATATCTAAAAATCTCTGAGTCTCTGCTCACACTTGATCCGAATCGGCATGCAAAATTTGAAGTCGATCCGACCAGCGGTTTGGTGTAGATGGAGGGAGCTCGTAAGTCAGCGGATGATTATTTTTCGGGAGCGCCGTGGCGTAATGGTTATTGTGTCGGACTACTGATCCAAGGATCGTGGGTTCGAGCCTGACTAGCGGCGTGCGTTGTGTCCTTGAGCAAGACATTTTATCCACACTGCTCCAGTTCACCCAGCTGTAAATGGGTACCGATAATTCGTAGTTGCTCTGTAAATACGAATTACCGGCTTCTCTCAAAAATCTCTACCTCCGTTCTTTCTCCCATTCTTGGGAGACGGCATGCAAGGTCATAGAGCCAGTGCGCCATTAAATATAAGCTAAAAAAAAAAAAAAATTATTTTTCGATAGTTATCGCCCCTAAATTGCAGTTTACGCCATTTGTAAATACACCTAATAAAACGGAAATTACATATGTGCAATATTCCGCCAGTGAAGTTTTCGTTTGTTTTTCACCATAGGCCGGGCACAAAGCGGGAAAGTTTTAGCTAAAGGACTGAAATATCGACCGCAGCAAGAAATTTTGAAATCTATTGATAAATAACGAAGCTGACGTCACATCCGTTTGCTCTATTTTGAAAACTTGAAAAAAAGACGTTCATCTTTGACATCCAATAGAACCGGAAGTAGTCAAGATAGAGGTCTGAAAATTATCATCTTTTATGCGCCTGACACTCCCCTATCACACTGGCAAGAAATTATGTTGCTGACATTACTGTACAAATTGGAAAACGTTTGCAAAGACCACCCGTTATCAGCCGAAATTCGGCAAAAATTCGGCAAAATCGTTGAAAAATATGTACATTTTTCAACTTCAAATCCCTATAGCTCTCTTATTTGACCAGATAGCCGAGAACTGCCAGCGAGTTCGAGATAGAGAATTGTGTCAGCTTTCCAATGCAAAAGGAATTTTTGAAATCGGTTGGAAAATAAGGAAGTTACAGAAAGTATGACGTCACTTCCGGTTTCGTGGAAAGTGGCATTAGTCTCTGCTTACACTTTATCCGAATCGGCATGCAAAATTTGAAGTCGATCCGACCAGCGGTTTGGGCTGTAGACTGAACGGCTGAATAAAAAAAAAAAAAAAAACAACAACAAATACAATAGGTTTTCGGCGCAGCTGAAAGCCGCCTCAAACCTAATAAAAAAAAACCCAAAAAAAACAACAACGAATACAATAGGTTTTCGGCGCAGCTGAAAGCCGCCTCAAACCTAATAATTGGAACTGTTATATATGATACAGACTTACACTGGAAAAGTCGCGGGAATACTGGACGAAGGCCGGAAGGCCTCGTCCAGTATTCCCGCGACTTTTCCAAGTTCTGAATGTGAGTAGTCACGTAGACTTACATATCAAAACGAGGCTGCGTCATATTTCATCCTTCTGAGTAAATAGAGGTGCCATGGAAAGCTGTACCTGTCAATGCTTTAAATAAGAGTGCGCTAATAAAATCAGGTGATTAGCGCAATCTGACAGCGGTATGTCCTTTTGAACATTTGATACACCTTGACATAGGTGGTCCCATACATCATCTCCGTCCGATTGTGTACGGCTTACTTATCGCTCCATTATGCACACGATAGCCATCTTGTCTTCCCCGTGTACCATCCCCAAACGCATCAAGCCCGCCTTTGATGTCCCACAATCTTGTGTGAGCGTCATGTAATCGAATATAGACAGTTAAAGTCTCAGCTTTGGAGAAACCCGGATGAGCAGTGCAGTTATATGTATGTATTCTTATGTTTAGCAGAATTTTGTTTCTTGCACTGATTGCATACTATATTCATCACAGATGTGATGATTGATCCTAGTTTCGCGGCAAATGCCGCGAAACGAGGATCAAACATCGCATCTGTGAAGACGATAGTAGGTTGACCGTGTTGGTGCACGACGTCATGAGTTACGTTCTCCCGTCCCGCTGTAATCCTCGCCCTAACAATAACCGCCACTTACTCTGTGATTAGAGGACGTAAATATTGTGAAAGACCCAGTCCGCTAATTAGGGTTGTCAATAATTGAAAGTAAACACCGCGGAAACCGAAGTGAAACGTGACAAATTGGGCGGGAGGACGTCATGATGTCGGCCGGTAATTCGAGATTTATACCAGCCACCCGCAAGATCCGCAACGATACAAATTGGTGTGTGTTTATCCACAGTGAATGTCCTTCATGTAATTAGAATGACCATGCTGGTATATGTAGAAAATAAATATCGATATACGAAGTAATTTCGACTTCGTGTTTTGTCTTGTATTTTACAGTAGAACCTCTCTAAACTGGACACCAAGAAAATACATGATATATTATTTTTCATGAGTTTCTTGGTCATTTATCTCAGGTGATAATGTCTGTTAGTGATCGCATAGCATACAACCATATGGCTCAGAACGATCAAATGCCTGATTTACAGTGAAACCTCTCTAAGCCGGACACCCTCGGGACCTCCCAGGGTGTCCGGTTTAGGGAGGTTTCACTGTACTTATGATCCGCAACGATAACAGCTGGTATGTGTTTGTCCACAGTGGCGATCTTTCGTGTATTTAAAATGACCAGTGTTGTGTTCAGAGAAGAAATATTCATAATACGCAGTAAAATTGATCTATCGACTTTTGTATTGGGTTTACTTATAATAATCGTGATCCGTAACGACAGAAGTTGGTATGTGTTTGTCTACAGACCATTCATGTACCTAGAATGACAATGATGCTATTTTCAGAACGAAATACTCACAATCTGCAGTAGTAGAAATATCTCGATTTTGTGTTTTATAATAATGATTATGCCCGAATAGCGACTGTTCGCACTTATCATCGCGTGGTGCCATAGCCTCCGAATCTGGGGGCCGTTTCACTAAACTTCGTACGACCAATATGTTCGTAAGTGCAAAATTAGGATCGTCTGCAAATTTCTATTGATGGATTTACATTTATTGAGCATAGGCTGCATATGCATATGCAGCCTATGCTCAATAAATGTAAATCCAATATTTGTTTACAATGAAACATTGTTAATGTGACATTTACAGACTGTGATAATTATGCACTTACGAACATTTTAAATGTACGAAGTTTAGTGAAACGGGCCCCTGTTCGTCACATGGACGGTTCGTCCCGGGATTGTTTGCACTGGGCCCCATATATTGATAACATTCGATAGATCATGCGTATGCGCAACATACATAACTATATATGTCCGTTTTGTCATGGTGCACCGCATCTAAATATATGTTCTTGTAATCTAATCGGAGCCACTGGCCCATAAATTACCCGGTACCACGCATGTCAAATCTAATTTCAGCCCGAACAGCACACCTTACGCTTTCCTTTGATGTGTGTCTATGTTTAGGTATGTGTTTATGGTTTAACATACTTCAAGAATAAGCAAACCACATTCTTGGGACAATTGGTGAAACGTATACAAGTTGAAATGCTACGAAGGCAACATTCAGGTTTGCCGTTTCAGTTAGCTTACTAATCAAAGTACTGACAGAACTGAAACTGTATCGCCAGAAACAAAATATAGGAACGTGTGCCTGCAACACACTGATGATGCTCCATTGGCAGCCTTTATAGCAATCTTCATGTGGTGTGGGGAGCGTTAATCGGAATGAATGGCCTTTTTGTGGAATTTATCGGGGTATAGACTTGGAAAAGTCGCGGGAATACTGAACGAAGCGATAAAAAATCGAAAATTGTAATTTTTTAACACCTCGTCCAGTATTCCTGCGACTTTTCCAAGTTTATATCCCCGATAAATTCCACAAAAAGGCCATTCATTCCTTATAATTCCAGCAATTGGGAATTGTGTAAATATTTTTGTGCTACCAAAATGGAGCATAGAGACATATCTTTAATTTAATACATTTAAAAAATAAATAGGTATTATGAAATATGAATGATAAAAGCTCCGTGTTTTACCACATTAAACGTACGCGAGTTCCGGCCAATAAACATGGCCGCAAAAATGGCGACCAGCAGCCATAGTTAATGCTTCTAAAATAGATAAATAAAATGGCGATACCTAAAAATATAAATATACATAGGACATAACTGTATCTGACAATACAGTAAAAAGGAAGCTGAATAATAGTATGTCTGAAATTCGCACCAATTTTCAATATCAGTTTCTTCTTCGAAAATATGTTCAATGTTTATTATTAAACATTAAATCCTGTAACACTTATTTTATAATCAGAACTATATACTCTATACCATGGCCTTTTGGCAGTCGCAGTGTGTAATAGTGCGTTTACTCAAAGCGCTAGCTACACTGCAGCCTGCGCTAATCAAGCCCATATTTATCAATTTATTAATTGCAAAATACTTGAATATTGCTGAGCCTGAGGCATCACGGGACGGTTGAAAATAGCCAAAATTGGCTGCTTTTCTGAGGGCGGTGGGTGACTTATAAAAATCACCGCCTCTCACAATCAGTTAAGGAGGATCTTGCGACAAGTATTGAAAAATACTCGCAAATGAAGTACAAATCGCGCGCCACAATAAAAATTCAGTGACCGCATCAGATGTGTTCAATTAATTTTTTACAAAGTTACCCCACCCACCTATGTTTGGCCAAAAGTTTCAACACGACTGAATATATCGGAATTGTTTTCATGAAAATATGAGGCACAGATACTTTGTTATGTCTTGTTCTATCACTTGTAACACCACACCATTTTCTGAAAATGATTTCAAAGCGGGGTCATAACCAGCTCAAATTTTCGCTACAAATGCCCGAAAAATACCTTAAATTCTGACGCGAAACCGTACCAGCGAGACAGCGTAACAGGCGACATTTTCCAAGATGTCAAAATCAACTGGAGCTAACATTCAGTTTCGTAGAATTATGAAATACTCTAAAAAATACACCTTGTCAAGCCTCACAAAGTCAAGAAATATTCATAAACCTATTTTTCTAGACACACTGGTGTAACTTACAGGGTCGGTAGTGAAGTATTTAGAAAATCGTCCACCCCCTTTTCAAAGCTAGCTGCCCACTGTCCCGTGAGACCTTAAGGGGAAATATTTTTTCCCCGAAACGGCTCGTCTCGCTCTATATTGCTAATTTCATCAATCTTACGTAAAACGCAAACAAAGAAAAATGTACAAAATGAAAGCTGATGTCGAAATGGGGCGCGGATATCGCCCACCCCCAAAATGGCGAAACGCGAAGTTTCATTTCGGTGTGTATCGACAGCAAAATACCATGCTTACCTCCAGCCCTGCTGAACCCTGCATATTTGAGTGCAGTAAACTAAAACTGCTGGATGTTATCTTGGGACATGTTCTTCTGTCAAACAATACTGGTTAGAGGTGAAATATGACACCTTGAAATATCAGACTTTTCCCTTAAGGCATCACGGGACGGTTGAAAATAGCCAAAATTGACTGCTTTTCTGAGGGCGGCGGGTGACTTATAAAAATCACCGCCTCTGACAATCAGTTAAGGAGGCTCTTGCAACAAGTATTGAAAAATACTCGCAAATGAAGTACAAATCGCGCGCCACAATAAAAATTCAGTAACCGCATCAGATGTGTTCAATTAATTTTTTACAAAGTTACCCCACCCACCTATTTTTGGCCAAAAGTTTCAACAAGACTGAATTTATCGGAATTGTTTTCATGAAAATATGAGGCACAGATACTTTGTTATGTCTTGTTCTATCACTTGTAACACCACACCATTTTCTGAAAATGATTTCAAAGCGGGGTCATAACCAACTCAAATTTTCGCTACAAATGCCCGAAAAATACCTTAAATTCTGACGCGAAACCGTACCGGCGAGACAGCATAGCAGGCGACATTTTCCAAGATGTCAAAATCAACCAGAGCTAACATTCAGTTTCGTAGAATTATGAAATACTCTAAGAAATACACCTTGTCAAGCCTCCCAAAGTCGAGAAATATTCATAAACCTATTTTTCTAGGCACACTGGTGTAACTTACAGGGTCGGTAGTGAAGTATTTAGAAAATCGTCCACCCCCTTTTCAAAGCTAGCTGCCCACTGTCCCGTGAGACCTGAGCTGTGTTACAGCTCAGGATCAGCCGATGAAACTGCTTGACTTCACGCGCAATATTCAAGTACATCTTGAAACTGCTTGATTGCGAGTTGGGATTGCCAATAGATGTTCAGAAACGTTGATATTTTGGGCAATATTAACGTAGGCGAGTGTGTAAGCTGTAAACTATGCAAACAAATGGATAAGGCATCAGGAAAATGTTGAACGGTGTCATATTGCGTTTGCAGTGTAGATTTTCTGATTCCGTGAAACCTGGCTGACTAAACTATATAGCATACGATGTGCTGGCTACACATATGCTGCCTTTACTCGCCAACACCCTCTTCCAATCATGAACAAAGTGTTACAAATCATCAACAGAGAGAGAGAGAGAGAGAGAGAGAGAGAGAGAGATCGGGAGAGATCGGGAGAGGTGGGTAGGTGGGTGGGAACACACCTTTTAGTCAGCAACTGACGACAGTATTAATTTTCACAAAGTCAGTAATATATTGTACAATGTCAACATATGGTACATTGTCAATCCGTCCATGTCAAATTGTTGTTTCGGTTTAGAGTAGAAAGTATTTCAGCGATGATTAAGTTTCTATGTGCCAATAAATGTAACTTTATATACAGAGATTTTGAGATGTTGTGATGAACTTTTTCTTTCCAAGGTTCTGAAATTGAAGGATAACAAGTTTTAACTTTTGTGGAACCTGTCCAAACCGGACACCCTGGGACACACTCTAGTGTTTTGAAATCATGCATAACAGCAAATAGCATCTAAGGTAAACATACATATGTTCCCGAGTGTCAGGTTTAGGGTGGTTCCACTGTATCAGCAAACGTCTCGTCCACCTACAATCTACACGTTGATAACACTTTACGACGGGTTCTGTGTTCAATGGAGTAACTGGACAATTGTGTCTGTAATGCATAAATGACGCCGCGGTTGAAGCTTTCCACAAACACATGCTGCGTTTGATTTCCAGATATGAGTGAGAAAAAAAACACGAGTCGAAAAAGGACTATAACTCCTGGTTCATCACGGGCCCGTTTCACTAAACTTCTTACGAGTCAAATGTTCGTAAGTGCAAATTTAGGATCGTCTGGTAATTTCAATTGATGGATTTACATTTATTGAGCATAGGCTGCATATGCAGCCTATGCTCAATAAATGTAAATCCGATAATTGTTTGCAAGAAAACATCGTTAATGTGATATTTACAGACTATCATAATTTTGCACTGACGAACACTTTAGTCGTACGAATTTTAGTGAAACGGTCCCCAAATTCAGAGCTAAATGTGTTGTGTTATGTCCTTGTGCTCCTGATGGTGATGTGGTTGGGGAGGTTTATTGTACAATGCCAGGGCCCATGCACGTGCGTGTAGACTAGTACACTAATGGCGTCATAGTTATCGCCTGTTAACTATTTCAACACTACAGACTTCTATAGCTGTATACTTTAGATCCAGATTAGCCCGCTTGTAATGAGCCGTCTCTTCAGGATCTTCTCTTCTTTTTGGCAAGTAATTGTAATATCATCATCCGTAAATTGACTAGTCAAAACATCGTTGTGTGACGATTGGGTTGGCCAAAACATTAGCGTTGGAAGGAATTAATTCCAGAATCCGGCGAATTGCGCAGATCCACGTGATAAAATCAGCAAGTGACACCAGACCAGTGTTCCCGTGTATGGCACAAGGTACATTTTCTCCATCGTGCTCCATTTGCATTTATTAATTTATTGCGGGGTATTATAACAAGAAATTTAACACAAGCACATAAATTGTCCATTCAATGTCGATTAATGCTTGATAAATAGTCTGGCATTTTACATTTCAACCTGTGATAAATGTTTGAAAATACATCTATAGCGCCGCCGTACAACCTAATTTGCTGGTAACTAATTGTTTCGCGGCTGTAACCGTGAGTCAATGATATTAAATCGACCTTTTGTACTGCTAGCGCCATTGTTACGCTCTTCTGGCGCTATTGTGTATTTCGTGAATTTATGACTTATGTAGTCACTTTCGGGTCAAGTTCACATACATAACGTCGCTTTAATGTTACCTTTTTTGTATTTAACTGCAAAACACACATGCTACATCATAATTGCCAATGATTGATACGCAGGGCATATAATGAAATATGCCAGTTCACAAGACGCTTTATGTGGCGAATAAATAATTAACTCCTGAATTCGAGTCCATTACATGTGGCTGTGACTTGAGAAATGGGGCTTATGGGTTTTGCGACCAGCATACGCACCCCCCTAAATTCGCCAAGGTCCGCTATTTTTCAAACAGTAATCTCAATAAATCTTGAAATGCATTAATATACAGGTAATTTGCATGAAAATGCCACCGTTGAAATCCGAATTTAAATGACATAAAATGCAGGAGATTGCATTTCAGGCCATCTAGGTTTAAACAATTTCAGGGGGGTGCGTCAGGGGCGAGCCCCATGTAGTGGCGCGAATACGCTAGGGGGTGTGAGCCCCATGTAGTGGCGCGAGTACGCTAGGGGGTGTGAGCCCCATGTAGTGGCGCGAGTACGCTAGGGGGTGTGAGCCCCATGTAGTGGCGCGAGTACGCTAGGGGGTGTGAGCCCCATGTAGTGGCGCGAGTACGCTAGGGGGTATGAGCCCCATGTAGTTGCGCGAGTACGCTAGGGGGGGGGTACCCCCCTAGCGTACTCGCGCCACTACATGGGGCTCGCCCCTGGCGCACCCCCCCCCCCCCCTGAACTACAATACACGTTTGTTGACGATACAATCATGCACCGCATTATCATTCGAGATACATCGCAGTGACACCTATCAAAATTAAACACAAGTAGGTCCAGTTCAGAGAGGTACTAACATATCAACCATTTCGCGCCTAATTCGATTGTGAGATGTTGATTTTCCAATAATTTCAGACTCATCCATTTATAAAAAGGGGCCATGTTATTTCTTTTTCTGAAATATATGAAAATTACTTGCAAAAAGTGCAGATCCTGATGAGACGGGTCGTCACGAGCCGGCACATATGGATCTACACTGTTTGCAGCAGTATAGAGGTCCGTATACATGTACTGTATGTCCACGTGTTGTTGCTGACGAATATCTGGTTATTAACCACATCAAATAAAAAAAAAGATTAAAATGTAAGTAACTTTTCATAAATAACAAAAAAGTCACCCTGCCCTGATGAAAATTTGAATAAACAATTGAAAAAAAACAAGAACTTTTGGATTGACGGTGCAGGTCGAAACTGACTCGGAAGCTTGGAAATCATATAACTAAGAAAACAAACGTTCGATTTTGAACATCGTCCACAAATCCAAAAAGTATTTAAAAAATCTATGTTCAACCCCCATGTTTAATTCTCATAGAAAAAAATGTATTTTCCCTATAAAATCAATATTTGATGGAATGTTTTTGTTTTGTTATTTATGAAGAAGTACTTAAATATTTGTTAGATGTAATATTGTTTTTATTTGTGGACCAATTTTCAAAATCTAACTTTTGTTTTCTTTGTTACATCATTTCCAAGCTATCTCGCCAGGTTTCGGAGTCAATTTCCAATTTTTTTCGTTTTTTGATCCTGAAAAGTTTTGGAAATTGACTCCCCGTGTTAAATTCCCATAGGAAAATCGTTTTTTGCAATAAAATTAATATTTAATGGAATTTCATCAAATCATTTTTTTTGGGGAGGGTGACATTTTTGTGACTGATAAAAAAGTACTTACTTTTAAATATTTTTTAGATTTAATGTGTTTAATAGCCAAAGTTTCGTCGGCAGCAAAACGTGGAACAGACAGTAGTCGTTTAACTCATTATATTTATCTATGCATACTTCGTATTTTGCCATTTATAAAAAATGATCAGTGTGAATAAACATCTGCATAAAACATGTCTCTAGCTTTTAATATGATATCTGAACAACAAGAAGGTCGTATTGCATGTTCAGCTGAAATGTTTTATGTTGAAGTTACTTGAAACCATCGATGAAATTTGGTACGTCTCTTGGTGCAAGAAACACAAAAACATTTATCCCAAAATATAATGTGCAACTGTAGCTGATTTCACCAACATTGCAAAGTATACTTTTCTTGCAAAGTATACTTTGAGGGAGAAATTTTCGATTTAAGGATAAAATTATTAATTTTTATTATACTGAATTTATTACATTATCACAGCCATTTTGGCTGTGATAATGAAATAAATTCAGTATAATAATTCTGCATACTTTTAATCATCAAATATATGCAGTCGTTAGTTCTATATGACATAATACATTTCGGGAAAAATAAATGATTACTCCCTCAAAGTATACTTTGCTAGAAAAGTATACTTTGCAATGTTGATGAAATAGGCTACCGGTGTTATGTCATGTATTTGGCCATTTCATACCATTGCCTTCAGTGATAACGTGCTGCACGTACATTGTGGTGTATATTGCGTATAGTATACTGTTATGCTATACTATAGTTGGCGTTGTCTGCTAATTGAGGTATTTCGGATCGTGTTCTTGTGTGTGGCTTCTTATCTTTCACCAGAGATCTCTCATTCCACCTCCAGCGACGAGTATTATACCCCACGGTTACTGGTAACGCAATTACCGCACTTCCGGATATGCGAGCCGCCATCTTTGTTTACCAGGTTGCACCGAGTGCAGGCGTACACGTCTCATCGGATGAGCAAGTGTGGGATATATAACGAGCAGGCGTCAAGAGAAGCAGTCCATCAGCGAACAGATCTGTCTTCATTGGCTGCCTAATTGAGCTGATGTATGTGCCTTCTGATGATAAACAGCAGACGGTTTTCTGACAAACAAGCCGCTTCAATCATGGCTAATCTGCCTGCTGCGCGTTCAGGTTTCCTCCGCGTTGATTACCGTGCTTACCACCCTGTACGACGTACGCAAACCAAACTGATGTGGATATGTAATCAGAGCTCCAGATAAGGCGTGTGTATAAAGAGTATTATACGCCCTGATTTCATTGGCAATGCGTAGTGCGTAAAATACGCCAATACGCACCTTATCTGGACCACTGTAAGTAATGCATTTATGACTGTGACTGGGAAAATGTTTTTGCGATCAATGTAGATCCAGCTCATCAATTACGCTCTGGTTGTGGAATAACGACTTCTTCCGTCTGTGACTGGCGAAATGGGGCCTATTGGTTTCACGACCAATGTAGATCCAGATCAGTCTGTGCATCAGGGGGCCGTTTCACTAAACTTCCTACTACTAAAATGTTCGTAAGTGCAAACCTATGATAGTCTGTAAATTTCACATTAACAATGTTTTCTTGTAAACAATTATTGGATTTACATTTATTGAGCATAGGCTGCATAAGCAGCCTATGCTCAATAAATGTAAATCCATCAATTGAACTTTCCAGACGATTCCAAATTTGCACTTACGAACATTTTAGTCGTAAGAAGTTTAGTGAAACGGCCCCCAGGGATCTGCATTGGTCACCATTCAATCAGTGAAACACTCGACATGTTTCCAGGCTAAATGAGTTTGCTATGTGCTATTTGATCAGGATCTAAAACCGTGTTTCTAGCAATATAGATCGTTATCCGGCTACAGGAATGTGCTATTTGATCAGGATGCTAAATTTGTCACAAAACCTATAAGCCCCATTTCTCTCGTCACAGCCACATTTATCGTCGGCTTTCGTCAATTTCCTACATCATACATATTTGGGCCGCCTTGTGTTTTCCTTCGGTGATTCTGTCGGCGCATCGAAAAGACTCGCGTCTTGCAGTGTATTGCAGTGCTCATGCACATTAAATACAATGGACACCCTGGGAACACCCTGGGGACTTCGTGGGATGTCTGGTTTGCTACGGTTCTAGTGTACACAAAGAACCGAGTGTCCTCCGCTGATCTTCGTCATTGAGTAACTACAGTACTGGGCAATGATGCTTCCAATAAGACATAAACATGGCCGAGAGCTGCAACTATTAAGGTGTTAAAAAAAGCTTTAATTGTCATGTGGTGATGTCTGGCTAAACACAATACAAGCTAAGCATATTAATGTGTGCATAGTATTCGTTCAAACGGACGGATTATGTAAGACACGTCCACGCACACATGATCCATGAGATATTATTCAGCGACCTAACTATACAGTGGAACATCTCTAAACCGGACACCCTGGGTATGATGCCCAGAATGTACGGTTTAGAATAATTTTGTAATTCGGATGTACAGTATTGTGTGTTTTGAAAGTTTCAACAGATACATTGTAAAATAATTCCAGCACAAAAGTATTTACACAATTCCCTAACATTTGATTGGCCTGTAGCAACTCTCTGTCCAAAATTTATATCCCAGTAAACTCCCACGCCGAACTACTTTCCGTAACCGTGAGGCGCAGTTAAAATAATTCTTAAGAAAACGGAAAATAAACACATTTTCTTGATGAATTTATTTCAAATGCTGGAATTATAAGGAATGAATGGTATTTTTTGTGGAATTTATCGGGGATATGAACTTGGAAAAGTCGCGGGAATACTGGACGAGGCCTTTCGGCCTTCGTCCAGTATTCCCGCGACTTTTCCAAGTTTATACCCCGATAAATTCCACAAAAAGGCCATTCATTCCTATAATAACCAATAGGATAAAAATAAACAATTGGCGATAAAACATTACAATTTTCGAAGAAAAAAAAGTAGGATTTTTTTGTTTTTTTTCCAAAATTGTATTTTTTTATCGCCAATTGTTTATTTTTATCGCCAATTGCGAAAGTGGCTTTTCCAAGTTTATACCCCGATAAATTCCACAAAAAAGGCCATTCATTCCTATAGACATTACACTTCACAGCAAAAACAAATGGGTGTTTTTAGTTTTAACAGGTTCTATTGTATGTGACATTAGTCCAAACTAATTACAAACGTTGGCGATGGCGATAAAAAATGTTAACACGTTTCTGCATCCATTTGGAAATAAGTTCAACAGGTATCTGGTATGGAATAAGTCCCGTTATCTCCTGGACTATGACGCTATCAGAGACGTCCAATCATTCATACCTATCGGCGCTATCTAGACAAGCCGCTGGTTGCTCGTCAGCAGTAATTTGTATTCTCCGTTTTGCCATTGCAGACTGTAGATAGTATGTACGCGAGGAGAAACGTGACTTTCATTTGAGTGGGAACTAATACAATTGCTGCTCTACCTCTATAATACGCCATTCAATATGAGACACGCCATGTGATTGTGTACCTTTGTACATCTGCGTGATTTCATTAAATACGCTTACAAAATTTACAATATTTTTCATAAAGAAAGTCAAGAGTTGACAACATTTTGAGAGTACATGCGGAATATAATTCCGCATGTACTCCGAATATTTTGTCAACTTTTGACGCCATTTAAGGAAAATATTGTAAATTTTGTAAACTTAGTTTATGAAATTACGCAGTCCGAAGGTACAAAATCACATGACGTGTCGCATAGTTGGTATACAAACATAGTTCACTTTGCATATGATTATGTGCGCTGCCGGTTTGTCGGTATGCGAAGAGCACTTTAGCGATGTGTTCATCCGGAATCCCGATGTCCTTGGTTTGGCGCTCAGGCGCGGTTTTCATTTCTTTTGTTTTCTTGTAAGTTATAGTTGAATCAGGTTAAACAAATTATAAAAGTACATGTAGTAGAATTAAAACTAATCCTATTACTTTTAGGGCGCGGGGCTAACTGACACTGGTGTTTGAAAGGACCTGGCAGCATGTGAGGATATTCTAATTTAACGACCATGTATGAATGTACTTAAATATTCAGTTTTAGTTTTGGTTGTGCCCTGCCCCCCCCCCCCCCCACAGTCCCCCACCACCGTCCCCGCACCCCTCCGTACAGGTGAAATACGGGCTTCGACCCTATTACACATAATAAATAAATACATAACAACGCAGTATTTTAGTATAATATAAGCTTCGGGAATGTGAGTACAGTACAGTACTGTACAGTACCTGGGGCACGTTACGTTCACAAGTATTGGATTTACATATGCAGCCTATGCTCAATAAATGTAAATCCATCAATAGAAATTTCCAGACGATCCTAAATTTGCACTTACGAACATTTTAGTCGTACAAAGTTTAGTGAAATGGCTCCCTGTTTCGCTCATTATGTATCGGCTTTGTAGCAATGGATGAGCACGTACCAGTTCGCAACTGAAATCAACCGTCACAACAACAGGAAAACAACGAAGCGGACAAGTCAGCCCTTGCAAACGATCGTCCTATGCCGCCTAATGATTTAGTACAGTAATATGGACATTAAATTGTCATCTAACCCAAACGGTTGCAGCATGCGAACGGTTAATCATACCAAATGGACGTGCTCGCATGTTCCGTACTAATTAGGTGTGCCTAAGACGGCCAATTGTCGACCGACGTGTGACAAGAGACATTAATTTGATGGACGGAAAACCCGTCATATATTTCTCCATCTCCATCATGAGTGTATTGATTTACAGTGAAGATTAAAACATCTCTAAACCGGACACTGTGGGAGATCCCCAGGGTGTCCGGTTTAGAGAGGTTTCAATTTAAATTAAGCGTTTGGTCATTCTGAGCCACAGTTGTGTGCTATGCGGTCACGAACATTACTTATCACCTGAGATAAATGATGAAGAAATCCATCAAAAATAAGATCGTAGAGGCGGTTGCATAGAGGCATTCTCAGTTTCACATTATGTATCTTTATATCCGAAATAGTATGCATGTGCTTGTTGTACATGCTATTCCACGGCAGGAGATTCTCCATGCACGATGATCAATGTTCGACGGTGGCATAGCTGCATCGAATATAGAGAATAGTAGGTTAGTGCCGTGAATGGGACACAATATCTGGCAAGGCTCAGGAAACGGGATGGGCGAGGCTTTGCCGAGCACATCCCGTTTCCGTGCCGCGCCAGATATTTTTTCCCATTCACGGCACTAACCTACTATTCTATTTATCCCGTCAACACCTACAAATGGCTGCAAAATGCAAACATCGTATTGACTGGATATCAAAAATGTTTCCCGACACCGTGTTTCACGGCACATACGCACTGTGTTGACGGGATAAACAATACATAGTACCTGATGTATACACCGGTTGTTGTCTTTATCATCCATAACTGTATGTCGTTACATGTGTATTGCTACAGGGGCCATATGGCTTAAAGCGTTAATCTTAGTCTGAATACACATCTTCATGATACCTATTAATAGAGATTATAGCTCTTGTGTTTCGGAAATAGTGTTCACCTGATCCAAATTACATGTATGCCGAGGACAGCCATTGACTAGTATGATTCGCTCGAAAAATCAGGCATAATTCGTCTACGTATATATGCTTGACTTCTCTGCACACGCCTGTGATGTATTCATGCTTTGGCAAACACACAAATAAATGCACGATCCAAAGGTACTTGAACTTTCAACCGCGTTTTCGAGTCGGAAGAATGACTATTATTGACATGTGCTATTGTAACATGGAGCTTTTTGTGTCATCTGTGGCCATTCCGGCTTCACCTGCTATCACCAACATGTCAGTAAGCTAAGGGTATGTCAGTGGTAATGTTTGCCATGAGGATAACATACGTTTCGTGACTACATGGCGACCAGTGCAAACCCTGATCAGACTGCGCGGATGGATGCGCAGTCTGATCTGGGTCTTCAATGTTCGCAAGTATAGTAAGCCCGATTTCTCCCGCCAAGCTCACAATTTTAAGCACCGCAGCTAAAGCGTTATAACTCAACTACAATTTCACAATGATAGTGCAATTCGGTTCATGTTATATTCACGTTTCATTTGGCACAAATAAACACTACTCTCGAGTGTGCTCGCAGTCTGTATTGTGAGTGCACATGTCGGTGATGGGGTGCATCCTGAGGCTTAATTCAAGTATGGGAAACAATTGTGTTGGGGAAATGCAAACACTTCGACGTGCCACGGGAAAACGGGACTATATTACCAGCAGTCACATAATTATGAGACACGTCGTGTGATTTTGTACTTTCGGAAATCTGCGTAATTTCATGAAATACGTTTACAAAAGTTACAATATTTTCCATAAATGGCGTCAAAAGTTGACAAAATTATCAGAGTGCATGCGGAATGAAATGCTGAAAATTTTGTCACCTTTTGACTTTATTTATGAAGAATATTTGTGCTTGTGACCGGCTCTGGAACCACCTCACTTATTTCGTATTTAGTCGATATTGATTTCGAAAATCAGTCCATTCCATAAATGACGTCGAAACCAGAGCGCATATATGCTCTGAATGTTGGTGTCTAAATATACTTTTGACGGTATTTTCATAAACTATTACCTTTTTTAATGTCATATAAAAATTAATACGGGTAATAATATAAGAACTGTGACTATTTAATTTAGATTTTCATCCGTTTTTGAATGATAAAGATCTTTATGAAGTCTTGCAAACTGATGGACGAATATACACCATAGCTTCAGTGAATTACGTTCGTCCACGACACACCATGTGAGCAGTGCAGATTTTGCACTATGGCCTATGTGCATACTGCACCCATGGTTCGCGTAACATTCACACAGAAACGATATATGGAACACAATTTAGATCAACATTGAAATTTATTAGACCGGCGATGCAGATGTTTACAACTGTTTTATGCGAGCTCCATACACATTTCCCGGCATGCATTGCTTCTGTTTTCCTGCCGTTACCAGCAGGTGGCTTCTTAGAAGGAACATAAATCATCTGAAAACCAGCCCCCATTTTCAGACTATGAAACAGCATTCAAATTCACTTAGCGCTTGCACACGTCCATGTGAAAATGTACATATGGTATTCATGAGCTGTTCCTTTTCACAACCGGTGTAGACGCATATTGAATGGGTCATTTGAAGAAGAGGGATAACTCCATAATGGAGTTATCCCCCTTCTTCAAATGACCCTTTCAATTGACGAACTGGTATATGTATACGGTTCAACAGTGTGTTGGTCACTGTATATGAAACACGTTATTACATTTCAGACTGTGTATAGTAAGGAGGCTAGTTGTCATAAAAGTGACTCCTGTTCAACACCAGAGAACAAAGACAATGACTATTTGAAATCAATGCGTTATTATATACTGTACCATCCTGAAGAAGAACCAGGAATCGGTCACCCAAAGCTGGTTGGTCAATGTCATTTTTTTGGTGGAGGGATATTAAGTATTAAGTGCACTACAGACCTTGATCATACTATTGCTACGCATTGCGTGCGAATCTGGTTGCAAGCGCCTAGTTGACTATTTCATCAGGCGCGCACTCGCTCCGTCACTCACTCGTTCGCAATTCCCGGCGCTGAAAGGCGTATTAATGACATATGGCGACTTTGTGCGACGGCCAATAATTGAATACTAATCGCAACAAATAGGCGTACACACCGCAACTATGGTCGACTGCTGAGGCAAATGAATGACAATGTAAACACCGTACAACGTGCACATGACAGACTCATGAATATTGAATTCCCCGAAAAGTGAAAGCTAAGCAGCCATATTATGATGAAAGCATCATTGCGACTTCTCAAATAGTTCACCGCAATGAAAATAATTGCTATTTTTCATAAATGGAATGGACATATGGATAAACGTGCATGTCAAATACGGTGATATAATTCCTTTGTTCTGTGTAAGTACAATGTGCCTCCTATTTTCGACAGTATTACACTGAGATAAGTGTGAAATTCAAGTCCTCATCAAGTATTTCTAAGCGTGCCATTGGTAACGGCAGGTGTGGCGTTTATAACCAAACTGCACACATATAAAGGGTGGACATATGCCAAATTTAATGAATAGCGGATCGGATAATTTATTATGATTATAGCACATAACCTAATAGAATTATTTGGCGTTTTAGTAAACACAATAGTCACTAACTTGCCAATGTTAAGAAAAACTCAATAAATTGTCAAGTTCAAAAAGATTGTATTTGATGACAGTTTTTTTTTTAATTCAAAACGTTATTGAAACTGCATGCAATTGTATTTTATCACGATCACGATACACGTAATGTCTATCATATTGGTTACTTGACGGCACATACAATGTAAATCATGTTCATCTGAGCTCCAGATAAGATACATATTTGCTTAAATACCCAATTCAAATTGCCAAAAAACCCGAAGTAGCGAGTATCAAAAAGCAATAACAATTTTGTGGTACCTTTATCATGCTGCAGAAAACAATAAACAGACCACAAATATAGAATATTTGTCTTATTCTCCATGAAAACATTTCTAATGAAATGCCAAGACATGTTTTCATTTCGAAGCAAACTATTCAATAACTGCTGTCTGTTAATGTGTAAACAGTAGTGTGATTATATTTTACCCAATTAAATTTTGAAATACCCAATTGCTTCATAAATGATGGAGTGAAAATACTCAATTACTAATTCCTGGAGCCCGGTTCACTATGGTGATATTTATTATTTCTATTGTATATTTAATATAGAAATGAATGGCCTTTTTGTGGAATTTATCGGGGTATGAACTTGGAAAAGTCGCGGGAATACTCGTCCAGTATTCCTGCGACTTTTCCAAGTTTATATCCCCGATAAATTCCACAAAAAGGCCATTCATTCCTTATAATTCCAGCATTTGAAATAAATTCATCAAGAAAATGTGTTTATTTTCCGTTTTCTTGAGAATTATTTTAACTGCGCCTCACTGTTACAGAAAGTAGTTCGGCGTGGGAGTTTACTGGGATATAAATTTTGGACAGACACTACGGGCCAATCAAATGTTAGGGAATTGTGTAAATATTTTTGTGCTGGAATTATATATGTTGTAAACAAATTATGCACACGACTGCAGTGTGTCCTATGAGTTCCAATGATCTTTTTGACTATGCAGTAGGACGTCTCTACATACATGGGACACCTTGGGATATCCATAGGGTGTTTGGTAAATAGCGCTTCCAGTACAATGCGGGTGTATCATGAAACACATGTCTTTGGAATCAAGAACATACTTATCATCAGATCAGATATATACAACCATGATAGTGTGAAACCAATACAAATGAAACACACTCAGGTTTGCTCGGCATCATGTTTTGTTTACAATTTAGGGAGATTAAACTGTAAACTGTATACATTGGGATTCTCTCTACTCCGGACACCCTGTGCAATGCACAGGGTGTCCGGTTTAGAGAGGTTCCGCTGTAATTCAAATATGATTTCCAGAACATACACTATTATTACAGGTTCTAGTGAAACGCACCATAATGAAGCACACTGTGCGATTATTCAGAGAGGTTTAACTGTATACAATGGAATCTTTTCTAATCCGCAGACCCTGGGGTATCCATTAGTGCGGTTCCAATGTAAAGCAGGTAACTATGTGATCATTCCATCAAATACATCATTATGAATGATGAACGACATTGTTACATGTAAACTACAATGAATCCCATAAAATGAAACACTGTGTGACTCATTAGAGACGTTCAACTATACACGGAAATCCACTCTAATCCGGACACCCTGTGAGGTCCCAGAGTGTCCGGTTTAGATAGATTCCATTATAATCCATGCATGTACGATAACTCCAAGGCGTATGCATGTTATGAATGGCAAACATACATTATTACTACAGGAAACGTACAGCGAAATTCATTACAAGACACACTGTTTGACCGTTTAGAGTGGATCCAATGTGCACGTACACGCCCGTATTGTCGGTTCACACTTCCACCTGTCACCACACATCAGGACGGAGCGTGTGAACGAAGTGACAAATTACTTGGTCATAAGCAGTAATAAAGGTTGATGCACGCCTGAGATAGCATACAAAATGGCGACACCATACAGTGTACACTTTTCATTGTGTTTTCTTATCAAATGCCCATGCGTGGTATACACGGGTACCACAATTGGCGGGGTTGTGTACTTGTACATGAGTGAATTTTTATTACGTTGCCCGTAATTCACTATAGATACCGGGTAAACTACTATGGTAAGTGTCTATATTTGGTGTCACAACGTCAGGTTGTCCGTTTCACCGCGGGCCCGCTCATTAATGGTGACGGGCGCGACAATAACAAATTGATGCTATTCTCCATTGCCTCTATCATCAATCAAGTAAGCCCCTCGGGACTCGCCACATGCATTGTTGCAATTTGGACGAACACTGCTGTGGGGTCTCGTGTTTAGTGTTGTTGGTATTTTGAACGAATAGGTTACTCAGAGAAAATTCCAAACCAGATACATTGAACATTTCTGTGCGTATTTATGATATGAGTAACTGCCATGCATATTGGAACATCTCTAAACCGGACACACTGGGACGTCATCATGTTGTCCGGTTTAGAGAGGCTCCACTGTAAATCAGACATGTGGGAACCACAAAACAGGTATATGTCGTTTGCGATCATGAACAGAAGTTATCGACGATCAAAGATGCGATTAAGCTGACACAGATTGTATGGGTGCTCAGTTAAGAGAGGTTCTACTGTATCTAATATAATGTGTGCCCCTGTCCACAAAGCACAACTGCATGCCTTGGATTCCCTGGTTTGCCTGATTTACTGGGGAACATCTATAAACCGGACACCTTGAGGACATCCCAGGGTTTCCGACGTATATAAGTTCCAGATCATTATGTACTCGTCTGTAATTATTGTTTTCCTATTCTGAACCTGATTATAATGCTAAAATGCCGCCGTTATTCACCACACCACACTTTGTGCCAATGGTGCCAGGTTTGGCTAGGTTTTCACTGCGACTCAGACATATGGCCACAGCAAAACAAATTTGTGTCATATGCAATCTATTTCAAAGTTACAAGATATAGTCAGGAGATCCATGTTAATCACCATACAAGATTACCATAAAACGTATATAGTACAGTACCTCTCTAACCCGGACACGCAGGCAGCGTCTGTATCTTTAATTATATGGGTTTCATTGTGGTCCATCTCTGATGATAGTGCATGTTCATGTTCGCAAAGCACACGTGTATGCATTGACATATTCATGTCTAATTTACAGTGGAACCTCTCTAAACCGGACACCCTGGGGTGTCCGGTTTAGAGAGTTTCCACTGTAAATTGCAAGTGCGGTTTTATTGCAAACATCGTGCTTATTGTCGACATATACTAGCCTAAGGTGTTAGTCATTCAGTCAATGAGATATCTTTGCTGTCTTGGGCGAATGAATGAGATTCTTCACCAACTGTTCCTAACCGTACATGAAACAAATGAGGAAACTATGGCATCAATAGGGCTTACATGCTTTGTGGTGCTTTCTGATCAGTGTAACTCTTGATCAAATAACGCACTCATGTAACCGGATAATGTTGCTTGTTAGTATAACGGGCGTTTCACTGATGGAATGGCGAACAGTGCATATCCTGATCAGACTGTGCGGAATCACAGACTGATCTGGATCTACACTGATCGCAAAGCACATAAGCCTCATTTCACAACAGTCACATTCGCTGAAAATGCTACATAATGTCCATTTTCTTTATCCGTGGTGGATGCACATGGTACACAGGCACGACACTGATGGTAAACTCAATAATTCCCGAATTGTCGAAACGAGGCACATATGGCATATTCCAATCAACGTACATTGATCTTAGAAGTTCAAAGTGAAATTCTCAGCATCTCAACATATTTGTTTAGTTGCGGGGACTCATTTATTTGTCTAGAACAAAACCACGGGTGATACCAATGAAGAGATTGCGTTCTTTGTCAACGAGCTGACTAATGGTCTGGCCCAGATGTTTTACACCACTAATTACGCAGAGGGTTAAATTAGATTACGACGTGTCAAGAACAATTTAAAAGTAGAGTGGCTGTGTTAAATTTTAAAGTAAAGGGCGTAGATGCCATTTTCTTGTAGTAAAATATACTGGTAGCAGAAACTTAATTGCTTTAGCTCTCTTCTCTAGAAAGGGAAATGAGATCAGAATACATACAATAGTGTGAGAAAGAATAGTCAATGTGTTGACTGAAATTATACAATTACAGTAGAAACTCTCTAAATCGGACACGCTGGCGACCCCATTGTGTTTCCTTTAGATGGGTGTCTCTGTTGTTTATTATAGGAATGAATGACCTTTTTTTGTGGAATTTATCGGGGTATAAACTTGGAAAAGTCGCGGGAATACTGGACGAGGCCTTCCGGCCTACGTCCAGTATTCCCGCGACTTTTCCAAGTTTATATCCCCAATAAATTCCACAAAAAGGCCATTCATTCCTTATAATTCCAGTATTTGAAATAAATACATGAAGAAAATACTGGGATATACATTTTGGACAGAGACTTGCTACGGGCCAATCAAATGTTAGGTGTAAATATTTTTGTGCTGGAATTATGTCATATGGTATATGTTTATGATTTAAAATGACAAAAACTGTTCATTGAGTGCTTAATTACAGTGGAGCCCCTCTAAACCGGACACCTTGACGACACCATTGTGATTAATTTAGATGGGTTTCACTGTCATTTACGTCATCGTCGTTTGTGTTTCATGATTTAAAATAGCAAAAACTGTTCATGGAATGTTTAATTAAAGTGGAGCCTCTATAAACCGGACACCATGGGAGGTCCCCATGGTGTCCAGTTTAGAGAGGTTCCACTGTGCATGCTATTAGATATGTGCATGGTTCTGTGTATTTTTTTCTGGACGAATCAGAGAAATCACATTTTTCATTGTGCAGGCACGGACATAAACGTGACATGACATCGAAAGGATACGAACAGATCTGGGTTTAAGCACATATTTCTAAATACTGTAGTACATGTTGCCACGAAATACATATTCGTTTCAATCACAAACTGGCCAAGACGATTAACCAGAACATTAGCATCATCAATAGTGGCGAAGCAAATTTATAAACTTTGAAAAACTGTTAACCCTTAGCCTGCTGAATGAAATGTTGTCGTCTGCTGTTTATGTTTTATTTTCGATTTTTCTCGTCAAAAACATGGTTTGACAGCATTTCAGAATCATTTCCAATGGAAATGATTCTAAAGTGCTGTCAAACCATGTTTTTATTGAGAAACAGAGCAAAATATAAAGCAACAGCAGACGACAGTTTTCGCGATTAACACTGAAATACGGTGGAACCTCTTTAAACCTCCCAGGGTGTCCGGTTCAGATATGTTCCACTGTAAATCAGACGTATGACTATGGCAAGGTATGCGGCTGTGCTTTGCGAACTTGCACAGGCATTATCATCATAAATATACACCAATGAAAGCCATACAATTAAGGATACACAGTCTGGTTTAGAGAGGTTCTACTACATATAATCAACATTTTACACAGAAGATGTTAGGCGATAACACATGTATTAAGATCGTTTCTCGACACCCATAACGTCGTAAATCAATCATTTATCTCGAACAACTTGTCACGAAATAGATGAAGGCACATACATATACCCTTATCCAAAGTTGTAAATAACGCAATTGACACCACTGAAGATTGATTTACATGTAACCTACTGTCTGTACGAATCGTTATTTCGTGGCAACGAATTGTTAAATTGAGGGAACGAATTGTCATTTCGTGGGAACGAATTGCTAAATCGAGGGAACGAATTGTTATATCGTGGGAACGAATTGTTAATTCGAGGGAACGAATTGTTAAATTGAGGCAACGAATTGTTATTTTGTGGGAACGGATTAATAAAAGAAAATCCATGTCACCTGTGGGTCTCCGTAGAATTCCGCATGTACTCTGAAAATTGTATAAAATTTTGACGCCATTTACGGAAAATATTTTGAAAGTTTGTAACCGTATTTCATAAAATTACGCAGATATCCGAAGGTACAAAATCACATGGCCTGTCTCAGACGGGGAATACGGCCATGCAGTTTGACTTGATCTACACTGGTCGCAAAGGCGGTATTCCCCATTTATCCAGTCATATAGTCATTCATTCATTAACATTGCACATGGCAACGATACCATGTGTCCGCTGTTATTGCACATGGTTACAGCGCCGTATGTTGCATAAACATGCACCCATTTGAGAGAAACACATTAAATTTCATGTCAGAAAACCCATCATTCTTTTTAACAGATCGATCGATCAGCGCATGTCACATTCCCGTCAAGAGGGTGCGGCGCAGCCGGAAGTGTGATGACATGTCACTTTCATAGTCTTTGAAATTGATTACGGCAGCGAAATGGCTGACAGGTTTGCATTTATTTGGTTTTCAAATGCCAACAAGTGATAAATATACATGACAAATATTGAAATGTGTCCTCGTAGTGCATTGAAGAGAATATGGGTTGGGTCGTATCGATGTTGGGACATAAATATGTATTGTACAGTGGAACCTCTCTAAACCGGACACACTGGGAGGTTCCCAGCGTGTCCGGTTTAGAGATGTTCCACTGTAAAACAGACAGACCGAAACCCCAAGACAGGCACGGGCGCTTAGATGTCACGAACAGGCGTTATTATCGGATATACATGGCAATTAAAATGCCGATGAAGCACAACTAAATTGTGTCCGTGTTCGGTTGAGCGAGGTTCCAATGTATGCGCATTTTTGATTGGTGATGTATTACGAGGCATAGCCAACGTAGAGCGGCAATCATGGCACATAAGTAGAACATTATTGTAGATTGGACGAAACGTCATCATGTAATGTTCTTTAACATAATCGTTTGACCTGGATGGATGAACAATTGATGGCATAAAAATAGCATTCATAATGAGCAGTGTTGTCTTGTTGTGTAAATGCGCGTCATACATGTACGTGTATTAAAATTACATTGTTTTCATTACTCATTTTACTCATTGTCAGCTGTATGTATGTTTTGTAAACCGTCTACATGTGTGTTCTTCCAGTGATATTACATTCCCGATCCGTAGTGGACGTTTTGACTGTTTATTGGTATTAATAATTACATGTACAATGATTGTGTCTCATTTACATTAACTTTCCATAACGATGTGTCTTATCACGATATGCCCTGATCCACATGTGAAGTATGTGACACAAATGTCCTGATAATAACCAACAGCATACAGCCTTATCAATCTGCATCAACATCGGTCAGAGTGGTTATAAAATCCATAATCTCCAATTCTTCAGCCACAGCCATAAATATCCAAGTAAAATTTCAATGCAATGCATTACGCAGCAGTTATTATTAATATCCAAAACATCTGAACGTTTTTTGCAATAAAATCTGCTCATCGTTAAACCGTGACATTAACTTACGAGATTTCAGCCCTAGAGGTATAGCACCCGATGGGCGGAATTTTATCATAACCCGATAAGAACTGAAAGACACATTTGGTTGAATATATCATTATGAATGATTACGTCTTTTGAACGGCGTAAATACCACCAGAACATCATGTCTATTGGTCGTACCGTGAAAGTATGCACGGTTCACTAAAAAATTAACACTTCTATGTGGACACAAATGTGTATCTTGTTCATGTCGGTAACAGTTTAGTCCGGGTCTTGCGTATACGCAAGACCCGGACTAAACGGTTTCCGACTACTATCTACGTCAGAACGTTTTCCCGTACCTGCATTGTAATAATATTCAAGTAGATACAATTTAAACAGTAACAAATCATTGCTGTCTAGAAGGATTCAATTATTCACTATGCATGCTGCAAGGCATTTATACTGGCGAAGATAACTCGATAGGAAATCAGGCATCTGACAAACTGGTTTGGAATTTCCTGACTATCAGGGTAAGGAGAGATCTATCCGTCCTCCCGTCCGCTTATTTTGGACTCTCTTGTCATTTAAAATATGCATGTGCGTTAACGATGAACAGTATACTAGACTATTGTAGGTTACGTGATGTGTGTACTAACGATAACCACACCGTGGTTAAGAAGTCTATACTGGGGTGTAACCAGCCAATATACCAAACATCGCTCACACTAAACATATCATGTTCGTTTCAAAACATGAGATGAGCGAGAGAACAATTAGGATTTAAGATACATTTCCTCTGTCTTATGACAGTTGATATGCAAACAATAGCCGGTGATATGTGTATAGCTATTCCTATTGCTGTTAGTATTGTGTCACGCAATATGGACATAAAGCATCGGGCGCTTGTTTTACAAGGAACGTCGGAGGTCGGCAGGGCGCTATTATGCGTCAGTTGCTTTTGATGTTGATAGTGGATATTGCCGTATGAGTGATGTTATCCAGGCTTCGTTTGACACACAGTACCAAAGTTCGTTGATCTTGTCTCGTGCAAAACTTAATAATGGTTATACCCAAGCATCAGGAGAGTCGGCAAGTATCCAAGCCCATACATTTAATACGTGCATTACACAGTCAAGAGAGTCGCCTCGTGGTGTATCGCATTCTCAACAAACGAGTCGATACCGGATTCAGGGGGACTGCTAGAAATAGTATGCACATTGGCAATGCATGGTTTCCTTTGTGCACATGTGCAAGGGTAGAGTAGATGAAACAATGATGTTATTTACCGTAGGGGCCATCTACTGCGTCTACATCTGGGCACGGACGACTCAGTATCTGCCATCTCCATATACTCACAATACTGACTTTTCAGATTTACCATTTTGCACAACTGATATCGAAAATTTCAATGTCAAATTGTATATTTCAGTATTATTAACTGTAATGCCGTTGCATTGCATAATATGACTGAAATGTACTGTGGAACCACTCTAAACCCAACACCAAGAAAACACTCGTGATCTTATTGTTGACGAGTTTCTTGGCTATTTATCTCAGGTGATAATGTCTGTTCATGGTCGCATGTCACAGAACTATGGCTCCGACTGTTCAAATGCTTGATTGACAGTGGAACCTCTCTAAACCGGACACCCTGGGAATTGCGTTATTTACAACTTTGGATAAGGGTATATGTATGTGCCTTTAGAGAGGTTTCACTGTACATAGTATTGTCAATTTATTTATTTCAAAATACTTGCTGTGTGCTTCAACTCAAGCAACTTGACTGACTGAGCATGGGCTATGCTACAGCTTAGATAATCAATTTTTTTGATTGCAAGTTGGCTTTGCCAATAGATAGTAGCCTATTTCACCAACATTGCAAACAATACTTATCTAGCAAAGTATACTTTGAGGGAGAACTTTTCAATTTAAGGATACATTTATTAATTTTTATTATACTGAATTTATTACATTATCACAGCCATTTTGGCTGTGATAATGTAATAAATTCAGTATAATAATTCAGCAAACTTTTAATCATAAACTATATGCAGTGGTTAGTTCCATATGAAATAATGTTTTCAGGAAAATAAATGATTATTCCTTCAAAGTATACTTTGCTAGATAAGTATACTTTGCAATGTTGGTGAAATCGGCTACAGAAACGTTGTTATGTATTAGGCGGTTATGTATTTATATAGCGATGTATTTCAATGCCAGGTATAGGGGATTATTTAAAATAAAGACTGTTTTATAATTCCTTCTGTAATTTCAATAATGTTAAATAAAACAATCACATAATAGTAATAACTACACACTTGAGATGACTGACATACATGGCACTCGTCAAGACATGTAAGGAAATGAAATTGTCAGTATACTTGATGGGAGTTGACCTGTTGAATTGACCTTTAACCCTTACAATGCTGAATTAATTTGTGTCGTCTGCTGAATATTTTTTATTTTCCATTTTTCTCATCAAAAACTTGGTTTTGCAGCACTTTAGAATCATCCAAATGCTGCCAAACCATGTTTTTACTGAGAGAAAAGACAAAATATTAATTAACAGCAGACAACTATTTTCGGTTCCGCATTCTAAGGGTTAATCAAAGCATATACAGATGGACATGTCAATTAAGCAAAAGCAGTTTCCACACATGCTGCTTATCGTGCAAACGCAAAAATAAACAACAAGTAGTGAACGTATCAGAGCTCCAGATAAGGAATTAGTAATTGAGTATTTTCACTCCATCATATCTGAAGCGATTGGGTAAAATAAAATCACACTACTGTTTACACATCAACAGACAGCAATTATTGAATAGTTTGCTTCGAAATGAAAACATGTCTTGGCATTTCATTAGAATTGTCTCCTTGGAGACAATTCTAATGAAATACCAAGATGTGTTTTCATGGAAAATAAGAAAAATATACTATATTTGTGGTCTGGTTATTGTTTTCTGTAGCATGATAAAGGTGCCATAAATTTGTTATTGCTTTTTGATACTCCTACTTCTGATTTCAATCGGGTTTTTGGCAATTTTAATTGGATATTTACGCAAATACGCAGCTTATCTGGAGCCTTTCTCCAGTCACAGCCCCAAATAGATGGCAAGTCTTCGAAAGCAAAATTACCAAATTCTCATACACGATAATAAAGAACATCTCATACACACTGGCATATAAGGTGTGCTGATTGTATGACCATAGTGTTGTATATATATATATATGATCACACTGATGCATTAATGAAGATCACTTTCAGAAATGACATTTTGTAAATGGCGACATTATGAGAAAAAAAAAGTAAACTCGGCATTCCAACTAACTATGCCATTCAATGGTCAACAAATTTGGTCAACTTGCATCCGGTATATGCTCTCTACATGTACAGAAAGACTAACCGAACACAATACTAGTATCTCAGGTCATGAGTTAAATATAGTACATAATATTTTATTAATGTATTTTATTAATACATTGAAGCGGACATTCTTTGGCCCAAAATAATTCACAACAATATAGTAACCCTTTCGACACTACATATCTGCATAGTGGTAGTGGCAACCAGTGTAGATCCAGATGAGCCCGCTCGTCACGAACCGTCTCATCAGGATCTACACATTTTGCAAGTTCATGTAATTTCCATATTGTTTAGAACAAAAACACCCCGTTCTCATAAAGGGACTTGTCTGAAAATCAGTTTGTGACAACTGGATTGGTTGTAGACGAAACATATCCAAATCCATTTCAGGTGTGAAAGGGTTAAGAAACATTCAACCATATAGGCAGTCTGCATCAATTACAATATCACACACATCTAACAGATAACCGGAGATACCGACATATATGAGCACATTTACTACATGATGGTACACATCTATTTAGAAGTCATAAGTGGCTGTGGTTGGGACTTGAGAAATGGTGTTTATGGATTATGCGACCAGTGTATATCCAGATCAGCCTGTGCATCCGCACAGTCTGACCAGGATCTGCACTGTTCGCCATTACGTCAATAACACACCCATCATGATTCTAACAAGCAATATAGATCATTATCAGGCTACATGAGCGTGCTATTTTATCAGAAGCTACATGGTCACAAATGCCATAAGGCATTTTTTCCAGTCACAGCCATGTATTTGTCTATATTATGCAGACTATTGGAGTTCAGATTACCCACATAGTCGAATCATATAATTTTATATTTTAGTGTTCTTACCTGTGAGATCTAGAACGCTGGACATATTACGTAGTCATATGGAATTCAAGATGGCAAGTATTCTTGATTGTGAACATGGTGTATTGTGTTCATGTGCGAAAATAAATAAATGGATGCGATTTAATTTCGACTAAGTCTGATTTGGAAGAATTACGAACTACACATTGTCATGCATGCTTTTTGGTTTTCTGGGTTTTTGTAGATCTATGTACCAATACGGAACTTACAATGTTAATATACACATACATCCATTAACAATACTACACCATTCACAATGAAACGGTCAATATATAAGTGTGTGTTGGATGTTACAAATCCAGGAATGAAATTTAAAATCCATCCACACGTTTATAGTAGTTGTTTGTAATCGTGAATAATTTTAAAATTACATAAAGTTGACGGGAGTTGGAATCGAAGGCAGTTATATTTCACACATATTAAACATCACACACCTTCAATAGATCAGATGTGGCCATGCTAATAACAAAATATGTAAATTTAACAACTATGATTGTTGATAAATAGCATGATTTTCAGTGAATTGTCAAAACATTTAACCCTTACAATATTGAATTAAAATTTGTCGCCTGCTGTTTATTTTATATTTTCCATTTTTCTCGTTAAAAACATAGTTTGAGTTTGACAGCACTTTAGAATAATTTCCAACGGAAATTATTCTAAAATGCTGCCAAACCATGTTTTTACTAAGAGAAGAGACAACATATGAAACAACAGGAGACCATAATGTTCGGTTCACGCATTCTAAAGGTTAAACTACAAGTACTGAAGTAGTAACTGTTCCAGCTTATCATGGCGTATGCCACTGTTTAGCTATGGTACATACTCAAATAATAAACAGTATATATCAAGCGTTGTTGTGGAAGCTTATAGACACTTGGATTAATCTATGTATGTTACATGTGTTGCGAGGTATACGCATCTTTACATTGTAGGAGTTAACATTCTACAAGCTGTGTATACCAGTTCAGAATTCAATAAAACAGAGATTGCATGGCACATTATTCTATATTTAATTATAATGACATTAATTTACAGACTGGGTCGCACTTAAAGGAAAATGCTTCAAGGGAAAATAGAAATGACATTATGTTTAACCAAATTAGTATGTCGTTTGACATATAGGGACTGCATGTAATGGCTTGTTCGTCGTTGTTCCGCCCTCATCAAACGAACTATCATTTTAGATGGCTCCGAATTATGTGGTGCATACACCAATTGTTTAAATAATTTGTTTTGAGTAAGTATTTTGATACCATTACAATATCTGAGGTAACCTATGTAAATCTTTGTAAAAAGTTGGTTTTTAGTCACTATTTTCTGATAATATAGTATTTGCTGTCACCTGTGCATACATATGGGACATTAAATACTACAATATTAGCAAAATAGCTAATCAAAACAAAATATTTGCATGTGTCCACGATCTGACGCAACTGCTCTTATTTGTGAATGCGTGTGGAGAACTGTTTCCATGTGAGACCAGTCTAGTGACTGATCTACTGATCCGTAGCCTGATAAATATACCACAGTGATTGACGCATGTCGGAATATCAAACAGTACAAGTTCTGACGAGAACACGAATACTGCGGTTGTCGGAGATGGTAATGATCACAAGGAGATGGTAATGCTCACAACGGTAACAAATACGTATTTGTAATATCCTGGGCCCGGTTGCTCAAAGCTTCTGTTAGCTTAGCAGACTGTTAAATCCTTAGCATTGCTAAGGATTTAACAGTCTGTTAAGCTAACAGAGGTTTTGAGCAACGGGCCCTGGTTCATATGTAATATGACCCAGAATATTACCAAATGAAAGCAATTGTTAATCCGTTCAACACTACATACCTCTATATCGGTGTTTGCAAACGGTTAGATCCAGATGAGCCGGCACGTGACAAGCCGTCTCATCAGGATTTGCACTTTTACCCAATTAATGTTCATATTTTTTAAATAAAATTCACTTCGTCTTCGTAAATGGACTGGTCTGAAAACCAATATTGTGACAATTTGGATTGGCCGGAAAATTAACATATCAAAATCCATTCCATTCATTTAGGGGTGAAATGGTTAATGGGATAAACCGTGTGTGTGTCACCGAGACGTCGTGGAAAGTTGAGGTGGTTTGAATACCGATAGGAACATGCAATACAGTGACGCTGTCACGGCTATCATGCAATATGAAATACATTTACTATAAAACGAATAACGGAGATCATAAAAGCCTTACTCTGGAATATGCATATTCTGACAAACTTCATAAATCAGCAAGTAATGGCATTTTAGTAGACAAAACACTCAATATGTTCTACATAGCTGAGTAATATTCTGCATAATGTATATAAATTGGATTCGTTTCTTACATCACATTTATAATCCATTCACACAAATCACTGCAAATACAGGTCATTCCAATGATCAACGACACGTCAAAATGTTCATAGGAAAATTGTCAACTACAATCCTACCGTGGGACGCTGACATGATCTCACACACATGTATTCCACTGCAGAGTATACTATAGTACATTTGCTTAACTCTTTGCATGCTGGGAAACTTGTGGGCTATAAATAGTTCAAAACTATCGGACAAATATTCATCATATTTTCTTTTATTTTCCTTGTAAATATCATGAATATGTCTTGGAATTTCATTAGAATTGAGTCCTGAAGACTCAATTCTAATGAAATTTCAAGACATATTTACAGAGAGAAATAAAACATATAGTCCTAATTTGTCCTATTTTTGCCGCTAGCATGCAAAGAGTTAAATAACAAGCAAACCGTATGTTGTTGTTATTGTTTTTTTGTAGATTAGAGTCTTCTAAAGACTGAGCACTTTGACTAAGATATAATGTATATTCACAATACTTTTAATAAGAATCAAAATGAGCATCGGCTGATACAATGGACCTTATAATGTTTGATACTGTACTCGCACCAGAGCAGAGATATGCAGCCTTATATACATATGCACACACGATATCGCGAGTGGCACAACACATATTCTTACAACATCATTGTTCTTTTATACAAGAGTTGTGACATTGTCATCGAGTGTGATCATACCGTATGAACATTGTTTCAGGTAATCAGCTAACCCTACACCTTTCGCAACCATAAACTGAGGGTTAGCTCATCAGCATATTAGTTTGAACAGTTATTAAATCCCTTTATCAGCCGGTGGCATATACTCGTATATGCTACTTTCTAACCACGTCTAGTCATGGAACCGCTGCGGCCCCTATCCGCTGTCCATATAAAGAGTATGGAGAATAGTAGGGTCCAAGTGATGACAACGGTTGGCCTGGTTGTAGAGCCGATGGAACACTCTGTAGCGGGGATTTGTACGGATGGAACCTGCTTCCATTCAGCATGCTACTCAATGGACTAGGGATTGTGGGGTAGCTCCGCCGCATGGAGTTAGGACTAAGTCCTCCATGAGCTGGCAAGGGTTGCGGGTAACCTGGTAATCCAAGCGGGGATAATCCGAATGATGCGTATCCGGCAAGAGCGGCGGCACTGTCTGAGCTGGATGTGTGTGTCCTCAGATGTTGCAATAACTCCTCGGACGTCGAATAACGTTTACCACAGTAGTCCGTGCCTGCCACCCAGTTACAAACATACGGCATGCCCTGCGCGTGCGCCGAACTGGAGAGTAGACTGTGTGCATATAGGGACGATGAAAATCCTGGATATGATGCTAGTCCTGATGATAGTGATGGATGAACTCCGGAAGACGAGAGCGATGGTAACATTGACAATGAATTGGCGCCCGCCATTCCGAGAGCACTTAAGCTCTGGAGGGATTTCTCATGAGCACACTGTGAACAACCGGGGGCCGTGCATGTAGAACTTACATGGGAGTTTTGTAGCGTAAGCTGACAGTTTGTACAGTATGGGTCTCTACATACGGGCACCAGAGTCGTGGCTCCTGATGGAGTCCTCACACGGGCGTATGACACATATGGCGATAATCCAGGAGAAATTCCAGGTTTCAATGCGGCATTCTGGGCCGCCAGTGCTGCAGCCGCCGACGCCGAGTGCGCGGCTGCCAATGATGATGCATACATAGACGATACAGACGCTGGATCCAACCCGGGGTAGCCATACCCATACAGTGACGATAGCCCTGGATGAGGCAGCGAACCGTAACCTAACCCCGCCGGCAAACCCGGTTGGCTGGACAGTTTACTAGCACTACTCGCTGACTGGTGTTCGGGGGTAGAACGACTCGGCAATTTTCCGACAGATCCTGAGTCTCTATAACGATCCCGATCTCGGTCTCCGTCGCGCTCGGACTCTCGTTCGCGATCCACAGGCGCACTGCTTGTCGACCTAGAACTGTTCGTATTTCCGCCACTGTTCGATGTTGTTGAGGACACCGGTCGCGAGCCAGTAAGTGTTGTCTGTGTTGTTATAGCTTTGTCAGTTCCAGAACTTAAAGGTGCGGGACTACTTTTTCTGTGTTGTGAACTGGAGATTGGAACAAGTGGTGGAATTTCCTTTGGTGGGATTGTTCTAAATGAAGGTTTTCCCGCTGAGTCTCTGCCAGAGTCATTACCCTCTGTCGTAGGGCTTTTCCTGCTTTCCACTGAGCTGGACTTGTTTTTATCCTTTTCAGTGTCTTTTTTCTCCAGAGCCGGGATGATTTGTTTGGATGGAGTCGGATCTTTGCCGATGCTGCTACATGTCTGTGCCAGCAAGGCAAGTGGGCTCTTCTTAGCGTCCAACTGAAATGATATAAAGTGAAATGATATATATCATTGAATATAATTTAGCGGACAGTTGTTTGGAAAATGTAACAACTGGAATTATTTTCAAGTTATCTACGAGTACATGCTCAGTACACAAAAACACAGTGCACACATGTACGTGTTCTGAATTGCGTTTTGTCTTGAAAGTTGTGACAACATCTGTCTATTCATATGGAAATATTATACTAGATAGATGTGCGTGTGAATACTATTAACATTAATATTCAACAGTCTGTTCTTTATCAACTGACTATAAAATAACGACATGTGTGAGATATGGATGTACATGCATGAATATCTGACAGCCGAGTGGCGGTAATAAGTCAATATGGCGACAGATTGTGGCATTTGTAACAACTCATATGCAACTCGGAGACAGGTGATTGTCATTTCGAGACAGACAATGAACATTTGGTTAATTACTCTCATCAGTACGGTATACATTAAAAGAGCAAAGGCTCAGACACTTCTAGTAAGTATATTGTCTAATAGTATGAAAATATGTCAAGCTTAGTACATGTATTAGAGATTATTATCATACAAGAGATGATATTTCCATACATGTACACTATATAAAATACAGAACATTCCCTGGCGAGTTTCATCTTGGCAAACTCGCTTTAATTAAATAATAATCATACACTGGCATACTAGAATGTTTTTAACTGCCATGCCAGTTCATGTACGATGTTATCTAAATATGTATTATATTTATGACTTTTACTTTGCATTACTCACAATGCTATATTACTCATCGCTCCAGATAAGTAATTAGTAATTGAATATTGTCACTCCATTGTTAAGCAATTGGGTACATTTGTATTTCAAAATTTTAATTGGGTAAATTAAATTCACACTACTGTTTGCACATTAACAGAAAGCAATTATTACATAGTTTGCTTCGAACTGAAAACAAGTCTTGTTATTTCATTACAATTGTCTCCTTGGAGACAATTCTAATGAAATACCAAGATGTATTTTCTTCGAAAATAAGTAAAATATGCTATTTTTCTGGTCTGTTTATTGTTTTCTGCAGCATGATAAAGGTACCATAAAATTGGTATTGCTTTATGATACTCGCTACTTATACTGGGTTTTTGGCAATTTTAATTGGTTATTTACGCAAATACGCAAATACGCAGCTTATCTGGAGCTCTGGTACTACTACTCAATTAATTTACAGACACTAATGACCGCATATTACAATAGGCATCTGGTATAAAACACATACGTCAGATACATTCAACTATGTTTCTAAGTACAATTCGTCGCTTTATTATCATTTTTGAGGCAGTTTTATGCTTTATATTTCAGTGTAATTGGTATAATGTATATTAATCTGTTAATTTAATTATTGTTTTTGTTTTCATATCATATCCACCTTACTACATGCGGCGTTTTGGTGCTGAAATATTTTTAGATGAATAGACGATTTCCTTACATGGATGTATATGGTTCCCCTTATCATTGACTGCATTGTTTCAACTCTTTGTATCATGTTTATGAGTGTTGTAATGTATATATTACAGTGCGCCAGCTAAGGAATTAGTAATTGAGTATTTTCGCTCCATTATTTCTGAAGCAATTGGGTAGTTCAAAATTTTAATTGGGTAAAATAAAATCACACTACTGTGTACACATCAACAGACAGCAATTATTTAATTAGTTTGCTTCGAAATGAAAACATATCTTGGCATTTCACTAGAATTGTCTCCTTGGATGTGTTTTCATGGAAAATAAGAAAAATATGCTATATGTGTGGTCTGTTATTGTTTTCTGCAGTATGATAAAGGTACCACCAAATTGCTATTGCTTTTTGATACTCACTACTTCTGATTTCAATTGGGGTGTTTTTGGCAATTTTAATTGGGTATTTACGCAAATACGCAGCTTAGCTGGAGCTCTGTATAATAATTATATTGATTATGCTCAAGCAATATTTGATACACGACAACTTGTACGTGATTGAGAAAACAAGCATTTATGAGATATTTATTTCGTGAATAACCATATTTCGTTGGTTCATCGTATGAAAGTAATCAAGTGTTTGGAATACGTGAGATAAACTTACATAGACGCACATACAGCGAACAAAACAGTGTTTTGTGAAAGACTCTAAACATAGACACCTCAACGCTGTCCGGTTTCGCTATAATGACATTGGCCGTGCTAAAATAACACTCCCGCTCTGTACGTGTGACATGGACTTGTCAATAGCGCCATTTAATACCGGGCATTTACAAATTAGACGCAATCCCTGCCTTGTATATCGCCGTCGCTTGTGAAAATCGATATAGTCTTCAATATTGATGCCGATACCTAGAGGAATAGCACCGGAGAAGGCGATAATGGTCCGAACCTAACTCGTTAGAAAACGGAACAGTCTATCAAATATGTTACAAAATACATATGTTATGTGCTTATTGTGTGTATAAATGTGATGTAAATACGAGACAGATATTAAATAAGTCGTGAAACCTGTAACTTAGAGTTATCACTTTATTTATATGTATATATATATACTTGAACTGTATGTCTAAAGCCGGTCCGCTTCCAGACGTAAACTTGAGTTATACCATGTTGCCAGTGTATTTACAACTATACCTCAACTGCGTGATGTCAGACAATACACTGGCAGTGTTCCCATTAACATAGCTAGTTGCGAACAGTAACTCTTGCAATTTACTCCCGTACCGTCCGTGGCTATGGACGGTACGGGAGTAAATTGCAAGAGTTACCGTTCGCAACTATAGCATAGCCTACTTCTCGGATGGCCAACGTCTGTGATATTCATATTAATAATACTACAGACATATATTGAGTATGCTAGTAGTAGCAACAGCAATCGAATTGTCCAATTGCATCCGATTTAGACCCCCGATCAGAAGTGGTTAAGTGACATATGTGCGTGTCTTTTCACAAATAAATGTGTATATATACCAGTGAGTGATGGATATTTATAACAACAAGTGTATATTGTTGGTACGCGACTGCGCGCTCTAATAGTAAATTCAGCATCAACAAAACGTGTGTTTATACACAAACAATGTTGTGAACATTTATGTAAAACAAATTCAAATAATTAACACAACCCATGCTATAATATGTACTGAGTCATTTGTCAAGCGGCCTAAAAATAATATCTTGCTCTGCGCTTTGTCCAACTTTGTCAGTAAGTTACATATATAGCGTTTACGACACATACACTGTATATACATTACAAAGTTTCGTGGAAACATGTTACGTTTAAACTTATTGTCATCACCTAAGTATTGCAAAATTATATACAATAGTGAATACACACACCTCATCCATCGACCTGGAATTACGGGTGTTTGTGAAAGTCGCGATTCATGTTAGCGATACATGCGAGTATGATGCATAATATTCATCGTCCAATCGCTGATTCAAAACATGACGTAAATTTTCTTTTCTAGCTATGGTTTATTTTCAAACTTTACTTTAAATTGCTATCCTTTCCAATTGTATTCACAGGCTAACGTCGCGGACACAGGACTCCTTTTAAGAATGTATTATAATAATAGACACAAGATTACCAAACCATATTAAAATGACATATGTATGTCAATTCTATCAATACAAAACATTTGTTTCCTTTTGTCCTATCGTCTGCAAATGTTTTGTATTGATAGAATTGACATACTTGTAAGTACAGTGTAGTGCAATTCTATAAAATCTATTCTATTGTCGAGTATTATAATAAATACTGAATGGGGGTGGGGAGGGGGGGGGGGGGTCCTGGGTCCGTGACGTTAGCCTGTGTCTGTATTAAAACCCAAATGGTTCTTTGTTTTTAACACTTACACCGCTATCTTATATTTTGTCGTCTGCTGTTTATTTTATATTTTCCATTTGTATCGTCAAAAACATGATTTGACAGCACTTCAGAATCATTTCCATTGGAAATGATTCTGAAGTGCTGTAAAACCATGTTTTTATTGAGAAATAAGGCAAGATATAAAAGAAACAGCAGACGACAATTGTTGTGTGTAGCGGTCTAATGGTTAATACGGTAGCTCTACAGAAAAGCGGTAGACATATCTGTCAATTGTACGCTGGCTCGCAATTCTACTGTATCATGAAACTGGCATCAGCAATCATACAAGTCATATGCCAACTTACCGTTGTGGGTAGGGGTTGTAGATAATCCGGATGTAGATACTGCGCAACATTTGGCGTCATAATTGCAGACATGTTCATAGGCTGTTCCATTTTCGGATCAGACATTGGTCCGGGTATTTCTATATCCAGTAGTTTTTATCAGCACAATACGATACCTATTATACAATCCAAATATAAAAGAATAAACTTCCAATTATAATGATATTGTATATACACCACTCCTCTGTTTGAATTAATACCACCACGTGGTGTAATTCTAACCGCTAAATATCCGTGTATCGCGTTATTTGTTATATTAACTCCGCCATTGTTTTACGTGTTATTCCGCATACGTGGCTCTCGAATACTGTGCTAGCTCGGCATCTCACAGCACACACGGCTGTCAATCAAACGCCGTTTCAAGCAACACTCATTTATCTGTATAACACGCTCCTACCGCCCAGCGAGACAGCTTGGAAACATTTACTGACTAAACACGAAATATACAGCGAGATAAACCATCTACACGAACACCCAATAGCGTTCCAATCGCGGCTGTCACTGCGACGGAAATAGACGACGACTCCGCCTCGCTGTCAGATAAAATTAATGACACCCATGATTGATAAACCAACTTGACGCCTGTACCAATGAGATATAAAGACTATAATTGCTTTGGCAAGAGGCCAGAGGCTCCGATATGGTTACCATCTATCATCATGAAGCTCTTGTCGGCTTGACTGCTTCATGTCAGTCCGTGTTGTTAATGTATACACCCTGAAGGGCAAATAAAAAGATTAAACTACGCAGAAGTGACAGGGCAAATACAGCGCTATAAATTTTGTTTATTTTTGCGCATAGGGCTTGACAGCATTCATACTGCGGTTGTTCGCCTGTCCGTAGAGAAATTGGAAAATAAACTAACTGCATTACGTATAGGGTAGCCTCAGTGTTATAGTCCGGCCATGAAACATATCGATGGGAGAGATCAAAGGGCCGGTACATAAAGCGGAATCATATAAATCAATCGGTTATAGAAGGGGTGTCTGATAACGTGCTTTGATTGACGTTTAATGCGCCCGGATGTCTTAAACGCTAACAGATTGAACAACGCGGCGGGTCAGAACATATCCTGAAATAAAAGATGGGATTGTGTATTATAGTTTTCAGAGACACCATTTAACAGATGAGTAAGTTGACCCTTTTCAGCAATTTGGAAATTCGATTTGATTTGAAGTAGCAATACAATTCAGAACCGTTCCACACTTTTAGCTACTGGCCGTTACCTCGGCGTAATTTTGAAAATTCCATTATGCATCTAGCAAACAATATGGAACTCTATCGGGCCGCAGGAAAAGGGGTCAGTAGCATATTTCACCAACATTGCAGAGTATACTATTCTAGCAAAGTATACTTTGAGGCAAAGATTTTCAATTTAAGGATAAATTTATTATTTTTAATTATACTGAATGTATTACATTATCACAGCCAGTTTGGCTGTGATAATGTAATAAATTCAGTATAATAATTATGAAGACTTTTAATCATCAAATATATGCAGTCGTTAGTTCTATATGAAATCATGATAAGCATACTTTGCAATTTTGGTGAAATAGGGTACTGGTATGGCATAACTTCTTATTTTGTCAGACGGACGTTCAACTATTTCCGTTGTGTAGTAACTGGTGCTCGGAACTACACCGTAATTCTAGGGGCCGTTATCTCACTTGTCTTATTACCGATATTGATTTCGAAATGCAGTCATGTTTTCCGTAAGTGACGTCGAAAATCAATATCGGCTAAAAACGGTGCTCCGATAAGGGGGATAATACCAGAACCGGGTTCTTCAGTAAGTTCTGTTCAGTTCTGGTACTGCTGGTCATTAGTCTATTGTTTGTTGAAAGAAATCTCATTATTTTGTTTGTTTCTCCAGATAAAATACGTGTTGTTACCATTCAATTGAACCGTCTCGGTTCGAACGAGTGGTAACAACATATACTTTCGAGATGAAATAAAGAAAATAGCAGAAGAGCTCTCGCGTGATAACTGACGCCATAAGGGAACGTTTCTACTGAGGTCCACGACTTCTCTGTTCATCTGCTAGCTGTAATCTGCAAGATTATGGGGTCAACAAAAACATAAAATGGCTTGTCGAGGATCGTCTGAACAAGCTTTTGACATATCACAAACGTAAAACCTCGTGATGTTGGAGCTATAACGTGATGGAGACAAATATTCGGAATCAAAGAGAATGCAGTTTTACAATACTTACTACGTGTACCATATGAATGCTGTGTTAATAAAACGTCTGACAATTACCGTAGATCTGTAGCCCATTTCATCAACATTGCAAAGTATACTTTAGTAGCAAAGTATACTTTGAGGGAGAAATTTTCAATTTTATGATAAATTTATTAATTTTTATTATACTGAATTTATTACATTATCACAGCCAATTTGGCTGTGATAATGTAATAAATTCAGTATAATAATTCTGCATACTTTTAATCATGAAATATATGCATTTGTTAGTTCTATATGAAATAATGCATTTCAGGAAAAATAAATGATTACTCCCTCAAAGTATACTTTGCTAGTAAAGTATACTTTGCAATGTTGATGAAATCGGCTACTGGCAAGTACGGAGCCCCGCAGGGGACATGGATTTATTTGTATTACTTCGTTCCCACGAAATAACAATTCGTTCCCTCAATTTAATATAGGAATGAATGGCCTTTTTGTGGAATTTATCGGGGTATAAACTTGGAAAAGTCGCGGGAATACTGGACGAAGGCCGGAAGGCCTCGTCCAGTATTCCCGCGACTTTTCCAAGTTTAAATCCCCGATAAATTCCACAAAAAGGCCATTCATTCCTTATAATTCTAGCATTTGAAATAAATTCATCAAGAAAATGTGTTTATTTTCCGTTTTCTTAAGAATTATTTTAACTGCGCCTGACGGTTACGGAAAGTAGTTCGGCATGGGAGTTTACTGGTATATAAATTTTTGACAGAGAATTGCTACGGACCAATCAAATGTTAGGGAATTGTGTAAATATTTTTGTGCTGGAATTATCAATTCTTACCCTTGATATAACAATTCGTTCCCTCGAATTAACAATTCGTTCCCACAAAATGAAAATTCGTTCCCTCGATTTAACAATTCGTTCCCTCGAGTTAACAATTCGTTCCCACGATGTAACAATTCGTTCCCACGAATTTACAATTTGTTCCCGTGGGAACGAATTGTTATTTCGTGGGAACGAATTGTTAAATTGAGGGAACGAATTGTTATTTCGTGTGAACGAAGTAATACAAAAAATAATTATACGTCCCTGCGGGGCTCTGAGGGAAGACTGTTGAATGCATGTGCGCTATATAGCACAAACATCACATTGGCATGTTTATTCGCTGTCACCAGAGGGCCGTTTCACTAAAGTTCGTACGACTAACATGTCCGTAAGTGCAAATTTAGGATAGTCTGGGAATTTCAATTGGTGGATTTACATTTATTTAACATAGGCTGCATGCTCAATAAATGTAAATCCAATAATTATTTACAAGAAAACATTGTTAATGCTAAATTTACAGACTACCATAATGTTGCACTTGCGAACATTTTAGTCGTACGAAGTTTAGTGAAGCAGGCCTCAGATACAAAGTTTTTAAAATAGGCTTCTGTTGTCCCAATAAGTTATATGTGCATGCATTCTAACGGTATTTTAAAATGTTATTCAAACTATACCTTGCGTATAATCAGTTAGTGACACAGTATTTACACTAGGGACCAGCGCGTATTATGATAACATTCTTTCAGCCTGACCTGGGTGTGAAATTGTTGACATTGTAAGGTCGGCTATTATTAGAATACAATGGTGCTCTGAATGATGTATATATCTGCATTCGAACCAGCAATTAATAATAACAAATACAACTCAACAAAGTAAGTATAAACATTTCGGAAATGTAAACATTAATATATACATTGAAATGCACAGGAAATAGCTTCCAAATTCACCGGACCATGTAGTCGAACTCGAAACATTTTCAAATATAGGGTATGGAATCACGTGGTCTATTGTTTTGTTTTACTAATGGCGGCAAATTTAGCAACATTACTTATGCAGTTTGTCTAAACATTATGCAGTCACAAACCTATCGGACCAAGATAAAAACAACGTTCGATTCGGTCCGATTCAAATTTCTCTGCAGAATGTTCAGACTAATTATATAACCATGGACCATGGTCATCGTTAAAAGGAAGAAACCACAATAGTATTGATGACAAATTAGATTTACCTGAGACCTCGTGGACACCGCCATTACCCAGACCAATTAACACCAAAACAATAGACCATGTGATCCCATACCCTGAAATAAAACTGGTGGCACGTCTTTAAACCGCACACCAAGGAAACTCTCAAGGCTTTCGTTGTGATTTGTTGGTAACATATGTTCATGATGACAAATCACACAAGCGTGTTTTGGAATACCCATATGGGACACGATTTCGTACCTTCGGACATCTGCGTACTTTATTTATGAAAACTATTGTACATTTTGCAAACGTATTTAATGACATTACGCATATGTCCGAAGGTACAAAATCACATGGGTGTTTTATATGCCTGTTTTACAATGGAAGCTCTCTGAACCGGACACCCTGCATACATGTGTTTTAGTTACATAATATTACGTGACTGCTGAGGTATTTGGAGACACATGCACCTATAACATTATGTATTACAGCGTGTGTGTGAACAACAAAACTCACTTCTGAAAGCGTTGTAATCATGGGCGATAACATCCAAACATCGATCGGGCCGGTCGCGGTAACATTAACCTGTGAGTACGTTGACGATACAACACACGTTAATGACTATGCTAATGGGTAAATGTCAGACATAATAAACGTGACATACAACACCTAGCCATTATTGTACATGTTTAACTAACAACCCTTTCAACACTACCAAACTCTGTCATCATGTTTACAGTGCTGATCCGCACGAGTTGGCTCGGGTCGAACAGTTTCATCAGGATCTGCGCCGTTGGTTTATATTGTTTTCTACAGAAACATAACCCATCCTGAATATTAAGAGTGTATATATATAGCACATACCCGGTATGGTATTATGAGTAAATGGGTCAAAACTAACCAAGTACATCGATCCCAATTGATGTGTTATATGTTAATGATTCTATTTGTCGTCTTTTGGTATTATGGTTAACCTACGATAAATCATCAAATCAAATTATCCATTTCAAATAAACAGACCGTTAGTCAAAGTATGCGAACTGTTTGTATCTATTTTTTACTATTTTTTTTCAAAATTACAAGTACTTTATCTGATTAGATATACTTGTTAAAATCAACGCGTGGAATAGGTTAAACAGTTCAAATCTCATCCCGTGATTTGCCATTGTTTCTTCCAGTTACACATTTGATATATTGTTGTCAGTTCTAGACACCAATAATCCTTCAGATGAGATGTTTTGCCGCCCTGTCTCCAGTTATACCACTTCTGTCCGGAAATTAGACGGGTTTCAACCAGAAGAAGAGCCACCTGTACTGTCAGCATGTATTTACTTGCACTATGTAATGCGTGAGTATATTACAATGTCAGTAGCTGTTTTTCTAAGTTCATTTACATCAATTACCAGGACTGTAGACAGACTTCTTGGCTTCACTGTTTCAGTTCAGAAATTCCGAGTGTGCACTATAGTAATTGTTTTAATGCTGGGCTATTTACTCCGTTTGAATGTAATAGAATGCTCTGAACATGACAATTATTGTTAATTACATGTTGCGTCCGCGTAAATGTCACATGTACGTCAGAAGTTAAAATGAAACAATGGTTAATTCGTTTTTTGATCCCGGTAGGTATAACAATCATCTTCTAATTAATGTTGCTTTGTTTTCGAGCATTGAATCTTCTCAACATTGCTGTGTTTAGTACTACCGGATTGAGTAGTGCTTTGCTTCACCAATTTGTGAGTCAGTTTATGTTTATTTTATCTTTCGCCATATTCCCCAAACTGATTCACAATCAGTTACTCAATCAGACTATCGATAAATTAATCAATCAGGGCCCGGTTGCTCAAAGCTTCTGTTAGCTTAACAGACTGTTAAATCCTTAGCAATTTGCTCAAAGCTTCTGTTAGCTTAACAGACTGTTAAATCCGTAGCATTGCTAAAGATTTAACAGTCTGTTAAGCTCACAGAAGCTTCGAGCAACCGGGCCCTGATTGATTAATGGATCGATAGTCTGATTGAGTAACTGATTGTGATATATTCTACAATGTCAGCAGTTGTAAGTGTTTGTAATACAATTATATTCTATATCATACACTAGATACAAATTCATCGCTTTACATTTACTATTATATACATTAATAACAATGTATTTTTAATCAAGAAAACTCTGATTGCATATGCAATCAAGTACGCATTCTTTTCAACGAAGGCCACGTCATATTTTCTCATTATGTAGCTCGCACGTTACCTGATCAGTTTAATACCATACTAGTGTAGTTTGGTACCAAGTTTATCAGGCTCAGAAACGGAATTCCAACGCATTATATAGCCCTGTCTGATATACTTGATATAGCAACACATTGACCTGGTATTTCTATAAGATGTTTTGTCTTGATAGCAAAGACGAATGTCATCATGGTGTGCTCGAATATTTGGATTTCAGCGGGAAATCCCTAGTCTATATACTCACTGGAACTCTTATGTTGTTTGATTTTGCACGGTAAATGGATTTGTACAAACTGAATACTAACATACGGGCGCTTCACATGTGAAGACGATTACAGTGATACTTTGTCATAGAATAACAATTATATACTGAATTTCAAGTGAAACAGTCATGCTTGTCGCTGTGTCAAAATAATGCGAAACTCTGGCATTTGAATTTCAGTGCTTGGAAGTAATAATACGTAATTCCATGAAAATAAGGTATGATTAAATATCGTTAGAGACCTTTGAACAGAGTACAAAGTAGACAAAACGATCATCTTCCGGTGGAGATCTTTGAACAGAGTACAAAGTAGACGAAACGATTATCTTCCGGTGTCTGAAGATGTAGACGTTTACGGTGACCATTAACACGGTCAACGAGGTGCGCTCTATTTTTCACCTCAGTGCAATGTCTGCGTAACTAAAGGTGACTGGACATACATCATGACACGTTTACCCGTTCACCGACAGTCGGTCGGTGAGAGGGCAATCATTAGGCAACACTTCATAGCTACATAAATGCCCAAATCATTTATTAGTGTCCACATTATGTGTTATATTTCCTCCATTAATAGGCATAGCCTTCACTTCTGGATATAAACATGTCTTCCCTTACAGAGTATTACGTGTTTTCATTTTGTGTTCCGGCTGATAAAGAAGGTTAGTATGATGTTTGCGCCCAGCGCAGCACCAGATCAGCCTGCGGATCCGCGCAGTCTGATCTGGTACTGCGCTAGTGACAGTGATGTGAATCAAGAATTGAGCATGTTCAGCGTAACATAATTGGTAACTATCAAATCTAACTACATATGATGATCAAGATCTGCACTGGTCGCATATGATCTAAATACATTTTATCAGCCTATGTCCAGCAAACTTTCAGAGGTTCGCCGCGAGGCTTTCTACCTGTCCCTCATCGTGACTGGTAATGTGATTGACATGCTTCCTTGGAGACATATCCATCAATTATCGCAGCACTGTCATCATGCGTCGCTGTTTGAACAGCGACAAACGATGTTATAGCCGAATCGATAAGTTTTCCAATATTGTCAGGAATGAACTCGCAACGATAAATATGTCTCTAGCATGCCCAACGCGCGGTTATCGGAGACAAATGTGTTATTTATGGCGTAAAATGACACTACATTCTCCCATATATCACCGGGCAATAAGAGATAGGCGGTTGATATATGGCTTCCGTTGATGTGTATTTCACGTTATAGCGGGGATCAAAGCGATACCAGTCTGTATATTGTTTCAAACAACTATGAATCATCGCCCTAATGAAACAGGCTACAGGCGAAGTGTATAAACATCCAATTTGCCCATCCATACTGCCAGACGCATGACTGATACACATGCGCCTCTAACTCAACATGTGTTGGCGAACCATCACTCATCTTTAATCATTTTCACATTTTTTGTACCATTAAATTCCCCTTTCATGTTATCAGTATTTTATCTTAATTGTATGTCATCTATCATATTATTGGTAATGTCGATATGTATGTAGATGTCATGTGACTTATTGCTACCAAATGAGACGACTTCTGTGAGAAATACACTTGTTATCCTTCAATGGCGCGGCCCACTCGCCAGCATTGCCACATATTGTAAACATATATGCACATGTACATGTATGAGGTAGCCATACATAACATGGCATGGCATATATCATACCACCAACCCAATAGCGAATAGTGTGTATAAGTTATTGTTCACATATTGAATTGTTAAGGAATTAAATGCGAGGGAGCGCTAGCGACCGCAGTATTTACTTCCTTAAAAGTCCAATATGTGAGCAATAACACATTTATAGTTCAGTCAAAGTTTACTATGCATTTCCTATATGAGTATTTATTTTCCATTTCCTGTCAAGCAACTAATGTTTAAATCTGGTAATATGCAACGTATTGGTCTTATTGGCAAATATGTGAAATAAGTGTAGCTCGATACTGGCTAGCGATTGGCTTAGACATTAGGACGAACTATAAATACAGGTACATGTATTAGACTACTTTGTGAGGAGCGCCGTGGCGTAATGGTTAGTGTGTCGGACTACTGATCGTGGGTTCGAGCCTGCCTAGCGGCGTGCGTTGTGTCCTTGAGCAAGACACTTTATCCACGCTGTTCCAGTTCACCCAGCTGTAAATGGGTACCGATAATTCGTAGTTGCTCTGTAAATACGAATTACCGGCTTCTCTCAAAAAATCTCTACCTCCGTTCTTTCTCCCATTCTTGGGAGACGGCATGCAAGGTCCTAGAGCCAGTGCCGCCGTTAAATATAAGCAAAAAAAAAAAAAAAAAAGACTACTTTGTTACGCAAGCGGTTCTGAGACAACACGGGTGTATATTAAATACGACCCGTTTCTGTCATGACTGCTCTCATATCCCAAGGCAACAACGATGCAATGGTACAAACCTCGAATAATTGCAACGGAACCTCTCTAAACCGGCCATCTTCGGGAATCCTATCCTATGCAAGAGCACCAATACACGTTTATGCAATCATAATCAGATATAGATTGTCATCGGCGATAAGAACCATTAGTCCTCACTTGTCACACGTGTGTCTGCGAAGGCAGAAACGGAGTTTATGTGATTGGTGACCAGTATAACTCCTGATCAAATAACACACTACTGTAGCCTGGTAATGCTGTATATTGCCTGTTAGAAGCGAGACGGGTGTTTCATCGATGGAATGGCGAACAGTGCAGATCCTGAAAAGACTGTGCGGATGCATATGCATGTCTGGATCTACACTGGTTCCGCAAACCACATAGGCTCCATTTATCCAGTCACCACCACATATTACAAACACACGTATTATATAAACCCATCAAAATACAACACACTGAGGTTGTATGGGTGGCCGGTGTAGAGAGGTACACATACTCCATTCCTTATTCCTAGCACAATAGAGAATCAGATATCCCAGCGGAGACCCATGAACCAATGTAAAGAGAAAACTAACTCTATACAGCTGGGGGCCGTTTCACTAACCTTCGTACGACTAAAATATTCGTAAGTGAAAAATTATGATAGTCTGTAAATTTCACATTAACAATGTGTTCTTGTAAACAAGTATTGGATTTACATTTATTTAGCATAGGCTGCATATGCAGCCTATGCTCAATAAATGTAAATCCATCAATTAAAATTTACAGACTATTCTAAATCTGCACTTACGAACATTTTAGTCGTACGAAGTTTAGTGAAACGGCCCCCAGGATACACACACGAGACGCTCACAGGGGCCTCATGACCAACGGAGAGCGGTCCCAAAAGGAAGGTAAACTACGTGAAATACATAAAAGTAAAACAAATGCAACGAAAGTCTCACAAGTTGTATTCTTCAATTAACTACCGGAAATATAACAGTCCTATCAGGAAAAAGCGAATCACATACAAAAAGACATGGCAGCAATGATTCCGCCTTGGAACGGCAAGTAATAAAAATAGTCCACTGGTAGAACCTAGTGAAGGCGGCGCTGCAAACCTCCCGCATCAAAAGGACAGAAACATACAATGGATTCAAATCCTAATATAAAAGACGAAATAGAAAAAACCATCTTGGTAGATTTTGCCGTTGTAATTCGTATGTACGGTTCGTGTCCCCTATGAAAATGCGATTGATTTCTAAAATGATGGTGCAAAGACATCAATCAATAATATACTCAGCGACAAAAGAAAATGTACATTTGTTAAAAGAGCAAAATTATATTTCTAACCGATTTGTAACATATTTTACTATCGAAACTACCTTTAAAGCACAATGTTGAGCCGATACAATACATCTTATCCCGATTGATGTGTAATCACGTGTAAGTTGGCAAAGTATTGTTTTTTTCAATTCCTGACCCGTGCAAAGTCACGGTTGAATGATTACGTGCAAAGCAAAATTGCACAGCCTCGATATAGCGGCATAAAACCGCGAGGTAACATGGGAATACAACATGCAGTGTCGGATAATGACCAACACAATCAGATAACTAACGGCATAAAGTTGTTTGGATCTACTACATTCAATCGAATACATTTTCATGGTTACTGTTTAACATCTACATTTTATATTCAACATCTACAAACCACACTGATGTCCTATGACATGCTTAATTAAATATGGTTATGCATGAACATGTTTCCGGTGTTATTATATACATGTACCTCTTTTCTTTAACTTTGCGAGAGGTTCAAAGGTATTTCATAATAACTACACAAAATAATATTATACCGATATGAGACTATTTTGGTAATAAAGGTCATGTATTATTGACACGTCGTTGTATAGACGTCAATACGTCGGCGTTATGACGAATAATTGTCCTCAGACGTGAATACATTATAAAATCATCAAAATAATCCATTACCTTGAATGTTTAGAGACATCAATTTCAACAGACTGACATACCCAATATATAGTTGTATCCTATATCAAGTTATATTAAACTTTAACATGTCCAGGTGCACCAACTTCTGAATAAAAGGAATGTTCTACACGAGTATAAATGTTTTGGCATAGTTGCGTCTGAGGGTATGTTTTTCCGTGTTATTGCTCTGAGCGCATTCGTGTTATTATTTCTATTTTCTACAGTTTTTATATAACCTGGCGTCAAGGGAAGCAGGATGATTTGGAGGCGCAACTGACACAGCGAAATAGTATAATTATGTTCTTCCCTGGCCATTCCAAGGCGATTTCTTGAGGCTTGACTAGCTTTTGCGGGGTTTCTGTTGAATTTCTTTGTTTATTTGCTTACTGTATGCAGAGTCATACTAATGCCTGCCTAAATCCCTGCTGCATGTTAGAGTGGCCAGCAATTACTTATTTATTAGGTATTTATCTTTTTTATCATCACATGTTCGTCGTTTCGTTTACTGTTTACGTCGCTTAATAGGACAGTGCATGTCATATGTCTACGTATAATTGCATGTATGTTATGTTTGTATTGTGGGATCTTTACCGCTGGTCATGGAGTACTCATTAACCCTAACACCGCTATCTTAAATTTTTTGTCTTCTGCTGTTTTCCATTTTTATCATCAAAAACATGCTTTGACAGCACATTAGAATACATTTATTGAGAAATAAGGCAAGATATAAAAGCGACAACAGACGACAATTGTCGTGTGTAGCGGTCTAAGGGTTAATATAGCTGGAAAACAGGGCTTATGACATGTCCTACCAATTTGATGCCGAACCGCCTGACGTGTGTAACCGCTCCGTCTGATTAGGGCCTCCACAGGGTGTCATTCCGTTATCTTTTCCAGGCTGCCGCGGCCACGACAGAATGTTGAATGATGATCTAACTGCAACCTAATGGCACATAAAATGTGGCAGTGACTCGAGAAAAGGGGCTTATAGGATATGTGACCAGGGAAGCTCCTGATCAAATAGTACACTTCTGTAACCTGATAACGATCTAGATTGCTTTTTTCAGAAGCGTACTGGCCCCGTTGGCTCAAAGCTTCTGTTAGCTTAACAGACTGTTAAATCCTTAGCATTGCTAAGGATTTAACAGTATATTAAGCTAACAAATGTTTTGAGCAACCGGGCCCTGGGTGTTAAATTGATGGAATGGTAAACAGTACAGATTATGATCAGACTGAACGTATGCACAGTCTAATATGCATGTACACCTGTCGCAAAACCCAAAGGCCCAATTTCTCCAGTCACTGCCACAAATGTATATATGTATATGTACGTGTATAACCAGGTGGTGAATATACACTTAAGTTAATACATTAACATAATAGTGCTGAATACCTTTCTGCTTAATGTCTGGCGCGTTGTGAGACGTTTGGGAAACATGAGAAATGTCCTGGTCAACATTAACGTAGTTAGTGTGACAGTCGTGTCCAGAAGGGACGTGTGTGTGGTGTGGTTTGGCCACTGTTTTGACAGTGATATGTCGCTACGACAACTTTCCTGACAGCCAAAACGACCGAACTAATGAGAAAGTGGACTTTAGATCGTGTAGCAATGACTTATCTTCCGGCATTTTATCGCGTCGGCCGCGTTGTCATCATTTATCTGCCTATTAAAGTGAACATTGATGAATAAAAAAGTCAATAAATACTGTCTATATAAAATACAACTGTACATACAACGTCAGTTCTTCTGAACAACACAAATGAAGTTTGAATGTTCTAACATTTTCCCTAGAACGTTAAAGTGTCAGGCAACTTCAATTACTGTCCCGGACAAGCTACACTGATTGCCCATCACAATTTGATTGCTATTCAATCACGTGCTGTGACGATACTCATCACAACCAATCAACGGTTGCGTAACAATATGCGAGGTTACGCAAAACCCAACGGCAACGCATCTGTTAATGTTGGGAAATTAATGAACAACGGCATCCGAGCAATGCAGGCAGGCATTTGTTTGGAGCCCTGGCGCAACCGTATACATTGCGCAATCGGTGAAGTCAATTCAAATTCGACATTAATATTTGGCTGTGACTGGAGAAGCATACTGAGCCCCGCAGGGGAAATGGATTTTTTTTTGATTAACTCGTTCCTTCAATTTAACAATTCGTTCCCTCGAATTAACAATTCGTTCCCACGATACAACAATTCGTTCCTTCGAATTAACAATTCGCTCCGACAAAATAACAATTCGTTCCCTCAATTTAACAATTCGTTCCCTCGAATTAACAATTCGTTCCCACAATATAGCAATTCGTTCCCACGAATTAGCAATTCGTTCCCGTGGGAACGAATTGTTATTTCGTGGGAACGAATTGTTAAATTGAGGGAACGAATTGTTAATTCGTGGGAACGAATTGTTAATTCGTGAAAACGAAATGTTAAATGGAACGAATTGCTAAATTGAGGGAACGAATTGTTATTTCGTGGGAACGAATTGTTAAATTGAGGGAACGAATTGTTAATTCGTGGGAACGAATTGTTAATTCGTGAGAACGAAATGTTAAATGGAACGAATTGCTAAATTGAGGGAACGAATTGTTATTTCGTGGGAACGAATTAATAAACATATTTCCGTAGAAGTAAGGATTATGGATGTTGAATCCCTTGGCTTTGTCTTGTTAATCCCTACATGTACCCACCGTACCATCTTCCATCCTGCCCCTTCACAGTGGCAGCAACATAAACTTGATATGTTGGATGTTGCTTTCAAAACTACAGGCCTGTGTAGCTAGCGGCACAGGCAAACAGTGTATATCCAGATGAGCCGGCTCGTGACGAGCCGTCTCACCAGGATCTGCATTTTTTGCAAGTCATTTTCATATTTATGAACAAAAACACCCCATTTTCATAAATTGACTAGTCTGAATATCATTTTGTGATGATTGGTTGCAGAATAAACATATCCAAATCCATTCCAGGTGTGAAAAGGTTAACAAACCACAAACCCACTTTGACACGTTGGGAAAGTGGTTTTGTTTAACCCTTACTACGCTGAATTAAATGTTGTCGTCTGCTGGAAATGTTTTGTTTTCAATATTTCTCGACAAAAATCTGGTTTTGACAGCACATGAGAATCGTCTCCAGTGCAGACGATTCTCATGTGCTGTCAAAACCAGTTTGTGTTAGAATTAAAGCAAAAATGAAAAACAGCAGACGGCAATTTCCGTCAACAGCGTAGGAAGGGTTAACATCATAATTATCCTTGTTAAGCATATTCCCGCAGGAAGCTTTGGTCCATTTATAGCGGAACAGTGGATTTGAGGTTTATTAAGCATGATTAAACTTAGCAAATTACGGAAATAGAGGTTGAAAACTATCTGACTGTGTGAATTTCTTTCAAGGAGATATACCTTGCTAGACCTATTGTTCTTCAATGAGATACGAATACAACGTGTATGCTAGTACAAAGATTCCGCTGGGGAAAATAAAAAAATCGCCACTTTAAATTTTTTTTCGAAAATTGTAATTTTTAATTTTATCGCCAATTGTTTATTTTTATCGCTAAGTGCGAAAGTGGCGATCGCCAGCAGAATCCCTGCTAGTATATTGATTATAGTTCACACTGTGCCATTTTAATTGAATCGTAGAGACAAATGATGCAATTTTCCAGGCATGCGATCATATTCCTTTAGAATTCCATTTGGTAAGATGGGGTGCAGATAACGCGAGTTATTTTCACATAGCCATTATTTCAGTAAACGAATGTCGCCTTGCGGCAGTTTGACATAGAACTGTCACGTTTTCAATCATCTTTCCAATAACAATGAAATACGTGTTGGCACCTCTGTCACAACAAAGTAGAACATTTGTCATGTTGAATCCTAGCTGACAAAACAGGCTCTACTTCGGAAGGAATGAAATTGAATTGTTCACATCAGGTTTGTTTTAATACTTCTAATGTGTTTTCATAAGGTAGTATTCTTTATTTCCTCCCTGAAGGAGAGCACGGTAGAACTATTACAAACGAAATAAGATACATAAGTATAACGTCATTATAACGGTAACTGAGTATAGTTTTGAACACGTTCTTTTTGGAACATACAGATATGCATGTCCAGTAGCCTATTTCGCCCACATTGCAAAGTATACTTATCTAGCAAAGCATACTTTGAGGGAGTAATCATTTATTTTCCTTGAAATGCATTATTTCATATAGAACTAACGACTGCATATATTTGATGATTAAAAGTATGCATAATTATTATACTGAATTTATTACATTATCACAGCCAAAATGGCTGTGATAATGTAATAAATTCAGAATAATAAAAATTAATAAATTTATCCTAAAATTGAAAATTTCTCCCTCAAAGTATACTTTGCAATGTTGGTGAAATAGGCTACTGGTACTATAATCGTGCACTGACTACATACTACCGATATATCATTTAAAGCAAATCGAGCAATCACACTAATACATGGCTTGATCAAACATGCATCTGTAGCCTATTTCACCAACATTGCCAAGTATACTTATCTAGCAAAGTATACTTTGAGGGAGAAAGTTTCAATTTAAGGATAAATTTATTAAGTTGTATTATACTGAATTTATTACATTATCACAGTCATTATGGCTGTGATAATGTAATACATTCATTCAGTAATTCTGCATACTTTTAATCATCAACTATATGCAATAGTTAGTTCTATATGATGATATAATGCATTTCGGGACAATTAAATGAGTACTCCCTCAAAGTATACTTTGCTAGAAAAATATACTTTGTAATTTTGATGAAATCGGCTACTGACTGATATACTACACATAGTTGATATAATACAGGATAAATAGCGTTTAAGACATTTGCACAGACATGTATTATATTCCACTCTTTAAGTCTGGGTTGTATGGTGGTATTTGACTAAAATATTACATGCAACATACAGAGTTATTATGACTAACTCCTTAACCTGAATACATGTATCTGTTTTCTACTGTGGTGCATGCCGAACATGTCAGTTTGTGACTGATTAAGTATCATCCATACATACTGGGTTGTCAATAAAGGTGAAAACATAGGAAGTGAATTGAAATATATGTAATTAGCGATTCACGAGAAATTGTACAACCTGTTATTTGCTCTCCTGTTATTAGTCTAACAAATACGTTTCGTCAGTTCGTCTATTGTGATCCTTATAGGATCACAATAGACGAACTGACGAAATGTATTTATCTGAAAAAAATACGATGCAACTATAAACAATATATGCCGGGTCTACACCAGTATGGAGCCCCGATTTTGTTATTATCATTACACAGAGCGGCGTCCACAATAGTAATTAGTGTGTCAGTACATTTTGAAATCACACGTTAAGAATGTTATTGCATAAATGAGCTTTCGCAGTGTAATCACCAAATGTATTAAACATCAAATATATACATTGTGTAAATGAGTCCTCTCTAGAAATCAAGTTAGGTGAATCAATACCGGATCAGTATATACATGTAATACCGTGCTTATGTATGAAATATTATAGGAATGAATGGCCTTTTTGTGGAATTTATCGGGGATATAAACTTGGAAAAGTCGCGGGAATACTGGACGAAGGCCGAAAGGCCTCGTCCAGTATTCCCGCGACTTTTCCAAGTTTATATCCCCGATAAATTCAACAAAAAGGCCATTCATTCCTTATAATTCCAGCATTTGAAATAAATTCATCAAGAAAATGTGTTTATTTTCCGTTTTCTTAAGAATTATGTTAACAGCGCCTCACGGTTACGGAAAGTAGTTCGGCGTGTGAGTTTACTGGGATATAAATTTTGGACAGAGACTTGCTACGGGCCAATCAAATGTTAGGGAATTGTGTAAATATTTGTGTTCTGGAATTATATTCTAATATTCTAATATTTAATTAGATATTTATTAAACTCGTTGACGTATTTAATATGAAATTTGGCATAGTCTCGTTTCTTATGAAATCAGTAAACCCATTCGATATATATTAAAGCATCAGTTGTGTAACATCCTGTACAACACATATTTTCTTGTGACAATTTTCTACAAGTCACCCTATACTGTGTGATAACCGGGACGTTCTGATGATCGACCTATGTTACATGTTGTAGGGGTATGGGCATATACACTTCCACCTGCGCTAATCTTGTAAATAGTTGTCAGTTGTTTTATTTCAAAATACCTGAAAATTGTGCTTGAAATCAAACAGCTTTATTGACAGAGCCTGAGCTGTGATACAGCTCAGGCTCTGTCAATGAAACTGATTGACTGCGAGTTGCCGATTGATTTTCAGAAACGTTGACATCTTGGAAAGTTTAACGCTGGCGGTTGTGTAATGAGCTATCTCGGCGAATGTAAGCATTTCACATTCATTGACTGTCATTCTTTTCACGTATACACGTACATGTAACACCACTGTGAGGAATCCCAAGACGTGATGACCTAATGAACGGAAGCGGAAGTGTGGACACCAGTTAACAAATTACTATTAATTATGTCAATCAAAATTGGCATAAATGAAATGAAAATGAGATAATATCTACATGTGTGTGTTATACTGTAGGACCCGCCTTACTTTTTGTTATAAAATACTATTATTACACACACACATGGCACCACTATATCAGGGGATTTTAAATGCACGTCTGTACTAGTACAGTAGCACCTCTCTAACCTGGCATTGTATGTGTTTACATGACAAGAAACGATATAGTTAATGTCATTATAAAATTTCTTCTTCTTCTTCTTCTTCTTCTTCTTCTTCTTCTTCTTCTTCTTCTTCTTCTTCTTCTTCTTCTTCTTCTTCTTCTTCTTCTTCTTCTTCTTCTTCTTCGTCGTCTTCTTCTTCTTCTAACCGGGACATCAAACAAAAACGCATCGGCGCTTCTAACCTCTTGAATACTATTTTATTGTTTAGTAGTGGTCATGGTCTGAGTATGATTGATAAGTCGACAAATGTGTCTCAGGAAGCTCATATCGTTATTCACAGTGTAATCTCTTAAAGCCGGACACCTTGGGGACCTCCAAGAACGTTCGGTTTAGAGAGTGTCCACTGTAATATTATGCACTATACAGCAAGGAATCAAAACACTGCCGATTGGTATACTGGGTCAGTGTGTCCATGCAGTATATCACCTATCAGTCTGCACCTATATAACGAGCAGCGCATCTCCCGATTGATTACAAACAGTGGAACCTCTCTAAACCAGACACCAATAACATATCTGTGATCATACTTTTGGTGGGTTTCTTGGTCATTTATCTCCGATGATAATGTATGTTCATGATCGCATAGCACGCAGCCATGGCTCAGAATAATGAAATGCCTGATTTACAGTGAAACCGCTCCCAACCGGACACACTGGGGACCTCACAGGGTGTCCGGTTTGGAGAGGTTTCACTGTAACTACATGTACATACAATTATGCACTGATAACAGAATGAAATGTATATGCAGATCGATCTATGTGGGTCATGTGTCTTGCTTTGTGTCTATTTTGCTTACGTATATGACAAATTTGGTTACCCCAAGCTTTTGTGCATGCAGTTAATATACAATACAATACAAAATTAGTTTATTAAAGTGTCGTATACTAGCAAACATGTACATCGATATTTACTTAACACATTAATGCTAGTATCCAGCCGTATTCGACTTATAGGACACTATAAAATATACAGTTATATACATCTAATATATACCAGTAATGATCAGTGAATCACAATTGACATGTCCACATAGCCATGTTGAAAAGCAAATGCTGTATATGTTTAAGACACATAATTATGTTCCCCCAGCTGCAAGGAACCCTGGACAATGGACAGTGACAATGATTTCAGCCGATGTGTTCATAGTAATCTAGTTTTAATATCAGTCCCATAGTATCATCAGTTCCAACCCAACATGTACATGTACACATAGCAAATGAGATTCACCGTAATACATCGATCCTCACATGTTAATTTAATAAAAATATATCATTAATTTCATATTTAAAACACATTATTTACATGCATTTTAGATGCGGATAGTAACATATATACATGTATATCACATACAGTATTGTTGAGGCACCTAAATATAATATTTTCTTCGATAAAACTTTTTTGACAGAACGTTGCATAAAACATGTTGCACATTTTTACATTGCATTAAGAAAATTATCTTTTGGCTCGATGTTAAAGACATAAAAAGTTAATAGCCCAGTTGCCTCATACACATACCGTTTATATTATATAAAACATCGTGTGTTACCCCGTACTCTTGTAACATGGATACTAGAAACACGAATACGATTTTTCTGACATCGCGTTTCACGGTGCGATCTGGATTCATTACTCAAGGTGCTTCATCACGTGGTTATAACAACAACAACAGTGGCTGAAAGTGTTGAAATCTGGTAAGTATTATTTTATATTTTCCTTAATATGAAACGGATTATGATGAAATATGGCGCAGCAAACGCGTCTTCATGAGCTGCATTTGGTGGTCCAGTGAGTTTGGCACAGACTTATGTCGTTTTTGCAAAGAATCGATTTCCGTGTCGGAGACACGGAAATCGATTCTTCGCAAAACGACAGAAGTTTGGGCGAAAATACAGAGACCACCAAATGCAGCTTAACAAGACGCGTTTGATGCACCATATTTCATCAAAATCTGTTACGTAATAAGGACAATATAAAATAATACGTACTTTGAATCAGATGGATTCTGGAAATTTCAGTACTTGTTGTTACTGTTAGTACCACGTGATCATACACCTTCTTACTGTGGCTTCCTTCCAAATATATTGAGCCTCCATAAAAGGCACAATAGTATTACAAAACACCACATATTCGCTCCATTACTATTTATATCATGTATGTGTGTTGTTACAGTTTGCCATGTTACCTATTATACAATAGCCATGTACTTGTTCATGCATATCATACCTTGTTCATATACCATTACTGTATGTTCCACGTTTTGCTGCCGACGAACTTTTGGCTATTAAGCACATTACATTTAATTGAATGTAAGTACTTTTTCATCAATAACGAAAAAAAAGTAACCCTCCCCGTAAAACATTTGATAAAACTTCATCAAATATTGATTTTATTGCAAAACAAAGAAGATTTTCCTATGGGAATTTAACATGGGGGAAACGGAGGCGAAGGAGCTGGGGTAGGAGTCAAAAAACGAAAAAAAATGGAAACTGACTCAGAAACCTTGTTAGATAGCTTGGAAATGAGGTAACTAAGAACAAAAAAGTTAGATTGTGAAAATCGGTCTACAAATAAAAATTAAAGAAAAATCTATTTTTAGCCCTCATGTTACATTCAGGAATAGGGTTTTTCGCAATAAAATCAACATTTTATGAAATTTTCTCAAATAACAAAAATTTGGGAGGGTGACTTTTTTTTGTTATTGATGAAAAAGTGCTTACATTTAAATATTTTTAAATTTAATGTGTTTAATAGCCAAAAGTTCGTCGGGAGCAAATCGTGGAACAGACAGTAGTTGATATGAGAGTGTGTTCAAATAAACACTATGTACTGTTCTGTTCTGTATAGACAGCTAATAGCCTAAATTACTCATTTATTTACCGCTGACATGTAGGACAGCTTTGCTTAACTCTTGCTCTTCCAAACATTTATTAGCACTGTTTTCCCGTGTCGCATTCCAGTACTGCTATGTACATAAACTATACTTAATAGCCGCTTGATAAATTGTCCCACTATTATTTAGACTTCTAACAACTTTTATCTGCCTCAAAAGGAAGTTAAGCTTTATACGATTCAAATTACAAATCACACACATTGTGAAGTCTTTAACCAGTGTAGACCCTGATCAGCATGCACAATTGTGCATGCTGATCAGGGTTTACACTTGTTGTTATCTGAATATTGAGATTATAATGTCCAAATTGCCGCACAAGTGAATCATACCGCAAAATTCACCATTACGAACGAAGACTGCGTTATGTGATACTGGTTAAGGATGGTTATATACACCAAAGAGGTACCATGTTGCCACGCTGGACTCCGTTTATCAAATGATTGATTGAAAGCCAATATCTAACAAGTTTCAAGTGCTGTACTCGAGTGGTTATTGATGACATTGTGCCAGTGGCACGACATTGCGTACAAAATGTCAATATTTGAGTTTGAGCTTGCGACCTGATATGTTGACGGAACTCCAATGACAAATCCCGTGCACGTATGCCTGTCAGTGAACATTCATTCCGTTCATTATTGCCGCTCGGGAGAATATGGAACGCCAAATCTACATGAACTAAAATAATTAATGTTAGCTCTAAATAATTAGAGTTAGCATTAAATATTTAGAGCTAGCTCCAAAAATAATTAGAGCTAGCTCAAAATAATTTGAAAAGCTATCTAAATCATTTGGAGCTAGCTCTAAATACATGTATTTAATGCTAATTATTTAGAGCTAGCAATAATTATTTGAGTTTATGTTGGAACGCCAAATATACATAAACTCAAATAGTGCTAGCTCTAAATATTTAATGCTAGCTCTAAATATTAATTTAGTTATTTACAGCTATCAATCATTATGTGTGTTCATGTTAATTTGGCGTTCCATGGAGGAAATGAACGTTTATAAAGTTGGAATGACAAACTGTAAATCTTACTATGGAGCCCCACAGGGGACGTAGAATTTCTTTTGTAGTAATTCGTTCCCACGAATGGAATGAATAGTAATTCGTTCGCACGAATGCAATGAATAGTTATTTCGTTGGAACGAATTAATAAAAATAAAACCATGTCCTCTGCAGGGCTCCGTATCTTACATTATTGCCACATACAATAATTATAGCCTGGAGCCCACAGTACTGTCTGTTTACATTCTGTTTTTTTTATTTGCATCCAATGAGGAGTAACTGCCCAAATTTTACGGCTATATAAACAATGCAAAAATAATATTTTGGCTGGTGTCGTGAAACAGACAGTATGTACATGTACGTTTTGGTCTTGTATTATTATAGGAATGAATGGCCTTTTTGTGGAATTTATCGGGGTATAAACTTGGAAAAGTCGCGGGAATACTGGACGAAGGCCGGAAGGCCTCGTCCAGTATTCCCGCGACTTTTCCAAGTTGATATCCCCGATAAATTCAACAAAAAGGCCATTCATTCCTTATAATTCCAGCATTTGAAATAAATTCATCAAGAAAATGTGTTTCTTTTCCGTTTTCTTAAGAATTATTTTAACTGCGCCTCACGGTTACGGAAAGTAGTTCGGCATGGGACTTTGCTGGGATATAAATTTTGGACAGAGACTTGCTACGAGCCAATCAAATGTTAGGGAATTGTGTAAATATTTTTGTGCAGGAATTATTATCCAGTGTCTGTTTGAAATGATAGCGTACATGTATAGGTAGCCGCTAGTCTCATTGCACTGATTTGAAACTCTTGGATATGAAAACATGTACATGCATAACATGGGACAGAAGCGTGGGTTTGTATCACAGAACTATTGTTCGCAAACATCAACAACTTATTCCGATTTATCAAGATAACCCATTCACACGTACATTAGACAATTCGCATTTCACTTGTTGACATTTCACTTGTTGACAGTTACACACATTTTACTATCCAATCGCAAGTTTAAAAAATACCAAATGCGTAAGTCATATCGATAATTGCATACACGTATGCATATACAGTGGAACCTCTCTAAACCGGACACCCTGGGGACATCCCAGGGTGTCCGGTTTAGAGAGGTTCCACTGTGAAACTTGCATATAACTACACTCATGACACGCGTGGGTGCTTTGCGATCATGAACATACATTATCCTCTCTGATAAATGGCAACGAAGCCTATCAAAAGTAAGCACAACTTACTTGTCCCTCTGTCCGGTTTACAGAGGTTCGACTGTATATATATATATACCGCGAAATTACGTTGAAAATCACGTGTACGCGTTATGGCACGTTTTCCAATGGATTCAATCATGATAATTATCTACAATAAAGCGTTGTTTTCAATTTGTAGCATCAAATAATCTGTTCATCATCTAACGATATCGTTCAATATCTGCGATATCGTCCTCTTTAAGATATACTCGGGCGGGAGGCTGAGTAAATGGAAATTCCGTCGTTTGCGACCAGCATAGCCCCAGATCAGCCTGCGCGTCAGCGCAGTCTGATCTGGGGCTACGCTGTTCGCCAATCAGTCATTGCAGTAGTTATGTTCTTGCCAGTGGATATATTACACTATACTCTAAGTTCTAACGATGCGTCCGTGCAAGAAAACCAGGTTTTAGAATTGTTGTAGATATCACAGGGTATCATTTTTCGCGGTCGGCGGCACACCAAAGTGAGTGATTAGCAATCGCGGGCAATCAGCGCCGCCAGGTCCTTATTCCACTTGTCAGATTGGGGCTTCATGTCGATAACACGATCCTTGGGACATTCCCGAACGATGTAGATGTTGATCTGAGGCACTTACCCGCTGCACGTTCGTGTCATACTATTTCCCCGATGTTTCATCATTTGGTACGGCTGTCATTTCAATATATGTGTATATTTTGAGTTCTCTGGAAGTTCATTAAAGGTATGGCATCGTTTTATTTTCTCTGAAAATCGGTAATACAATAATACAATACAATAATACAATAATTGTATTCACTCAAAGCCACACACGTGACGCATGAGGTATACATGAGGATAGTCTACAACAATGGCTACACAAAATTTGATCAGCATATAAAGGATAATGAGGTTTTTATGAAAATTGCAAGGTTTCTTAATTGCTTTCCAGATTGTTGTTGAAACAGATGTTTGAATTTGAGTGTGTTTGTAGTCTATTTCACCAACATTGCAAAGTATACTTTTCTAGCAAAGTATACATAGAGGGAGAAGTTTTCAATTTTATGATAAATTTATTAATTGTTATTATACTGAATTTATTACATTATCACAGCCATTTTGGCTGTGATAATGTAATAAATTCAGTATAACAATTCTGCATACTTTTAATCATTAAATATAAGTTGTTACTTCTATATGACATAATGCATTTCGGGAAAAATAAATGATTACTCGGCCCTCAAAGTATACTTTGCTAGATAAGTATACTTTGCAATTTTGATGAAATAGGCTATTGCCATGGTCTACGGTAATAAAGCGGTTTGATGTATTTGTTTCCTGCTTCCTCATAGTGCCTGCACTCAAAATGGAAATGAAACTCGTCACCGATAGCACCACTGTCACATTTGTCGCACGCTCTTGGTGTCCCTGTCCATCTTCACTTTTCGAATACCAGCCGATGATTGCAAGTTCGAAACCTAGTAAATTGTTATCTTAGTCTTTCCGTTAGGCTGATAAGATATGGCTCCATTACAAAAGTTGTCTTATATATATCCTTTATATAATACCACAAGACGATACGTTTATGTGGGAAAGCCACAGTGTACTTCTCTCCAGATATGTCAACACGTGTCATCAAATGTACGACTTTATATCCGGAAATTACACTGTAATAAACAAAACCTTCATCCACTCTTCGGCGATATTCATGCCCATGTATATAGCGAATAACCTAATGCCAATAACACAATAACGCCGTGTACAGTGAAACCTCTCTAAACCGAACACCCAGTAAATCACTTTATTGGTAATTTTGTGGATTTCTTTGTCATTTATCTCCGATGATAATGTCTGTTCGTAATCTCAAAGCATAACAACATGTATTGGAGCGGTCATATGCCCGAGTTACAGTAGAACCACTCCAAACCGGACACCATGGAGACCCAGGGTGTCCGGTTTAGAGAAGTTTCACTGTATATGAGAGGCGTTTGTGGGTAACTATGACAGCTGAGGCACAGTTATGGACACGAATAAATGTGTGCAAATAACTTCGCACAAGTACATTCTATATGTTTCTCGGAGTCAGGTTGGCGATTATCCCGGATCATGTGACATTATTTAATTTTCTCTAAAACAAATGCAGCTGTATGGTACTTGCTGGTAAATAAGCAAGTTGCGCAAGCGCATCTTGACGTAGTTGTAATGCGTATCACGTGATTTTAATGGAGGCAGCCTAAAATCCCCATGAAGTGGAGAGCGCATAACTAATGGACATTTAAAACCAAATTTATGTGGGATTATAATAAATACAAGTCAATTAAAAACACGATATGCCTTTACTATTGCTATATAAGGCAACTATATCCGTTTTGGGAGTGTGTTATTCTCCTTAGACTAAATCAGCCATAGTAGACAATGGTCAGAACATGGAATTCATCAATGGAATACGAAATTGTGGCGAATATTTTGCAAGCGTCATCCCGAACATAAGCACCTACTAACATGGATCTGACATATATATACAAATGCATAAATTCAACGTTGCTCATAATGTCAGTCTACTAATGTCCTGTACTATTAAGTACTAAGCATAGCATACGGGATTTACATATTTTCTTTGATGTCAGATATGTAGTTATGTCCCAAGGCTATGTGTTATCTCCCCTTGCAGATACATCTCCCGCGTGATGGTGATAAATGATGCGATTAAAATGTTGGGTTGTCGGCTCACAGAATGGACCTTATGACGTGTGCGATCAGCATAGCCCCTGTTCAGGCTGCGCATCCGCGCAGTCTGAACAGGGTCTATGCTGTTCGCGTTTCGGTCACTGATGTGGGATTTCTGCAACCAACATAGCCATTTCGTCATTACCCTACCGCGCGACCGGGGCCATAATCGTCAAGTGTCGCAAGGTCCTTAGTCTCAACCACGGGCCGAAATATTGCTGACGATCTGATAAAATTGGGTTTATATGCTTTCAGGCTAGTTCAGATTTATCGCTAAGTCAGTGTTTACTCTTCCAATTATTACGAGGACGTCAGCTTACATCATGTATTAGCTATATATATGTAGCTGTATTCGTGTGCTTGTCAGGCCCAGCGTATACATCTACCCTGACTTAAGAATGTCACATTTTTGTCATGTTGCTTGACATAATATTGAGACACGCCATGTGATTTTGTACCATCGGACATCTGCGTAATTACAATATTTTTCATCAAAAAAGTCAAAAGTTGACACTTTGCAGTGTATTCCGCATGTGCTCTGAAAATGTTTCAATTTTTACGCCATTTATGGAAACTATTGTAAACTTTGTAACATATTTCATGAAATTACGCAGATGGTCACATGGCGTGTATCAACTATGGCATAGTACCATTATACGTGTGTACCCTTTCGATGCGATGGATCTATCGTGATAGCAAAGATAACTTTCACAACACGAGGGACGTGACGTCATCTCGTACAATATGATGTCACATATAGGCATGGGTTTTATTCACCAATAGTGCGCAATGTTGGCTTTCACATAACCCGAATTCTCTATATGTAACGCAGGGCGTAAGTCGCCCTGCGTTACAGACAGAAATTTCGGGTTAGCTTTCACCGTGTAATAAGTAATAACAGAGTGTATTAAACGTATAATACATTGGAGTAATTTAATGTCTGTTCATACTGCTACATACCCTCATGGCTAATTTGGAGCAGGTAAATATATAAATATATGTTATATGTAAAGACCGCTACGGAAAAAACGTTATGTGAGAATTGCAGCTTGAATGCACGATGGTGTGGCTATGCAATAAATAGAATGTAATACTTGCGTTGAATTAATATCATACTTATTAAACTCGTTGACTGAGTTCATAAGAAACTCGGCATTACACTCGGATGTGGGTCTCGTGGTGTATTTTTGTGCGATTGATCATGTGTTTATTTCCGATTGCAACCGTATACAGCTGGTGGTTGAGAGCAGTTTGTGCCTCCTTAGAGAACTCGCCAACCTTGCAAGTACAAGTTTCAGTAGTTGCGGAATGTAACTCTGCTAAAGCTCCCGTATCGATAGTAACTCTGCAAAAACTCACGTATCATCCATGGACGATACGGGAGTTTTTGCAGAGTTACTGTCCGCAACTAGGCTCTACTCATACCATTGTTCTCCATGATTAATACTGACATAATGTGCGGATTGTCATGTGTGCTATACTATATGAATACAGCTAGCGAGTTACTCTAGTAGCCATACGAATATCGTAAATGTAGCTCACTACAGACGGAACCTGACTACTTAATACGTATGTTTTATCTTCGGCAAATACGACATTTTTCGGTCACAACTGGCCACCTATAAGGAAAGGGTAGGTTGGTTCTACCCAACGACCCTGGTTAGTACTGGTGCAACCCCGGAATGCGACAAAACGTATAGTGGAGTGATCCACGGGTACAGTAGGTCACCGAGCCAATACCAACCCTACAATCGAAGCAACAACAACAACAGCATATACGACAATACCAAACTGAAGTAACTCAAAAGTAAGTGCGGCTAAAAACAGCGTCAGCCCAAAACGAAGATGATACACACGTTATCCCACATGGCCGCTGCTTATCCGGCTGTACCATACAAATATCACCATACTACCAATAAACTAGTCTATCAGACATGGCTGTTCGTATGTGGCAAAAACAATATTCATTAGAACCTCTCTAAACCGGACACCCATACCATATATGTCCGCTTAATTGTATGTGTTTGTCGTCATCTCTCACTTTGATAACGTTTGTTCGTGATCGCAAACCACACACGGTACCCATATGCCTGATTTACAGTGGATCCTCTCTAAACTGGACACCCTGGGGACCTCCCAGGGTGTCCGGTTTAGAGAGGTTCCACTGTATATATATTGTTCAGAAAGGACAGCATTTATTCCTTCTTTGCTAACAATACAATGATAGCTCCGCAACTTTAAAGTAACAAACAGCCTGTGACATTACGTAATATACAAGTGAGTTTACACAGATGTTATCGGGAAACTATTCACTAAATATACATTATGTCACGAGTCATAAACTAATAGGACCATATCATATGTACGGAAGCTCATTAGGGCCACTTCACTTTTTTTGATTTCCATTTATTGAAGATCTTTTCTTGAACTTTCAAGATCTTTCAAGATCTTTTCTTGAAAATTCAAGAAAAGATCTTGAAAATTCAAGAAAGTATCTTCAAAATTCAAGAAAAGTTCTTGAATAAATGGAAATTAAAAAACAATGAAGTGGCCCTAATGGGCTTCCGTACATATGTGACCATTGCAAAGTTGAAACACATGATCTGACAGCTAACAACTGAACATGTAATATTATGAAAATGATGCATCTATATATAATATCATACATTACTGTTGAAAGCGGGTACTATGTATTCCACCAAGTCAGACAAAAGGAGTAGCTATTTTGTATTCACGTTCACGCTATAATGAGATGCAGTCATAATTATATGAATTATCTAGAAATCGTGTACATGCCTCTTTGTCAGGTCGCCGTATTGAAATTAGAAGTGTTGCTTGGTGGGCTGACATTCTGATCTAATATGTGATACACACGTGGTATGAGTCCGCTCAGCATAAATGCACGAATGTCAGTAAATTCTTATTCTATGCTTTTAAACGAAGAACCGTTAACAATATGCCTCAGTAGTGATAAACAGTAAACACACATCGTGCCTTTCCGTAAACTGATACAAATAGCAAACATAGAGATTACTCAATTGCATTCTCTATGGTTGACATTTGGTATCGCCACAAAATATAATCCTAAACTGGTGTTCGGCGACTGGGCGATCATAGACATCAAACACAATGACCACCTAACGTGGAGGTTGTTGTGGTTGCAGTCTGAGATCTCCGTAATCACGACAAACTTTAACGATCAAAACTTTCGAAATAAATTATTTAACCAAGGTTTCCCATTCACAGCTCCTCAAATCTCACTGTACTGTATAAATTTCACATAATATGGCAAAAACATGTAATTTGTTATAAGCCAAATAAAATATATTGTATTGTATTGTATTGTATTGTATTGATTCATCATACAGCATGTGCCTTTGTTAAAAGAGTTATCAACGGTTACTGTATGTTACATTGATTGAAATAACACTATACTGTGCATACTCAAAACAAATAGTGTGACCAGTGCGAATAATGATGTCGAAGCATTCAATCAGCCGAGTCGCTCACATTCGAACGATACTAACTACACTGGTCGAGATATGTGACTGTGCTTGCTGAAATCGTGCTTATGGAATGTGTGCCCGGTCTATAGCGCCTGATATTCGACAACTATCAGGATTATGATCTACGCCGTTTAATAGAAGTATAACGGGTGATTCTCTGGCGAACAGTGCAGACCCGGATCAGACTGCGCTGACAGCGCAGTCTGATCCGGGTCTACACTGGACGCTATTGCCGTAATCCTAATTTCCCAAATCACAGTCACAACCATGCCCCGAGGCACGTTTCTATCGCCTTGGTCTGTTTGTCTAGGCACGTTATTATTCGCCATCCATCATCGCGATAGGATAGCTGTCAATCAAAGCAGATAAATATCAAACTTTCTTGTTAATGCATTGAAACATACGTCGAGAAGGTGATGGAAAATTGACAGCGAAATCGACAAGAGCAAATTTGACTTGTAAAAGTAATGGTTCGTAAAGCGCGATCATTGGTATCTATATGTACACTTTTATCGATTTTATTGTCATGGGAACGGTATATATATAGTCCCGCCAATGTGAAAGGCATACGTGAAACTTCTTTTTATGACTTAGACGAAAGGTGATAGTATCAAAGACGATAGATACACTACAGCCTAGAGGACAGCAACACCAAATAAAATGTTATCGCTTTCTTGTTAATGTTCAACATTACACATAAACGTCGGACATATATTGGCGCGATATGCGAGTTGAATATATTAAACTAGACCACCTAGACGTTAGGAAGTATTGACGAAAATTGTGGGCATGTGATTATAAAACATTCTAGTGTACATTCTCAAAATGTTTACACGAAATCAAGAAGTTTGATTGACCGAGATTGAGTTGTGTGCTGTGCTCAGTCTCGGCCAATCAAACTTATGAGTTTGCATCATGCGCACGGTATACACGGGCATTGCATTCCAAACCAATTGAGAACGTGAGAAATGTTAGAGAAGAACGAATTGAATGGTGTTTAACGGCCCATCGACACAGAAGAGTATCATTTAGGGCAATTTAGGATGTGACATTTTGGAGAAGAAGGAGGCTGAATTGACAATTCGTTACGATTATATTCTGCTGCGGGATACTAGTACTGTAATATAGAGAATAGTATGTTAGTGCCGTGAATGGGTAAAAATATCTGGCAAGGCTCAGGAAACGGGATGGGCGAGGCTCTGCCGAGCACATCCCGTTTCCGTGCCGCGCCAGATATGTTTTCCCATTCACGGCACTAACCTACAATTTTATTTATCCCGTCCACACATACAAATGGCTTTAAAATGCAGAAATAATAACCCCAGCCATTGTACATATTCATACGCAGAGATTAGGTCGTATTGGCAGGATATTAAAAATATTTCACGTCACCGTGTTTCACGGCACATACGCACTGTGTTGACGGGATAAACAATGTACAATAGAGCCTCTCTAAACCGGACACACATGCAATATGTGTATCCTTAACTATATGTGTTTCATTGGTGTATATTTATGATGATAATGCCTGTTCTAGTTCGCAAAGCACAGCCGCATACCTTGGCATAGTCATATGTCTGATTTACAGTGGAACGTCTCTAAACCGGACACCCTGGGGGCCTCACAGGGTGTCCGGTTTAGAGAGGTTCCACTGTATTTACACGTAGCGACATTAGCTGTTCAAATATGCTTACTGCCACAAAACCGAATTCATGTCGTCTAGCTCTACTACAAACTAAAAATGATGGAGAGACGCTTTCTACGTTCTAGACGATACAGCTCCAGATAATGTGCGATTTGCGTAAATATCCAATTAAAATTGCCAAAAACCCAATTGAAATCAGAAGTAGTGAGTATCAAAAAGCAATGTGAAAAAATTGTGGTATCTTTATCATACTACAGAAAACAATAAACAGACCACAAATGTAGCATATTTTCTCATTTTTCCATGAAAACACATCCAAGGAGACAATTCTAATGAAATACCAAGATGTGTTTTCATTTAGAAGCAAACGATTCAATAAGTGCGGTCTGCTGATGTGTAAACAGTAGTGTGGTTCTATTTTACACAATTAAAATTTTGAAATACCCAATTGCTTCAGAAATGATGGAGTGACAATACTCAATTACTAATTACTTATCTGGAGCTCTGACAGCATTAACAACAGTTCAATATGGTATTCAGTATTATGTCCATTCAATGTTTATCCTACACGTTTGTTAATACGGTTGTGACACATTCTGTACCAAATAAGGTTGACTTTATTCAGGAAGCAACTTCATAACAGGCTGAGTCAAGGTGTATGATCACGTGGTACTAACAACAACACGTATTGAAACTGCCAGAATCCATCCGATTCAAAGTACGTATTCTTTTATATTGTCCTTATTACGTAACGGATTTTGATGAAATATGGCGCATCAAACGCGTCTTGTTAAGCTGCATTTGGTGGTCTTTGTATTTTCGCCCAAACTTCTGTCGTTTGTGTGAAGAATCGATTTCCGTGTCTACCGACACGGAAATCGATTCTTCGCAAAAACGACATAAGTCTGTGCCGAACTCCCTGGACGACCAAATGCAGCTCATGAAGACGCGTTTGCTGCGCCATGTTTCATAAAAATAAAAATCCGTTGCATATTAAAGGCCCAACTGGGATATAAAAGCCACCAGATGGCGCTGGGCAGGCTTTTTGATAATTGTATGTATGCTTCACTTCAGGGACACATTTTCAGATATTTTAGAAATACCATTGAAAAAATAATTACACTATTTCACACAGACATAGATAATACAACTATGAAAGGCTTAGAAAAAATAGGATTTAAGAAAACAAATGTAATGTAAATGTGCTTTTGAAGTAATACAATGTACTCAACTGACAGCTGATTCAAACTTTCCGGGCGGAGCGTAGCTGTTACGTATGTAATCCATTCATAGAGCTGAGTGCATGACCCGACATTGTAAACAATCCCACGTGTTTAGTGATAACGCTAACAGCTATAACTGCCTGTATGGTCAACATCAGACAGTGTGCCAGCCTCACAACTTTAATTTTGGACAGTAATATCAAATGAAATATGTATTTGGTATGCACATAACAAGGTGAATGAAACAGAATCATGGTTTAATAGAACAGCATGAGAAATATGTCGCCTAGAAACTTGATACAGTGGCTGTGAAAATGCAGTATAAACTATTTATAAACAGCATATACTCGGGTTAGTATGCACATTCACAAAACAGCATGTATGTGCAGTCTGCTTTAACATGACTACATGAATTCACGTTTGCTAGCAGCCTTATTTCCTGTATCCTAACACGTACCAGTATGGCTATTTCAACATTGGTCTCTAATTAGCTGTCAGCATATATTATATCTGCAGCAATGCAGTCTAACTGGGACGGGGTTATCTGTGTAATGACATGACACAGTTACACATTTTTATCAAATACCGACTTACAAACGCACCAGGGCACCGATTGTTGGGCCTTTAAAGGCCCAACTGGGATATAAAAGCCACCAGATGGCGCTGGGCAGGCTTTTTGATAATTTTATGCATGCTTCACTTCAGGGACACATTTTCAGATATTTTAGAAATACCACTGAACAAATAAGTACACTATTTCACACAGACATAGATAATACAACTTTGAAAGGCTTAGACAAATTTGGGTTTAATAACACAAATGTAAATGTGCTTTTGAAGTAATACAATGTACTCAACTGACAACTGATTCAAACTTGCCGGGCGGAGAGTAGCTGTTACATATGTAATTCATGCATAGAGCTGAGTTCATGACCCGACATTGTAAACAACCCCACGTGTTTAGTGATAACGCTAACAGCTATAACTGCCTGTATGGTCAACATCAGACAGTGTGCCAGCCGCACAACATTGATTTTGGACAGTAATATCAAATTAAATGTGTGGTTGGTATGCACATAACAAGGTGATGAAACAAAACCATGGTTTAATAGACCAGCAAGAGAAGTATTTCGCCTAGAACTTGATACAGTGGCTGTGAAAATGCAGTATATACTAATTATAAACAGCATATACTCGGGTTGGTATGCACAGTCACAAAACAGCATGTATGTGCAGTCTGATATGGAATTTACATGACTACATGAATTCAAGTTTGCTAGCAGCCTTATTTCCTGTATCCTAACACATACCAGTATGGCTATTTCAACACTGGTCTCTAATTAGCTGTCAGCATATATTATATCTGCTGCAATGCATAATGCAGTCTAACTGGGACGGGGTTATCTGTGGAATGACATTTTTATCAAATACCGACTTATTACAAACACATATTCTTATAGATTGGTTACTACATGTACTTACAAAATACATCGGAGATAGGAACGTTTTTCAGGTCCAGAATTACAATATATGTTTAACTATATGTAGGTGACACACTCTAAGTAATGGACACGTGGGCACGTTACGACATGCATATCCCTGGATCAGCTGGTGAATCCTCGCAGCCTCATCAGGATCTACACTGTTTAGTTTCGTGGTCATTCATGGTGGCTCTAATTAATGATGTAAACTGCATCATGCTGTATCATGTGCTATCTGAATGTGAGTTAAACTGATCAAACACTCAATAAGCCCCATTTTGTCATTGTGTGACAATATGGAAAGGTGTTTCATTTAATTTGACTTCTTTCTATTTTGAACAATTTATAGCATCAAAATACTCTTTGCTTTGTAATAGTTAGCAGCAAAATACTATATAAGTTTCAACACTTTTAGTTAATTGTCAATCATTTTCCTGCACAAATAAAACATACATATACTATTAGAGGGACTGGTATACACTGTATCATTTGTGTGTTTTATGTGACCACAAGCTTGATAACAAACCTGCATACCATATATCTAGATACTGGTCAGTACAGAAACACCTACACTGGCTATCCAGCAGCCCCCTCACTATTCTACATTGGGAGCATACGACATGGAAAGGTGTTTCATTAAATGTTACTTCCTTCTATTTATATAATAGCATCAAAATACTATTTGCTTTGTAATAGTTAGCAGCAAAATACTATATAAGTTTTAACACTTTTAGTAAATTCTCAATCATTTTCCTGCACAAATAAAACATACAAATACTATGAGGGACTGGTATACACAGTCTCGTTTGTGTGTTTTATGGGACCACAATCTTGATACCACACCATACATACCATATATCTAGATACTGGCCAGTACAGAAACCTACACTGGCTATCCATCAGCCGCCTCGCTGCTCTACATTGGGAGCAGACGACACACATGTGCTGCTGTTTATGTATTCTATTTATAAATCCAGTGTATAACTGACAGGCTAGGGACGCTATCAGTAATTGGATATGCCCCTCTTTCTAAATTCGGTACCAGGGCACCGATACTACTTACTTTGGAGTGGGCGACGTTTAGTTGTTGTAACCACGTGACCATGCACCTGGTGAGTGATATTTATTGTTTCGATTTCTAATATTCATGAACTAGAGATAACCGTTTCCTTGTTGTTTTGTAGATTTTATGTAAATGGACCAGTAGCCCATTTCACCAAAATTGCAAAGTATACTTATCTAGCAAAGTATACTTTGAGGGAGTAATCATTTATTTTTCCCGAAATGCATTATGTCATATAGAACTAACGACTGCATATATTTGAGGATTAAAACTATGCAGAATTATTATACTGAATGTATTACATTATCACAGCCAAATTGGCTGTGATAATGTAATAAATTCAGTATAATAAAAATTAATAAATTTTTAAAAAAATTGAACATTTCTCCCTCAAAGTATACTTTGCTACTAAAGTATACTTTGCAATGTTGATGAAACAGGCTACAGGTAAACGTATACCTTCCTCTCCAATCCCACTTCTGGTGTATCTAGTGAATATTTGGTATTGGCTGTCGGTCCAGCTGCAACGTATTACCAAATGTAAATGGGATCATGTGGGTACATGATGTCTTATTATACAACGGCAACTATTAAACGAGACAAGCCATGTGATTTTGAACCCAAGAAGATGTGCGAGTCTTCATGACAAATATATATAAAATGTATGATGTTTTCCATGAGTAACGTCGAAAGTTGGCGAATTTATAATTTATCATTTATCATGTGGAATAGCATTCCACAGTTGCTATGAAAATGTCGTCAACTTTCAACGTCATTTATACGAAATATTACAGTTTATGTACTAACTTAGTCACATTTATACTTGCGACAATCCATGTGATTTTGTGAAGAAGAGTACTACTAAGTAATTTTCATGTAATTTCGCACATCTTCTTCACAAAATCACTACTTAGTACTACTAAGTAATTGTCATGAAATTTCGCACATCTTCTTCACAAAATCACTACTTAGTACTACTAAGTAATTTTCATGAAATTTCGCACATCTTCTTCACAAAATCACATGGCTTGTCGCAAATATAAATGCGGACATAAAACATATTCAATTCACTTTGTATACTAACACACTCATTATATTGTATTGTTAATATACCTTGAATACCGGGTTTATATATATTTTAGTATTTGCCATTAACCGATCGAATCCGTAACACTATATTTTGCAACACATATGATCGCCTCTAGACAAAATAATATTAGATTTGCACTGCATCAATTATTTTGAGATATTGATGGCATGTTGCATCAAATTGCCGTTGCTGATAAAACACCTGTCACGTCGGGACACGAACTGCATGCAGTATTTATTAGGTCTTAAAATACAGATCAATTTGGAATACGAACATTGAACCCAGATGTTATCCGCCGAGGGTAAATAGTGAAAATAAGTACAGTGTGCCATAGTTACCAGAGAATACGCCCATACAAATGTGGCTGTTATTGGAGATACGGGGCTTTTGGGTTTTGCGACCAGTGCAGATCCAGATCAGACTGTGCATCAGGACCTGCACTGTTCGCCATTCAATCAACGAAACACCCGTCATACTTCTCACAAGCAATATACTGTCCGTTCCAGGTTTTTCTGCCGACGAACTTCTGGCTATCAAACACATTAAATGTAAATCATATTTAAATGTAAAGTTTTTCATCAATAACAAGAAAATAACCCTCCCCAAAAAAATAATTTGACGAAATTCTATCAAATATTGATTTTATTGCGGAAAAGAACGATTTTTCTATGGAAATTTAACATGGGGGCTAACAAAAAAAATTCATAATTTTTTAATTGCTGACCAGTTTTCTTAGTTACATCATATCCAAGCTATCTAGCCAAGTTTCGGAGTCAATTTCCCCTTTTCTTTTTCGAGTTTCGACTCTCATTGTCTCTCTTTACCTCCTTTTTGCCCCTTGTTCAATTTCCATAAGAAAATGTTGTTTTGACAATAAAATAAATATTTGATGGAATCTCTATCAAATAAAAAAAAATTGGGGAAGGTGACCTTTTTTGTTATTGATGAAAAAGGTACTTACTTTAAGCATTTCTGAGATTTAATGGGTTAAAGATAAATGTTCGTAAGCAGCAAAACGTGGAACAGACAGTAGATGATTGTCAGGCTGCAGGAGAGCGCTAATTGGTCAGTATATAACTACACTGATCTCATTTCTCCAGTCACAGCCACAAATCACAATACAAATACATCAATGTAGCGAGTGACCTGACAAACGCAAATTAAGAAACTCATTTTCTCATAGAAGCACAAAATAAAACCAATATAAATTTGATATGACTGATTGTATATTTTATTTTTTAATGAGTCGTGGCATATGGAACCTCTTGTATTACTGAAACATGCTTCTTTCTACTGTTATACCGGTGTGCACAATCAAGAGACCCCAACTTTCCAATTACCACATCTCAACAATTATAATGCACGCTTGTATGACTTGACTTATTAGTGTAACCCAATCACTAGACTAAGTGTAACCTCACATATTAATTTCCTGATATTTAATATGTGATTGGTGTAAGAGACTCGAAACACAGTACAAGCATGTACGGCCCGACGTTCCGAGTTCGATACCTGCGATTATCTCCCTTTGATATGGATATCTGAAAACATTGACTTTAAACTTTATAACTTCTCACCATGGCCATGAGATATGCTAGTACTCTCGCTTTGCATGACGAACATGTCACCGGTTTGAGAAATTCAGCTGTATAAAAGCAGCAGAAAAATAAAAGCAGCAGAAAAGTATAAATGTCTAAGTAAAAACGACATTGTTACATGACTGCCGTTATTCGACACCATTCACAGCCGTGTTCAAACGTACAGCGCATGCTGTTTGACCATGGCTGTAGACAATGCTTATTTCGGGGCCAAACCAACACCTGCGTAATGCATGTGTCGCATGACGTTATTAGAACGCGCCATTACGTCACCAGACCAGTTCACAACGGTCGCACTGAGAATTTTGAAATTGATGCGGCTGCATCACTGCATAAATGCTCAAATTGCATAATATTTTCGACGAAATTGCAACAATAACGTTCGACCATATCTAGCCGTGGTTAAACGTTTGCTGTGGCACAAGGGAACTGTTTGAACCCCAAGGCCGTAGGCCGCGGGTTCAAACAGTTCCCTCGTGCCACGGCAAACGTTTACCCACGGCTGGACATGGTCGAAAGTTATATTTGGGCTCAATGACCACCAAGGACCAGTAAAATAACCCCATTGGACTATGAATATTTTGTTAAAGTGTTGTACTTCTAAGGGTGTTAACAGCAAAGGCTCCCATCAATCCTTTGTGCATATAGAAACAATGGCGTTGCCACCTCACAGGTCGCAAATGTATGATTCTAGTCGCCTTCAAACCGTGATATGCAGCGGTATCACTCTACGGAATGGCCTGTCATGTTTGGTGCTACAACAGCGCATTAAACATTCATTCTTGTGTCAATCGGCAGAGTAATATATGTCATTTTCTTGTGATAATATCTCGTGAATCACAAGTCTGCCAGAGATAATAGCCCATATCGTAAATAATTAATTCAAATTACGGGTAATGCTGTCTAATGGACTGCTTGGAACCCTGAATGGACGTGAGGTCATGCTAGTATGGGAAATGATATACATTGGCACTGTAAATAATGCTTCATAGTTTTGCTTATGATGTATTGTTTATAACAAATGCTGATATTGTGGGCATGTGAAATACATCCCTGCTTTTTGAAAATCCACAGCCACATTTGTGTAATAGGAGTCCGTTCTATGGTATGAATATCAAATACATATACATATATAAGACAATCATTGTGAATCAGATGACATTAAATATTATACCAGTGATACCAAATTAATTGGTGGATTCAAATTTGAACTTGGTAGGGGTGGTAGGGGTGGTAGGGGTACAAAACGGATGCTATGAACGTAAGCATAACAATTACAACTGGTACAAGTAACACGTACGTTGTCATCAACATTCGGGCTGCAATCAACTTTAAAGTTGAAAGTTGGCTTGCGTAATTTGCATAGAATAGTAATATGTTTTGCTACTTAAGGACCCGTTCTATACCTGAGCATCGTTTGATTCAAAGATAATTGCTTTGTAAATGTGATATAATATATGTATAACATATATGTGAATACTGCCTCCTTATTGTATCCTATACGGCACATGGAGTGGCCAAGTCGGCCATCTTTGTGTGTTCCAGCCATCAGCCAGTTTCACATGTTCTACCGTTTGACAAAGAACTCAAAACGTGAAGTAGAACATATGATATAATGTAGCTAACAACATGTAGAATAGTCAGGAGAACGGAAACTCCTATCACTTATATTACACCAAACTTTAAAATATTTTTACCAGGCAAACCACACAACACATACCATATATACCCACTACTGTACTCTGTTATTAGCTATCAAGTCCAGTGACATGTAAGCAGTTACCTGGGTGTATTGTCGCTGGTGTCTACTCACCTACTATACGAGTAAATATGGCTTTACCTATGAGAAATGTGTACACTAACATAGGCTGTTCATCAGATTGAAAAGTTCACACAACAAAATTTATTTTGGGATTGATGGGAGAAATGCTCAGATGTCTCGTCTTTTGCATAGTTTGCTGGTATAATATTTATAGCTTGCCTTTGTCATATCTGTCTATTGAGTATTGCACCAAATGTTATATGGTTTATTGTCATATTATTTTATAATGTGGTAATCTTTTTTAAAGTATTGATACTTTTTCACAGTTTGAATTTCAAATAATCGTCTGCATTGCCAGATGTCGTCCGACATCGTTTGTATCATGTGAACAATAACATAAAATCATTGCAAGTTTAAAATGAAAAAAAATATTTTCATTTCAAGCAATGTGTCATGTTGTTGTATGACGTTTATGCTTTCCTTCTGAATTCTCTGAAATTGAGACCTGTGATTTCCTAGACTATCTAAAATAGTAACATAGCTTCAGAAACCTATGGTGGGCTGTTGCTTGTTATAAAATAAGTGTTCTGATGTGTGATTTTAAAGCACACATTTTTTATGATTTCAAACAATTTAACTGATATGTTTCAGTTGATAAAAATAATTAAAGTGTACATCACTTGGCTTGTTCCAGTTTTCAAGATAGTTCCGACTGGTGATATGTTTTTGTTTCCAGTTATCTTACCCTGGACACATTTAGTCCACGTGTAGTTCACTATGATGCGTCAAAACCTATTGTATGAGAGTGCCGTGCCTATATGGGAACATATGCAAGATGACGATGACATGAATGTCACTTCCTCTAGGAAGGTTCCAGCCAGTTTTTTTTATTAAAATATGTGAATCAACCATGGAAGTAAGAAATAAAAGATTTGTTCAGGATTTGTGTTTTATTTAATATATAATTGATATTCGAAGCACTGGTACTGGGTGTATACGGACCAGGGGTCCGTTTCATTAAACTTCGTACGACTAAAATGCAAAATTATGATAGTCTGTAAATGTCACATTAACACATGCAGCATATGCTCAATAAATGTAAATACATCTATTGAAATTTCCAGACGATCCAAAACTTGCACTTACGAACATTTTAGTTGTACGAAGTTTAGTGAAACTGTCTATATGTTCTTTGTGATGGCGTCGTTGATGTGTGCAATTTGTTCAATGAACACACAGACCGGCAAATCTGGTACAATGCACGCTCCGACTAAATTAAATTAACAGTCGAGCCTCGGTGGTATTGGTATTTTTCACGCCGACTAGACGCATGATGTAAATTGATTTTGACAGTAACTGCTTTTGACAATAATGGCTGCCAATTCAAATAAGTAGCATATCTAGTCTATGAAGTATTGCTGGCTAAAAGCAAAATTAGGTGCTGTCATAACAATGCTAATATTCCGTGAATATACGGAGATTCACGGGAAAGCACGCATTACCAGACACAAAGTACGCAACATTTATAATGGAATCATGGAATGGTGATTAACTGCCCATCAACACAGAAGGGTGTATATAGGGTCAAAATAACAAAAGTGTTTGTGCATGTACACCAACAGTAGAACCCATCTAAACCAGGGGCCCGTTTCACTAAACTTCGTACCACTAAAATGTTCGTAAGTGCAAATTTAGGATCGTCTGGAAATTTCAACTGATGGATTTACATTTATTGAGCATAGGCTGCATATGCAGCCTATGCTCAATAAATGTAAATCCAATAATTGGCTACAATAAAACATTGTTTATGTGAAATTTACAGACTATCCTAAATTTGCACTTACGAACATTTTAGTCGTACGAAGTTTAATGAAACGGCCCCCTGGTACCCGGAAAACCTCAGTTCGGCTTGGTTTTTTCTGTAACTTACATTGTACAGAAAATCATCTCCGGTTTAGAGATACATATTTCACTGTATCTCTAATAGTAATATATGCTCATGAATTCCAAGCATAATACGTGACTTGCATCACAATGAAGAAGACAATACACATATCAGACAAGTCATGTGATTTTCTATCTAAGAAGATTCGCAATATTTCATGAAAATATTAACAGAAACAGGGTACCGAAAGGTTCATAGCGCATGCGGGATTCTATTCCTGATTTGCTCTGAACATTTCCACGTCATTTACGGAAAATATCCAATATGTTTTAAATATAATTCACGAGACATCGCATATCTTCTTAGGTACAAAAGGTGTCGTGCATCAACCCTTCCTGTCTTGTATTGTGGCTTGAAGGGGTGCGCCGAAAAGTCTGCGGCGGATCACTGAGGCGTACGTTCATAATGGGGTGCCTCCTATGTAGGGATGGGTTGTGGTCTAGGGGTTAGAACCCCCGACTTCCAATCCGAAGGTTGTGGGTTCAAACATCGCCTTATATTTCTATCCCACTGGTCTGTCGGATGAGACTTGTGGTCCCGACTCTATATGACTATATCTGTTGGTGGGACGTTAAACCCATTCACTTTCACTTTTGTCTCCTCTGTATATGAATGTTTATCTGCGATCTCAATGCTAACACCCCAGACCCTGTATGCTGGTCACACATGCTAGGCGGTTACCCCTCTTCCCGTGGAATGTTCCACATTACAGTCGATTATACGGCCCACGGCGATCCCACTGGGAGGGGTGTCTGGGTGGCGGCGGGAATTACAGCCACTAACAGCATAATAGATAATGTCCAGTAAGTGAGTGAAATAGATGACGTATAATGGGGAAATAAAACATCCATCTCGACAAACAGACTGCAGTGCAGTCTGTTCAGGGTATACACTGTTTGTCGGCGAATACATGATCGCACACGTGTTGTAGTTGTGTTGCTACTGCCAGCGGCTACTGTACGTGGTTCGGTAGATTTATTATGGGTTCACGCTGCGGGCAAATGTTTACGTGGGACGGTATGGTTTGTCGTGACCTTCTACAAATGAGGATCGCCAAGCGTCCTAATCATTCGTGACAGTGCCTAGCACGGGGGATCGCTTTAGTGAGATGCCCAACCGCGACATAGGCGCCGTCAAACTAATTAGATACAACTGGAAAACTGTTTTATCCGATGGCTGTGCGTAGGTGGTGGGTAAGTAAAAGTGTCTGAATGTGCGACAGTTGTTATTGCGAATTGCTTTAGTTTTTGATCGGTCTAATAGTAAGGTTTCTCGTTGGGCGTCGTTTGTGTTTCAACCGCCACTTATATGGATATATATATTTACATGTTCCTGGGCCTCTACATGTACATTGTACATTTGCATTTGTATGTAAGTTCGCGAGTTTAATCCTTAACGGAGCCCCGCAGGGGTCGTTCCATCAATTTAACAATTCGTTCCCACGAAATAACAATTCGTTCTCACGGGAACGAATTGTTAATTCGTCGGAACGAATTGTTAAATTGAGGGAACGAATTGTCATTTCGAGGGAACGAATTGTTATATCGTGGGAACGAATTGTCAAATTGAGGGAACGAATTGTCATTTCGTGGGAACGAATTGTTAATTCGAGGGAACGAATTGTTATTTCGCGGGAACGAATTCATAAAAAAAAAACATGTCCCCTGCGGGGCTACGTAAATCCTTGCATTGTTATTTGCAGAATATTTCAAGTGTTAACTGTCTCAAACACGTCTCTAGTACTGCTTTGTGAAATCAACATATATTTCAACAAACCTATATAGATGTATCTACAGACTGCAGTGGATTATAACCAGACATCGCTGAACAGGTCTATAGAAATTTAGCTATTTTTGTAAAGAAATGCTTTATGGTTATAATGACTAGTGAGCTTATACATATGCATTTTGTATTTTTACCCATCGTTGTATTATGTAATCTATTGTATACCTCGTGTGTCACGTATGTGGCTTAGAGTGAATAAAATGTATTGTATTCCGACCAAAATACCAAGAATCGACAGTTTGCATAGAGCTGTCCATATGGCAAGGTTTTCATTGATGTGATAACGAAGTCTCCTTTGAAGTCTTAATATGTTTGGCTTGCTATGTTACATATATTGCTAATGACGTCGATAACAAATATTATCCTGAGACGGTCCTATATGATAGATGATAGATGATAGATGATAGATGATAGATGATAGATGCTAGATGATAGATGATAGAAATCACGTCTATTCCGTTTACGATGATATCATTCCAGCACAAACATATTTACACAATTCCCTAACATTTGATTGGCCCGTAGCAAGTCTCTGTCCAAAATTTGTATCCCAGTAAACTCCCACGCCGAACTACTTTCCGTAACCGTGAGGCGCAGTTAAAATAATTCTTAAGAAAACGGAAAATAAACACATTTTCTTGATGAATTTATTTCAAATGCTGGAATTATAAGGAATGAATGGCCTTTTTGTGGAATTTATCGGGGATATAAACTTGGAAAAGTCGCGGGAATACTGGACGAAGGCCGGAAGGCCTCGTCCAGTATTCCCGCGACTTTTCCAAGTTTATACCCCGATACATTCCACAAAAAGGCCATTCATTCCTATAGTGTGGTGGCGGAGTAATCGTTTATGACGGTGAACCTTCCTCGGCATTCTGAACCGTGATTGCATAACAATGATTGACAGACGGTGTTACAGTGGAACCTCTCTAAACCGGACATTCTAGAACAGGTGTCTGTTTCTTTTGAATCACTCTCACTGTTATATAGCCCTCATCAAAATGACTGTTCGTGATTGCAAACCGCTGAAATGTGTTACAGAATGCTCGACAGTGAAACCTCTCAAAACAGGACACCCTGGGACCTCCCAGGGTGTCCGGTTTGGTGAGGTTTCACTGTATATAGTTTGAGAATGAAAATGATGTCAGTAACTTGTATTAACTTCGATTTCAAAGAAAGATAGTAATTCCCAAATTACTAAATGTCCCAATGATTTATGAGCACGCATCGTTTCCTAAAAAGAAACTGTTTAATAAACCTCGTTAATGTACATGCCCGTTGTATACTATTTGTTGATGCAAAACTATTCCATAATTCTAGTTATAGTTCGCCCTACTTGCTAAGCCAATCGCTGAGCAGCATTGTGCTCTACTTATTTCACATAGTACAACATTTGACCCCAATAAGTTGTATATTACCAGATTTAATAATTAACTGTTCGGCAGGACATGGAGTATCAATGCCCAGAAGGGATATTGCATTGTACAATTGGATGAACAATAAGTATGTTATTGTTCACATATTGGATTGTTCAGGAACTAAATGCTGCGTTCGTTAGCGCTCCCTAGCATTTAATTCCTTAAACATCCAATATGTGAACAATAACTTATAAATAATACATGCACATGAAAAGTTGTATCCATTTGTCTACGGTATATGCACATATGTACGATACTTAAAGATAAAACTGTGAAGTGGCAAACAGACTGATAGATTGACAATAACGAGTACATGTTTCTTGGACCAGATACGTGATTTATGTGTAAATTGTTTAACTGGTAGAACATCAATGAAAGCCAACGTGTATTGGCTTATTTTGTTTATTCAACACGAACTTATCGCTTCTTTTGATCATAAAGTTGTCTGGGAGAAAAACGTAAACATTGCTGCAGATGTAGTCATAATTTGTGATTGTTCCTGAGAAATTGAGGCTTATGGCTCTTGCGACCAGTGCAGACCCAGATCAGCCTGCGCGTCCGCGCAGTCTGGTCCGGGTCTGCCCTGTTCGCACCCAATAATTCAGTCAATGAAAACCATGGCATGCTTTCTGACAGACAACGCATGGCGGATCAGGACTAGGCTGACAACAAATGCCATAGGCCCTATTTATCCGGCGAAAAACACATGCGACATGAATACAGGCATGTACAAGTTGAATTGTGTATCCAGCCACTCATGACGACCAGGGGCCGTTTCACTAAACTTTGTACCACTAAGATGTCTGTAAGTGCAAATTTAGGACCGTCTGAAAATTTCAATTGATGGATTTACATTTATTGAGAGTATATGCAGCCTATGCTCAATAAATGTAAATCCAATGCTTGTTTACAAGAAAACATTGGTAATGTGAAATTTACAGACTATCATAATTTTTCACTTACGAACATTTTAGTCGTACGAAGTTTAATGAAACGGCACACAGAGACCGTGATTGCATGTCTTTTATTTCATGTCCCTGATCTCAGGAATAAAATATCAAGCATTTTCATTGGCTGATTGATTGCATTTATTTCGACCACATAAAGGCCGTGCTTTACGGTTTTTAGGTTGTAAATTCATTGGGTCTGTATTGAATGCCCGTAAAGAGTATATGGCCTTGTGCTTTGTCCGCCATTTGAATGAAGGTGGTTTGTCCACCTTGTAAAAATCACCAATGGGTTTTTTTTCCATTGTGAAAATCGCCACGGGTGTTTTGTCCACCATGTAAAAATTATCAATGGGGTTATGGCTACCTTTCTAAATCCACCGAGTGTGTTTTGTCCCACCAAGGGGTTTTGGACAAGGGCTTTTGTCCTACGTTTTCCGTAAAGTACTATTTCCCGTAATGCTGAACGGAGAATGAAGTTTTATCTGGCTTCTGTCAATGGAGGAATTAAATTTTCTCTGACAGACGCAGCTTCTGTTCTGTTTGAATTTGCTTTATGATTTCCGCGTGTTGTATGTGGTGTGTTACAAAAGTTCTTGGGCAATATATATTTACGATACAACATACCAATGGAATTAATTAGAGAGGTTTCATTGTATTTCTTTCCATTTGGATCATCTCCTTGTACATGCGGCAACAATGCTATGAGCCTGATAAGTAACTTTAACCCTTTCCCTGTTTTGCGATATTTCGACTCATCCAAATCCAAAACATCTGAATAAAGAATCAAATGCTGGGTCAAATGATGGTTAAATTATCTGATAGAGTAGAAAACATTGTGGGAAAAGGAGAAATTGCTTGTTACAAGCAATTTCTCCTTTTCCCACAATGTTTTCAAAATACATCTTCTGCAGAGGCGTGAAAAGTCGTCTCTATCAGGGAAAGGGTTAAAATAGGTATGCTACATTTGTGACAAACCAGCAGTCACTAATTCAATGAATGTGGATAAGGACCCACGTGTTCTCCGGCTTAGTGAAAACACAACATAATTGATGATTTCCTTGGTAGTTGTGTGATTGTATACATTAGTGGTTGAATGTGACTGCGAAGTATGATGCCATTAACCCTTTCAACACTAGATACCTCTTTCCTAATATTTGCAAACAGTGTCGATCATGGTGAGCCGTCTCGTAACGAGTATTGTGTTAAGAACCCGTTCTATACATGATGATCGTTTGATTCAAAGATAATTGCTTCGTAAACGTGATGGAATATATGTATAACATATATGTGAATATTGCCTCGTTACTGTATCCTATACGGCACATGGAGTGGCCAAGTCGGCCATCTTTGTGTGTTCCAGTCATCAGCCAGTTTCACCTGTTCTGACATTTGACAAATAACTCAAAATGTGAAGTAGAACATATGATGATACAGTAGAAAAGCCATGAGAACGCACTCCTATCAATTATATTACACCAAACTGTAAAATATGTCAGTTTTCTGGACAAGTTTGTGCCTGTGTTTTAACAACATGAACCACTATTATAATTACCCCCATACACAGAAAATCGCACAGTGTAACACTTTTACCTGGCAAACCACACAACACATACCATATATACCCACTGCTGCACTCTGTTCTTAGCTATCAATCCAGCGATATGTAAGCAGTTACCAGGGTGTGTTGTCCCTGGTGTCTACTCACCTACTATGCGAGTAAATATGGCTTTACCTATGGGCAGCGTGCATCGGATTGAAAAATTTACACATCAAAACTTATTTTCTGATGGATGGGAGAAATGCTCAAATATCTCTTTTTTTTATAATTTGCTGGTATAACATTTATAGCTTGCCATTGTCATACCTGTCTATTATGTATTGCACCAAATATTAGTTGGTTTACTGTCATATAATTTGCTGTATGTGTCAAACGCACGAAGTTGTACAATTGTACGATGGCTTGTACATACAAAGATGGTGGAGATGGCAATTCAATGTACCATATAGTATACAGTAACGAGACAATATTCACATATGTTATATTCATATATCACATCACTCTTATGAAGCAATTAGCATTGAAGTCAAGTGTATCTATCTATCACCTAATACCTTAAAGTCGACCTGATCGGTTTATATGCGAGAACTATTTAAATATTTAAGTATTTTACACGGATTTCATATATACATTGAGAAGAAATGGTCAAAGATTCAAAATCAGAATGTATATAACCTCCGACTATAGTGATCGTTGGATCAATGTTCATTCTGTATAATAATGTAACCAGTTGAACCAATTTTATACCAGATACTGATTCACATATATCAAAATGTATCAACATTTTTTCTTCACATTCCTTGTTTCACAACCAACGTATATGATGTTTCCATTCATTTGAACCGTCTGAGAGAGACGGTTCAAATGAATGGTAACAACGATACGATATGATACGATACGATACGATACGATACGATACGATACGATACGATACGATACGATACGATACGATACGATGCGATGCGATGCGATGCGATGCGATGCGATGCGATGCGATGCTGCGATGCGATGCGATGCAATTGCAATGCAATGCAATGCAATGCAATGCAATACAAAACAAAACAAAACAATACAATACAATACAATACAATACAATGCAATGCAATGCAATGCAATGCAATGCAATGCAATGCAATGCAATGCAATGCAATGCAATGCAATGCAATGCAATGCAATGCAATGCAATGCAATGCAATAACAATAACAATAACAATAACAATAACAATAACAATACATGTTTATTTTGTAAATGCAGATATCCTTGAATAGGTATCCAGCATGAATTGGTTAAAGGATGTCGCTATATTTTAGTACCATATAAAAATGTTTTATTTTCGCCATTCAAAGCTCTCAAAACTAACGTACATACGTGTACCTAATGATAATAGACTCGTCTGCGGGATCCGGAAACAGCAATTACACCGATTTCCTCCGGCGGATCGGCGCAGGCTCATAAGTCATGATGCATCACTTCGTTACCGGAGACATATTGATGGCACTGTCCACGGAATAATGCATTAGTGTCGGCTTCAAATCCCTCGGAGACCCGTTGTCAGGCGGCGTAACTGGAAACCTAAATCATCAAGCGCCGCGCTATATGGAACTGGTCGATTGGTTTAATATGTGTGCCACGACATCGTTTTATTTTGTTTATAACGTACAATGTATTACGTTCGTAATACGCTTTTAAAGGTACATGCCCACTCAGTAAGTACAAACTGTTCTTTATATCAGAGACATCATCTGAGACATTTTCTGGCAAAATAAACATTCATTCAGCATTACCCCGATTGGCATTATTATACATTTTATATCAGACGTAAATTTCCACACTGATATCAGGGGCGATAACCGTGTTTCCTTAAATTGTTAACGGACATTATTATTTATTCTCCGTATTTATTGTTTGATATGCTATGATCATACTTTATAATCTGTAGGAGACGCATTTAATTAGTATAAATAATTAAAAGATATTGTGCCTCATTTGCATATGAAAATAGCCTGATACCACCGCGAGTCACTATCAGTAAAATAAACATTACTAGATGATTATATCTGTATAGCGGGCACTGGTAATTGTTATAACTGGTGGAATAGTGACACACTTATACACTTATTTAATTCATATAAAGAAAAGTATATGCCTACTGAGTTGGCATGTACGAATCATCTGTATGTGGAAGCGTTCCTTAACCCTTTCAACCCTAAGGAACTGGAATGGACTGTGATATGCTAATGTTCCGACCAATCCAATGGTCACAAAATGATTTTCAGATTCGTCCATTTATGAAAAGGGGGTGTTTTTTTCTCAGAAATATTAAAATAACTTTCAAAAAGTGCAGATCCTGATGAGACGGCTCGTTACGAGCCGGCTCATCTGGATCTGCAATTTTTGGATAAACCGCTATAGCGGGATTTCGGGTTCAAAGGGTTAACAGTAGAGTTCATTATATAATCATATCACAATTATATACTAACGGCGGTGTTAAAGATACATGCCCACGCAGTAGGCACACAATGTTCTTTATAGGAATTAAATAAGTGTATAATTATGTCACTATTCCATCAGTTCTAAAAATTACAAATGTAAATTAGACGGCAATTCCTATCAAGAAGTAAAGGTTCATCATTTACACATTAACATTACGAGTGCCCGCTATGCAGATATATTCATTTATTAATATTTATTTTACTGATAGTGACTCGTGGTGGTATCGGGCTATTTTCATATGCAAATGAGGCATGATATTTTTTAATTATTTATACTAATAAAATGCGTCAACTAAAAAATAATATTTTCGACAGGAAGTATAACCATTGCACACCAACAAATAAATACAGAGAATCAATAGTAATGTCCGTTAACATTTTAAGGAAACACGGTTATCGCCCCTGATATCAGTTTGGAAGTTTACGTCTGATATAAAATGTATAATAATGTCAATCAATACGCACGTAATGGTGAATGAATGTTTAGTTTGCCACAACATGTCATATCTACAGAATATACAAAACTATCTGTCTCCCTATATTATAACATACCGAGTAGCCATGTATCTTTAATGATACTTCACTGACTAAATAGAGAATAGTAGGTTAGTGCCGTGAATGGGAAAACATATCCGGCAAGGCTGAAGAATTTCTTTATTTCTCATTAGAAGTATATGTTGTGACCACTCATTTGAACCGTCTCGCCGAGACGGTCCAAATGAGTGATCACAACATATACTTCGGTTCAGAAATAATGAAAATAGATAGAGAATAGTAGGTTAGTGCCATGAATGGGAAAAAATATCTGGCAAGGCTCAGGAAACGGGATGGGCGAGGCTCTGCCGAGCACATCCCGTTTCCGTGCCTCGCCAGATATGTTTTCCCATTCACGGTACTAACCTACTATTCTATGTATCCCGTCAACACCTACAAATGGCTGTAAAATGCAAAAATAGTATTGACTGGATATCAAAAATGTTTCACGGCACCATGTTTCACGGCACATACGCACTGTGTTGACGGGATAAAGTGGAATTTCATAGACCATGGCGTGTTATATTTGATGTCGAACATGCTAGGTACAAAACAAGTATTAATCTGTATCCTCTCTAAACCGGATACTTAAAAAACCACATTTTGATGGATTTCACTGTAATATAACCACTAACGATAATGTAGTCATAACTCCAATGCATGAAAACGTGTCTGAGCGCTCTGACACCTGCATTCAACTGTAACATCCCCAAGCCGGACACCCTGGGATACCCAGGGTGTCCGGCTTGGAGATGTTCCAGTGTATTTGAGCAGCATCCCACGTATTCGTCATATACGGAATGTCTTCAATACTCGTCAAGTTTATACTATTTACGATAGTTAGTGTAGTATTTGAGGCTGATGTCGTTTCTCAATGTGTCATTGTTATCTACAGCGTATCACATCCAGTGTCATAATATCGAATAGCGTCAACATCCATATCGCAAATGCGTTTTAAACAAATTAAAACATGTCTGAGCGGAGCTAAATAGTTTTTGATAAATGTATTAATAAAATGTGATACGAGACATGGAGTTTATATACCGTGCAATCTTTACACAGCAGCCGTCGATGGGAAGATACAAAACTGGCCGTTATATAGAGGTGGGTGTTGTAGGGAGGTTAAAGAAACGTCAAGTGTCCATTTGGGATATAAAATGGTGTCTGTTATGGAGAAGAGGTTTTTATAGACATATAATTCCAGCACAAAAATATTTACACAATTCCCTAACATTTGATTGGCCCGTAGCAAGTCTCTGTTCAAAATGTATATCCCAGTAAACTCCCACGCCGAACTACTTTCCGTAACCGTGAGGCGCAGTTGAAATAATTCTTAAGAATTTATTTCAAATGCTGGAATTATAAGGAATGAATGGCCTTTTTGTGGAATTTATTGGGGATATCAACTTGGAAAAGTCGCGGGAATACTGGACGAGGCCTTCCGGCCTTCGTCCAGTATTCCCGCGACTTTTCCAAGTTTATACCCCGATAAATTCCACAAAAAGGCCATTCATTCCTATAGTGACAGTTCTGAGAGGTTCGACTGTATGTGCAATTTCAGTAAACTCACAACCAGTGTTACATTACAAGCTTCTGGGTGCAGTTTCACTACTAAACTTCGTACGACTAAAATGTTCGTAAGTGCACAATTATTATAGTCTGTAAATTTGGAGTATCAATGTGTTAATGGAGCCTATTAACAGACAGTACTTTGTGTGATTATACAATAGCGGCCGTGTTATTATTCCACTTGGAGGACAGGGGGTCGTTTTACTAAACTGTGTACGACTAAAATGTTCGTAAGTGCATATTTCGGATCGTCTGGAAACTTCAATTGATGGATTTATATTCATTGAGCATAGGCGGCATATGGTAAATAAATGTAAATCCAATAATTGTTTGCAAGAAAACATTGTTAATGCGAAATAGACTCATAATGTTGCACTTACGAACATTATAGTCGTACGAAGTTTAGTGAAACGGCCCACAATGTGTCCCGTTTAGAGAAGATACAACGATGCGTCACTGTGGTGACAGACGCCATACGTTCTATTTCCCACAATTCCTGTCAGTATTGCCTCGTTACGCGATCTGTAATTGGACATATCGGCCTTTCATCACTCACAGCCAATATGGCGAAACAGAATCCATATATCACTGGCGATAAAATTCATTAGCCGACGTAATGACCTCGCACCTCCAGGTAATGTTTCAATGTGAGTTCAGCTCGCAATATCGTGTGTACAGTTTTATTATGATGTATTTGTATGCGTGATTGTGACTGGGGAAATGAGGCTTATCTGTTGTGCGACCAGTGTAGATCCAGATCAGCCTGCGCATCCGCGCAGTCTGATCAGGATCTGCAATCTATAATCATTGGTGGAGGCAGAGAGGGTTGACTGAATGGCGAATGATGCCGACCATGATAAGACTGCGAGGTTGGACATGCTGCTCAAGGTCTACACTTGATGCGAAAGTTATAAACTCCCTTTGCCAGGCCCAAATACATATATGGCACAAACGAGTTCTTACCGACACGAGTGACGATCGTTCACTGGTGTTGTTGAACAGACTTGAGTACGGAGCCCCGCAGGGGACATTAATTTTATGTTATTAATTCGTTTCAACGACATAACAATTCGTTCCATCAATTTAACAATTCGTTCCCTCGAATTAACAATTCGTTCCCACGATATAACTATTCGTTCCCACGAATTAACAATTCGTTCCCGTGGGAACGAATTGTTATTTCGTGGGAACGAATTGTTAAATTGAGTGAACGAATTGTTATTTCGTGGGAACAAATTAATAAACAAAGAATTATACGTGGAACTGTTTTTGTGTTGAATATGCTGTCGTTGTCGTGATACAGCTACATAGCGTACGCTTTCTTCTATGGAACGCCAAATAAACATAAACTCAAATAATTAAAGGTGCATGCCCACGCAGTAGGCACAAACTGTTCTTTATAGGAATTAAATAAGTGTATAATTGTGTCACTATTCCAATAGTTCTAAAAATTACAAGTGCCCGCTATACAGATATAATCAATTAGTAATATTTATTTTACTGATAATGACGCGCCTTGGTATGATGCTATTTTCATATGCAAATGAGGCATGATATTTTTGAATTATTTATACTAATTAAATGTGTCACCTGAAAAAATTATATTTTCGACAGTTTATCAAGTATGATCATTGCACATCAAAAAATAATTACAGAGAATAAATAGTAATGTCCGTTAACATTTAAAGGAAACACGGTTATCGCCCCTGATATCAATGTGTAAATTTACGGCTAATATAAAATGTATAATAATGCCAATCAATACGTGGAATAACGGTGAATGAATGTTTATTTTGCGAGAAAATGTGTCAGATGATGTTTCTGATGTAAGTAACCTTTTGTGCCTACTGAGTGGGCATGTACCTTTAATGCTAGCTCTAATTATAGTTAGAATTAAATATTTAGAGCTAGCTCCAAATAATTCGAAGAGCTCTCTAAATCATTTGGCACTAGCTCTAAATATATATGCCATGATAGCTCTAATTATTTAGAGCTGTATGTAGATTTGGCGTTCGAACGTACATAAAGTGAAATAATTAATTCTAGCTCTAAATAGTTAATGCTAGCTCTAATTATTTAGAGCTGGCAATAATTATTTGAGTTTATGTAGAGTTGGCGTTCCATATACTTCCGTTCCATCTCTGACATTCACGACAACTCTGTGACAGCGCCATCCTTTACAGAACACATATCTGTGGCTGTGACTGGATAAATGGGGCTTATGGGTTTTGCGACCAGTGTAGATCCAGATCAGCCTGTGCATCCGCACAGTCTGAACAGGATCTACACTGTTCGTCATTCCATCAATAAAACACCTATCCTGTTTTATGTGGCTGTGACTGGAGAAATGGGGCTTATGGTATGTGTGGACAGTGTAGCTCCTGATCAAATAGCAGACTCCTTTATCCTGATAACGTTCTATATTGCTTGTCAGAAGCAGGACGGGTTTTTCATAGATGGAATTTCGAACAGTGCATCCTTATCAGACTGTACAGATGCACAGGCCGATCAGTAGCCGATTTCATCAACATTGCAAAGTATACTTATCTAGCAAAGTAAACTTTGAGGGAGTAATCATTTATTTTTGCCAAAATGCATTATTTCAATAGAACTAACCACTGCTTATATTTGATGATTAAAAGTATGCAGAATTATTATACTTTTGGCTGTGATAATGTAATAAATTCAGTATAATAAAAATTGATAAATAGCGCTCATCTGCACATACGTCACCAATTTGTGTGTTTCCAATAGTAGGACAAATACATGCATCAGTAAACTTTCATAATGTGTGTGATCTTTATTTCCTCCATTTAATGGAGATTCACATGAGAACGTATCTACATTGTACATGATAAACCAAGAGAAATATATACAAAAGATTGCCATTTGAAAATAGCATATTACATTATGTATGCGATGCGTCCCAAGGAAGCTGACCCAAAGGATTCTATGAACAGAGCTGCTCCCGGGCTGACTAGCGCGCGCTAGCCTGATCTGGAACTCCACTGGTCAACATCGATTAGCCCAACTTTATCAAAGTGCATCACATATCAGATACATGTGTAAGTAGGGAAAACATGGAAAACTGAATTCTCTTCAAAAATTGACTGGAGACAATAAGAACAGAATAACATTAAGTTAGCTAATACATTTGCTGAATGTTCGCCGTGTGCTATTTATATAAATTAGTCGCGAAGTTGGCACAAAACGAAATGAAGAGGTGATAACGTATTTCATTGTCTATGCCACCGTCATAACCTCCTAAATTTCGTTTTACCTCTTCGGAATCACCACCAAACAACACAACAATTAAATTATCAATATCACGGTCTTTAAGGTAATCATGTAAGTCATATCCAAACTTTTGGCGAATATCACGCCAAAATTGCCAGATTACAGCACGGACAGTTATATCGTCACAATCAGAGATAAGATGTTTTAGTTCATTCTCACAAGCTGACCAACATCTCGGACATATGATCTCATTGTACAAAGTACTTCTGGTAAGTGTGCATAGTCTGGCCAAGTGGTACGAAACAGCGAGCAGTCCAGGCATTCGTAGAGCAGCTTTCCAGATGTTAGATGGAGAGAGTTCAGCTTGCACTACCCGAAAAGTGTCAAAGTCTGGAGAAGCTGTCATTCGATCACGCCACGACTGACATTCCGTTTGATAAATGGCCCTTTTACAGATTGACTTCCAAACATATTTTGACGGGAATACACTATGTTGCACAAATGTGTCCAGATGGTCCATTAGTCCGTATTTGTGTAGAATCCGCGTGACGTCAGGAATAAAGCCTCTATTAACCACACTGCAGTGCAGGCGATACTGGTAGAGACGATGCACACACATATACCGGACAGTGGACCATGCATCTGAGCTGCATAAACTAAACAAGAAATTTAGTTTCTGCAGGTCGATGTATGCTTCAAGGGATGTCTCTCCCAGCATGCCAAACACTGCGTCAGTTCTCGTGCGTTTTCTGAAACCTTGCATATACTTTAAACAAAAGTGATGTATGGTCTCAAATTTTCGTAGACTCTTGGCGCTCATACCGTTCCATAGTTCACATCCGAATAATGCTCGTGGTAAAAATATAGACTTGTAAAGTTTCAATGCTGTCAGCGGGTTCAAGCCATTCGAATGGACACCGACGTTGGACAAACCCAGAAATGTAGCGCGTACATTGTTCACGACTGTGTCAATATCACCTGGGGACATCAGTTGTTTTGTCTGCAGTAAACCAAGATGTTTGTATGAAGAGACGTCTTCAATCACTGATGAACCGTATCTCCACTGTCTACTGTGTTTGTCAAATTTACGTTTCGACTCGTTAAAGACAACCACTTTACACTTGTTCGTGTTATATCCGAATCTCCACTTCAGGCTAAACTGCTTGCATATCTCAAGCATGTGGTCAATGCCGTGTTTAGTAGTTGCCAATAGCACAATATCATCTGCCTGCGTGGGTGCAGAGAAGTATTGGTCACCAATTTTCAAACCACATCCGCTTTCATCAAGTAACTCGAGCAGGTCATTCAGAAAGACGTTTGTAGAAAAAAGGTGACGTGATTCCACCTTGCCTCGTACCCTGTTCTATTCGTACCAAGTCTGATATGTGGCCATCGTAGAAGACACAACTTGACATGCCATTGTAGATATGTGATATTATTCTAAGGTCTTTACCTGTAATTCCAAACTGAGACAATTTGTATAATAAACCATTTATCCAAACACGATCAAATGCTTTTTCTGCGTCCATGAAACACGCATAAAGATCATTACCACGTTCATTGCAGTACTGGTCACTCTCCTGGAGAATGAATGACACCATTTTAGAGTTTTTAGACCGTCGAAAACCATGTTGTAATGGATGTATTTTGTCAACAATACCAGAGTCATTGAAGCGCAACTAAATAACTTTCTCAAACAGTTTTGCAATAACCGGCATAAGCGATATAGCACGGTAGTTATTTGGATCGGTTAATGATTTCTTGTGTCCTTTATGCAGAGGAATTATAAGGCCCTGTTTAAATCCGATTGGAACACATTCTTGTTCAAGTATACTGTTAAATAATTTTAATATAGTGGCTTTAAGAATTGTGCCGCCATATTTTATGTGTTCATATACGATATTGTCTAAACAACCAGCTTTATGGAGGGGCAACGACGAAATCGCCCGCTGTAAATCTTCTTCCGTAATCGTATGGGCTAGGATACAGTTGTCGGAATGAACCTCCTCCACGTTTTTCTCGAGCAGGTCCGCTACTTTCGAATTAATCATAAGTTTGTGATCATCATCGAAATCTGGATTTTCCGTGAATTTGTAAGTGTTAGCAAAATAGCAACTCCAACCAGCAGTGACCTTTACAGGGTCACTTTCAAAGGACGATTTAAATTTTAGCCCCTTAGTAGGAGGCCCATTTTTGCTCGAGCGTTTGGCATTGACAACCTTCCAAAATGAATTTTGATCCATATCTGCTAGTGAATCGAGTTTTTCATTTTCGCTCATTAACCACTTACTAGAAAACTGTCTCATTTTTTGTCGAATTTTTCGCTTAGCGTCTTTGTATTCACGATATGCCGGTGAGTCGCAGTTCCGGGGCCGGCCGTTAGATATCCAGACAGCGCGCTTTTGTCTGTTAATTGTATGTAACTGTTTGAGCTCACTATTCCAATATGGTTTAAGGTACGGCTTGTATACCCGTTTAGGAATGCACGATTCTGCTGACTTCTGCATACATTTAATGATAGAGTCATATGTCTCATTCACGTCATTGTAGTTCAAACTAACTCCACGAAGCTGATTGGACAATGTAAATCTGTAATCATCGCGTTCACTCGAAGTAGTCCAACTATACGAAATTTTCGCAAAACTCTCCGCTACATCGACACTGTCTGATTGAACGTTGACTCGTAGTCGCATAAATACAGGAAAATGCCGCGATATATTAAGAGGTGCATCATCACCAATGCTACACTGCACCACATCAGCTATAAGGGATTCATGAACACAGATATGGTCAATGAAGCTAGGTTTGTCATTGGTGTATGGTATAAATGAATACCTTGGACCCTTGCATATATCGAGCATAGTCACTGCACACATGTATCGATGTTTTAATGCACTACACAGGTACATTTGGCGCGTGCCACACTGTTTGTTCATATTGTTTACGGTGCATTCGGACTGTGACATTGAGCAGTTGAAGTCGCCCATTATAATTACTTGACCGTCAGATGAGAATTTAGAACATAGTTCGTGTATTTGATCGACATATTCCTTATACTGGCTTATAGGGTAGCGTGTAGTTGGTAAGTAGACTTGAATCACATACACAATTTTGGTGGCTAGTATCAACTTCAGGACGATAATACGATCATTGATTTCGTGTATTTCGATATTACGATTATAGCGCTTGTGCCAGAGAAAGGCGACACCTCCTTTACCACTACGGCGTCTATTTAAGCAAGTTATGGCATTGGAAGTTACAACATAATTACAGTAGTCGGCATTGACACTGTTCAAAACATTTACATTTTCCGGTAGTAGCCAATGCTCGGAAAAACCACATATGTCAATATTTTTATTTATAAGCTCGGTTTCCAGGTAAGGCAGTCCAGTCATCACACCCGTTGCGTTCCATGTCATAAAATTAATTGTATGATGGCTCCCCATTCTGTTTCGTATTGTAGCGCCGCCCCTGCCCGCTTTCAGATCTAACAAACCACTTTCTGCATGCCGTACCCGGTGGCCAAAACTCAGGATCAAATACAATGTCAGAGTGTTCATCCCAAATTGCTATTTGGGCGCACAATGAATCATCCCAACGGCTATTAAACATTGTAGCACGTACGCATTTAATATCGTTTTGCTGTAGATGCTCTTTCAAGTCGAATTCCGTACAGTCAGGGTCTATTCCGCTGATAAAATATTTGGCTAACTTTTTTCGAGTAACACCTTTGAAACCTGAAGTATGTGACGTAATCTCATTTTCAGCCGGTACTATATCCTTTACCGTGTCAATGTGAGCTATAGGCGGGTTCACCGAAGCGAGAATATTACCAGCGCACACAATTGGAATGTGTTGATAGTTCTTCGCATCATGGTCCACGCGACTGATATCGGTAGTGTTAGAACTGTTTAAAGATACACTCCTTTGTGGAAGCGAAGTTTGATCCACATTCACCTGATGTCTAGTGGGCGCCATATCGTTCTGTCTGAAGAAGCGATGAGTTCGTGAGTCCTGGAATAGATCCGTGGCAATGAACTGTGGCGATATTACTGGCGATTCTGGAGCAAGGTGATTTGTAACCGCGATACTAGAACCAGTGGCCGAATTCCCACTGGCTGCTTGCAAAACAGTTTCACATACCTTGTCAAGTTTCAGTGAAATATCTCGTGTGAATGATTTGAAGCACATTTCAATGTTGATCTGGCTATTGGCATTTATATTTTCTTGAACTGACTTAACACTGTTGGTAACGTTTGTCAACTGCTTCTCATTTACACACGCCAATGAGTCTACATGTAGTGCTGTTTTGGTCACTGCCTTAACAGTGCTTTTCAACTCCGTTATAGTTTTGTCGTTTGCCTCCGACACGGATTTACCACTCTAGACCGTTGTTTCAACATTTGTCAATTTCTGTCGTACGTCCTTAATTTGTGTTTTAACGTACCGTCTTTTATATTCATGATACAGTTTGTGTTGTCACGAATTTGTGTGTCGATGCTGCTCATTTTGGTCCAAAAATGACGTTTTGTGTGCGTCCAAATGTTTTACCATTACAGCTAGATTGCAAATGCTGTCCGACAATGTCTGTGACGAAGAGACGTGTTTGCCTGCGATACTACATTGATCATCCACATGTTTTTTACATTCCTTGCTAGGCAGATGAGCGCTATTTATTCTTCAATTGAAAATTTCTCCCTCACAGTGTACTTTGCTAGATAAGTATACTTTGCACTGTTGATGAAATAGGCTACTGGATCTACACTTGTCGCTGTGACTGGGGAAATAAGGTTTATGTAATTTGCGACCAAAGCATATCCAGATCAGTGTTTGCATCCGCACAGTCTGATCCGGATTTACATTGTTCGCCATTTCATCAATGAAATACCAGGTATGTAATGCAGATCGTTATCACGTTACAGGAGTGTGTTATTCGATTAGGAGCAACATTGGCCACGAATTATATAAACATCATTTCCCAGTCACAGCGACATCTATAAGTCTATAAGTGCATTGCTTTGTACAGTAGAACCCCCGTAACCCGGACACACTCTGTGAATCCGTATTCTTAATTTGGATGCGTTTCTTCGTTATATAGCTCTAATTTTGTTGACCATTTATGATCGCAAAGCACTAAAATGTTTCGCGAATTGCTCACCTACTTGAAGTACAGTGACACATTTCTAAAGCGGACACACTGGGGTCTCCAGGTTGTCGTGTTTAGAGAGTTCCACTGAATAACGGTTGTAAACACGCATTTGCATTCACAGCTCGTGGTTATCTACCAACACCATAACTGGAACAAACGTAACAAATAGATGAAAGCTATATGTTTTAATCACATATTTCTGTGTTCCGTTTGATGTATGAACGTAATAAATCATGCTTTAAAATCTGTGCTGGATTCTGGAAAAGCAATTATGTTTCAAAGGTATTTTAAATCACTTCGCACGCCTGGTGTTGACGCGAGTCTGACAGCAACTCTACGGCTTCTGTAATTTCTGTATTCGCCTGTTGAACGATGTCGGGTAAACATGGCCGCCCGCTGGTGAATTCTGTATTTGTGTCTGTCACTGGAGAAATGGGGCTTATGACATTTGTGGTCAGCTAAGTTCCAGGTCTTATCTTGCATTCCGGGCGCCTGTGCGAGACGAAGGACTCGGGGGCCGTTTTACTAAACTTCGTGCGACTAAACTGTTCGTATGTGCAAATATATGATCGTCTGGAAATTTCAATTGATGGATTTACATTTATTGAGCATAGGCTGCATATGCAGCCTATGCTCAATAAATGTAAATCCAATACTTGTTTACAAGAAAACATTGTTAATGTGAAATTTACAGACTATCATAATGTTACAAGAAAACATTGTTAATGTGAAATTTACAGACTATCATAATTTTGAACTTACGAACATTTTAGTCATATGAAGTTTAGTGTTGCCCATGTCAAATTCCCATAGGAAAATCGTTTATTCGCAATAAAATCAATATGTGATGGAATTTCATCAAACAAAAACAAACAAAACATTCGGAGGGTGACTTTTTGTTATTGATAAAAAAGTACGTACAATTAAACAGTTTTTAGATTTAATGTGTTTAATAGCCAAAAGTTCGTCAGCAGCAACACGTGGAGCCGACAGTAGTACAGACAGTTGTGACGTTCTAGGTATTGTCTTAAATATTAATGGTAGCTTCAGTTCACTGTAAGAGGTAAAGATACGGTGTTTCGTGCCCATTGTGTTGGCAAAGACTGTGTATGTCTGTCATTATCAGTGTTACGTTATGTACACCATGGTTCCAGTGATCTCACGTGCGGAATGTCGGTGCATGTCAGGTGTAGCCGATAGTTCCAAGGCGAGTACGGAAGCAGGTATATTCCAATATCGTGTACTGTGTAAGTTACATAAGCAAAATACCGATCCGTCCCAACAGTCGACAGTCAGACAATACAACGATTGAGTGCCTAAGAGAACACACTCTGAATATTCCGCTGTAATTGAAGAAGTCAGTAGCCTGAGGATAATGTGGCTACAGTGTGGTCAGCGTGTAAGTGCACACACGAACGAACACGACAGGTTGGAACGCTGACCCCACTGTATTTCATGCATAAAAAAATGTAAATATTTGTCTGCATTTTTTCTCATTTCGCATCAAAAGTGTATGTTGTTACCACTCAGTTGAACCGTCTTGGCGAGACGGTTCAACTGAGTGGTAACAACATACACTTTGGGGGGTAGCGAACCAACCTGTCGTGTTCGTTCGTGTGTGCACTTACACGCTGACCCCACTGTATAGGTTCATTTCTAGTGACATTTTTGAGGTTCATTCGTATATTTGTAAAAATATTTGCGAAGTTAAAAATGAAATGCGATATTAAATAAATATATTATATAACACGAACACAATATAAAATGAACGCATAATTTAGTAGGTTAATAAATTGAAAACGTGAATAAAAATATTTGGAGAATCCGGGTATCGATCCCGGTACCTCTCACATGCTAAGCGAGCGCTCTACCACTTGAGCTAATTCCCCAGTTGTGTATATTACATGACCACTGATCCGACTAGAGGGCGATATCTACCGATCGTTGCAAGATACTTAATACGATGTTCGTCCTACCGCTACAATTTATTTTTAAAAATATGGAATTATTTACATAAAGTTTATGTTAACTTTTGAAGTCATTGCTGAAAAGTTGGTTGGTGGTTTTAACAAAATAATTTATCTGCAAAATACACATTTATGTCACAGGTCCGGATCTGTCACGCGTGCCAGCGACTTTCAGGTAACCTTACAAAAGTTGTTCGCTTCCATCAAAATAAACTATGTTCGTTCATATGGATGAAATAATTGTTTCATCATCTAAAACGAAATACAATATCAAACCAGTAACATGAAATATCTCCGAATAGTCCTATAAATGGAAACGTGAATAAAAAATATTTGGAGAATCCGGGTATCGATCCCGGTACCTCTCACATGCTAAGCGAGCGCTCTACCACTTGAGCGAATTCCCCGATTATTGTGTTGTTACTATGTGACTGATAGAAAGGTTCAGTAAGCCAGTGTTAGCCACAGGTGGAAAACTCGGACCTATGACACCAACAAAAATGCATATTAAAAAAATCTCATTACCCCACCCACTTGGTCTCGTACAGTACCATCTTCTATTTATAGAAAGGTGGGTAAGAATATGGCTATTATTCGTTCGGTGCACGATCACAATTGGACGAACTTTGATAGGTTGGAGTTTCGAATGTATATGGTCATGGTGCACGTCATTAGTTTGAGCTGGCGATCAGTTATCGGCCAACTATGACCGATAATCCACGCCGGACGGCCTCCGATTCTGTGTGAGATTCTTTCGTACACGCAACTTTCGCTTTGGATGGGGTAATCAAAACGCGAATAACTGAATAAATGCGTGAAACAGCCATTTCAAGTGAGTATATTCACACACCTAATACCTTTATCGATTGCCAGAGACATATTTCATACATTTAATCGATGTTTATTGTGTTTGTGCGAATCGGAAAAGAGAGGGCTCTTTCTATAATAGCCATATTCTTACCCACCTTTCTATAAATGGAAGATGGTAATGTACGAGACCAAGTTGGTGGGGGTAATGGGATTTTTTTAATAGGCATTTTGTTGGTGTCATAGGTCCCAGGCCCGTAGCCAGGGGGGGGGGTCGGAGCGGTCGGTCGACCCCCCCCCCCCCCCGCCCAGCCTCGAGGTCCACTTTTTTAGCCTCGATGTCCACTTTTTAGACCCCCCTAGATACCTCAGGCCCCTTGGGCCTTCAAAACGGCCCCCCTTCAAACAAATCTGGCTACGGGCCTGGGTCCGAGTCTTCCACCTGTGGTGTTAGCGAGATTGCGGACCGGCGATCATCCTGTATCAGAGAATATCGTGTTCGTTCGTGTGTGCACTTACACGCTGACCCCACTGTAACCCATGACAATTCCGCATGTATTTTTGTCAATTGTTGACGCCATTTACGGGAAATATTGTAAATATTTTTCATAAATAAACTCAAAAGTTGACACAATTTTCAAAGTACATGCGGAATTCCGCATGTACTCTGAAAATTTTGTCAACTTTCGACGCCATTTACTGGAAATGTTGTAAATTTGTTAAATGTATTTCATGAAATTATGTCCGAAGGTACAAAATCATATGGCGTGTCTCATATTTTAAATTTACAACACCATATACAGGGCCCTAGGTTACATACATATTTCCATACTCAATTCACAGCCGTACTCAACTCGGCTGACTCGGGCTCACCTGTGTAAACGGGCTCTGAACAGTTGTATCACCTTGATCACGAGTGGTTGCGTACATAAGCGCAGAAAAACATAACCTGTAAAAAAAACAATGCACATTAAAACACAGGCATTCGGCGTGTGACGGCTTTGATAGATATAACTATATATATATGCACAAGGCTTCTAACTTTGGTCGGACACGACCTCGTATAATAACAAATCCCGCGATTTTATTAACGTTATAAATGTGAATATTTTGGCGGAAAGTGCACATGATCATTTGAGAAGTATTGTTATCTTGCTAAAATAACATAGTTAGAACATAATTATGCAAATACTATCGAATTACAGCTCCTTTTCCTAGGTCGGACACAACTTCGTATCATAACAAATGAAATAATGTGCTTAAGGCTCTAACGTCAATATTGTAGTGGCAAGTTCATATGATCATTTGAGAAGTATCGATATTCTGCAGAAATACATAAAATGCATAGAAGATTACACTTTTAAACATGTTATTTTGTTATGACACGAGGTCGTGTCTGACCAAAGTTAGAAGCCTTGTTCAATTTGTAGAGTTATACCGATGAAACACGCCGAATACATGTGCATTAAAATGTATGCAATATAGTACAGAGTCGTAGTTTTCATGTACCATTGCCTACTAAAAATGTATATGGTACCTGTTAATGTAGATATGGCTGTGTGTACACACATTGCACGCGCTAGATTGTATTGTCATCCTGCGATTAGTCTCAGCGTATTGTTAATATGTATGTATACAGTGGAGCATCTCTAAACCGGACACTAATAAAACATCTGTGATCTCACTTTTGATGAGTTTCTTGGTCATTCATCTCATGTGACAATGTCTGTTCGTGATCGCATAGCACACAACTATGGCCCAGCATGATCAAATGTCTGAATTACAGTGAAACCTCTCTAAACCGTACACCCTGGGAACCTCAGTGTCCGGTTTAGAGAGGTTTCACTGTACATGTTCTATATGCGCATTGGGTAGTTGGCTCAATGCAAATAAACTCTTTTCACTTTACATTGAAGGCTACTTGTCAGTAGTCCAAGATGTACTGAGCCCCGCATGGGACATGGATTATTTGTATTAATTCGTTCCCACGAAATACCAATTCGTTCCCTGAATTTAACAATTCGTTTCCTCGAATTAACAATTCGTTCCCACGATATAACAATTCGTTCCCTTGAATTAACAATTCGTTCCCACGAAATGACAATTCGTTCCTTCAACTTAACAATTCGTTTCCTCGAATTAACAATTCGTTCCCACGAAATGACAATTCGTTCCCTCAATTTAACAATTGGTTCCCTCGAATTAACAATTCATTCCCACGAAATGACAATTCGTTCCCTCAATTTAACAATTCGTTCCCTCGAATTAACAATTCGTTACCACGAATTAACAATTCGTTCCCGTGGGAACGAATTGTTATTCCGTGGGAACGAATTGTTAAATTAGGGGAAATTAATTGTTAATTCGTGGGAACGAATCGTTAATTGAATGAATCGTTAATTCGTGGGAACGAATTGTTAAATTGAGGGAGCGAATTCTTATTTCGTGGGAACGAATTAATAAAAAAAAGAATTCTACGTCCCCTGCGGGGCTCCGTAAAGATGAGCATGGCTCGAGTTAAGGACGCGTAACACAACCGTTTGGCAGGTGTATAATGATACCCGCGGGTCCTGGACCTGCAAAGTGCATGGTAATTACGTGCAAAATGCGGAGATGAGTTAATATATGTTCACATTAAATATGCCACTTTTGAAGTTGCAATATTTATAAGCAACTCCGGTATATTTACGTATAATTGCTTATTTGAAAACTCACACCGAGTTTGCGACGTCTGTTATCACAATATTACCATGTTATTTCTGACTCAAATGCGATTTTAATGGCCCCCAGTAACAATATGATTAACTATGTGTATAAATGTCTTTGATGTTTCGAGTTGTTTTCTAACTTTGCAAATTAATGTTTATGTAACAAATGTATGACTATTGTGGGTAATCACCGTTTTCTACCGCGAGCTCCAGGCAGTCATATATATATATGAATGTATGAAGTGGAAGCGTGTATTCAAGTGTGCATTAACTATATTCAACAGTACCTTAAGGCCACGAAAACCGGTATCTCCCCGGTAAATACCTCTATCACAATGTAGGCAAACAGTGTAAATCCAGATGAGCCACCTCATACCGAGCCGTCTCATCAGGATTTGTACTGTTTGAGGATATGTTACGGGTTTCTTTCTTTCTTTCTCTCCCTGTTTTTGCTACTGGAAGAATGAAAATTAAAAGTAAATATTCCAATTCAGCTACTTATGTGTGACATGATTGCCATTATTGTGCCCGTGTGTACATGTCATTGCATTATGTGGAATATATAACTATAAATAGTATCCGACTGACTTACAATGGAACATCTTGCCCATGGTGTCCGGTTTAGAGAGTTTCCACTGTAATTCACGTATATTAGGACCCCAAGGGCCCGTTTCACTAAAGTTCGTACAACTAAACTGTTCGTAATTGCACATTTAGGATCGTCTGAAAATTTCAATTGATGGATTTACATTTATTGAGCTTATGCAGCCTATGCTCAATAAATGTAAATCCAATAATTGTTTACAAGAAAGCAGTGTTAATGTGAAATCATAATTTTGCACTTACGAACATTTTAGTCGTACGGAGTTTAGTGAAACGCCCCCCTGGACATGTTTATATGTTATAAATCGTGAACTGATTATCAGTAAACTTATGATAGCCATTTTAAATAGAAACCGTACAAAACAGTGTACCTCTATTTCTCTTCCTATTTTCCCCTTGGCCGTCCGTAAACTAGTATGTTGTGTCCTCCCATTCGAAACACCTCTATCATCACAATATAATGTAGTAGATAATGATTTTCAACGACAGAATCGCGTTTTTGTTTCAGTAACAGCAGGGCGCAGAACTACTAGCAATTATAGGTGTATTACCCGTCTACCAAATGGCACCTATGCCGCCATTAATATAACATTTACTGATAATGTCCCCCCCGACGAGAAGACGAACTTCAAACAACGTCGGAGATGCCGTTTTGAAATCAAAACGACGTGTATTCGATTCGTATTAGCGGTGTAGATGTCTTAGCAAGATATGACCGACGCACTCGTACCAATCAGCTTATCATAATGACGCCATTTAATACAGATATTTTACAAACTGATAAAACGAAACCTGTGGCTACGGCTGGAGACATTGGGCTTATGGGTTTTGCGACCAGTGTAGATCCAGATCAGACTGTGCATCCGCACAGTCTGATCAGGATCTGCACTGTTCGCCATTCCATCAATGAAACACCCGTATCTTGTAGCAAGCAATATAGATCAGGCTGCGGGAGTGTGTTATTTGATCAGGAGCTACACTGGTCACAAATCCCATAAGAACCACGGCCACATATTATGTTCTAAGCTATCTAGTGCCATTGGCAGTCTGACTCGAAATACTATGTCTAACACGTGCACAGCATCATTATTATGTTGCTTAGAGGTAGTCTATAGACGATCGTACATGACCGATGATTTAACATGATATGTATTAAACGAGTTTATTAAACCATTAAACCGACATGTGCTTTTCAGTAGCGGAGTAATTTGTTTATTTAGTACACCAGTGTAATATGGTTTTCATACATTGTGATATTACACAGCGTAATAACTGTTTACGTAATAAATGTGATATCAGATACATATAAACAATAAATCCTTAGTAATATGTAACGCTACACCTGTCACAATGATTTTCTCCCGCCTGGATGTACGTATTCTGGCAATCAGCTAACTTCGTACGACTAAAATGTTCGTAAGTGCAAATTTATGATCGTCTGTAGATTTCAATTGATGGATTTACATTTATTCAGCATAGGCTGCATATGCAGACTATCATAATTTTGCACGTACGAACATTTTAGTCGTGGGCAGATTTTGTGAAACGGCCCCCAGTTTACAGACTTTTAGTCAGTAAATGACATTGTATGTTGCTGTGATTGGAAAAATGGGTCGTATGAGATTTATAAACAGTGTAGCTCCTGATTTGTTTAGCACAATCCTATGGCATGCTAATGACCTATACTGTGTGTTAGCAGCAGTCTATGTGATTCACTGACTAAATAGCGATGAGTGAAGATTCTGATAAGACTGTACAGATGCATATGCCGATCTGGTTCTACACTTGTCGCAAATTTCATAAGCCTAATTTCACAATCACAGCCACATATGAAACACGCTATGTTATTTTGTACCTTCGGACATCTGCGTAATTTCATTAAAAACGGTTACAATATTAAAAAATTTACAAAAGTATTCAGAGTACATGCGGAATATGTACTTACTATGGTAAATTGTGTAAACGTATTTCAGGAAATTACGCACATGTCCGAAAATTTACTATATTTTTCATAAATAAACTCAAAAGTTGACACAATTGTGTCAACTTTTGACGCCATTTACGAAAAATATTGTAAAGTTTGTAAACGTATTTCATGAAATTACGCAGATGTCCGAAGGTACAAAATCACATGGCGTGTCTCATATATACATTTAATGCTGGCTGAGTCAGTCCGATAAAACCCAATGTGTCCTGAACTGGATCAAGAAATACATTTTCTAAGAATAATACGTTTCTTTCATGCAATTAACTATCAAATTGCTATTTCAGAAAACTGATAAAGTTCTCATTATTTCTTGGAAAGAAAACAATTGATTTTGAAATCGACGACGCCTCGTCTCCGTGTTACTGACAGCTGCTGTCACAACAAAATGTCAAACAATACCAAAACTTGTCCGATTCACAGCAGTGTCATAATTATTCAAAGTAGATGCACACGGGCTCCGTGATGATGTTTCAAATTAAAATATATGACTGTAACAGATGTTTTGGGCAGGAATATTAGCTTTGGTTCTTGAGATTCGCAAAATTATAAGATTGAATCAAATTCCAGAACTCTGGTCTTGTGCTCAGCTAACGTTATATTTTTTACCTTCAGACATCTGGGTAATTTCATGTAATACGTTTACAAAACTTACAATATTTTCTGTATATGGCGTCAAAAGTTGACATAATTTACAGAGTACATGCGGCATGAGTTGACATAATTTACAGCGTACAGTGGGGTCAGCGTGTAAATGCACACACGAACGAACACGACAGGTTGGTTCCCCCACTATACATGCCGCATGCCGCGAAAATATTGTAAGTTTTGTCAACTTTTGACTTTATCTTTTATGATAAACAGTGTAAATGTTGTAAACGTATTTCATGAAATTAAACAGATGTCCGAAGATAAAAACTCACCTGGTATATTTGTGGATTTGACTGGATAAATGGAGTTTATGGGATTTGTGACCAGTGTAGCTCCTGATTAAATCGCTTAATACCCATGTAGCCTGCTAACGATCTATATTTCTTGTTAGAAGTATGCCGGGTGTTTCATGTATGTCGAACAGTGCATATCCTGATCAGACTGTGCGGATGTACAGGCTAAACTGGATCTACACTGGTCGCAAAGCGCATAAGCATCATTTCTCCAGTCACAGCCACATATACATGTCACGGTACGTAACTCACTGTGCGGAGGAAGTGTGTATTCTTACCCGGCTAGCTCAGTCGGTTAGAGCGATGGTACGGTAATGCAGAGGTCCCCGGTTCGAGCCTCGGGTAGGATATGCATCTTTCTCGCCCTGTGACATTTGGCGCCCACTGAGGGACCGTGTCTGATAAATACTGCCAAAGTTGTACCAAAAATATGGATTTCAGAGACGAATTAAATTTAGAATTCGGTGACGTATTCCAATTTGGCGGGTGAGTATGTCACAGTATGTAACTCACTGTGACATACAGTATAACGTTGTTTTATTTATATTCTGGACATTTCTTTTTCAGCTCTCCGAGTCCGAGTATACAATACAATACAATACATTTTATTCACTCTAAGCCACATACGTGACACACGAGGTATACAATAGATTACATAATGCGACGATGGGTAAAAATACAAAATGCATATGTATAAGCTCACTAGTCATTATAACCATAAAGCATTTCTTATAAAAATAGCTAAATTTCTTAATTGCTTTCCAGATTTTTTCTCAAATAGCTGGTCTTCTAAAATAAAATGGCTTGATATACCGTTTTCGAACTTCATCATAGAAGCGGCACTCGAAAAGGAAATGAAACTCGTCTCCGAGAGCACCAGCGCCACATTTGTTGCAGACCCTGCTTGCTCTCGGCACACCTGTCCATCTACCAGTTTCGATTACAAGTTCGAAATCTGGTCAATGTTTTTCTTAACCTTTCCGTGAGATTAATTAAATATGTTTCTAATCCAAACTCTGTTTTAAAGATTCTATACGTAATTCCACGTGAAGATGAATCGATGCTGGTGAGCCATGACTGAATACGTTTACCACATTCGTACTAGAAATATGTTGTTTTCTCTCTGGTACATACGGAGCCCCGCAGGGACGTAGAATTGTTTTTCTTATTAATTCGTTCCCACGAAATAACAATTCGTTCCTTCAATTTAACAATTTGTTCTCACGAATTAACAATTCGTTCCCTCAATTTAACAATTCATTCCCACGAAATAACAATTCGTGGGAACGAATTGTTAATTCGAGAGAAATAATTGTTAAATTGAGGGAACGAATTGTTATTTCGTGGGAACGAATTAATAATAATAAATCCATGTCCCCTGCGGGCTCCGTAGGTACATGTATGCAGAAGGTCTGGCATGTACGATTTAACTCTCTATGACGCTGTTATACAACTTTGTTTGTGCCTCTGTTGCATGCATGAAAGATAAATAAATTCATATGTGCATGTCAGATATATATCACCACCCACATGCGGTTATCGTATCGTGATTCTATATTTTTTGATAGCAACATAAAACAACAATAAAACATTTTTTACGAAATTGTAAATTGACTTTGTGGCTGCTCCACATGACACAGAACAGAACGTCATACATATACAATCCAATCAAATAACTCGGATGCAAATGCAACAAAAAAATGACAACACAAATGACCAATGAGTAGGCATGTTATTTATGATGTAATAAACACTGACAGGCCATCAGTCACACCAAGTTATCCTCACTGACAGCGAGTCCACAATGGCGGCAATGACGCAACGAACACGCACCACACAATAATAATGCGCCGCCAGCTGAGAAAATGGACCTTAGAACATGTGTGACCAGTGTAGATAGTAATCACTATATGTGGCTGTGACTGGATAATAGGGCTTATGGGTTTTGCAACCAGTGTAGATCCAGATCAGTCTATGCATCTGCACAGTCTGATCAGGATCTACACTATTCGCCATTCTGTCAATGAAACACCAGTCATGATTATAACAAAACAAACGACATAAATATATATCAGGGCCCGGTTGCTCAAAACTAAATATTTTTGTGCTGGAATTATAGGCTGATATGTGCTACACTGACGAAACATCTAAAATTCACTAAAATTAGTACGATTAAAATGTTCGTAAGTGCAAAATTATGATACACTCGTGCTGAATCTGCGACATGTCTTAGTCATGTGTGGCCACCGGAGATAAATATACTCTTCAAAACATATCGCAGGTCCTAGTGTGTATTGCTACAGGTTAGACACCACCAAATAGTTTTACTATATAATTTAACCGAGTGCCATCCAATAAGGCCAGTCTCTCCTACTTTCACTATTCGTATGGATGCTGTGGGACCCACTTGTACATGACCTGCAGCCAGTCTGTACTGGTTCTGCATGAAGTAAACAATAGGTTCACTTACTCCTAAGAAAGAAAAATCCAACCTTGTCATATCCTCCAATATTGTGTACATTTTTTGGCCACGGAAACTCCGTTTACATCAAGTGACCAACAGGGTCAGTGTTTTCTTTTAAATGCTACAAATATGCTGAAAACTGGTGTTGAAGGCACCCCAAAATGTTCCTCAAGTGAAACTGGGTAGTAATGGATCAAGATTTGCAAGCAAACGGTGTCTGTGACCTCAAAACACCCGCACTATTTTTTTATACCGGACTACTTTTGCCCAGGGTGTATCGCACCATTTGGTGTCTTCTAACCTACAGTGGGCGTAGTCAAATAAATATAACTATCCACTACGTTGTGTCTTCGCTACTAGACGGAAAAGGACTGAAACCGTGAATATCTTGCTCTACACTGGGCGCAAACATAATAACACCGCAATGTGTGTCAGTCAAGATTACTTTTTTGTTCCGTTCAAGACAAGTAACACCGACGAAGATGACATTTAATCCGAAGTTAATTGCCGCAGGTTTTCGGTGATGGCGACATGGTTTACGCGATCTCACTAACGACTCTTGACAAGCATGAGGATGGCTCTCATGTCATCTGTTATCTCTTATTTCACTGACATCAATGGCTTTCGTGGCTCGCTTTTCGGTTTTGCCTATCGTCGGATGGTACTAATTAACTGGAATTAAAAACGTGGAAACAGACATTAACAGGGGCCCGTTTCACTAAACTTCCTATGACTAAAATGTTCGTAAGTGCAAATTTAGGATCGTCTATAAATTTCATTTAATGGATTTACATTTATTGAGCATATGCTACTCTCAATAAATGTAAATCCAATAAATGTTTACAAGAAAACGTTGTTAATGTGACATTTACAGACTATCATAATTTTGCACTTACGAACATTTTAGTCACACGAAGTTTAGTGAAACGGCCCCCAGGTGAACAATGTGGACCCGGATCAGACTTCACTGGCTGGTTTGTGTCTACATTGGTAAAGTTTATGTTTCTGCTGTAGCCGATTTCATCAAAATTGCAAAGTATACTTATCTAGCAAAGTATACTTTGAGGGAGTAATCATTGATTTTTCCCGAAATGCATTATTTCATATAGAACTAACGACTGCATATACTTGATGATTAAAAGTATGCAGAATTATTATACTGAATTTATTACATTATCACAGCCAAAATTGCTGTGATAATGTAATAAATTCAGTATAATAAAAATTAATAAATTTATGCTAAAATTGAAAATTTCTCCCTCAAAGTATACTTTACTAGATAAGTATACTTTGCAATGTTGGTGAAATAGGCTGCGGGAATGAACTGTGATATGGTAATGTTCCGACAAATCCAGTCGTCACAAAATTACTTTCAGACTACTGTCTTTTTCACGAAACCTGCCCAAATGTTACGGCCATATTAACAATGCAAAAATAAATATAGCAACATTTCAGAATGAGCCTTCTTTTTATTTCGTGAAATTTGGTCAAATATTGAAAATTGAAAATCGAACTTGACTCAGAAACCTGGCTAGATAGCTTGGAAACGATCTGACTAAGAAAACAAAAGTTCGGTTTTGAAAATCGGTCCACTATTTCTGAAAAAATCCCCATGTTAAATCCTCATAGACACCTTGGAAATTTAACATGGTATCTTTTTTTTCACATTAAAATCAATATTTAACCAAATTTCACGAAATAAAAAGAAGGCTCATTCTTAAATTTTGATAAAATTTACCATTTATATCGAAACAATATTATTGTTGCATTACTTATATATATAGCCGTAACATTTGGGCAGGTTTCGTGAAACAGACAGTAGTCCATTTATAAGAGGTGTTATTGTTTCTAAAGAAATTTAAAATTGCTTGCAAAAAGTGCAGATCATGATCAGACGGCTCGTTGCGAACCGGTTCATCTGGATCTACACTGTTTCCAAACACAGCTAAGAGATTTGTAGGGTTGAAATAGCTAATTATAAGGCAGAGGGAGGCCACCGCCATATCTCAAACAAAAAGCGACTTATAAACAAAATAATCGTAACCAATTAACCATCATTTATCACTTACACAGGGGAGTGTCATAATCAAGTATTGCTATTACTCTTGATCCATGGGCTAACATCCAAAAACATCAAACTTATAATGGCAGACATCGGTCGCCACATTTATTTAGTATAGTGTTTGCAAGAGAAGGATCGCCCGATTTGATGTTGATGACGTGTTCTGACTAAGATACGTATTTATAGTAACGCATTGTATTTCAATGCATTTGTCAATGCAAATACAGAGAAACCTATCTAAACCGGACACATAGACATGTTAGTTGTACTGAATTTTGATTTGTTTCATTGCCATTTACCTCCAATAATTATGTGTGTTCATGATCGCAATGCATCCACGAATGTCTTTGAGTAGTTGTCTGTCTGATTTACATTGGAACCTCTCTAAACCGGACACCCTGGGGACCTCCCAGGGTGTCCGGTTTAGAGAGGTTCCACTGTACATGTACCATGTTTTCTATGTTCAGTAGTTGTAACACTTGTTTAAACTTTATTTTACATATATGATCTTACAAGAGTGACGAGTTAATATGATAAGTATTCAACGAGTTTACAGGTTTCATAAGAATCGAGGCTATGCCAAGTTTGTATTGTACAAGCACAGCAACATACACCGAAACTGTAAACGTCAATGCACGGGTCTCGTTTAATACTTAGAACACACGTGTATTATGTATTAATACTCTGTGTTAATACACGGTAAAAGCATATTGCGTGCAATAAACAACGTTAATGAATGTTTCTCATAGTTCATGGCGGGAATTTACAGGAAATGTGTTTTAAATACATGTAAGTAGTCATTTCGGATCAAAGCAATATAAAAAACACCTCAACAGAATATCTCATTCCTCGACAGACGTGAGCTTTCACACGTCTGTCTTCGTTCTTCTCACAAATTTATCCGTTTGAAGGGCCTGCCAGTCAAAATTCGCAATCTATATGTGATGCTTTTACACTATTATGTGTAAAAGCATAAAATTTGCATAAATGGCGCTTGTAAGATACGAGATAGAATTTATATGCGACATCAAAGGGATGTGAACTATTGGATCAAAGAAACGTACTGATTTAATTTACACATTTCAGTATTGGGTTGCAAGTTTAATGGCGGCTTGCCTGGTGGTCTGGCATCCTGTCAGTGTAGGTTTGAATCTGAGCACACGAACGAAAACCCATGACGTTCATAAATTGCCGTCAGTGTAGTACCATATCAGTATGTACTTTTGTGTTTTGTACAGTGCTATATACGTTTGATGGTTTGACGATACGTGTGACCAGTGTAGACCCAGATCAGATTGCAGAAACGTGCAATCTGATCTGGGTCTATGCTGGTTGCGCACGCCAAGTTGTGACTGTTCCAAGTCGGAAGTCATTTATCTCAGTTCTCGCATCTCGCTGCATTTCACATTCATTTAATATTGACATGTCAAAAGTGAATCCATGTCGAAACCGATTCACGATAAAACCGGAAATCTTTACAATACCTACCAATGTAAATACAGATGTTCATATGCAGCATACATATCATGGCAGTGTTGACTATTTAAATCGTCTGAACACCATATCATATTTAGTCCAAATGACCAACATTCGCGTAGTAATACAGGCCATACTTCGTATGTGTGTACCTGTAAGAAAGTTTGCGTTTGACTGACTAATGTCCATAGCGTGGCATTTCCCGTGTGCCAGTCCATTGATGGAACCTGCCAAGTCCCATACTACGGCTTGTCTATCATTGTGCAAGATAAAACAAAGTTATGCATTATAAATGTCTTGCAAAATAATTATTAAAAACCGTCCGCTGTTTTTATTCCCATTTTGAGGCCCGTGTTGGCAAACACCATTCGTATGTGCCATAAACACGTCGCATGCTGTCGACATGCAGCTAAAGAGAGAAAAGCAAAGAACAGAAGAGAAACACAACTAATGAATATATATACGGATAATTATAAATATGCATAAAACTTGGGCAGCAATCCAAAAATGACGTTACCATAGCAACTGGAACACGAGCCATAAACATTATTTTCAGACATGGTCCCGGCTTAATGGAAAATTGATCAATCTACGAAACATCCAAATTTGCTTGGTATGCGATAAAAGATGACTAAACTGTGGGACCTATCCAGCTACTTTATGAACACCCTTCGCATATACAGTGCACTGGGTGTCCGGTTTAGAGAGGTCGCCCTGTATTTAAAGCATAATCACACTATGATCAATATTGCTGTGCTTTATAGACATTAACTGGTATTATCGGTACAGATAAAAATAGGAAGCGGTACATTCAAATACAACACGTGAATGTGTATTTATCCCGTCAACACAGTGCGTATGTGCCGTGAAACACGGTGCCGTGAAACATTGTTGATATCCTGTCAATACGACCTAATCACTCCGTATTAATATGTGCGATGACTGAGGCTATTTTTGTTTGCATTTTAAAGTCATTTGTAGGTGTTGACGGGATAAATAGAATAGTAGGTTAGTGCCGTGAATGGGATAACAATATCTGGCGCGGCACGGAAACGGGATGTGCTCGGCAGAGCCTCGCCCATCCAGTTTCCTAAGCATTGCAAGATATTGTTTTCCAATTCACGGCACTAACCTACTATTCTATATATGTCCAAAGTAGAGAAGTTCTATGTTAGTACGTATAGTGTCTACTTATCATGGTAGCGGGATACGTGTAGCTAGCTAAATGTAGCGGTTGGGGGATTGCAGCGACCTCTAATACAGCTTTCTGTCAATTGTATTATATAACAATTTACGTTTTTCTACACAAATTTGTAAGTACGCTGCACACACTATCGGTATGATAGAGACAGATTTTCTGTTGTATTGTCTATCCCATATGTGTGTGTGCTTCTTCCAAGTTTTGAAAGGTAAATCTTTGAAAACATTGTTCGTGTTATTATAAGTATAATTTTATCACGTTAGCATACTTTTCACCTCAAGATGTTGTCAGAGTTTTATAGGACGTTTATTGCCCATATGTGTGTGGTCAACATCGTAAATGCTTCAACTCGGAGGCAGCAGACATATGGGGCTCTGTGACTGGGAAAATGGGGCTTATTATAGGAATGAATGGCCTTTTTGTGGAATTTATCGGGGTATAAACTTGGAAAAGTCGCGGGAATACTGGACGAAGGCCGGAAGGCCTCGTCCAGTATTCCCGCGACTTTTCCAAGATTATATCCCCGATAAATTCCACAAAAAGGCCATTCATTCCTTAAAATTCCAGCATTTGAAATAAATTCACCATGAAAATGTGTTTATTTTCCGTTTTCTTAAGAATTATTTTAACTGCACCTCACGGTTACGGAAAGTAGTTCGGCGTAGGAGTTTACTGGGATATAAATTTTGGACAGAGACTTGCTACGGGCCAATCAAATGTTAGGGAATTGTGTAAATATTTGTGTGCTGGAATTATTGCCTTGTACGATCTGTTGAACTCCCTCTGAAGTATCAACCTCATGTTTGACAAGGATCAACCATGTGTGTTTTTCCAGCCTGTCTGAATGGCGAACAGTGTAGACCCTGATCAGATTGCGCGGGAGCGCAGGCTGATCTGGGTCTACACTGGTCGAAAACACAATAAGACAAATTTCCCCAGTCACAGCCACATATGTGTCTGGAAATGAAAGGTATACTGATGAGTCGGACATAAACATAAGCTGTTGCTTCGTCATCTGCATTCATCCTTTCCGGGATTCACAGATGATCCCCGGGATTTAGTGTGGGCAGGACATCGCCAGCCTATTTCACCAAAATTGCAAAGTATACTTATCTAGCTAATTATGCTTTTAGGGAGTAATAATTTATTTTTCCCGAAATGCATCATACAGAACTATACAGCATATATTTGATGATTAAAAGCATGCATACTTATATTATACTGAATGTATTACATTATCACAGCCACAATGGCCACAATGACTGTGATAATGTAACAAATTCAGTATAATAAAAATTAATAAATGTATCCTTAAATTTAAAATTTCTCCCTCAAAGTGTACTTAGCAAGATAAGTATACTTTGCAATTTTGGTGAAATAGGCTACAGGTATCACATCAGAATATTGCGATTCCTCGACTGAAATGAAACAACAGTTTCAGACTTACAGTGTTTGATTGGCACCCTACCCACACACCCTGCCTCGTTACACCAGTGTATGGCCATCTACATACGACCTTATTCCTGAACGCAGTAAAACACAATTCAATTAACAGACCAGTTTCGTCATCACATCTGGATGCGACGGGAGAGACGGGGCTTATGGAATGGTTTCGCAACCAATGTAGATCCAGACCAATATGTGCTGATCAGGATTTCCAATGTCCGCCATTCCATCGGTAAAACACACGCTTCTAACAAACATGCTACATGAGTGATCGACTTGATCAGGAGCTACACTGGTCACAAATCCCGATAGCCATATTTCTCCATTCACAGCATCAAGCAATGACCCAGTCGGACAAGCCTGGGCCGTTTCACTAAACTTCCCACGATTAAAATGTTCGTAAGTGCAAAAGTATGATAGTCTGTAAATTCCACATTGACAATGTGTTCTTGCAAACAATTATTGGATTTACATTTATTGAGCATAGGCTGCATATGCAGCCTATGCTCAATAAATGTAAATCCATCAATTTGAAATTTACAGACTATTATAAATCTGCACTTACGAACATTTTAGTCGTACGATGTTTAGTAAAACGGGCCCCTGGACATGTATCGGCTACGGTAATGATGCATGCATCTAACCGTGTTCCACTTAGGGCTACAGTGTTCGCCATTCAATCAATGAGGCAACTTGCTTGCGAATCACAGAGCTATACTACTCAGATTCGACATGGATATATGTGGATGTGACTGGAGAAATGAGGCTTATGGGTTATGTGACCAGTGTAGATCCAGATCAGCCAGTGCATCCGCACAGTCTGATCAGGATCTGCACTGTTCACCGTTCCGTCTATGAAACACCGACCATGCTTCTAATAAGCAATATAGATCAGTATCAGACTACAGGAGTGTGCTATTTGATCAGGAGCTAGACTGGTCACAGACCCCATAAGCCCCATGCCTCAAGTCACAGCCACATATAAATAAGCCAGACTCTACATTTTTGGGTCTGTTCCAAGACGGCTTGCAACTCTGCTTCTACGTCTGTTAGTGCGGGGCTTATGGCATTTGTCACTAGTGTACACGCGAAGCGTTATCCGCGCAGTCCGATTAGCGTCTACACCTTCCACCATTTAGTCAGTGAAACATATATACTGTTTCCAGCAAACAGTATAGAGCAGTATCAGGCGACAGTGGTACGTTAGCTGATCAGCAGCAACACTGGCAACCAATATTATAAGCCCCATTTGTCGAGTCACATCCATATTTGGACTGCTGGTCAAGCATTGCACTGGCCGTCATTCCGTTAATCGAACAAGCTATGTTTTGACTATATTTGACTAATCCGTGATTATACGTGGCAGTGACTCGAGGAACTGGGTGTATGAGATTTTTGACCAGCCTAGCTGCTGATCCGCTAGCACATACCCACAATCTGCTAAAGATGTATACCTTTTATCAGAAGCCTGTGGGCCGTTTCACTAAACTTCCCACGACTAAAATGTTCGTAAGTGCAAAATTATGATAGTCTGTAAATTTCACATTAACAATGTGTTCTTGTAAACAATTACTGGATTCACATTTATTGAGCATAGGCTGCATATGCAGCCTATGCTCAATAAATGTAAATCCATCAATTGAAATTTACGGACTATTCTAAATCTGCACTTACGAACATTTTAGTCGTACTATGTTTATTGAAACGGGGCCCAGATATATGTTTCCTTGATTGAATGGCGAACAGTGCAGATCCTGATCAGACTGCGCGGATGCGCAGGCTGATCTGGATCTACACTGGTTGCATAACCCATAATCCAATTTCTCCCGTTACGCACACAATTACGTGAAAATATAGCCGTAATTGACCTAGATTGGCATATTCCTGTTGACATAAGACCACACATGATTACCAAGGGATATGCAGTGGTCATACATGTTCTAAGGTTCCTTTTCTCAGCCGACGGCCCGTTTATGATATACGATAGCCTCGCCTTCTGAAGTCATAACTGGCGTATTATAAATTGCCTTCGTCGTATCTCATAGTTCTTCCGTCGCCAGCGATTTGTCAAGTAATTTATTTCTGAATTTATGTTTCCATGGTTACGGTGTCATACAGAAATATACTTGATAAACACCACGGATATTGTTCAAATAATTTTGTAATAAGTTGATTTGAGGGGGGAATGTGAAAGTGAAATGGTTTAACGTTCCAGTAACGTACATCTAGATATGTGACATCGGTTTCTTCAAAACCAGTAGAAATGAAATAATGTTTGTGTTAGTTCCCGAAGCGGGAATTTAACTCACGACCTCTGACATTGAAGGGTACGGAGACCCGCCTGGGGACGTATCATTCATTTTTTATTAATTCGTTCCCAAGAAATAACAATTCGTTCCCTCAATTTAACAATTCGTTCCCACGAAATAACAATTCGTTCCAAGGAAATAACAATTTGTTCCCACGGGAACAATTTGTTCTATCGTGGGAACTGATTGTTATATCGTGGGAACGAATTGTTAAATTGAGGGAACGAATTGTCATTTCGTGGGAACGAATTGTTAATTCGAGGGAACGAATTGTTAAATTGAGAGAATGAATTGTTATTTCGTGGGAACGAATTAATAAAAATAAATCCATGTCCCGTGCGGGGCTCCGTAGAAAGGCACTACCTCTATATTGTTAACCCATCATCAATTTGAGGACGAGTAGCATTCACAGTTTTCAATCTAACACGAATATACTATACATATTTTCTTCCAGCTTCTAGCAATATTACCGTTACGACCTATCCCATGTCACAGAGGATATCTGTGTATACGTGCTGATCTACAGGTAAGACGTCTATTGGCGTATTTTACGCACTTAACGGTTAGCAGAATACGCATTGATTATCAACAGTGGGAGTACAACATACTCACAGCAATGTGAGAATACGCATTGATTTTCAAATTGAGTAGTGAAAATACTGTAATAAAGTTGAAAACGTACTTAGTTGAGCTGCAAAAAGCAACTGTATTACAGTATAAATAAGTGATTAAGTACATGTAATAATACACTCAATTAAGTGAATGTTTAAATTTGTTTTGATCATTTGTTCCCCATTTAATAATGAAGAAAATCAATAATCCATTTGTAAAAATACAATACGGATATATAATTTGAAATCAGGGCGTACAATACTCGTTTGAGACAAAGCTTATCTGGCATATAACTAAGCTGGTTGTACATCTACACAAAAATGTGCATTTTTATACTTCAGTCTATACGAATGGACGCTAAAAATAACAACACCGACTCTTTAAGTAGTTTGCATTGCGACTAAAACAACATGGCGGCCTTTTCATCTCTTGTTCCCACATAACTTCACCTTCGTTATGACTGACCCTCAGATGAAAGTACGTTCCACCATATGGCTTAAGATAACATCGTAGACAGTGGGTAAGTAATTCGGCTTGAATTTCAAACAGATTATAATCACCGATAATGTATTCCAGAGCACATGCTTCTGTGTAAGGGTATTACTTTCTCGTTTCCGCTGAATGACCTGTCACGTTGAAACAAACCACCCTGCGCGTTTGCTTGTAAAACATTCTATACCAACACCGCTTGTCAATTACCTGGATAATAAACATGGCTACCGCCCACCAATCAAATGTCTGATTATGAGCGATATCACGCAGCGATTGGCTAATCGCATCATCGATCTGTCAGGACGGATAAGCAATGAGCTTGATATGAAGTCCAAATAACCTCCATTGTGGCGCCCGATGTTGCTTTCGATATTAGGGGAGTGCGAGAAGAAACGTTCATAACCTATAGGTGGGCCTGACAGGAGAAATAGGGTTTATGGGTTTTGTGACCAGTGGAGGTCCTGATCAGACTGTGCATTTGCACAGTCTGATCAGGATCTGCAATGTTCGCCATTCCTTCAAAGAAATACATGCCACGCTTCTAACAAGCTACACTGGTCACAAATCCCGTAAGCCCCATTTTTTCAGTCACAGCCACAAGCACGGAGTCGAAGCACACGTGTGCATAATCAACTACTGTCTTGTTTGCTGTTGCATCTACATGTGCACTATAGGCGATACTTGTAGTGACGCGATTATTGAGAAAGTCATCTCATGATCGCACAATGGATACATCTGTCTGTTGACCAACGTGCATATCCGTCATAGGTCTCCATGTACGAGATATACTCCGGGTTGCGTATTACCTCATGTGCTAGATTTGTCGGAATTCCATATAATTGCTATGACAGGAAACCATGCGTGCAGCCATCTTGAAACATCAATCATGGTGGTGATAGAAAACCGTCAGTCAATCTTGATTAATGGCTTCATGTGCTGTGTTGATTTCATACATCGCGCATGCGTCAACGATCGCATTGATTGTTGAGTAATGGAGGCAGAATTGTTGCAGTGCATGAGAAAGCTAAACATCTCTCATTTTAGAACAGCATGTGTGTAGATACTAACTGAAATAAATGTAACTGTTTAAAATACTATGTATCGTCGCAGTATCGTGAAACTCTTCAACAACCATGCATAGCACGTCAATGGGCATACATCGTTATCGACCAAACATTGGTTATATACTTGATGGCGTATGGATTCCCAGAAGACACCGCAAATAAAAGAAAATGACAGTCTGTCAGCGCTCTTCACATGGGAATTGTTGTTTTATAATTTCCAGATTCGCACTCGTGTTGATTGCTATACCACACGGCACCGACATGTCCATCACGACCGACTCGGCAATAAAATCACCGCGCACTAATTCCTCTAATTGGCAACTTGTGTTTATTTCATCATTCACGCACTAAATGCGAAGCTGAAGGTAAAAACGTTTCCGCTTTTATACTTTATGAAAGACTCATTGACAGAAAGTTCTTTCACAAACGTGGCACCGTGTTGTGCAATTTCCTTTGTAACCTTCATTCGTACCTAACGAACTAATTGAGATTACGGCTTGAAATGGGTGACTAGTGGACAAACTAGACCAGTAGCCGATTTCACAAAAATTGCAAAGTATACTTATCTTGCTAAGTACACATTGAGGGAGAACTTTTCAATTTGAGGATAAATTTATAATTTTTAATGATACTGAATTTATTACATTATCACAGCCAAATACATTCAGTATAATAATTATGCATACTTGTAATCATCGAATATATGCAGTCTTTGGTTCTATATGAAATAATGCATTTCGCGAAAATTAAATGATTACTCCTTCAAAGTATACTTAGCTAGATAAGTATGCTTAGCAAGTTTGGTGAAATCGGCACCAGATGGATTACGGCCAGTGTACATCGTTGTGATTTTTCTTACAAGTATTTTTTTCAATGACATGGTCACCGTTCAGACTACGCAGTGCCTACTTTCTGGGACTATACTATTTGTAACTAAACCAAATTTATTTATTGTACTCCTACATTCCAAATAGTGTGGCATTGTCTGAAATATCCGTGTGTATCTGATTAACTTCTTGTATATGTACGAACACAGGCATTCGGCGTGTTTCGGCTTTCATCTACCTGTGTGTACGAACGCATACTTTTCTGAAGCAATGCAGCCAGTTGCAGGGAACTACTTTTCGCGCATACTAGAACTATGTTTCGTTGCGTAGGTGGCAGTAATGTTCGTGTTTTGATGTTTGAATAACAACACCCGTCTCTGGTTACGTCATTAGGTGTTGTTGCGTCTCTTTGCATGCCTTTACACGATAACTAAAATAAACATGGCAGAATGAGAGCGGTATCGTTTGACGAAAGTAAATCGGAAATTGCAGCTAACTAATTTATCAGCCTGAATTGCTGAAAACTTAAATTACATATGCTTAATATATAACACAGATTGTAGCGTGCATGGGAATATGACAGGAAATATTCTTGGTAGTATATTGGTGATAATTGCCAGTATTATATGTCATATGGATGTCATAACAAAGGCATGCCAATATGAATATCCCGTTTATTCTGGAACCATTCGACATCTGCAGGGAGCCATTCACATGAATATATTGATATTACACAGTGGAACCTCTCTAAACCGAACATGACGATATTTTCGCTGGGGTTCTTTGTCATTTATCTCAGATGATAAGGAATATTCATGATTGCAAAGCCTCCAAATACGTATCCGAATGGTTAAATGCCTGCTTTACAGTGGAACATCTTTAGGCCTACATGTAGCTACATGTATCCCGAAACCATGAGAAGTAGACACTATACAGTGGGGTCAGCGTGTAAGTGCACACACGAACGAACACGACAGGGTGGAACCAACCTGTCATGTTCGTTCGTGTGTGCACTTACACGCTGACCCCACTGTACGTACTATCATAGAACATCTCTACTTTGGACACATACACATTCATGTGTTGTATTTGAATGTACCGCGTTCCTATTTTTATCTCTGCCGATAATACCAGTTAATGTCTATACATCACAGCAATATTGATCATAGTGTGCATACGCTTTAAATACAGGGCGACCTCTCTAAGCCGGACACCCTGGGAGGCCCCCAGGGTGTTTTCCTGTTTAGAGAGGTTCCACTGTAACTGTCGGCCATTGTATTCTGAACCACCGGATGAGAACAATGACAATACTACGTATGCCGGTGTGTGATCATTATAGGTCATCGTATGATGTCAAGGAAAACAGAATCTTCGGAATATAATAAATTTATTAAATGAGCCAAACACATAAAAATCCATCTCATCAAGATCTGCACAATTTGTGGGCATGTTTTATTGTTTATGAAATGAGCCCCTTTTCTGCATAATGTAACAATCTCCACATTTAACATAAAATAGGACATGGCAGTTGCTTAGGGTGAAATGGTTAATGGCTTCAGTGCAGGATAAAACAATAACTTACAAAGTGCACGTATATACGTATATTTAGTTTTCTGCTTTTGAGAACCTGTCATAAAACCTGAGATGCGGAAACAGATGAAAAGTGAAGATACCGTGGTTAACCCTTTGAACCCGAAATCCCGCTATAGCGGTTTATGCAAAAGTGCAGATCCAGATGAGCCGGCTCGTAACGAGCCGTCTCATCAGGATCTGCACTTTTTGAAAGTAATTTTAATATTTTTGAGAAGAAACAAAAAAATATCCCCTTTTCATAAATGGACTAGTCTGAACACCATTTTGTGACGGTTGGGTTGGTTGCAAAATGAACATATCAAAATCCATTCCAGTTACTTAGGGGTGAAAGGGTTAAGCGATCATTGCTAATTGGAAACATAAATGCAACACATCGATATAACTATACAACAAACCGCGAACAACCTAGTTGATGCAATCTTCCGGTAGCTATGGGACAGCTACAAAGGCCATTTCTTTGATTAAAAACTACTGTTATTAATTAACATTGTCGTATGAATAAATGTCAACATGCTTTGTACTTTGCTCGTTTCCGTTCAATACGTCACGGCATATATCGCTTTGTCAAACGTGATTGACGTGTGATTTACACAGCTGATGTTTTGTCAATATTGTCAACTGAAGGACATTGTTAACCCTTTCACCTCGAATGAACTGACATGATATATTCCATGATGATTTTCGACTAATCCATTTACCGTACACATGGGTAATGTAGCCCACACTTTTAATTTATCCAAAGGCATCAATATCCTGATCAAACGGCTATTACGAGCCAGATCATCTGCATCTACACTGTTTGCATTCGCTTTATGGTATGTAGTATTGACATGGCAACGTTTAACCCTGTGTAAACTACACAGATCATAAAGCCAACCATGTAGATCCAGATGAACCGGTTATTAGCGATCAGGATCTGCAGCAGTTGTCAGTAGAATTTGAAACAACACAAACACCACAAATGCCTCCTGGAACTGGCGTAAGTGAATCGATTAAAGTCATATTCACATGATACAACGTGAGCACATTTTAATACATGCGTCGAATGTCCATGGCGAAAGTTAACAGTATATATCAAGGCGACGCATGTATATTTATTTGATTTTGACCTGTGGACCAAACTAGATGCATACAATAAATAACTAACTAGCACATATCTACATATATTCTCATATTTCTAATAGATTAAAAACAAAATAGGTATTTATTCTTATATTTTATTTGTGGTTATACTACTGTTTTAAGAAGCTGTTATTCATCCAAAATACGCTAAGGGTCAATTTGTCACATATGTCTGAAATTGTTTATGCCAACACAGACTTCGTATACGTCGAATACCTATCGTTATCGCCTCACCCCGTCAGCAAGCAATTGTATTCTATCAATCCTATAACAAGCAGTTGGTACTCTATCAAGCGCCTGCAGATCTAGTCTAAAACGCGCTTGTATCGGGCTTGATTTGCATTGTGTGTTAGACCCCACACGTCCCGAGCGATACTATCTTTCGGGAGTTGTCTGTGGTATTAAACCATGGTATGGTATGGTTTACCCATACTCAAAGCAAGTCCTGCCAATCCGCTCGCGCGCGGATTGGCCGGACTTGTTTGGAATATGGGTAATTTCATTTCTTTTTAAACTAAAATTACCAACTTTGTGCGTGAATGCGCACTGATTTGGTTTATATGAACGTATTCTTATTACTTGAAGACCGGTTTTGTTTGGAGCATTAGTATGGTTGGTTTTATCACGAACACCGTAAAACGTAGCCACGGGTGCCAATCAACCGATATCGTCCCATCTCTCCATCGGAGAGTACACACTTGATGGACAGCGATTTAAATGGGAGCTGGATCAAAGCAAATGTAGCCGCAGCGAGACCATAAATATGCCGATTTTATTTATATTGTATTTGCATTAGTATTAGGTACTCTGTCGAGACCAATGCCATCTAAGCTATTTTAATTGAAATACTCATTGCCATTGACTAGTAAATATTGACAAAGCAACAAAATGATATATTTGCAGCCATCTAAATGTGGTATAGATTGGTTTAGATACTAGTGTATAGATGTGGACACTGGCACATGTTGGTATATATGGTCCCGACATCGGCATATAAACGAATAGGTTCCAGTACGCCTAGTCACATGTATGACCAGCTAGAACTCTCAAGCAGGTATGCTCTCTGTTGGTCATTTGTATTCAGTGTGTCTTCAACACATCGAGGAGATACTCATTTCTCTGTTTCGTTAGTTTGTCAAGAAGAAGAAAGTCAGAGTTAGTATTATAATAAGCCCTACAAGATTCCGTTGCGACGATATCAGTACAGTACATGGATTATGTTTTGTAGTTCGACCATCAACGAACTTTGGTAAAGCCCTAAGCTGCCATTCCGTTACCACATTGGTATTTTCCGGGTCTGTATGTATAATGAAACAACCCTCCACGTGACCTCCCTCAGACTGAATACACACACGTCCACTTTAGATGATTTTTCACTATATTGTTTATCAAAATAGCGTCAACATAATTATGCTTTTGAAACTGAAACAGGCCAATACTATTCATGTATCATATACATAGCTGTGCATTGACTGAATACACGCTACCTATTAACAAATTATTGCATCAGGAAATCAAGCACATGCAATGACCACAGTAAATCCTAATTTGAAAAATATTCTCTCCGGCGTTATATTGGTTTATCAACGTCACGTGCTGTTACCGAATGACGTCAATGTAACGACACCTAGCCAGCAAGTTCGTGTTCTTTTCAACGAAATCCACGTTATACAAGCTAACTTCGTTTCATTAAAACGTTAAATCTAATTAATATCAGGCTACGATCTCTTGATTATGTTTATGAGACTCGGCTCGGAAACGGTAGAAATTCCTCGGCAAGCCTCGGAATTCCTACGCGTTTCCAAGCCGTACCTGATAACTGTGATGTTAATATACACTAACCTGATATTCAATATGGAACACACGACACCCCGTTTGAAGAAGTTCGACTGTAGTATCACTGTAGCTGAAAGTCTGAAAAATAGAGAATGTCATGAAAAGCACGAAAAGCCACTAACTGAATGCCTTTATTGGCGGTGTTTGCTCTTCATGGCAATATTTATTTTGTTATCTTTCTGCTGGTGTCTAAACATATCTAGAGAAAGTGTTACAATTTCACCATACCTGGTACATATACGTGTTATTCACTCGTGAGTAGTCATAGCTGCACACTGTGAGCCAGATCCTAACTTCATATACGTGTACTATGAGATTGGACGAAGAACGTGACACTGAGGACATTATTTCACAAGTACGTGGAAACGTTGAAAATACGCCATATTCTGGATCATTAATGCACTATTCATGAATCAGTTTAGAAAAATTGGCACAGTGTCACTTCATCAATCTAAATCGACAGTCGCGCCTAATGAGGGACATTCATTAATCGTGTTTATCCTTCGGGGACTATAGCCTAAGACAAAAGTTCAAATATGTCGATGAAATGTCTACCCTTGGGTAATAATTCAGATATAAATCATAATCTCGAACAATGTTCCCACGATATTGAGTTTTCCGAGCATAAAATCAGATTTATCGGTAACATAAACCAGTATTTAGCTGGCGGATCGAGATATTTGAATGGAAAATCTGAAATAGTATGCATTTACATGTTCTTCATTGTCATTTTATTATAAGAAAACGCGTGTTATTACATACATGTACTCATTATTTGATTTATGTTGGCAGTATATGTATTATTACAGAAAGCTGAATAATGATATTCAGTAAATTTGAAACTAATATGTGGCTGTGACTGGAGAAATGGGGCTTATGGGTTATGTGACCAGGGTAGATTCAGATCAGCCTGTGCACCCGGATATGTACTGTTCGCCATTCCATCAATGAAAAAAAAGCCCCATTCTTCTAGCAAGCAATATAGACCGTTATCAGTCTACATGAGTGGGTATTTGATCATGAGCTACACTGGTCACAAATCGAATAAACACCAGGGGACCGTTTCACTAAACATCGTGCGACTAAAATGTTCGTAAGTGCAAATTTATGATCGTCTGGAATTTTCAATTGATGAATTTACATTTATTGAGCATAGGCTGCTTATGCAGCCTATGCTCAATAAATGTAAATCCAATAATTGTTTACAAGAAAACATTGCTAATGTGAAATTTACAGACTATCATAATTGTGCACTTACGAACATTTTAGTCGCACGAAGTTTAGTGAAACGGGTCCAAGTTCTCCAGTCACAGCCACATATACATACATAAAAGTAATGTGTGGCTCTCCATGTGCATGTACCGGATTTTCTGAATCACAGCCAAACTACCTTTATGCATTATACTATCATATAAATCGTGGTTATATATATGGCTTTGCGTTATAATGCACCATTACCCGAGTAGAATATCGGCATGAAGTAAATTATAATCAATCATTAAGACAGTTTTAATGGGTTTACTATGGTTTATCTCTCATCTGTGGCTGATATACCACTCCAAATGGCCCATTACCCCATTCAAATGGATATCATAAGCACTAAGAGACGGGGATTGTTGAAACTCTATCCAGCTCGTGTGCATGGAGTGAACTACACGAGGATATCGAATATCTGTTTCTGTAAGAGACAACAACAACCGAATGCATATTACAGTGAATCCTCACTAAACCGGACACCAGGGTATCCGATTTAGAGAGGTTTCGCTGTAAATCAGGCGTTTGATCATTATGAGCCATAGCTGTGTGCTATGCGGTCATAATTCCAGCACAAAAAAATATTTACACAATTCCCTAACATTTGATTGGCCCATAGAGATGTGTGCATCGGCTGATATAATGTTATTAAGTGGGATTTAGCTGACACAAAAAAAATAAAACTGAAAATTCATCTTCAAGTCAACAGTATGGTAATGCATAGTTCATGTTTATATAATAGTAATGATAATAATTACATTCCTTACCAGTTTTCTTTGTATATATTAAGTCTAAATATTTAAATAACAAAGCATATTGTCGTAGAGGTCCGGCAGTTGCACTATGCCGTTCGGAAACAACGTGAATCCACATCCTGTGATTGCCTTCGTATTAAATGACTGGACATAAAATAACATCAGCATCCCAATAAACACCCCAACCGGAATCATAAACACGTTGTATTGGGTGTCGTGGTACCGGTCACCGTGCCAATAGGTGTGGTCATCGACAACAGAACCTTTAATGGCCAGTCTGCGGTATGCTGTACTGGAGGCGTCGTATCTTGTTTTGACACATTCCCACAATCCATTGTTGAATTGAAAGGGCATGTAGAAGAAGGTAACCAACTCCATTTGGCTTAATATAAAACGAATTTAGTTGTGTGTTGTAATTTGTGATACAATGACCGTTATACTTGCGAAAACGTTGTCTACAACGTGAAGACATCGCTGCCGTACTGTACATAATTGTCAATTGCCAAGCAATTGTCTAGCAAAGTATACTTTGAGGGAGTAATCATTTATTTTTCCTGAAATGCATTATTTCATATAGAACTAACCACTGCATACATTTGATGATTAAAAGTATGCATATTATTATACTAAATTTATTACATTATCACAGCCATTTTGGCTGTGATAATGTAATAAATTCAGTATAATAAAAATTAATAAATTTATCATAAAACTGAAAATTTTTCCCTCAAAGTATACTTTGCTAGATAAGTATACTTTGCAATTTTGGTGAAATAGGCTACTGGACAGCAACTTCAACTGCTACAATTAGTTACGTAACTATAATAATGGGAACGCGTAAAGGAGATACATCATATCGCGGCATAAGACATAGCGGTATGACGCGGTCGGTGGTCACATTCAATGTACGACACTCTCGTAGTTTAGACTATTTAAGCAAATATGTATAGGCTGTGTATTATTTCATTTACCTTATACTGAATGGTAGGAATTGACTCGAAGACTTTCCAAACCCGGGCATTTGAGCCCAAAACGTATCATGGGGCCCGTTTCACTAAACTTCGTACGACTAAAATGTTCGTAAAGTGCAAAAGTATGATAGTCTGTAAATTTCACATTAACAATGTTTTGTTGTAAACAATTATTGGATTTACATTTATTGAGCATAGGCTGCAAATGCAGCCTATGCTCAATAAATGTAAATCCATCAATTAAGATTTCCAGACGATCCTAAATTTGCACTTACGAACATTTTAGTCGTACCAAGTTTAGTGAAACGGGCCCCTGATCAAAGGTCGTTGGCCCGTTTGTTAAAGAATTTACTAATATCTGAGATACAGATACAGTCGAAATGTGGGCATTAAATTGGGGCGATGTATTGAACATAGCGTCCTCCATATGTTGACTTGTCATATGATAGATTTTGCGCAGGTAACTAGACATCATTAGTTGATACCCGAAGCCACCGTTCACGCAACAGGTAACTCGTTGCCTTGAGAATCGTTAATTTGTTTATGAAAATCACACGTTTAATTAAGTAACACGGGTTATGTTTCTTGTGTGTCACTTTACATTAACGAACATTTACAACAAACTGCATTGTACAGTTGCACTGTTGTGTGCAGTGAATAAAGGAATTTGAACATCTTCCACTGATAACCCGTGGCTGTGACTGCAGAATTTGTACTTATGGAAGTTGTGATCGGTGTAGATACGGATCATCCACGAAATTGTCTGATCAGGACGTACACTATCCGTCAATCAGACAGTGAAACACTCGCCATTATTGGAATAAACAATACGAATCAATATTCGGCTACAGCATTGAGTTAATCGATCAGGAGATAGATTGGCTACACATACCATAAGCCAAATTGTGTAGAACCTGTCCCTGTCATATATGAGACCGCCGCCTGAACCAATTGGACCTTATGGCATAAAACGTTCCACGGGATCTCTGTCTTTCAGTCTAATCATCTAGCTGACAGCAGGTCACATTAACCCTTACTACGCTGAATTAAATTTTGTTTTATTTTCAATATTTCTCGACAAAAACCTGCTTTGGCAGCGCATGAGAATCGTCTCCAATGGAGACGATTCTCATGTGCTGTCAAAACCTTTTTTGTTAAGAATGAAGGCAAAACATTAAAAACAACTTGACGACAATTTCCGTCTCCAGCGTAGTGAGGGTTAACATACAAATTGAAGCGACTCATGGTATTCACCGAACACGATTACCAGAAACCGCAAATGCGGAACAAGAACACCGTGTATTGGTGTTCTTTTCATTTGTGTCAAGGACTATACACATATGGTCATTGCAACTGGACATACCTCAGCGGATGAATAGTGAATAGCAATACAAACCACCAGTCGAATTCATGACGTATTTCTAGACTAGACGGTTTCCTGATATCTGCTAGAATGTGTTATGCACTACGGAAGCCCATTAGGGCCACTTCACTTTTTTTATATTTTCTTGAATTTTCGAGATCTTTTCTTGAATTTTCATGATGCTTTCTTGAATTTTCGAGATCTTTTCTTGAATTTTCAAGATGTTTTCTTTAATTTTCAAGTTCTTTTATTGAATTTTCAAAATTCAAGAAAACATCTTGAAAATTCAAGAAAACATCTTGAAAATTCAAGAAAATAACTGGAAAATTCAAGAAAACATCTTGAATTTTCTTGAAAATTCAAGAAAATATATTGAAAATTCAAGAAAATATCTTGAACAAAATTCAAGAAAATATCTTGAAAATTCAAGAAAATATCTTGAACATTCAAGAAAACATCTTCAATAAATGGAAATTAAAAACAAGTGAAGTGGCCCTAATGGGCTTCGGTAGTGCACAGTTAGACGAGACAACAAATTCAAGTTGAGAGATAGTAATTACCATGGCTTGATTAACTGTGCAGTAAAGTGCGCTTTGATGTATTATATCTATCGATCGGTATGTATGCCAGTTTAAACTGAACACATTTGGGGTGATCTTAATTTATTACGTCTATTTATCTTGACGTTTTCAAGGCTGCCCGACTCATCTTCCTTTTATGATGAATTGACAATTAATTTAAACCCCGACATCGTATATTGTGCTTGCTTATAGAAATGGAATTATCTCTTCGTTTGAAATATTAAATTTTCTTGTCAGTCGTTATCAGAAATTGACAACTGGTTTGTTCAATTCCCGTTTTTTCTACGACGAGGTATTCAATTTAAAGTGGTAGTTTACGTTTCATATAACGACATGCGCACCTGGGCTACCACTAACGTGCTTAGTATATCAAGTGAATCATGCCATAGCGAACCGGTATACCGGTGTAGCATTGGTACGCCAGTCGGTGCCACTAGTGACACACTCGGACATACATGTAGGCTCATTCCAATATGTACCCGCCCACCAGTTCTGTACTTGTATGGAAGTGGTGGGTGGGTGGGGTAGGATTTTGAGTGAGCCCTGGTCCAAATATTTATCTATGTAAATTAAATCCATTTTTAATATAACTTTACAGTTGTTTCCAAATATGACACGTCTCTGCTACTTTCAGTATACACAATGGATGTTGTAGAATCTACTATTTCATAGCCTGCAGCCTTTCTACACCGAGTATAAGTAGATAGACGATGTTCCATCGTACGTCAGCCGCAATAGCTCAGTGGTAGAGCATCGGACTACGGATCGAAAGGTCATGAGTTCCAATCCCGACACTGGCCGATTCGGCGTGTCCTTGGGCAAGACACCTTCGTGATAGCCTAGTCCTATCGGATGGGGACTTAAATAGTCGGTCCCGATATGCAAGGTCATCGCACCAGTGCCGTCGTTAAATCAAAGCATTTGCATTTACATCGTACGTGTTAGAATAGCTTGAAATAATACATAAGTGTATGTTGGCTTCCGTGTAACAACGAGTAAGCGAAGCGAACGAGTTGTTTACGAGGAAGCCGAAGAACACGAATATCCTACATTTCTGAACAACATTTTCGAACAACAAAAAATGCATTTTATAATGATTCGGAGGCGTTTGCGTCTGTGTATGAAATTGTGTGGGCTATGCTTATTTTATAACGACTGCAAGATAGTGTGCGTGGGTGATTACGGGTGTTCTCTTCACAGTGTATTATTATTTGTAAGTTGACAATTACGGCATTTCTCTCACAGATAAATCCATGCATATAATAGCCTGAAATGAAATACAATCAAATATAGCATTTCTTACTCTAGATAATTTATTTATGTGTGTATTGCGTCATTTCAAGCAGCATCCTACCGACGTATAGTATACGATACAAGTTTAGAGCCACTACACAGTGTCGTGTTGTACAGTGGGGTCAGCGTGTAAGTGCACACACGAACGAACACGACAGGTTGGTTCCGTATCATACCGTATAAATTGTCTTTACAAGTATGTGAGGTATCCTACCACGTGGAACAGTACTCATATGTGTACTGTGTCCCCTCCACAATGAAATCTCTCTAAACCGGACACCCTGGGATCCTCCCAGGTCCGGCATAGAGATATTTCACTGTACAATCCAAATTAAATACAGAGACGAGTTCCATTTGAAATGGGAATTCGATTGGAAAAACAACTGCCATCAAAACTGTTATCGACTATAGCCATAATCCAACCGTAACAAATATCGATAAGCCACTTGTCAATTATTTATACCTCATTCTTTTCGCAAAAGATTTGCCATTATGTCTGATAATTGCGTTTTTTTATGCAGGGAATGAATTTTCAAGTCAAAATCCAATTTCCCAGCGGAGTATGCTGCAGCTATTAAGAGTAAAAACACTCAGATAGTAATTTACTGTTCTTTCCTTGCACATACATTAGACTGTATATACCACAAAAACTGAATAATTGCACCCGTATTTGATTCCAATTCCTAGTGTATAGTTTTGAGGAGCTAGACATTGCACTGAGTGTGCACAACAATGTAATTTCCTAAGAGAGCATAATACTATAAGTAGCAAAGACTCGTACATTCCAACCATGGGCACGCCTACTTGTAACGATGTTATTGCAGATTCGCATACAAGTCACAAATTTGGGTGTCTCCGGGGACATGGGGCTTATGGGATTTGTGAGCAGTGTAGCTGCTCCTGATCAAATACCACACTCCCGTAGCCATATATATTGCTTGTTAGAAGCATGGCGGGTGTTTCCCAGATTGAATGGCGAACAGTGCAGCTCCAGATCCGACAGTGCATCTGGATCTACACTGGTCGCAAACTCCACAGTTCCAATTTCTCCAATCACAGCCACAAATGGGTACACCGTGACGAGTGGTATGTACACTGATATACAAATATAAAACAAATGCAACGAAAGCCCCGCAATATACCATGTATAATACATGTATTATTATAATACCCAACGATTCACAAAGAAAACGGCGATATATAAGGTCCCAATTTGCAACATTATTTTAATTTAGAACCGGAGATGCGATAGGAATATTTTTATGGAGTCCAGACTGATATATTATGGTGCCTACATCATTAAGGACAATTTTATTCCCCATATTATCGGCCAATTGACAGACTAGCGGCACATGGGAACTCGAACACAACCGTCCATAACCAGCCAGAAAGACATCGATTCAAAACGCAGACCATCCAAATCTACACTATCTAATAATGAAAACAGTCGCCATTATGTAAATGCTGAAACAGAACATGGCAAATTGAGACAAGCACCACAGATCAGCTTGTGGATTTCCAATGCTGATGGGAATGGCGACGTTGGTCGGTTTGCTCGTAGTCGGCCAATTGACAAGCATTGGTCTCTAGCGGATGTTTGGATGCTTTACGATATTAGTGTGTATCCAAAATGTCAATAACCATTATGGCTGACATCAAATTGCTTGGGTGCAAACAAGGACGATAACTCGTGCGCGTAAGCATTTCCTTGTTCAGAAGTAAAACGTGGCTGTGACTGGAGAAATGGGGTGTATGTGTTTTGCGACCAGTGTAGATCCAGATCAGACTGTGCATCTGCACGGTTCGCCATTCCATCAACCGAACACCCGTCATGTGTCATCAAGTAATATAGATTGTTATCAGGCTACGGGAGTGTGCTATTTTATCAGGAGCTACACTAGTCACAAAACCCAAGAGCCCTGTCTCCAGTCACAGTCACAGATAATATAACACACATAAGTGTTGTATGAAATATGCATGCCCATATATGGATATGTAGTCATTCTACATAGTATCAGTAAACATCACTAGCGACGTAGACGCTTCAAATGTAGCTGTGTCTAAAATGGTTTACTCTACATAAAGTTCTATGTTCATTAACGATCCTAAATAGTCTCATTCTGATGTCAAAGCACCACTGACATGGTTCAAAGATCACTACAAATGACCCGTGTGATGACGCAACGTTAACCCTTTCACCCCTAAGTAACTGGAATTAATTTTGATATGTTCATTTTGCAACCAATCCAATTATCACAACATGCTTTTCAAACTATTCCATTTATGAAAAGTGGATGTTTTTGCTCTCAAAAATATGAAAAAATATACTTGCAAAAAGTGCAGATCCTGATGAGCCGGCTCGTTACGAGCCGGCTCATCTGGAACTGCACTCTTTGCAAACATTGTTATAGCGGGATTTTGGGTTCAAGGGGCTAACAAGCTCGCGCTCTCTTTAATGAAACCACATTCAAGAAGTTAGAGTTAATGTTTCTCTGCCATATTATACTTACCAATTGTGTCGCAAATAAAGTTAGCTGATAAATGCAGAGAACACTGGGCCAGTCTCGTGTGGTCTCATTTCAACGGGGTTGGCTCGGAAACGGTAGTACAGTGGGACCTCTCTAAACCGCACACCCTGTGCGGTCGCCAGTGTGTCAGGTTTAGAGAAGTTCCACTGTAATTCTGGTATACGAGCACTAAAATGCATGTGTGTTTTGCAATCATGAATTAAATTAAATATTTGTTAGCATTCTGGATGTCCGGTTTAGAGAGGTTCCACTGTACTTCTTCATTGAGACTGATACAAGGATACAATGCATCACTGTCAATCATTGTAATCATTGAGCGTTACTCAATATAATTACGCGTATTAAACATGTCCCCGTTTCTTTCGACTAAGATATACATGCCCAATCCGTGTTATTGAAACGTTACCTGATAAATAGAATGCATACATGTTCTATGCTAGTGGCTCGTAATGACATGATTAATCAGGCTCGACTCAGAAACGGTCGGAACCTCGCAATTACGCGTTTTCTAGCATTGCATGATAAACTTCATACTAAAATACTTGTACACCAACCATGGTATTTCCCATATATTTAACCGGAATGTTATTTTAGCGGACCAAGTGTCGGGGATTAGCCATTCAGCAGGCAGAGTAGCCCAACAGCGTCCGACACAAAGAGATGTGATTTGCTGCTCTTATCCGGATATTGGTTGCAATGATTTATACCGAGTAATTCATTGTGGAATAAGCCCATGAGAAAATCTTCATCGAGACTCACATCTCCGTTCATCCACCCGTCTGATTCAATCCTTAAACTCTATCGCGTATGCTTAGTTACGGAAAACCGCGTCTCAACTAGCGCAGACCCTGATCAGACTGCACATCCGTGCAGTCTGATCAGGGTCTCCGCTGGTTGCGATCAGACAGTTGTAAATTCCCATTTACAATTTCTGATTTACAACCAATACATTTCATGGTTATCGACGTCGTATACTAGCTCGCTAACGACAGAATAAGATATCGAATGGCAGCAATGCCACATATATTGCAATAAAATTGTCATTCCTGAGTTTAAGGTACACATGAGGTCGGGTGAAATATAAATCAATTTCAAATCAGCAGCCCTGATATACATAAATCGTGAAATACTTGGGATACGATGGCAATATAGGAAGGATACACGCTGAATGGCCGATTTGGGAATGCATACTGTGATACATCGCGATAACTTGACAAGAATACATGCTGACAATACATATATACATCGCCATAGCCGGGCAATATTACATGTTGACTAAGTACTGTCTGTTCCACGTTTTCCTGCCGACGAACTTTTGGCTAGTAAACACTTTAAAATTAAAAAAAAAATTCCTATGGGAATTTAACATGGGGGCTAAAATAGATTTTTTTTTAATATGTTTTTTATTTGTGGACCGATTTTCCAAATTTAACTTGTTTTCTTATTTAAATCATTTCCAAGCTATTTCGCCAGGTTTCGAAGTCAATTTCCAATTACTTTTCGTTTTTCGACCCTCCTGGTCAGCTTTCTCCTCCTTTTTCCCCCATGTTAAATTCCTGAAAATCGTTTTTTCGCAATAAAATCAATGTTTTCTGGAATTTCATCAAATAATTTTTTTTGGGGAGGTTGACTTTTTTTGTTATTGATGAAAAAGTACTTACATTTAAATATGTTTTAGATTTAATATGTTTAATAGCCAAACGTTCGTCGGCAGCAACATGTGGAACAGACAGTAGTCCGTTTTTATCAGGTAACCTGCCCTGTATTGACCGAATAAGTACTGACTGATAACATATTGTTGTATCAGGCATTGACCTGAAACGGTAGGAATTCCGAGGCAAGCCTCGGAATTCCTACGCGTTTCATAGCCTTGCCTGATAAACTTGATATCAAAAGACACTAGCCTGGTATTCTCTATATCTGGGAATACATAAATCGCTAATATCTGAAAGAAATATAATATATGCTCGGAATGAAGTAGAACATATACGTCAATAATTAGCCATGTCATGACCATGTGTGTACATATGTCGATTGATTCTTTTTTGCATGCGGCGGTTACATTATATAGCAATATACCAATGCTTTATTGCCATATTGGCATATGGCGATCAAGTATGAAAAGCAGAGCGGACTTGATTATTTGAATACTTACATGCATGTACATGTATTTATATACCAAAAATAGCATTACCTGCTGCATAATGTTTCACTTTTTTCCAATATCGTAAATATAACAGATGTTGGTATGAAAATGCGAGTATTTACCAAATATAGCCGTCAACTTTCCAAATGTGTTTGCTGAAATTACTACACATACTCGCATGTGCGAGATGTACTACAGTGGAATCTCTCTAAACCGGACACCCTGTGAGGTCCACAGGGTGTCCGGTTTAGAGATGTTCCACTGTAATTCCGAGGTAAGAGCAATGCAACACGTGCATGTGTGCATTGCAATCACGAACGCTGATAAACATCAGCGCTATTTGACAGTGAAATCGACCATCATTTAACACATCGACGTCGCAAGATTGTTCGGTTTAGAGAGGTTCCACTGTATATCACTGTTTTTCTTACGATCCTATGTTCACCAAGAGCTGAAACAATCTGGTTATGACAGTTTACAAACAGTGTTGACTGAGAGCAACATATGCATGCGGGCAGTGGGACCAGAGTCCACACTGATCGCCATGCGGTCGCATCGACCCACTGCAATAACACTGGTCGGAAAGATAATTAATGGACTTTCCGATCGAATATGCAGTTCAATTTAGGTACTATTAATCGCCTTTAGATGTTATCAGCTTTGTTTTGGTATCGATTCAGAAATAAAAGTGGGTATTAGGATCTTCATTAAATATCGCTGTTATTGCATCATTAAACGCTTGGCAATAAGATAAGGTGATTATAAAACTATTATATCCATACACAGTTGTGGTTGTGAAGTGGGGCCTATGACAAGTGTGACCAGTGTAGCTCCTGATCATATAGTACACTTCAAACACCTGTAAACGATCTGTATTGCTTGTTAGAAACATGACATTTTTCATTGGTGGAATGGCGAACAGTGTAGACCCCTGATCAGACTGCGCGGATGCGCAGTATGATCTGGGGCTACACTGGTCGCATAACCCATAAGCCCCAATTTATCCCCATTTCCATCCCCATATTTCCATATTTCCTCATATTTCCATATTTCCCCATATTTCCATATTTTGTGGGTTCTTGTTACTAGGATTGGTAAAATTATGAATTTGTAATGTTTTATTTGAACTGAGACATACGTGCACGGTACCAACTTCTTTAGTGCCTGGTCTAATGCATACTTGTACTCTTCCTTCCATGTATACTCAACGACAAAATAAACCGTTCAGTTTTTAAAAGAGCACACCTATATTGTTAAACGACTTGTAACATCTTTTTCTATCAAAGTCTGCTTTTAAAGCCAAATGTTGAGACGATACAATTTACAATTATTGTCTTTTGAGTCGGTATACATGGGATTTACGGCGTCGGTGTACATCACTTTTCGAAGGTCCGTAAATCTCAAGTACACCGACACAAAATCTATAATTGTTTTATTATATGACCCTTACCACGATTTCCCTACACAAAAAAAAATGTTTACAAACTTCTTCAGCAATAAATCGTGTTTTTCAAAACATTAGTTGAATAAACTTTATATTTAGTTGTAATTCATATTTACGCATGCGCTCTTAAGTGAAAAATATGTTTGTTTACATGCATAAACACATCTCGGGCCGGTCTCGCGGTCCGAGAGTGCTTATTCGTGTAAACAAACCGTTCAGAGGTCTACATTCAATTTGTAGATAATCACGTGGCTGTGTTTCAGCCAATTAAAATGACTGAAATACTTAGTCATATAATAATAACTATTATGCCGGTTGATATTGAAATTGATATCGCATGTGGTTTGGCCAAGAAAGGTTTTACCATTTCAGTAGCCAATGTCATCAACATTGCAAGTATACTTTTCTAGCAAAGTATACTTTGAGGGAGTAATCATTTATTTTTCCCAAAATGCATTATTTCATATAGAACTAACCACTGCATATATGTGATGCTTAAAAGAATGCAGAATTATTTATTATACTGAATTTATTACATTATCACAGCCAAAATGCTATATACTATGCTTCTTAATCGTCAAACAAATGTTGTTTATAAAACAAAATGGAATGAAGAATTCGTAGATAAAAATATTAACTGGAAAGTAATGTAGTAAACACACATTACTTTCAAAGCACAATATGTTCTAAACTAAGAAATTTTCAATACAAATTTCTAATGAAAATTGTAGCAACAAATGATTACTTGTACAAATGTAACATAGACAATACTAATTTGTGTGACTTCTGTACCATGGCCCAGAAAACAAATAAACATCTATTCTGGGAATGCAATAAAAGTCAGCATTTCTGGTCACAAGTGGGTTCCTTTTTAAAGGATCATAATGTTAGATGTAATCTAGATTGGCATTTAATAAGTTTTGGACAGTATAAACAGAAAAATATATTCTTGAACCTGTGCATTATACTTGGGAAATATTTTATATATTCTTGTAAATTAAGGAATACTACGAACGTCAGTAGTACGTCAGAAGTCAAATGTAAGTCGCAAGTCATAAGTCGCAAGTAGTAAGTAGTAAGTCGCAAGTAGTAAGTCATCAGTAGTAAGTCGTAAGTAGTAAGTCATAGTAGTAAGTCGTAAGTAGTAAGTAGTAAGTCGCAAGTAGTAAGTCATCAGTAGTCAAGTCGCAAGTAGTAAGTCAATAGTAGTAAGTCGTAGTAAGTAAGTCATAGTCGCAGTATAAGTATAGTCATAGTAGTAGTCGTAGTAAGTAAGTAAGTCTCGAAGTAAGTAAGTCATATATAAGTCTAGTAAGTAGTAAGTAAGTCGCAGTAGTAAGTCATCTAGTAACGCAAGTATTAAGTCATAGTATGATAAGTCATCAGTAGTAAGTCGCAGTAGTAAGTCATCAAGTAGTAAGTCTAGTATAAGTCATCAGTAGTAAGTCGCAAGTAAGTAGTCAATCAGTAGTAAGTCATAGTAGTAAGTCATAGTACGTAAGTAAGTAGTAAGTATCGCATAAGTAGTCAGTGTAAGTCGCAAGTAGTAAGTCATCAGTAGTAAGTCGAATAGATGTCATAGTAGTAAGTCAAAGTATTAAGTAAGTAAGTCGCAATAGTAAAGTCATAGTAGTAAGCGTAATTATGTCGTAGTAAGTTCAAGTAGTAAAGTCATCATATTAAGTCCCCCCGCAAGTAGTAAGTCATCAGTAGTAAGTCATCAGTAATTCATCAGAAGTAAGTCGCAAGTAGTAATCATCCAGTAGTAAAGTCATAGAAGTAAGTCATAGTATGTAAGTCGCAAGTAGTAATTCAGCAAGTAGTAAGTCATAGTAGTAAAAGTATAGTAAGTAAGTCGTAAGTAGTAAGTAGTAAGTGCGGCAATAGTAATTCATCATTAGTAAGTCGTAATATAAGTCATCAGTAGTAAGTATCAGAAAGTAGTAAGTCATCATAGTAATCCGCAAGTAGAAATCATAGAGTAGTAAAGTCATTCAGTTAAGTAACAAAGTAAGTAATCGCAATAGTAAGTCCATCAGAAGTAAGTCAAAAATAAAATTATTAAGTCATAGTAATAAGTCATGTAATTAAGTAATCCGTTATAAGTCGCAAGTAGTAATCGCAAGTAGTAAGTCATAGTAGTAAGTCATATTAGTAAGTCAGCAGTAAGTAGTCGCAAGTAAAGTAGTCATACATAAGTAGTAAGTCATAGTAGTAAGTTCATTCAGTAGTAAGTCGCAAGTAGTAAGTCATCAGTAGTAAGTCATTCCTGTCAAGTAGTAAGTCATCAGTAGTAAGTCGCAAGTAGTAAAGTCAGTAGTAAGTCGCAAGTAGTAAGTCATCAGTAGTAAATGTCGCAGTAGTAAGTCAGTCAGTAGTAAGTAGTAAGTCGTAAGTAGTAAGTCATCAGTAGTAAGTCGTAAGTAGTAAGTCATCAGTAGTAAGTCGCAAGTAGTAAGTCATAGTAGTAAGTCGTAAGTAGTAAGTAGTAAGTCGGCAAGTAAGTCTCAGTAGTAATCGCAAGTAGTAATCATCATGTAAGTAGTAAGTCGCGAAATTAAGTCATCATAAGTAAGTCGTAAGTAAGTACAGTAGTCCAAGTAGTAAGTCGCAGTAGTAAGTCATCAGTAGTAACGTCGCTAGTCAGTAAGTCAGTCGCAAGTAGAAATCAATCAGTAGTAAGTCATAGTAGTAAGTCAAGAGATAAGTCGAAAGTAGTAATAGTAAGTCCGCAATAGTAAGTCAATCAGTAGTAAGTCGCAAGTAATAAGTCATCCCTTAGTAAGTCCATAGTATAAGTCATCAGTAAGTAAGTCGCAAAGTATAAGTCATCAGTAGTAAGTCATCAGTAGTAATGTCATCATAGTAAAAAAAGTCGCACGTAGTAAGTCATCAGTAGTTAAGTCGTAAGTATAAGTCATAGTAGTAATCGTAAGTAGTAAGTTAGTACGTCGCAAGTAGGTAAGTCATCATAGTAAAGTTCCGCAAGTAGTAAGTCATAGTAAGTAAGTTCGTAAGAAGTAAGTCATAATCGCAAGTATAACATCATAGTAGTAAGTCTAAGTATAAGTCATCAGTAGTAAGTCCAATTAGTAATCATCAGTATAAGTCGCAAGTAGTAAGTCATAGTATAAGTTCGTAAGTATAAGTAGAATGTCGCAAGTAGTAAGTCATCAGTAGTAAGTCGCAAGTAGTAAGTCATAGTAGTAAGTCGTAAGTAGTAAGTCATAAGTCGCAAGTAGTAAGTCATCAGTAGTAAGTCGCAAGTAGTAAGTCATAGTAGTAAGTCGCAAGTAGTAAGTCATAGTAGTAAGTCGCAAGTAGTAAGTCATCAGTAGTAAGTCGCAAGTAGTAAGTCATAGTAGTAAGTCGTAAGTAGTAAGTCATAAGTCGCAAGTAGTAAGTCATCAGTAGTAAGTCGCAAGTAGTAAGTCATAGTAGTAATTCCGCAAGTAGTATCATAGTAGAAAGTCGCAAGTAGTAAGTCCATCAGTAGTAAGTCGCAAGTAGTAATCATATATAAGTCATAGTAGTATAGTAAGTCATAGTAGTAAGGTCGCAAGTAGTAAGTCATCAGTAGTATGTTCGCATAGTAAGTCATAGTATAAGTCGTCAAGTAGTAAGTCGTCTTAAGTCGCAAGTAGTAAGTCATAGTCGCCAGTAGTAAGTCGAGTCAAGAAGTAAGTCATCAGTAGTAAGTCGCAAAGTAGTAAGTAGTAGTCGTAAGTAGTATGTCAGCAAGTAGTAAGCAAGTAGAAGTCGCAAGTAGTAAGTCAATAGTAGTAAGTCGCAAGTAGTAAGTCAATAGTAGTAAGTCGCAAGTAAGTCATAGTAGTAAGTCAAGTAGTTAAAGTCATAGTAGTATCATGTAAGTATTTAGTAAATAAGTCGCAAGTAGTAGTCATAAGTCGCAATAGTAAGTCATAGTAGTAAGTCGTAGTAAGTAAGTCAGTCAAATAGTAGCTCATCATAGTAAGTCGCAAGTAGTAAGTCATGATAGTAAGTCGTAAGTAGTAAGTAATAAGTCGCAATGTAAGTATGTAGTAAGTCGCAAGTAGTAAGTTATAAGTCGCAAGTAGTAAGTCGTAATTCATAAGTAAGTAAGTCGCAAGTAGTAGTCGCAAGTAGTAAGTTATAAATCGCAAGTAAGTATAATTCATATAATAAGTAAGCCAAGTCACAAGTAGTAAGTCACAAGTATAAATCGCAATGTCACAAGTAGAAGTCGCATGTCGTAAGTCGCAAGTCATAAGTAGTAAGTCGCAAGTCGTAAGTCGCAAGTAGTAAGTCATTGTAGTAAGTCGTAAAGTAGTAATAGTAAGTCGGAAGTAGTAAGTCATCAGTAGTAAGTCGCAAGTAGTAAGTCATAGTAGTAAGTCGTAAGTAGTAAGTCATAAGTCGCAAGTAGTAAGTCATAGTAGTAAGTCGCAATAGTAGTAAGGTCTTAGTTGTAAGTCGCAAAGTAGTAAGTCAATCAGTAGTAAGTCGCCAAGTAAGTAAGTCATAGTAGGTAGTAAGTCGTTATGTAGGTAAGTCATAAGTCGCAGTAGTAAGTCATCAGTGGTAAGTTCGCAAGTAGTAAGTCATAGTTAGTAAGTCGCAAGTTAGTAAGTTCATAGTAGTAAGTCGCAAGTAGTAGTCTCAGTAGTACGTCGCAAGTAGTAAAGTAATAGTAGTTAAGTATAGTTGAAAGTCATGTAGTAAGTCGGCAAGTTTAGTATTCATCAGTAGTAAGTCGAAGGTAGTAAGTCATAGTAGTAAGTCGTAAGTAGTAAGTCATAGTTCAAGTAGTTAAGTCATCAGTTGTTAAGTCGCAAGTTAGTAAGTCATAGTAGTAAGTCGTAAGTAGTAAGTTATATGTCGCATGTAGTAAGTAGTAAGTCGCAAGTAGTAAGTTATAAAGTCGCAAGTAGTAAGTCGTAATTCATATTAGTAAGTCGGCAAAGTAGTAAGTCGCAAGTAGTAAGTTATAAATCGCAAGTAGTAATTCATAAGTAATAAGTAGCAAGTCACAAGTAGTAAGTCACAAGTAGTAAATCGCAAGTCACAAGTAGTAAGTCGCAAGTAGTAAGTCGCAAGTCATAAGTAGTAAGTCGCAAGTCTTAAGTCGCAAGTAATATGTCGTAGGTCATAAGTCGCAAGTAGTAAGTCATAAGTCGCAAGTAGTAAGTCGTAAGACCCAAGTAGTAAGTCAGAAGTATTGAGACATAACGAGCAAGTACGATTTCATAATGCATCAATTTATCCGAGGTCATTCCCACCCCACTCTCACCGACTCAACTCACCCCTGAAACGAGAATGTTTCAAACCCTGTCTTGATTTGGACGCCAAATTAAGAACTCCCTTGCGGTTTACGTAGCGGTGTAACTCACATTGTGATATATACTATTATTGTCTATATATAATGTATGTATATTGATTGAATATACTCGTTTTCTTGATTTGTATCAGTTCAAATGTAGTGCCATTTATCCGTGCAAACACACATTTAAAACCAGGTACCCTAGCCTGGTACAAAATATACAGGAACAAGTCATATGTTTGGAATACGTAATTCAAGTGGACATTTGTGATCATGTTTCTTTAATTATCTATGAATAAATCTCGTACCTGTATTTGTAAGCCGACGTGAAAGTCCTCGAGTCTGCCGATATGCACGCACCACCATTGATAACCACGACTTGTTCTGCATTGTTCGCGCCATATTTCAAGTCACAAGTAATAAGTAGTAAGTGGCAAGTGCTAAGTCAGAAATAGTAAGTCACAAGTGATAGTCAAAATGTCCCTCCAGGGCTTCCGTAGAATACAGAACCAAACTTTTCTTATTTTAAAAGCTATTTAAAAAAAGCAAAAGATATTGAGAGAGTAATAGCTATAAATAAAAATAAAGTTGCTACACATGAACGAAAGTGGGACAGAATACAACTAGAATAACAATACATTATGTACATATAATGCTCTTGTTTCATAGAGACCCCAAGAAGAAGACATATTCATCCTTATTACAACGTTGCTAGATCCAAATCTATCATCTCCTTCCACCTCCCTCTCTCATTTTCTATGTTCCCTCTAGCCTCAAATCTACTCCTAAAATCCTGATAAACATTAGCATTCTCAATATTCATTTATTTATGCATGTCAATTCACATGGATACAGGTGAAGGTACATGGCAATAGTAATGTTGAATTTAAATTGTGTTTATACATGACTATATCTGGAAATAAAAACTTCAAAAAAAAAAGAAAGAAAGTTATCCTTAAATTGAAATTTTCTCCCTCAAAGTATACTTTGCTAGATCAGTATACTTTGCAATCTTGGTGAAATAGGCTACTGGTCCGGGCATAATAATCAAATTATCATTTACATACGTACGAATGCGAGTACGAAGAGATGTCACAACAGTCCTAAACATGTTTTTTTTTTCTTGATTGCTCTGGGATGGGTTGTGGTCTAGAGGATAGAACACCTGACTTCCAATCAGGTGGGTTTGGTTTCAAACCTCGCCTTAGGCATCAAAAATGCTTGCATAGTATTTCAATCCCACTGGTATGTCGGATGAGACTATAAACTGTGGTACTCTATATGACCTTAGCTGTTGGTGGGACATTACACCCATTCACTTTCACTGTCTTGATTACTCGCAAGACACTGACGCATTGTGTCCCAGACAGTGTTCATACTTTAGAATGCTGACTACCTCCCATTTTTGTGTGAAAATAGATTATTTTTCAACGCATGCTTTTCTAAACTCATCAATGACCAATGTACATGTACTTATAAATAACATAAAAAAATAACGTCAAAAGCATGTTCACATTGAGTACAATACGTGCTATAACATTGGACAGGATGAATTATTATACGATGGGCCGCTTCTTCTCAAAATAATGTATTGTACAAGTGCTCCATGATGTCAACCTTTACCAATAGTATCATAAATTATGAATATTAAAATATTTTGCAACGTAACACTTGCCGCTTGTTGCAAATTCAACCTTATAGACTAGTTCGAATGTGGACTGGTATTCGGTTCTTGTGAATCATGCTGTAAGTTGACTAAATTGCGGAGAAAAATGCATTTATGTTCTTCATTATTTTAGTTATATAAGAATTTCGTGTGTAAATTATCGTTGGCGTTTATGGCGACAAACATGAGATGCGTGGAGTGTGTTTGTAAGCGATCCGAGAGTTATGATTTATGTGCGCGTATGACAGCTACACTGCTGCTAATAGACGGTGTCAGAGCGGTGTTAATGTCGTCATTTGTACCTGCCATCGTGTCACGTTACGGTCTATGTCATGTGACCGTACTATAAAGTGGTGTGCCTGAGTAGAATATGAACATAGTTTACAGGTGTCAAACGAATCCGGAAAAATCAACGAAATGGCAAGCGGAGTCAGTTGGAACTACATAGTATATACTAAGTTGACCATTTGAACCCAAAAGCCGGCTATATAGCGGTGTATGCAAACAGTGCAGATCCAGATGAGCCGGCTCGTAACGAGCCGTCTCATCAGGATCTTCACTTTTTGAAAGACATTTTCATATTTTTGAGAACAAACAATACCCCATTTTCATAAATTTGAGAACAAACAATACCCCCTTTTCATAAATGGACTAGTCTGCAAATGATTTTGTCACGATTGGATTGGTCGGAAAATTAGCATATCACAGTCAATTCCAGTTTCTTAGGGGTGAAAGGGATAACATCTGAGTATGACCTTGAAGCAACAATCACCAATAGATGTCCCCGAAATACATGTACCTCATATATTCTACTCCCAGCATGTACAGTGTAACTTCTCTAAACCGGACATCCTGGTGAGACTCTCCACTAAAATTCACATTTCAAACATATGACCTATGACATGTGTCAACGTTTTTCAATCAAGAACAGACGTTATCATAGCAGATGGCTGGCGATGAAACGCATCGAAATTAAACAATCAGATCGAGTCGGCTATCCGGTTGAAAGATATTCCACTGTACCATATAATGTATGTGTCGAAAACTTGCGAGTTATTTGCATGGGTTTCGCTATGAGAGAAAACCCGTAAACAACTTCTTACAAATAATACACCGTGAAGAGAACACCCGTAATTGCACCCTCTTTTATTAATACAATCAAAATAAAATTATTTAAATATTTGGAGGGAGTCTCGACTAAAGTACAATGTTAATGTGATTGAACACATTCCAAACATGCACTCAAATATATATCTAGTTCATAAAAAGAGCTGCGTAATTTGGATTTCAAAAAAGTTTACATGACGTCACGTTTGACGTCACACAGCGTGACATCAAAACGCAGGAAACACGTCAGTGTGTAACTATTCATACGCACAGCACAATTATTTTGCTTACAATCTCCAAAAAATATGCATATATAGCAGCCGGGAAGTGTAATAAATTGGATATTCCATGTACATGTTTGAATAGCGGAAATAATACACTCACTCTCTGCTCGTGTATTATTTCCTGCTATTCAAAATGTACGATATCCTCTATCAATTCCATTTTTTCCTACAATGTCTGACCGCGATTAAATTTGATATTTCATTTTCGGCATCCAGTTTGACAGTATATTGTACGATAATTGTTAGTTAAGTATCTTATATATACGGGTCGGAATTGGATCAAAGAACCTTCCATACCCGGTGTACAATAATTAATTGCCAGCTGATATGTATAATAAATCACTCTGTATATCCGAAAATATACAACTTTACTTATGTAACCATAATCGACAAAAACCAGCATGCAACGGTCGTAAACAGCATGTATAGCTCTATCCAGTGTGAAACAACCAACGTGGACAATGATCGGCCGATGTACATTACGATATTTTTTCTACACTGGTTGCAAGCTCAAATAATTCCAGCACAAAAATATTTACACAATTCCCTAACATTTGATTGGTCCGTAGCAAGTCTCTGTCCAAAATGTATATCCCAGTAAACTCCCATGCCGAACTACTTTCCGTAACCGTCAGGCACAGTTAAAATAATTCTTAAGAAAACGGAAAATAAACACATTTTCTTGATGAATTTATTTCAAATGCTGGAATTATAAGGAATGAATGGCATTTTTGTGGAATTTATCGGGGATATAAACTTTGAAAAGTCGCGGGAACACTGGACGTGGCCTTAAAAAATTACAATTTTCGAAAAAAAGTCAAAAAAAAAAAGATTTTTGATTTGTTTTCGAAAATTGTAATTTTGTATCACTTCGTCCAGTATTCCCGCGACTTTTCCAAGTTTATACGCCGATAAATTCCACAAAAATACCATTCATTCCTATAGTGGTACTCCCATACCAATGTGTGGTTCCTATATTACGGTCTCAATATTAACATAAAATATGCATGTTTGTTACATTCTGTCATGAGGTTATGAATTACACCTGAGTTGCACATTATGGGGGCATACTACTATATTATGCTGCTGACAACCCGCAACAGTTATGACACGTGTCATGTTGAAACATATTGGCCGCAACAAACACCGTGTATCTAGTTGCGTATATTTCATAACGAATGATACGTTGTATTTATGATGAATTAAATTTACTACAAAAAGCTAAACATGTGATTGTCCACGGTCAATGCCATTGTGTTGTTACATTTTCAATCAGCACAATTGCATATTATTCACGTATTCTATTGCACAATGTGACATAAAACTGACATTTACTATTTAAAAAAAGGGAATAGTTGTGCCCGTATAGTTTTTAATTATCTAACCTTGTGCCAGACAGTAAGACACAACCACTAATCTTTGTGGAAGTCGTGCCTTTACTGTAAAATAAGTATGCTGTATAGTTTGTCTAATCATGTGTTCTTCTCGAACATTGACAGACAATATACATTTAGTTTCGTTTGATGAGGTGTACACGAGATTTACGGAACTGGGGAACGTCATATTCACCGAGGACGAAGGCCGAAGTTAATATGACTTTTCGTTCGAAGGTCTGTAAATCTAGTGTACACCGGCTCAAAAGACAATCATTATTTTATTATATGACCTATATGAGAACGTATATAAATGTACAACAACGTATTGTCTTATGCTTTGGTTACTTGATCAGTGACATGCGCATGCTGCTGCAGCTGAATATCAATCTCGGTCTCGTCTCGTTGCGCGACAAGAGTCCGAGAGTGTTATTCGAAATGTGATATTCACCTCGATATCACATTTCGAATATCATTCTCTGACTCGTCTCGCACAATGAGACCAGTCCGAGACTGATATTCAGGGCCCGGTTGCTCAAAACCTCTGTTAGCTTAACAGACTGTTAAATCCTTAGCAATGCTAAGGATTTAACAGTCTGTTATGATAACAAAAGCTTTGAGCAACCGGGCCCTGGTGAATATCATATATGTCCACAATCATTTGACCCGATATTGGACAATCTCATTGGTTAAACTTGTCAGTCATACGATAATACAAAATATGAATGCTGTCACAAGTCGAGTTTACATCCTACTACAGTATAATACTACGCCATGACTTTCATGGAATGGAAGTTTCGAAAATAAAAGGGATATGTATTTGTTCCTAATAGTACACATATTTATCCCGTCAACACAGTGCGTATGTGCCGTGAAACACGGTGCCGTGAAACATTTTTGATATCCAGTCAATACTATTTTTGGATTTTACAGCCATTTGTAGGCGTTGACGGGATAAATAGAATAGTAGGTTAGTGCCGTGAATGGGAAAAATCTGGCGCGGCACGGAAACGGGATGTGCTCGGCAGAGCCCGCCCATCCCGTTTCCTGAGCCTTGCCAGATATTTGTTCCCATTCACGGCACTAACCTACTATTCTCTATCTATTTTCCTTATTTCTGAACCAAAGTATATGTTGTGACCACTCATTTGAACCGTCTCGGCGAGACGGTTCAAATGAGTGGTCACAGCATATACTTCTGATGAGAAATAAAGAAATTCATGAGCCTTGCCGGATATTTTTTCCCATTCACGGCACTAACCTACTATTCTCTATTTTGCTTTGTTTGCACGACAATTTACCATTGCACTGCGTATAAGGTGTGCACTTATTTATATATGTTTTATTTTCTAAGCTAGTTTACTTCCACGCTATGATACATAAGCTATTAATTGTTTTTTCTTTATGTTATTATCATACCATTTCACTGTCGTCATGGTCTTATTAGACACACAGTAACATAGATCTGTATGTGGTAGGTGTTGCTTGTTGAAGCGGAATGTGTACGAATTGCATGAAGGTATGCATGTATGGGTATGCCATAAGGTATGCTCGTCCAATAACGTTCGTACATAATTCCACCGACGGCCCTCTTTGCATGGACCTTGTGAAATGTGAAACCGTTGGTAAAACTGATGAAATGGAAAAACACAGAATGGTGTTTTAATTCCAAATATAAATAAGAACCTATGATGACCATTGTACGTGAAACCGTTAGTCAGAGCATATCTCATTTACGTTTATATTTTTCAGAGCAATTTTTTTTTATTCTGCGTATGTAACCCGAATATATTAACAAGAAGAAAAATCGGGTTATTATATACATTGCGTTGTGTGTATGCTATCATACTAACGTATATATCCATGCATATGTATAACTTTGTGTTGGCTACTAGCATGTATAATGCTAAGCATTTTCCAGAAGAGATACAGGGGCCCGTTTCACTAAACTTCTTACGATAAACATGTTCGTACGAATATTTATTAATTTGTTTATCACATTAACGTGGTTATATAACGTTACCATTTTTCACCGTCATGCACACATTATTACATGTCCAACATCGGCTGTCCGTGTAAATGTTATTCTAAAATTAATGTTTGCACGTACGAACGTCTTAGTCTTACGAAATTTAATGAAACGGACCCCAGAATGTGTTGTCAGTTACTGAGCCGGGCTAATACAGTACATGTAGTTCTATATCTATGTACTCATTAAAAAACACATTTAATGTTCAACTAAATTGCAGTGTGTTAACTGCGATCTTACCACAGATACGGGTAGTGTGAACGCTCCAATGTTTATCATAATAAAGGACCACAGATTGCCCATGTATTATATGTACAGACTATTACGTGGAGGCGCCGTGAGGTATGCAACATTAGCGGCAAACGGGTCATGATTTACAATCCACTTATGCCACAACAACGCAGACCGCTTCTTGAGATCATGACTAAAGAATCTTCTATATTACAAATTGTTGTACACATTCTATAAGCCTCATTTATTGCGCACAATAGAGAAACACATTACGGGAACACGTCACATGATACGCGTACCAAGTTTAGTTGTGAAGTTTAATTACGGGGTTTGGCTGATATAGTAAAATACAAACCAGACCCTATTCCTAATAATCCAATCGAATTACATTGGTTTGTTTGTAATACAGTTAGAGAGGATATGATTGGCCATGGAATAACGTTAATTTTTAATACGAGTCAAAGAATGAGTTTTTCCGAGTTGGAAATAGAGTTGCATTGCCTAGATCATTGTTCCTGACCCGTTCAGCCCTATATAAATACCTGGAATGGACTGTAATATGTTAGTTTCCCGACCAAATCAGTCGTCACAAAATGATTTTCAGACTTGTCCATTTATACAAAGGGGGTGTTTGTTTTCTAAAACATATGCAAATCACTTGCAAAAGTGCAGATCCTGATACATCTGGATCTACAATGTTTAACGATTATTTGCAAACAGTTCAGATCCTGATGCGACGACTGGTTAATCTGGATTTACACTGGTTGCTAACGCTGCAATATTTCGTGTTGAAAGGGTTAATGCCTGACCGCGTAGAAAAGTAATAACACTGGTTTTCTTGGCGATACGTTGGCCACCATTCGTATACCACACACGTGCTAGTAAAAGGGGGCGGGCATGTACCCACCCACCCATGCACAGTACGGCTGTTAACGTTTACAGCTCAGCTGGGAGACCACAGACCGCCCGCAATATGTGTTTGTACCCGGGATATATGCCAAATATCTTACATACGAATTATGCACATGGAATATATAGAGGATATTGCCTGGGTGATAATGGTTTAATATGACAGTTACAGTGCCAACTGTTTTATGAAATGAGTCAACGAGTTTAATATTGTATCAGCATAAATGTTAACATAATTATATGTATTGCATAATCACCCATTGAAGGTGTTTTGGTCACTTAGTGTGTTTTCCGTAACACCATTAATTGCATTTTATTATTAACTTATTATTTAATACACTGATAATACACCAGCAACCCATTTTATGAAATAAAATAATGGAAATCAATGGACCCAGAGAAATTGATACCAGCATGGTGAACATGATGTAGAATATATTATATGTGACTTTGGGCTAACAACTACCGAGTATCGTAGTATAAGCATCACTCGACTAAGCGAACATGGCACATGACCTTTCAAATGTCTTTCATTGTATTACAGTGAAACCTCTCTAAACCGGACACCCTGGGACGTCCCGAGGGTGTCCGGCTTAGAGATGTTTCACTGTAAATCAGGCATTTGATCATTATGAGCCATAGCTGTGTGCTATGCGATCACGAACATACATTATCACCCGAGATCAATGACCAAGAAACTCATAAAAAAATGAGATCACATGTGTTTTCTTGGTGTCCGGTTTAGAGAGGTTCCACTGTACATGCAATATAATACGCTGGAAATGTGTTATAAGATACCTCCCGTATCATATGACCATGATTTACCGACACAATTTGTGGAAATTCGCCATATATATTATAGTTTAGTAAACAGCGTCTAAGGTTGAAACAAACTTCATTACGTCATTTTCGAGATCAATATCTGTCTGATATAACAATAATACAGGATAATTATTATGTAAATTATGTTTTCACTGATTAAATGGTCAAGAGTTCATACCATAAACTGGCATAATCCGATATCGTTGGAGCGGGTTTCGCCATTATTTATACAGGTATATACTGTACACTTTATTTCTGCAAGACGTTAAATGTTTAAATATATACACAAGCATAGTGTACATGTCAAAATACATGACATGCATATGAAATGGTCCACTGTAAATCTGACATGTGGGCACTTCATGCCACATTCTAGTATTTTGCAATCATGAAAAGTCATTGTAATCAGAGACACATAACGGTGAAACACATCTACGGTAAACATCTATAAAGGTTTAGAGGGGTTCCACTGTACTTTAGTTGCACACACAGAAACCACGTATTTGCTTAATTATGCTGGGGTTCAGTACCATTTATCTCAGACATGAATATATCTTCGTCGTTGAAAAGCACACACACGTCTCTCAGCTGTTCAGATACTTGAGTTACAGTGGAAGCTCTCAAAACCGCACACCTGGAAACCCGAAGTGTGTTTAACCCTTTGAACCCGAAACCCGCTATAGCTGTTCACGCAAAAAGTGCAGATCCAGATGAGCCGGCTCGTAACGAGCCGTCTCATCAGGATCTGCACTTTTTGAAGGTAATGTTCATATTTTTCAGAACACAAAATACCCCGGCAGTTTTCATAAATGGACTAGTCTTAAAACCATTTAATGACGGTTGGATTGGTTGCAAAATTAACATATCAAAATCCTTTCCAGATATTTAGGGGTGAAAGGGCTAATTTTGATGGTCTTCTGTGTAATTTATCTCTGTTTCGTCATTATTGAAAAACATGTATTCACGTGTCTCGTATAGTGTTCACATGCCCCGATATGTCCAGTTTAGAGTTGTTCCACTGCACGTGCATTGCCTACTATATTAACAAATATTCACATTTGCCCACACTATAGACAGTGGAACCTCTCTAAACCGGACAACCTGGGATATCCCCATGAGGTCCGGTATAAAGAGGTATCACAGTAAATCAGACAGTTGTTCACTCTGAGCCATGTGTGTGTGCTGCGCGATGGCGAACATGCATTATCACCCGAGATAAATGACCAAGAAACTCATCAAAAATAAGATCACGTGTCTTTTCTTGGTGTCCGGTTTAGAGAGATTCCACTGTATACACAAGTACTAAAGGCATATGCGAAATAAAACACTTATTCCTAATCCACGTGGACTGACCGGGGGGCTCGTTTCACTAAACATCGTATGACTAAAATGTTCTGGAAATTTCAATTGATGGATTTACATTTATTGAGCATAGGCTGCATATGCAGCCTATGCTCAATAAATGTAAATCCAATAATTGTTTACAAGAAAACATTGTTAATGTGAAATTTACTGACTATCATAACTTTGAACTTACGAACATTTTAGTCGTACGAAGCTTAGTGAAACGGCCCCCTGAACCGTATGAATATAAACTTCAATGGTCGGGGCCCTTGTTATGTACGGAAGCCCATTAAGGCCACTTCACTTTTTTTAATTTCCATTTATTCAAGATGTTTTCTTGAATTTTCAAGATCTTTTCTTGAATCTTTAAGAAAAGATCTTGAAAATTCAAGAAAATCTGTTGAAAATTCAAGAAAACATCTCGAAAATTCAAGAAAGTATCTTGAAAATTCAAGAAAGTATCTTGAAAATTCAAGAAAAGATAACAAAAAAACTGAAGTGGCCCTAACGGGATTCCGTACCACGTGGAGTGACCGGAACCGTATAAATATAAACTTCAATCGTCGGGGCCCTTGTTATGGCAGGTATACGTCGCTCGTTATGGTGGTTTATGGCCTACGTGTTGTAGGGCAAATTATCCCGCGGAAATTGACACTACATCAAACGGACAGTTTCCACGGGGCTTTTTATTCGGGTTCACAAGGGTCCGCTAGGGGTCACAGGAAACAGTTATGGATGGTGTGTTTGCACAGGGTTTCGTCATTAATCGATCAGTTGATGAAACACATATGGCTCACTTATCATTATACTGTAAGTGATATGTTGTATTTAATTTATTATTTGCGTGTGTATGGCGCATATTTAACGGGGAAGCTACAGTCTATGCGTTCATGAGTTTGAAATTTATGTCTATTTAATATAAAGTCGTATAGGATGTAAAGAAGATACATCAAACGTAGACAGCTGTCTTGGTATGTTCACGACCATATATAAGGTCATATATATTATTTTTCTTTTGCGTATATGACATTTATGTTGCACGTGTAATATGTATTTAACAATATATGCACGTGTAGTGGTGTTGATGATAATACTTAAGGTACACGTACGTATAAAATGCACACTTTTCGAAATTCTGCGATAGTGTGTATTAAAATCATAATCATATGCAGCCAACCACTCCAAAGGTGGTACAAAACACGTCACAAATGTCTAAATGGACTTTGTGAGGTTTGAGATTAGTGTAGTTGCTAATAACACGAAAATCCGTATAGTTTGACCAGTAGCCTATTTCATCAACTTGCAAAGTATACTTATATAGCAAAGTATAGTTTCAGGGAGAAATTTTCAATTTAAAGATAAATTTATTAAATTTTATTATACTGAATTTATTACATTATCACAGCCATTTTGGCTGTGATAATGTAATACATTCAGTATAATAATTCTGCATACATTTAATCATCAAATATATGCAGTCGTTAGTTCTATATGAAAAAAATGTATTTCGGGAGAAATAAATGATTTCTCCCTCAAAGTATAGTTTGCTGGAAAAGTATACTTTGCAATTTTGATGAAATCGGCTACAGGGCACATCTTGTTTGCTATTCCGTCACTAAGCTGCTTATTGCCATCAGCACTTACGTCCGAGTACGACAGTGTGGATATAAAACGGTGAATATACACTAATTGCAAATATCTGGGACCATAATTGAGACACGCCGTGTGATTTTGTACCTTCGAAAATCTGCGTAATTTCATGAAATACTTTCACAAAAGTTATAATAATTTCCGTAAATGGCTTTAAAAGTTGACAACAGTTTCAGAGTACATGCGGAATATAATTTGATGATTAAAAGTATGAATGTCAAAGTCAAAGCCGGATGTGGTTACATCACATGATAGTCAATAACGATAATCTTCCGGAAGCTGGTACCGGAAGTAAAGTTCCCAAGGTAGTATTATTTCCGAAAATGGTGGACCAGAGGTAAAGTTCCTATGGTATCACTCGACTGTAGCAACCCGGATGTGGTTTATACTGAATTTATTACATAAAATGGCTGTGATAATGTAATACAAAATAAAAAAAATTATCATTAAATTGAAATTTCTCCCTCAAAGTGTACTTAGCAAGATAAGTATACATTTGCAATTTTGGTGAAATATGCTACTGGTTATTTCCTGTTTGTTTCCAACCAGGTTCTCTAACACTTCGGCACAGCACAGGCGCTTTGTGGTATGGACGACACAAGCCTCTTTAACTCATACCCGATTTTACTCAGATATTAAATACAAATGTATCAACAACGTACGACGCTCGACATCTGTTCAACCAATGTATTATTTACCTTGTGTCCGGCTCGCTAATTCAGTAATTGTAATGCGCGCGACGGCTGAGACCCTGCAGGTCCCAGCCTCCGTGCCCGTTACAATTACTGGATTAGAGAGCCAGGCACAAGCTACACTATGGCCACTTCCGTTGGTTGAACACACGGCGAATGTAATGTCTTGTATTTAATATACTATACCACAAAGCCAAGGTGCATGATCACGTGGTTATAACAACAACAACAACAGTGGCTTGAAAGTATTATTTGATATTTTCCTTAATATAAAACGGATTTTGATGAAATATGGCGCAGCAAACGCGTCTTCATGAGCTGCATTTGGTGGTCCAGGGAGTTTGGCACGACAGAAGTTCGGGTGAAAATACAGAGACCACAAAATGCAGCTTAACAAGACGCGTTTGATGCGCCATATTTCATCAAAATCCGTTAAGTAATAAGGACACTATAACATAATATGTACATGTACTTTGAATCAGATGGATTCTGGAAATTTCAGTACTTGTTGTTGTTGTTAGTACCACGTGATCATACATCTTGACGCCAACTGTTAGAGGTGTTCAGACTGTATATGGAGAGAAAATATCACACTGAATATTACACCATTCAAAGTAAATACAGATTATATTGGCATTCAATAACCACAACCGCCAGACGAGTAAACACATTTGGAAGTTTGTACATCATGCAAAGAGTGAAATTGAAAATAAACAATCAAATACGAGACACGTTCTGTGTAAATATGGCTTATTACTCGCTGCATACGGAATTGACTAGAAATAAGAGTAGTATCTCGTTGCACACGGAATTGACTAGAAATAAGAGTAGTATTATTGTAGTATAAACATTTTAATTTCAACAATTGTCTACTTTCATTCTATCATTTGAACACTCTCGGTTATATGTTGACCCTTAGACCGCTACTCACAACAATTTTCGTCTACTGTTGCCTTTATATCTTGCATTATTTCTCAATAAAACATGGTGTGACAGCACTTGGGAATCATTTCCTTTGGAAATGATTCTCAAGTGCTGTCAAACCATGTTGTAAATTATTCTAAAGTGCTGTCAAAGCATGTTTTTGATGAATAAAATGGAAAATAGAAAATAAACGGCAGACAACAAAAAATTAAGATAGCGGTGTAAGGGTTAATAATTAAATAATCCTGGAAGACGTTACTATCTTCAAGATGACATATTCAGGATCAATGCAGCGTGATAGTTTATCTGTGACACTTATCTGTCATGTGTGACACTAATAGTCACACATTCCTGACAGAAAGTAATGTCACATCAAACTGATGTGAACAGACCATCTGCATTGATCCTGCAAATCTGAGAATGCAAACATTGACTATTTGTTAATGTTTATTTAATATTCAAGTTATACAATTGAAACATGAGTAATGTGTGTTGTTCTCAGTCGCCGTTCCAAACGCAGCCCGAATGTATGGAACGCCAAATTTAGCTCCAAATGATTTAGAGAGCTCTTCACTTGATTTGGCGCTAGCTCTGAATATGTAATACTAGCTCTATAATTATTTAGAGCTATAACATTAATTATTTGAGTTTAAACTCAATTAATAATTAGAGCTAGCATTAATTATTTTAGTTTATGTAGTGTATTTGGAGCTCCGTGCGAATGTTCTGGCTGTCACGCTGGGCCGCTTGCTTGTAAGTTACTTACTTGTAAGTAGCACTGCTGGACAGCCAGAACATGCTGGTTAATCCAAACGTCCAAAGGATTGGGGTTATTTTCTCCGATGGCGGTCCACATTCTCCCCTCTGTGGCAACGTTCCTATGAGACACGCCATGTGATTTTGTACCTAAGAAATGTGAGATATTTCACGGAAGAAAATATTTAATTTACAGTAGCTTCCGTAAATGACGTCGAAAGATGACGAACTTTTCATAGCAAATGCGGAATTCCGCATTTGCTATGAAAAGTTCGTCATCTTTCGACGTCATTCACAGAAAATATCACAGTTTCTGTAAATATAAAAAATCGCCCATATTCTTAGGTACAAAATCACATAGCGTATCTCATATGCTCCTGTCATAGACACGCTACATCAATATATCATTCTGCTGGCGTGTATGTGGTTATGACGAAGTCGTATAGATGAGAGTAAATGAAGCATTTGGCGTCTCGAGTTGCCAGCGATGTCTAGTTTGGCTGGGTTAATAATATCTTGGCAACGTTCTGAAAATGGAAATGGATTGCCGAGGCACACAGATACATCATAGTGAATATAATAGACACGTTTCCAAAAGCCGTCTTGGCTTTCTAAAAGGTTCTATAGCTTCAGTTAGTATATCGATGGTTCGTTAGATATGATGAAGGGTCCTTTACTGCATGTAAATAACCTACATGTACTACAATATGTACGTCTATTGACCATCTCGAGGTCGGGACCGCTGTTTCAAAGAAATCGAAGGCCCAGCTGGTCCCTATGAGATGCATTAGGGCTAGTAAAATGCGCACCCAACCAGGGGATCGAGCCCGGGACCTCTGTAGCCTATTTCATCAACATTGCAAAGTATACTTATCTAGCAAAGTATACTTTGAGGGAGAAATTTTCAATTTAAGGATAAATGTATTAATTTTTATTATACTGAATTTATTACATTACCATCCTAATTCTGCACTTACCAGCAATTTAGTCGTACGAAGTTTAGTGAAACGGGCCCAATAAGCATAATTATCCCGTCAACATATAGTGCGCACATGCCATGAAACACGGTGTAGTGAAACATTGTTGATATCCTGTCAATACGACCTAATCACTGCGTATGAATATGTGCGATGGCTGGGGTTATTTGTATTGCATTTTAAAGCTATTTGTAGGTGTTGACGGGATCGCTCATCCCATTTCCTAAGCATTGCCAGATATATTTTCCCATTCACGACACTAACCTACTATTCTCTATACACCGTCAGCCTGACTGATGGGTGTGTAAGGCCGATGCGGAGCAATGTTGGTCGAATAAGTTTTAAGGCGTTTTTTTCTCAGCCGGGGTTGTGGCGAGGGGGGGGGGGGTGAATAGGAATACGAAAATCAATATAATGTACTTGCGGATCTTACTTCAAAATGATATGAGCGAAGCACGAAGACGATCATGTACTTGAATCAGCTTATTATTCCAGTGCAACCATCCTAAATCGGACACACTGCATGGGGACCTCCAGGATGTAGATATGTAACAGTTGCACCTTATGTTTGCATTGCTTGGACAGGCGCGGATCCAGGATTTCGGGTTAGGGGGGGGGGCGTAACTATTTTGCAATACTTGACTATATTATCGAACGAGCTAAGCTCGTTCGATAATATAGTCAAGTATTGCAAAATAGTCGACCGAGCGGAGCGGAAAAATGCATGGAATACATGACACTTGGCATGAAACGTGCCTTGTAACTTGTAAAAAATCTTTACTCGGCGAATTTTAGGGGGGGCGCGCGCCGGGTCCGCCCCCCCCCCCCCCCCCCGCCCTGAATCCGCCCATGTTGGATACATATGTTTCCGTTTACCGCAATACAACCTCAGTCTGGTGCATACGTTCATGACTGTGACATCAATCTTAATATTATAAAGTACGTTGCATACAATATGGTAATATATAACGGCGCTTGAAATCAGGTTCAACCGAGACATGTAGCAGCTTGCACGTGCATTTATAATATGTTATACAATGGGGCAGTAGTAATACATTGGAACCTGTCTAAACCCGACACCAAGAAAGTAGCTGTGATCTTATTTTTCATGACTTCTTGGTAATTTATCTCAGGTGATACTGTCTTTTCGTGATCGTGATCGTGATCGTGATCGTAGCTAGTTATTTCCCTTTGAATCTGTTAATAGAAATCCGGTCCAAATTGTATATTTTAGGGTCTTATTGCTTGTAAAAAGGGCGACTGTCGCACGATTTGTTGTGTAAAGGACCATTATAGTGTTTTCGAATAGTGTTGATCCTGGTTATCCTACATATGTGCACAGTCTGATCCGGAACTGCATTGTTTGTCAGATTCATATTTTGCCACTTATTATTAATTTTATTTCAAACGGTGTAGACTCAGATGAGACTGCACATATCTGATCTGGGTCTACCCTGTTCGCAGTTTTAATTTTTGCTCTATTCAATCAGGAATAAACTCTAAAACCGGATATCTATAAATAGATTTGCAAAGGGAAATAACTAACTAAGATCAACCATTGGTGAGAACATAGCAGTGCAAAGAAATTGGTGCATGCAGTCGTGGATAGTTGTGTATGCATATTCTCTAGTGTACATAGAGAATAGTAGGTTAGTGCCGTGAATGGGAAAAAATATCCGGCAAGGCTCAAGAACTTCTTTATTTCTCATCAGAATTATATGTTGTGACCACTCATTTGAACCGTCTCGCCGAGACGGTTCAAATGAGTGGTCACAACATATACTTTGGTTCAGAAATAAGGAAAATAGATAGAGAATAGTAGGTTAGTGCCGTGAATGGGAAGGCTCAGGAAACGGGATGGGCGAGGCTCTGCCGAGCACATCCCGTTTCCGTGCCGCGCCAGATATTTTTTCCCATTCACGGCACTAACCTACTATTCTATTGATCCCGTCATCACAAATGGCTGTAAAATGCAAAAATTGTATTGATTGGATATCAAAAATGTTTCACGGCACCGTGTTTAACGGCACATATATACGCACTGTGTTGACGGGATAAATACGTGTTAAGTGTGCATACGTACGGAGCCCCGCAGGGGACATGGATTTTGTTTTATTAATTCGTTCCCACAAAATAACAATTCGTTCCCTCAATTTAACAAGTCGTTCTCTCGAATTAACAATTCGGTCCCACGAAATAACAATTCGTTCCCTCAATTTAACAATTCGTTCGAATTCATAAAAAAAAGAGTTATACGTCCCCTGCGGGGCACCGTAGATACGCACACCCAGTATAGTTCATTGTTTTTTATTACACCAACGAGGATTTCGCCTTATGTATTATATTCACTTAATTCTTTGATGCATGCATTTTCCGGTATATTTCATTATCAATTTATTATATAAGCGTAATGTGTTCAATATACGCTGAATAGCTTTAGACTTTGTACTGTGTGACAGTGTGAATTATACGGAGCCCCGCAGGGGACATGGATTTTGTTTTATTAATTCGTTACCACCAAATAACAATTCGTTCCCTCGAATTAACAATTCGTTCCCACGAAATAACAATCCGTTCCCTCAATTTAACAATTCGTTCTCTCGAATTAACAATTACTTCCCACGAATTAACAATTCCTTCCCGTGGGAACGAATTGTTAATTGAGGTACGAATTGTTATTTCGTGGGAACGAATTAATAAAAAAAAATTATACGTGCTGTCTGCATGTACAATGTTTTGTCATTCAGAGGCCTTACTGTAAGCAGCTATAATACAATTGAATGGGTCAGTTGAAAAATGGGGCTTAGCCCCCATTTTTCCACTGACCCCTTCAATTACAAAGACCCAATGTATAGGATATGCAGGAGTGCTGGGATGTGTACTGGTGGCGGATGGTTTACGGTCCGACCTGTCCACCGACCATCCAGTTTATGTCATGTTTATTACAGTAGTAGACACATTCATCGCTCATTGGTTGTAGGTGTGACAAGTTTCATCACCGCATGCTTATAAAGGTGTCCCACAGCTTGACGGGATACAAACCTACGCCTTTCTATAACATGCTACTGACGGAGCATTAATTCACTTTATGCATAAATAAACCGCGTAAATTTGTCACAAGGTACACCTGATCAGAGATGATATTTATATGAATGACGAGCACCGTCTCGTGTGCGTCAGACCAGGGGGCCGTTTCACTAAACTTCGTACGACTAAAATGTTCGTAAGTGCAAACTTATGATAGTCTGTAAATGTCACATTAACGATGTTTTCTGGTAAATAATGTAAATCCATCAATTTAAATTTCCAGACGATTCTAATTTTGCACTTATGAACATTTTAGTCGTAAGAAGTATAGTGAAACGGGCCCCGGGACTTGTAGCCGATTCCACCTATTGGCTTGTAATGTTATTGACCATGGACTGGCATTTGAATATCTCAGTGACCGGTAGTGGGTTGTATATGGGAAACTGTGTACACAATAACAAAAACCAAGTGGTCCTACACACGTTTTTTATATTTGCCGCTTTTGTTACCTGGGAGTTGAATTGGGTTATTGACCATTATAAATAAAGTAGTAAGATTATTACTGATCCTGTTGCTCTTGGTGGGGGGGGGAGGGGAGGGAGCGGGAGGGTCAAGTGATTTTGGTGTGGCGAGGACCTGGCACCAGATCAGGATAATTCTGATTTCAGGTCTGAATATACAGTTTTTTGTTGTAAATATTCAGTTCTGATTTTGTGATCCCCCCGTTTATATATGTACTTGAACATGTACATGTACTTGTACAGGTAATATATGCGCATGTCAAAGTCTATCTATTTCCGCTACAGTTAAGTACCAACGTTGTATGATTTCACAAGGAGTGTTTCTTTACGGATGTTAAAGTTAATTTACGACCTTCATTAAAAATCAACGACACCATACGTCGTAAATCATAATACATGTTAATAAACATTGCTTGAGAGTCAACAATAAACAATAAGTTTAAGCGGTTTCCCTTTGAAGTAATTCATAAACAATTGCCATACGAGATTGTGTACAACTCGAAAACGTTATAATTCGTGAAGTACATAATGTATGTACGTCATTTAAAAAGCAGTCCTGTGGAGTGTATTGAGGGATGGATTCCAAGGTGCATGATCACGTGGTTACAACAACAACAATGTCGCCCACTCCAAAGTAAATATTATTTGATAGTTTCCTTAATATGCAACGGATTTTGATGAAATATGACGCAGCAAACGCGTCTTCATGAGATGCATTTGGTGGTCCAGTGAGATTGGCACAGACTTCTGTCGTTTTTGCGAAGAATCGATTTCCGTGTCAGAGACACGGAAATCGATTCTTCGCAAAAACGACAGAAGTTTGGGCGAAAATACAGAGATCACCAAATGCAGATTAACAAGACGCGTTTGATGGGCCGTATTTCATCAAAATCCGTTACGTAATAAGGACAATATAAAAGAATACGTACTTTCAATCGGATGGATTCTGGAAGTTGCAGTACTTGTTGTTGTTCTTGTTAGTACCACGTGATCATACACATTGGATTCTATAAATACAAATTTGAACCCACAATGTGTCTACAGATCCCGACCCATCCCATCCGAAGCTCAATTTTCGGATTACTTTGACCAAGTTAATGATGAACAGTGTGGTCAGCGTGTAAGTGCACACACGAACGAACACGACATGTTGGAACCAACCTGTCGTGTGTGTTCGTGTGTGCACTTACACGCTGACCCCACTGAATATACACATGTTTTTCTCCTGAGCATCGCTGATAATATTTCTCGTTTCAAACTAAACGAAAATTTTGTTACCACTCCTGTGATCTCGAGACTGTTCAAATGAGTGGTAACAACGTATACTTTCATTAATAATTAATGAAAAAATGAACATTCTTTGTAAATTGTGCTACAAGTGAATTTAACCCGTATGTAAGGGAAAGGGCCGACCTCGTACATGTAGCCGATTACACCAATATTGCTAATCATACTTATCTAGCTAAGCATACTTTGAGGGAGTAATCATTTATTATTCCCGAAATGCATTATTTCATATATAACTAATGACTGCATATATTTGATGATTAAAAGTATGCAGAATTATTATACTGAATTTATTACATTATCACAGCCAAAATGGATGTGATAATGTAATAAACACAGTATAATAAAATTAATAAATTAATCCCTGGAATTGAAAATTTCTCCCTCAAAGTATACTTAGCAAGATAAGTATACTTTGCAATTTTGGTGATATCGGCTACAGGTTGCAAGCTGTGCGAGGAAAAGTCGATGATTGATTACCCATAACGAATGAAGGACACAAAGAACATATATTACAAAACTATTCGACTAACAGGAAAACAATAATAAGTAAACACATCAACAGGCAAAACCTACACAAACTGGAAATCAGATGTATAAATATTTATGTTAGAATTACGGAAACGATTCGTATTCACTCGGGAGCTCTTCGGCCTATTCCGTAAATCGCCAGTACTGCCGCCAGTATGATGATGAACCCGTGTTTCATGTCTGCTTGTGGACTGACAAAGGAGGCGGGTGATAGAGAATAGTAGGTTAGTGCCGTGAATGGGAAAACATATCCGGCAAGGCTGAAGAATTTCTTTATTTCTCATCAGAAGTATATGTTGTGACCACTCATTTGAACCGTCTCGGTCACAACATATACTTTGGTTCAGAAATAAGGAAAATAGATAGAGAATAGTAGGTTAGTGCCGTGAATGGGAAAACATATCCGGCAAGGCTCAAGAATTTCTTTATTTCTCATCAGAAGTATATGTTGTGACCACTCATTTGAACCGTCTCGCCGAGACGGTTCAAATGAGTGGTCACAACATATACTTTGGTTCAGAAATAAGGAAAATAGATAGAGAATAGTAGGTTAGTGCCGTGAATGGGAAAACATATCTGTGTTGACGGGATAAACTGTTATATGCTTCGTTATAAGGTCAATACAGTGAGACGTCTCTAAACCAGATTCCCAGGGTGTCCGGCTTACAGAGGTTTCACTGTAAATCAGGTGTTTGATCAGTCTGAGCCATAGGTGATTGCTATGCGATCACGAACAGACATTATCACCTGCGATACATGACCAAGAAATTCATCAAAAATAAGATTGCATGTGTTTTCATGGTGTCCGGTTTAGGGACGTTCCATTGTAATGACAGGAAAGCGAATAGAACACATACATTTGATGGGATGTCCCCAGGGTGTCCGGTTAGAGAGGTTCCACTGTAGTGTTAACGCAGTGTTCAAATACATTTCAGGGTAACCGTTGGTATTGGTGTAGTACAACCCAGTGCTCCAGATAAGCAGCGTATTTGCTTAAATACCCAAATAAAATTGCCAAATACCCAGTTCAAATCAGAAGTAGCGAGTATCAAAAAGCGATAAATAAATTGTGGTACATTTATCATGCTGCAGAAAACAATAAACAAACCACAAATATAGCATATTTTTCTTATTTTCCATGAAAACACATCTTGGTATTTCATTACTATTTGTCAGAAGCAAGATGGGTATTCCACTGACAGAATAGAGAACAGTACAGACCCTGATGAGAATGCGTGGATTCGCAGGCTGATCCGGGGCTACACTGGTCGCATATCCCTCCCATAAGCCCAATTTCTCCAGTCACAGCCACATATCTTCCTTATAACAAGCAGAAAGTATCCTTATTAGATAGCAGGAGTGTGTTCTCGCAGATCGGGAGCTATATAGGCCGACAACATTTTGAAGGGGTCAGTGGAAAAAGGGGGCTAACTAGCCCCCTTATTCCACTGACCCCTTAAATTCCCATCTGCCCCATGATTAATGTCATAGTTATATACGTGGAGCAGAATGTGAGAGAAATAGGATAAAATTGATTTCATAAGAAGCGAGGCTATGATTAATTTCTTGTGACATCGGTCAACGAATTTAATAAATATACTAGCGAACTTTAAAAACGCCTCACCCTGATTTGTGTGCTGCACAACTACATGTAGTTTACAATTGAAACAGCTATTCTGTGTAAATACACATTTTATGCATACGTGACAATTTCATTAAGTTCTCATGATTGAATACGTTCACATGACGTAACTGCCAGACCACTGTATGTCGCAAGAAGTTATGGAATGGTGAATCTTTAGTAACGTGCATGGAGCACTACGGTTGATCTGGACATGTTGAATCGCCTGGCAACCACATGCTTCGAAAACTCCCAAAGGTCTGTGTCTGTAATTTGCATTTATTCTTGGCATTGAAACACTGTTTTGAACCTTTAATAACTTTCGTGCATTCAATGTGTTAGCAAAACGTGCTGCGTATTCACTGACAAACTTTTCTCTAGGAAGTTGCACGTGCATTTCCAGTAAATTCGTTCAGGAGGAACGGTGATTCGCTGAGTGCACAGAGCGTCACGGTTGACTGGATAAACCAAGAGTAGGTTAGAATGAGCATGTAGGTAGTCATATTTATCCCGTCAACACAGTGTGTATGTGTCGTGAAACACGGTGCCGTGAAACATGTTTGATATCCTGTCAATACGACCTAATCACTGCGTATGAATATGTGTGGTTGTCATAATAGTCGATTCTCCGATTTTGAGGATGCGGCTGAGGTTATCTTTTTTGCATTTTAAAGCTATTTTTTAGTGTTGACGGATAAATAGAATAGTAGGTTAGTGCCGTGAATGGGAAAAATATCTGGCACCTTGCCAGATATTTTTCCCATTCACGGCACTAACCTACTATTCTCTATTTACGTACACTTCATTACAAGTCTCTACTACAAGTAATGACTGTATACTCGCATATATACAGTGAGGAATGTTTAAAGTCCGCCAGTGCTCTGGTGATATTAAATTAACAAACGTGTTAGGTTTTAATTATAATATAAGGACAGTGAAATACATTGAAGCTGGACTAACAATGTATAATAGGTTAGCAGTGAAATAACACCGTGTATTACCCTAACCCATTCCTTTCGGAATACACCTTTACGGGTATGCTAGAATATTTTCTGTAACCGTCTCGTTTCCATATACCGTAAAGATTCTTCACGCCCGTCTATTAGAATCACAACTGGCTCCGAAGTCCAGGGTGGGCGTTTAATAGAGGCAAGTGTTAATCAGCAAAGGGAAAATGATAAAAAAGATACGATGTTCTGCTATCTGAACAAAAACGTACATTGTATAGTATACTAGTGTAAAATGATCTTAATTCACTGTGCTACATGTGATACACTGAACATGACCCTTAATAATCTTGTACTATTGGTCTTCTGTGAAGCGAATTACAGCTGGTGTATGATCGTATATCGAAGCATATCAAATTAGCAATGTGACGCTTGAGAAGTCACGTTGGATATGTAATGTTACACAATCGTGTGAAAACATACCTGAGAAATGCGATGTATGTGACATTGGGTGAAGCTGATGTAAACGAGTCGACAAAATCAGTGTTTATTTCGACAATGTGTATCAATGTGGGATCGTAGCTAGGTATTTTCCCTTGCAAAATCTATTTATAGAAATCCGATCCTTTGTTGTATTCCTGCGTTCATTTCTTACTGATTAGCACAACAAAGGAGTATTGCGAACAGAGTAGACCCAGATCAGACTGCACATCTGTGCAGTCTGATCTGGATCTACACTGATTGCAATAGCATTAATAAGTGTGAAAATATGTAGTCCCAGATCAGAGTGCGTAGATCTGTAGGATGATCTGGATCAACACTAGTTGAAATCACTATAATTGCTCCTTTTCACAACAAATCGTGCTACATTCGCCCTTTTTACACGCAGTAAGGCACTAAACTACAAAATTTGGACAGGATTTCTATAAATAAATTCAACGGGAGATAACTAGCTACGATCCCCCATTGCTCAGTGAATTATGTATCTCTGATGCGTTTATTCCACTGTGAGTCCATATCTATATTATGTCCAGTTGTATTGCATAGATAGCTTAGCAGTGAAATAACACATTGTATTAACTCATTCCTTTCGCAATACACCTTTACGGGTATGAAATTTATTAAAGATTATAAATTATTTTTGTTATTTCTCAATGACAGTATATGTAGTGACCACTCATTCGATCCGTTTCGACGAGACGATTCAAATGGTGGTCATGACATATAATTATAAGCGCATAGAAGGAAAATATTTAGGATTTTCCACAAACATAATGGCGTATTCTCAGCATGAAAAGGGTTAAACACCAGAATGCACTACTGTCTGACGAACTTTTGGCTATTAAACATATTAAAACGTAACTACTGTTTCATCAATAATAAAAAGTCACTCTCTCCAAAGAAAATTTATTTGATGAAATTCCATCAAATATTCATTTTATTGCGAAGAAACGATTTTCCTATGGGAATTTAACATGGGAAAAAAAGGCGGTGAAGTGACGGTGAGAGTCGAACAACGAAATATTTTGGAAATTGACTCTGAAACCTGTATAATAGCTTGAGCTTGGAAATGATGTAAGGAAGAAAACAAAACAATTTTTTTAAATCTATTTTAGCCCCCTATTCCTATAGGAAAATCTTCGCCATAAAATTTTGTTATTGATGAAAAACTACTTAAATATTTTTTTTAGATTTAATGTGTTTAATTGCCAAATGTTCGTCGACAGAAAAACGCGGCACAGACAGTAGTGAATTACATATGCAAATGAGACTGCTGCAGAAACACCCCATGCGATATATATAGCTTCATTGTATGACGATATGTTTATGCAAGAAAAACTATACGTTAACATTTGTGTTAATTTAATATGACATTTATTAAATCGGTTGACCTCGGCATAATCTCGTTTCATATGAAATCGGTAAGTTCTTTAATAAATAGCATATGGGTTGATCACTCATGTAAGCTGATCTGGGTCTGCACTGGTTGTAAAGGCCTTAAGCCATATTTCTCCATTCACAGTCATGTATGTTACTCACCGCGATAAAAATTAAGTAGATTGTGATTTTGAGCAGTGTTAGCCCTTATCAGATTGTGATATGGATATAGATATATGTTGGTCGCAAAAATGAATAAGCCCCTTGTTGTCATGGCGAGTCACATCTGGGGGCCGTTTAACTAAACTTTGTACAATTAAAATGTTCGTAAGTGCAAATTTAGGATCGTCTGTAAAATTAAATTGATGGATTTACATTTATTGAGCATAGGCTGCATATGCAGCCTATGCTCAATAAATGTAAATCCATCAATTGTTTACAAGAAAACATTATTAATGTGAAATTTACAGACTATCATAATTTTACACTTTACGAATATTTTATTCTACGAAGGCCCTCTGGTTACTGAAACGATGATGGCACACACAATAAAGACATCACAAAGATAAATTTCAATAGGTTTTAATATCATAAAATTTATTAAATTCAACATAAGTAACGAAGGTACACATATGTATACCTTACACACTAGTTTTCAAATGCTTCGTAAGAACACCATATCTATGCGACTGTGACTATGGAGAAATGGGGCATATGGGTTTTGCGACCACAGTCTGATCAGGATCTGCACTGGTCGCCATTACATCAACGATTCACCCGTTGTGGTTCTAACTAATCTAGATAGTTATCAGGCTACATGAGTGTGCTCTTTGATCAGGGGCTTCACTGGTCGCATATCCCATAAGCCCCATTTCTCCAGTCACAGCCACGCTGAGAAAATGTAACATGCGATATTTGCAACAATAATTTGAAACACGTCAAGCGAGTTTGTACCTTCGGACATCTGCGTAATTTCATGAAATACGTTTACAAAATTAACATTTTCCGTACATGGCGTCAAAAGTTTTATAATCCGCATGTACTCTGAAAATTTTGTCAACCTTTGACTACTTTATTTATGAAAATTTTGTAAACATATTTAATGAAATTACGCAGATGGTCCGCAGGTACAAAATCGCATGGCGTGTCTCAATTATTATTGTGCATCATGATCATTTTGCACAGTCACCATGATAGATTTTTGTCTTGTCGTTCTGTAGCCTATTTCACCAACATTGCAAAGTATACTTATCTAGCAAAGTATACTTTGAGGGAGACATTTTCAATTTAAGGATACATTTATTAATTGTTATTATACTGAATGTATTACATTATCACAGCCATTTTGGCTGTGATAATGTAATAAATTCAGTATAATAATTCTGCATACTTTTAATCATCAAATATGGGCAGTGGTTAGTTCTATATGAAATAATGCATTTTGTGAAAAATAAATGATTACTCCCTCAAAGTATACTTTGCTAGATAAGCATACTTTGCAATTTTGATGAAATCGGGTACGGATGGTCACAGTATAGATACAAAGCGTATATCCTGATATATGTCACGAGGTACATTTTATCAGCCGGCAACCTATTTTTGAAAAAAAAAGAGGTGTTGATTTGCGAAATTACCCATAATGTGTTAGTTTGAAAATATGTTTGAAATTGCACATAATTTGAGAAATCACCACAAAGGTTTAAACTGACATGAAGACACACGAACATAATCTGAAAACACCGGAGTGTCTTGAATCAATTGTTTCAACATGGATGTGTAGCTCGCACAGAACGGACTAACAAACAGAATGTTGTATACAGCCGTACGGACGCATGGCTGATCGTTATGTTTAACCCTGATCTGATAAAAAAAAATCACAAAATCCATGAAATGAAATTTAAATTATGAAACTGGTCTCATTCATGAACGACATAAAATATGACACAAACTATTTTATCACGAACATCTGACCTCACTGAAGAAAAAATCAACTGATTTTCTAATAATTCAGAAGGTTGCAGGTGTCACTCCGTGGAAATTACAGAGCAGGACCCATATAGTGCAAGAACCGTCCGTACATTGTCGTCCGCTTTCGTTTTTATATTTTGTCTTCTTATTAATAAAAGAGGATAGCACTTTTGAATCGTTTCCAATGGAACGAAATAAAAACAACAGCACACAATAATATTTAATTCAGCATTGCAAGCCTTAGTACATTTCTACATCCAAGATGTAGAAATGTACTAAGGCTTGCAATGCTGAATTAAATGTTATTGTGTGCCAAGATGTAGAAATGTACTAAGGCTTGCAATGCTGAATTAAATGTTATTGTGTGCCAAGATGTAGAAATGTACTAAGGCTTGCAATGCTGAATTAAATGTTACTGTGTGCCAAGATGTAGAAATGTACTAAGGCTTGCAATGCTGAATTAAATGTTATTGTGTGCCAAGATGTAGAAATGTACTAAGGCTTGCAATGCTGAATTAAATGTTACTGTGTGCTGTTGTTTTTATTTACAGTGTGCTTAATTTTCGTGAAAGTTAATACAGAATTAAAATTTGTATTTAAAATTAAAATATGTAATTAAATTATTAATACATATAACATAATATCATCTACAGTATTGAATATTCATGTAACACAATTACAGAAACCCATGACATTATATGTTAATAATTTAGATTTAATTTTAATTCTTTAATTCACGTTTACAGAAAAAATATATGGTCTTATTTTTAATAATTTAGTTTAATACTGATTTTAATTCTTTACTGGAGTTTTGAAAAATAATAACATGACATCATTATTGTTTTGCCGAAAATAGTATGTTTGAATAGGTGATGACAACTGTCCAGCACAACTGCACAAATCACAACTGCACAAATCACAACTGCACAAATCACAACTGCACAAATCATATTCATAATTGCAAAGTACGCCTTTAATTTAATTTTATTAATTTCCTGCTACTATATGTACAAATCATTGGTGAACGTAATAAATTCTCGATTTTTTTCAGTTAGTAACCCAGTCATAGTTGATGGTGAGTGTGATTCATTTGACCAACAGTCCAATTCATGTGCAATTGAGAATGATTTAATGCAAATGGATGGCACAGGAACATGACCTAGGTTACATGTTACCATCATTTGGTTTTCGCTGCTTAGCAACAGAACGGATTAGAAAACACTATAATTCAAATAATTTCACATAGAAAATTCGTTAGTGTTGAGTTGCATGTACTGCCCTACTTCTCCACATTATATATAGCACATTTGTTTTAGGATCTTTATAAATCCGTTGCATCACATATATATGAGTAGTTTAACCCATTGAAGGCTAAATATACAATATTTTCTATTGAAAAAAAATGTGATTATTTTGTTTATTTCTCCATAAATGTACATGTATATGTTATTACAACTCATTTGAACCGTCTCGTCGAGACGGTTCAAATTAGTTATAACAATATATCATTTCCAGAAGAAATAAGGAAAATAGCGTAATAAATGTAAAAACAATCCTACTACTGTAATTGTATCCTGTCTGTAAAAAAACTTAAAACACCTTTTTATGTATCTATGGTATTGTATACCTTCATATATGTTCGTCAATAAAATAAATATATACGTGCATTCCAATTCGAATGTTTGTATTACCAATTGTAATGTCCAAAGCGACAACTTTGACGACACAATATTGTTAATTAAGGCACAGCAGCGGCCCCTATTCGCTGTCCGTATATACTGTACGGCGAGTAATAGGGCGGAATTGATTGGAGCGACTGGGGTGGGGGTAATCCCGAAGGCACACTGGGTAAACCGGATTTGTATGGATGGTACCGACTCGCGTGAAGCGCACTATTGTTCAAAGGGCTCAAACTGCTTGGATACATTCGTCTCAAGGACGTCGGACTTATACTGCTGGCAGATCCGGCTAACTGTCCATAGAGTCCAGCAATGTCGACCGCCGACGGGATGGATAGTCCTAGTGGCCCGTATGGATAAGGCGCCATCGACTCGGAGCCGGAAGTATGCGTTCTGAGATGTTGGAGAAGTTCCTCTGAGGTGGAGAAACGCTTGCCACAGTATTCACTTCCGGCCATCCAGTTACACACGTGCGGGTGACCTTGGCCCTGTGATAGCAGGTTATGAGCATATAGACTGTGTAAAGACGAGAGTCCAGCTGCGGCGGACGGAATTCCATTGGCGGACGAGAACGGTGTAGGTAATGAGGGAGTGGGTTGGAGGCCGGGTAGGCATAGTCCCTGCATGGATGTTTTCTCCTGCGAACACTGAGTACATCCAGGTGTGTTACACTGTGATGCGAGGTGAGAGTTCTGTGCGGATAAACAATTTGTACAGTAAGGATCCCGACACACTGGCATTGATGGATTCCTCATTCTCGCGTACTGCAGATACTGTGCCAATGCAGAATTCCCGGATTTCAACGCAGCCTGGTGGGCTGCTAAAGCACTTGCATGAGCTGAGGCTAAATATGCAGATTGTCCCGGCGTAGCGTAAGATAGCCCCGACGCCGCGAGTGCGTCAGCCTGTGACATTAATGCGGGTCCATAAGGCAAATGTTGAGAATAGGCTAACGGTCCGCCCGGCAGGCCCGGGTACATGGAATGTAGAAACTTAGATTCGTATGCCGAGTCCACGTCACGTCTGATGTCATACCCGCGTGTTGGAGAGGGCGCGGGTGACACAGACCGGGTCCTTTTCAAAGGTGGGCTGTCTCTATAGTCCTTAGGATTGTCAAACGATTTCTGTCGAACGGGACTTGTCCTCTCTGATGACGATTTTGACACAGAATTTGACACAGGTCTGGTGATAACCGATGTCGGCGAGGCGACAGGGTCACTGGGTTTCCGGTCCTCTGGCAATTTGTATCCTTTCGGCGACGGTACCGCGAGTTTGGGGCTAGATGTCGACAATGGCTTGAAGTAAGGCATGTCTTTGGATTCTGTCGACACAGGACGTTGCCGATCAGTAGAAATACGTCCCGTATCCCGCGGTTTCAATGGCGATGTCTTGTTGCTATCGACAGAATGAGATTTGTCATTGTTGTTGTTGTTGTGTTCCTTCTTGTCCAGTGGGGGAATAATCGGTTTAGATGGTGGATCTTTGCCGATACTGCTGCATGTCTGCGCCAAAAGGGCCAGTGGACTATTCTTCGCATCCAACTGAAATACATAAACAGAAAATACGGGTTATAGCATTAGTGCAATGCGATTCTTTTTCTCGAAGAAAATTTCCTAAGACAACATTTTGTGCCGCTGAATGACAGGACAAAGAAAGACACGAAATACAGAACAAAAGAACAAATTGACTGTCAGCAGGGCGTTAAATCGAAACACGAAACCCACTATTTACGTTGACAATTTCATAAATGTGTGCCATAGATGCGTTGGTACCGTGCCGACATTTCAAAGCGTTCACTTAATCATAATTTAAAGCCAAAAGAAAATTAAAATATTCGTTATGCAAATCGATTCAAGTTAGAATGTCAAACAAAATACCAAAATATGTCATATGTCGTACGTGTTTATATTGGTATTGGAATAAATATGATCACACTTTCCTTCGTGTATTTCTGTCCAACAATTCTACACCAGCGCCACCGCTAATGTTGCCAATATGTATCATTCGTTTCATTTCTAAATTCTAAATCATGGGCGGATTCAGGGGGGGGGGGGCGGACCCGGCTTAATTGACAGAGCCAGAGTTGTGCTTCAGCTCAGGCTCAGTCAATCAAACTGTTTGATTGCGAGTTCAGATTGCCAATAGATGTTCAGAAACGTTGTCATCTGGCGCTCGTGTAGCGGTTATTGATTTCCTATGGCACTCTTATAGCTATGGTAGGATTTTCGCTTTACGTTTTCTGTCAAACTGCTATCAGAGAGGCAGCTAACGAAATCAGCCCATGATGTAAATATTATATGTGGCTGTGACTAGAGAAATTGGGCCTATGGGATTTGTGGCCAGTGTAGATCCAGATCAGCCTGTGCATCCGCAGAGTCTGATTAGGATCAGTCTGATCAGGATCTACACTGTTCGCATTTTCCATCAATGAAACACCCGGCATGCTTCTAACAAGAAATATGGTACACACACGTTATCAGGCTACATAACAGGAGCGGGCTATTTGATCAGGAGCTACACTGGTTATAAATCCCATAAGCCCCATTCCTCCAGTCACATATACGTTCGCTAACTCCTCGGAGACTATTAAAGTTTCATGATTGTGTCAGAATTAACTAATTGTCCTCTACGAATAATGAACATGATTTTTGTTTCTTTTAACTTTGTCAAATATTCGTGTTTTCTCTGATAATTCGAGTGACTTAAAACTAGATCACTGCAAGACATATCGAAAATAATGTTTAGTTGCGAACAGTAACTCTTGAAATCTACCCCCGTACCGTCCGTACGGACGATACAGGAGTAGATTGCAAGTTGCTGTTCGCAACTCGAATATTGTTGAGAACATTACTTACTGTTGTTGGCAGAGGTTGAAGATAGTCCGGTGGTAGATACAGTGAAGACATATTCACAAACTTTGTGTTGGCACTTGGTAAATATTCCTTTATAGTCACAAACTGTTACTCTGATAAAATCCCAAATTGTTCAACGAAACAAATTTGTGCGCGTATTCTCACTCATCATAAATATCTAGCTGTCTAAGTTTATTCCGTGAACATATATATCCATGCGTTCGTTGTATATGCTGTCTGATCAAACTGGCTTGCGATAATATTCACTGACAAGCGTTTCAGAGATATAATGGATCACTCAAACCCCGGCGGCTGTCAATCATGTGGACGCTCGTCTACAATACCTTTCCGCTCTATGCCGCCCAAAGAGACAGCAGTCAGCGCCGTAAACACTCACAGTATAGCGGAAGGCATATTTCAGTTTCCTCACAGTGAGATCGTAGACGCGTCTGATATCGAGCCACTCATAGGCGCTGGCGTTTGACAGCTGACTAATGAGAGGCGGCGTTACAGGCGGAGCTACTCGGCCAATGGGAAGCGAGATATGAAATCGGCTTTGTTGAAGTCGGCCATGTTATAACCGAGTATCATTAATCTGCAGGAAGGTCTTCCGTCAATCATTACTAATTTATACGCTGGTTTTGTGTTGATGGCAATGTCGTAAATAGGAAAATGAAAAGATAAATGCCCATTGAAGTGACAATATGCGGCTGAAACATGGCGCTGTAGTTTAATCTGCGTGATGGACTGGGTGGTAATGAGATCACTATGGTAACCAACTTATATAAGTTTCACGCAGCTGACACACATGCAGACTGGCGTGCAAATGTATTTAATAAGTACCATCGAAAATATGACAAAGGATATATCGTTGTTATCAAATACTGAAAACGTTTCTTAGTTCCCCATGTAGACATATGTGTATGGCGAGCTGTTTTACCAGTTTAAAATGAGTGTCCACGCTATATACAGTTATTTAAAAACATGAATAACACAATGAATTTCCAAAATGGTACAACCAAAATAGGTTGAAAGCGAAGAAAAACATGTAACCACGATGTTGATGCATTCAACTAATGACAAGTCATAACACAAAGCACAGAAACATAATTTTCACATTAAATTGCGTCTTTGTGAAACAGCTGAACCACCGGGAATGCATTGTGATCTGCACTTCCTTGGCCGTATTACCATTCCGGCTCCAGTTTCGGAAACCCCTTTCAACACTAGAGACCTCCATCGTAACAAGCCGTCTCATCAAGAGCTGTACCATTTTGGGATATTTTTTCTTTACAAAATGGTCATGTTCTCTGCATAACGGAACAGTTTCAAACGTAATTCGTCCATGTCAATTACATAGGGATGAAAGCGTTAATGTGACGGGACGTAAGCTGGATACCACTCTTGCCGACACAGCCTGAGTGATGGCCGCGGTGAACTGGTTCCCTACTGCTGCGTTCATTTCACGAGGGAAGTGAGCGGGTCGGTCGGCCGGGAATCAGTGTTAATGACCGATGGACGTTGTAAACGGAATGAGTATGTACCCGTTTCCGTGCTCGAACCCAGAATACTTCAATTGCCGAGGCTGAGCTGTTCTGATCACGAGTAGAGATTTCAAGCACATGATATGAATGTTGAAATAATCATTACGGTCGCAAAGCAAGAAATAAACCCTTTCCACACAATAGCCCACAAAGAGCTAACACATACGAACACTGTAGATCCAGATGAGCCGGCTTGTAACAAGCCGTCTCATCCGGATCTGCAGTGTTTGTCACTATTACTCAGATATGTTAAAAAATATCCATTATTTGATTAATAGAATAATGGATATATGCATGGAACTATCAATGCAAGGTATTCCGGAGTGAAATGGTTTGTATTCGTTAAGTCGGAGCAGGATACACACACATTGATTGACGTACAGCACATGCATGTACAGGTATATTCAGAAAGGTGTGTGCATAACAACGGTTCTTGCTCAAACCATGAGAGGTGCCCGTCTCTCATGTGACGGGTGTAGAGGTCAGAGCGCGCGATGCCTCCATGTCGTTTGTGAAGGACATTCCCGTGTCGGGGTGCATCCAACACTTGGGACTGACAGCATGTGTTTCTGTACATCATGTCTGGTCCCAACACACGTACATTTCACTATATATACAGCGGAACCCCTCTGAACCGGACACTATATGTGGTCAGCGGGGTGTTTGGTTTAGGGGTAGACAACACAGTGGGACCTCATTAACCCTTTGAACCCGAAATCCCGCTATAGCGGTTTATGCAAAAAGTGCAGATCCAGATGAGCCGGCTCGTAACGAGCCGTCTCATCAGGATCAGCACTTTTTGCAAGTAATTTTCATATTTCTTAAAACAAAAACACCCCCTTTTCATAAATGGACGAATCTGAAAATCATTTTGTGACCATTTGATTGGTCGGAACATTAGCATATCACAGTCCATTCCAGTTCCTTAGGGTTGAAAGGATTAAAGGCGACGTACTGGGAGATCTGCTCTAATTCAGTCATATGCACTCTGCAAGAACTCAAATCTAGACGACTGGCAGTGGAACCAGTCATTGGTGTCTGGTTTAGAGCGGTATTACTGTATCAGGCGCACACGTGGATAGACATCTATCTGAGGCGTCACAGTTTTCTCGATATCGCACCAGTACAGTGAAACTTCACTAAACCGGACATCCTCAATATTATCTGAGATGCGTTACCAGGAAACCTCTCAAATTGAGATCACATATATTTTCTTGGTGTCCGGTTTAGAGCGGTTCCACGGTATGTTTCACCGTACATCTAAATCGTAAATCGCGAGATTACATTGGAACGACGAACCAGGATATCAGCAATCAGAAAGTGCATATGAGACACGCCATGTGATTTTGTACCTTCGGACATCTGCGTAATTTCATTAAATATGTTTACAACATTTACAATATTTTTCATAAATAAAGTAGAAAGTTGACAAAATTTTCAGAGGATATGCGGAATATAGTTCTGCGTGTACTCTGAAGACTTTGTCAACTTTTTACGCCATGTACGGAAAATATTGTAAATTTTGTAAAAATAATCATGAAAATACGCATATGTCCGAAGGTACAAAATCACATGGCGTGTCTCAAATATATGATCCAATAGATACATCAACGGAGATAAACCTATAGCAAGATGCGGCCTTGATCCAACCGCTTGTAAAGTACATGTATATTTATTATAGGAATGAATGGCCTTTTTGTGGAATTTATCGGCCTCGTCCAGTATTCCCGCGACTTTTCCAAGTTTATATCCCCGATAAATTCCACAAAAAGGCCATTCATTCCTTATAATTCCAACATTTGAAATAAATTCATCAAGAAAATGTGTTTATTTTGACAGACGGCAGCCACTTGTTTACATTGACAGCACTGAGAGCGCACCTGTAGAAAGTAGTTCGGCGTGGGAGTTTACTGGGATGTAAATTTTGGACAGAGACTTGCTACGGGCCAATCAAATGTTAGGGAATTGTGTAAATATTTTTGTGCTGGAATTATTAACGCATCACATTTGCAATACACGAGTAATTATGGGTAAGATTTTGTTTCAATACAGTGGAACCTCTCTAAACCGGACACCCTGTGAAGTCCCCAGGGTGTCCGGTTCAGAGATGTTTCACTGTTAAACAGACAGACAACTACTCCAAGACTCGCTTGAGTGCATTGCGATCACGAACAGACATACTCAGTGGAGATAAATGGCAATGAACCCTATTACAATTAATGAGAACCTACGAATTTGTGTCCGGTTTAGAGGGGTTCGACTTTATTTTATTTTTATTATTATCTCAATGAAAGTTTATGTTGTGGCCACTCATTCCAACCGTCTCGACGAGACGTTTCAAATTGTTATCGCGATATATACTTCTAAGCACAGATAAAGAAAATAGCTAGGATTTTTTTCCAAAAAACATAAGCATATTGTTAGCATGACATGGAGTAATCTATATTTCGTTCATACGAAAGCTCGGAAAATAGTCGATTGGTTTTCGGTCAGAATCGAATTAGGGATGTCTGAAATAGGCTGAAACGTTGATTACCGCTTTTGTTTGAATCGTAACGGACCACCGTTGCTATATTGATGGATTTACATTTATTGAGCATAGACTATGCTCAATAAATGTAAATTCGTCTGGCATTAATCCTTTAATATAGGTTTTGATAGACCAGCGATTGCAATGTTTTCACATACATTCTGTTTTCAAATTGTTTCAATTCATAAAAATAGATTTTATGAAGATTTGCCAGCAGTATGTCAACTATTTGATTGAAACAATAGATCAAAATTATACTTAGTAAAGTACTCTATTTAATACGTAGTTTTTATTGTTTACAACATGTTTATTCGATCAGGCTTTGCACTGTATATATACATACCTGCCTAGATCGTATAATATGCATAATGGAAACGGAGACGGCAGGCGCTAGTTTGTGTATAGGAACAGTTGATACGAATCAACCGGTGGACGTAAGGTGTTTCAGAATAGATTAAGATTGACGTGTTGAAAGAGTTTCTGTCTTAAGTTTGACAGATTGGACAATTAAGCGGCAACTTCAAAAGAAAACGGCTATATTCTTATCGGCTGTAGTAAATATCTGTTGTAATAGTATATTTCTTCCGACACGGTCGGAATTGTGTCTTGTCGTGTGAGATTCGGTGTAATACACTAACGACTACAGGCGCCATGACTAAATGAAGTTATTGACGAGTTGACCAATAAATCGAGAATACCAGGGTAGTGTCTTTTGATATCAAGTTTATCAGTCAAGGCTAGGATCCGTTTCCGATCCGAGCCTGATAAACTTGATATCAAAAGACGGTAGCCTGGTTATATATTTATCAGGTAACCTTTTATGCTCGAAAATGACCACAGACGACGTCGTTATCTATGGACAGAACGCGGACTTGTTTACGTTGCGTCATTACACTGACGTCATTCGGTAGCATCACGTGGTTAGTTAGTACTGGTACAACCCATGAATGCAACAAAACATATAGTGGAGTGATCCACGCGTATGGTAGGTAGATTACCGAGCCAATACCAACCCTAAATTCGAAGCAACAGCAAAACAATAACAATCAATATACCCGAAATTAGATCGAAGAGCGCCGATAAATTATGGCATACCCGATATGGACATATTGCAATATTGATCACAGTTGCTAAGGTCCATTCCATAATTACCCGTGTATAGTTCAGTAAACAAATGGAAGCGGAGTATAATATTTGCAGTAGAACCCCTCCGAATCGGACAGCCAGAACACATCATCATGATTAAATAATTCCAGCACAAAAATATTTACACAATTCACTAACATTTGATTGGTCCGTAGCAAGTCTCTGTCCAAAATTTATATCCCAGTATACTCCCATGCCGAACTACTTTCCGTAACCGTGAGGCGCAGTTGAAATAATTCTTAAGAAAACGGAAAATAAACACATTTTCTTGATGAATTTATTCCAAGTTTATACCCTGATAAATTCCACAAAAAGGCCATTAATTCCTATAATGTTTAATGAGATTCAATTAACGGCCGTTTATCTCAGATGATAAGGCCTGTCCATGTCCACAAATCACACACACCTGTTTTCGAGTACTCATATTCCCGAATTACAGTGGAACTTCTCTAAACCAGACACCATGGGGATCTCCCAGGGCCTGGTGACCTCCCAGGGTGGCCGGTTTAGGAAAGCTCCATTACAATTAAGAATCCGAGAGGTTCCACTGTTACAAGACTGTTCTCCAAATACAAGCACCAATGAAGCTGCAACAGACGCGACAGATGACGTACAAGAACACATGATAACCCGCTATATTGGACTCCACGTTAACGAGTTTGTATACGTCTTGCGTTACGTCTTGAATTCAAAACGAAAAGTATGCCAATTAGTGCTCAAATTGCTGAATTATATTGGATATTTGAATTTTAAAATGTCCCAATGTACAAATGTGGAACATATAAACAATATTACAGCAATGTTACCGGCATGGAACGAACGGTCAGTGAGAAAGAAACCTATCTTGTAATATTTCGTACTGCGAGATAAGCCTCATGATATGACACCACATGAAAACAAATAACCGCCACAGAAACCAGTGTAACCTGTGTAACCTGTTGTAAATATGACTTATGAAATGGGTAGTAATGCAATCCAATGCTGTCCAATGCAATCAGTGAGGACACAGGTCAGGTCAGTCTGCACATCCACACAGTCTGATCAAAGTTACATTGTTCGTCAGTGAAACATGACGCCAGCTAGTAACACAAAGACCATGGTCATTATGAAGCTGCTGTACTGTCCCAGAAAATCAGGAGCTAGACTTTCCAATACATCCATACGTCCCGTTTCGCCAGTCACAGCCACACAGTGATACAACTTGCCCACTATGGACACGCACACGCGGTATGTAATCAGACAAGGATGTCTGGTAGAGCCAATCAGTTCACCCCAAGGCTTTCATCTCATAGTATGCTACGTGGGGGTCAATTGCTACCACTGTCGACAGAGATCGTCATACCAGATACACGTAGGAGACTTTATGTTACAGTGGAACCTCTCTAAACCGGACACCCTGGGAGGTCCCCAGGGTGTACGGTTTACAGATGTTTCACTGTAATGCCGATATATTAGCACTGAAACCCAGATTATATTTACTCAGTTCGTGGCATAAAATATTAGTGATAAATAGAATTCCAAACTAATGTCTTTTGATATCAGGTATATCAAGCTCAGCTAGGAAAAGGTTGGACTTCCTCATCCAGCCTCAGAATTCCTACGCGGCTACATTTCGACTGAACAGATAGTACATAATATGGAATGGTGAGCTGTGGGTGTTTGGAAACAACTGATGCGACACTAGTACTTTGGTGCCTTCCCTACATATGCGGCAAGTCTACAAAATACGATACGATCAAACGCAACGCAACACAGAGCAGAGCAGAGCAGAGCAGAGCAGAGCAGCACAACGCAACGCAACGCAACGCAACGCAACGCAGCGGTAAGTGCAGCGCAGCGCAGCGCAGCGCAGCGCAGCGCAGCGCAGCGCAGCGCAGCGCAGCGCAGCGCAGCGCAGCGCAGCGCAGCGCAGCGCAGCGCAGCGCAGCGCAGCGCAGCGCAGCGCAGCGCAGCGCAGCGCAGCGCAGAACACGACACAATATACATATATTACAACTAAACAAACTAGTATTTATCGTTGGCACGATAACAGCACATATCATAAGTGGTATTCATGAGCATTTCTCATCTAAAACCATACAGTAGTCAGTATTGTGTTCATCATGTTGAGTTGGTATATGTAGTTTAATATTTAGCATAGTATATAAGCTACTATTTTAATAAATAACCAACCGATAGCACAATACTGCACGAGATGGGAACCTGAATATCCGTATTATAATTATCGAGATTTCACAAGTAGATTATAAAATCATAACAGATTTCCGATAGTCAATTTCATTCTATCAGAACTGAAAAGCGTTTTGCTATAGAAGCCTATTTGTTTGACATGATCTGTCACAGGGCGACGATGTTTGATCGCGAGGACCACCTACATTACAAATGTGACTGCGGCTAGAGCAATGGGACTTATGGGTTATTCGACCAGTGTAGCGCCAGATCAGACTGCGCAGCATCCGCGCAGTCTGATCAGGGTCTGCACTGTTCGCTATTCAGTAAATGAAATATCCGTAATGCTTCTCACTTACCGTTTTGATCCTTATCAGGCTTGGGAGTGCGCTAGAAGATCAGAAGTTTCAATATCCACAAATGCTTTCAATTCTCCAGTCACGGCTAAAAATGTCCGCGTGAACTGTTGGTCACAATACACTATCAATCATGCTACTGATCAGAGAATGACAGAATATATACAAAGCAGAAAACCCAGTAATTCTGTTTCCAGATTTAATGTTTACTTTACTTTAAATTCAACGAACACTGTGAGAGAACACAGAACAAACGTTGAACTGTGTGCGAGCGCAAACAGAACATAATATATAGCGTTCACTAGATTCAAGCAAACAAACTTGGATCTATAGAACGTTGTAGTTTTCTGTTTGGACTGTTTCACATTTATTAATGTTAGCAAAAAATGTAAACTCCGATCGAACTGTATAATCACGAAGTCAAGAGTCGCCAATCTGGGGCCCGTTTCACAAAACTTCGTACGACTAAAATGTTCGTACGTGCAAATTTAGGATCGTCTGGCGATTTCAATTGATGGATTTACATTTATTGAGCATAGGCCGCATATGCGGCCTATGCTGGATAAATGTAAATCCAGTAATTGTTTACAAGAAAACAAAGTTTAATGAAACGGCCCCCAGGAATCTGCTATTTAACTAGTGGCTACATTGGTCACATATGCCTTAAGCGCCATTTCTCCAGTCACAGCCACAATTATGCATTTAATGTACCAGGCTTTAAAACTTGAGCTATAGCTGATGAGGAGCATTTTTGTCGTACGAAGTCTAGTATCTTACTATGGTTGAGGAACAAACTCATGTTTTCTCATAAACGTTCTGAATTGAACGTCACATCTATCGTATCAATCCATTCTAAAACATACCATCTCGATCCAATCAAATTCTACGTGCATACAGGTGTTTCATTTTATTCGCCTCACACGAGGTTAACCCTTTCAATCCTAATTAACTGAATGGGCTGCGATATGTTCGTTTTGTAACCAATCCAATCGTCGCAAAACGATTTTCAGACTATTCCATTTATAAAAAGGAGGTATTTGTTTTTCTCAAAAATATGAAAATTACTTTCAAACAGTGCAGATCCTGATGAGACGGCTCGTTACGAGCCGGCTCATCTGGATCTGCACTGTTTGCATAAACCGATATAGCTGGCTTCCGGGTTCAAAGGGTTAAAGGTGTATCATGAATTCGAACACAGCAGACATGCACAAAACATGGAGAACGTGTTCTGATAATTAATGTCCTGTACTTGGGATTTAACGTGACTGATGTACACGGGTTGAGTGTGTGATTTTAGTATAGATTGAACAATGGATATGATCGAGTGAATCGGGGATCGTATCTAGTTATTTCCCTCTGAATTTATTTATAGAAATCCGGTCCAACTTGTATATTGTATGGAGATTGCTCGTAATAAAATCAAATATCGAATGCTTTGTTGTGTAAAGAATAATAGAAGCCATTATAGTGTTTTCGACTAGTATTGATCCAGATCATTCTACATATCTGATCCGGAACTGCATTATTCATATTTTCACACTTATTAATTGTATTGCGATCAGTGTATACCCAGATCAGACTGCACATATGTGCAGTCTGATCTGGGTCTACCCTGTCTGCAGTCTTTATGTTTACAAGTTAGTCTGTAAGAAATAAACGCTATAATAAACCAAAGTACCGGATTTCTATAAATAGATTTGCAAAGGGAAATCAATAGCTCCGATCCCCCATTGGCATTGTGACTTAAGACATGGTGCTTATGACATATATGGCAATATTTGGCCTCTCATCTGCGAGCACAATCTTGCAGCGATAGCATGGGATAATATATGTCTACAATAGTTGCAAAACCCATAATCCCCATGTCTCTAGTCACAACTATATGTTTGTTTGTGACTGGGCTAATGGGGCTTTTGGCATTGGTGATCAGTATAGATGATCGGGGTCTACACCGTTCCCCCATTCAATGGAGCAGCCGTCATACTTTAAACAAACAATTGATATATCGTTATCATGCTACATGGGGACCGTTTCACTAAACTACGTACGAATAAAATGTTCGAAAGTGCAAATTTAGGATCGTCTGGAAATTGCAATTGACGGATTTACATTTATTGAGCATAGGCTACATAGCCTATGCTCAATAAATGTAAATCCAATAATTGTTTACAAGAAAACATTGTTAATGTGAAATTTACGGACGATCATAAGTTTGCACTTACGAACATTTTAGTCGTACGAAGTTTAGTGAAACGGCCGCCAGGAATCTTCTATTTAACCAGGGGCTACATTGGTCACATATGCCTTAAGCGCAATGTCTCCAGTCACAGCCACAATTATGCATTTAATGTACCAGACTTTAAAAGTGAGCTAGCTGATGAGGAGCTATACTGGTCAAAAACTCGATAGATATTCTTATCACGTGATATGAAGCGAACAGGGAGTGTTAGCAATCGACTGAATAGATCAGCAGGTATATATATGCGGACTATCTAGCTGGATTCATGACCATTCATAACTTCTCGTCGCGTAGTAATACAATCAATTTGATGCAATTTGACAGCTGAGTAGGCACACAGAGATCCCACAAATATAATTTTCATCACGCTGTTTTCGGGATATAAAGAGATCCAGCATGTGATAAAAACGACATTGTAGTTGTAGGAAATGGAAATAGTCCGTTTCATGTAGACGGTGTAGAAATCACTCTAACATTTTAAATTTCGCAACTGGCTCTTAGATGTTGGTACAAAGTTGGTAAAGTTTCCAGATTATAGTTCCGTATAGTAATACTGGCTTTATGTCTGTAACACGAACACTTGTAAAGTAATACGTAGTGTGTTTTACACACATGGTGCCCATCTATACTAGTATTTCTGTCATGCTGGTTTCAGAATAGAAAGTAGAAGATGAAATTAAATTTGCGCAAGAACACACACATTGCAACATTATTTAGTATGTATACGAGCCTATACACATGCACAATGTTAGCATGTCGTATCTCATCTCCGCATGTATCCACATTCAGAGCTCCAGTTAAGGTGCGTAATTTGGAGATAAATTTCTTATATCTCCATCAAAAATGGCAAGTTAGGAGTGCTTTAGAATCGTCTCAATGAGACGATTCTAAAGGACTCCCAACTTGCCATTTTTTATGAAGAAATAACAAAATTTCACCCCAAGTTGGTCAAATTACGCACCTTAACCGGAGCTCTGGCATTTATTTCGAAACTTTATGGCTTGAAATGGTCAGTGGAAGAAGTGGGCTCCCTTCTTCCACTGACATCTTCATTTATTCAAGAAACAATATTGAAAATTGTCATGAAACACATGCCATCTTTCGATGTTATTTCTTATGCATGTACAGTGGGGTCAGCGTCTAAGTGCCTAACCAACCTGTCGTGTTCGTTCGTGTGTGCACTTACACGCTGATCCCACTGTACATGTATATGCAAACATCGTTAATTTCCCCGAGCACGGCTCCTGGAGTGTATGCATGCATAAATAGGAGGAACCAGAAGTAGTATGAACATTTTCAGATTTCTCCGCTATTTCTGATCGGAAGTATATGTTGTTGCCACTCATGAACCGTCTCAACTGCTGCTGAACTTGATTCGACTGCTGCTGCTGCTGCTGCGGTTGAACATACGGTTGATGAACCTGTTTAGACTGCTGCTGAACTTGCTTCAACTGCTAGATGAACAGAATACACGTAACGTATTTAAAAGTTATTGAATGACGGAAACGAATGTTGCTCAGGCTTATACTGCTTATGTTTCAAAACTTTCCTATTTCTCGTTTGACACCCCATTAGGAGTATCTCCCTGGGAGATCATTCCAATGTTCTAACTCACTCGAAAACAATATTCAATACCAGCATATATTTCCTAACTCGATATCGGGAAATATATGCAGGTATTGAGTATTGTTTTCGAGTGAACGAAAATGAAAACTTGCCTTCACGTCCGAGCGATATTTATGCAAATCGTCTACATGCAGCTTTGTAAAAGACATCGATTGTATCACAGATACTCGTACATGTACACAGTTAGAACAACTGCGTTTATATGTGCCTCATAGAGCACCCGTCACATGATCATGTTGGCTGGAGATTTACTATTGTTTTTCCCATACATGCTACAGACGTGCATGCGTTCTGTCGTTATTACCATACATTGAAGCATTCAGCAGTGCTGGGTGTGTTCAAAAGTAAACAATTCTCCTTCTAGTCGCGCAGTAGAACAACTTCATTCACACAGTCATATGTATGCGGGTGGCGGGGTTTGGCAAGCTTCAGACATGATCAACACATGTCTTAACATTAGTTTCATTAAACCTGCTCAGGCATATTACTCCATTCGTGCGATAGTAGCATGTGGTGGGACATAGGAAACAGGGGCCCGTTTCACTAAACTTCGTACGACTAAAATGTTCGTAACTGCAAACTTATGATCGTCCGTAAATTTCACATTAACAATGTTTTCTTGTAAACAATTATTGGAATTACATTTATTGATCATAGGCTGCATATGCAGCCTATGCTCAATAAATGTAAATCCATCAATTGAAATTTTCAGACGATCCTACATTTGCACTTAAGAACATTTTAGTCGTACAAAGTTTAGTGAAACGGGCCCCAGGATCCAAATGTGTATACTATTAGTGTTTTCTAGATGAGACGCACCACAGTTTACAATGTTTGTCCTAATTCTAATACATTTACGAAAGGACAGACACCCCCAAATTACTACGTTCAGCAATCGGGAAGTAGATTCAAAGAATTATTGTTCGCAACTACATTCATCCGAGACCTTCATTTCAGTTCCTAGCATGCAATGTTAAGCTTCACAGACTAGTACATTGTATTTTTATATCATGCACGCCATTTATATGATGGGTACACATGCAGTATGTATTATTCGAATACTGTAACTTTAGACAACATGGACAATGCGGCGTTTGGAACACTTATACATCTAAAAGTGGAATAAAACAACTTGATTTATTTCTCAAAATGATATAACACATTGTTTTAAAGTCACTCTTTGTATTAAATTTTCGACCACATGGTCGAAAATTTAATAAAAAGAGTGACTTTAAAACGATGTGTAGTTGGATCAGATGAAATGAATGCTGAAAAGCGCATGCAAATATAACAAACACTAACATTTTTTTTTAAATAGCTAAACTATGCGCGTTCACTATGACGTCATCAATTCCATTTATATTTCTATAATTATTTACTTTCACATACTATTTTTCGTTCTCATTAATGTATTACATGGACTTGATATTTTACAATAACATAAGAGCGAAAATGTGAAAATAAATATATTTTTATTTTCATTAAAAAATTTATTATAACAATTTTCAGAATTGGGTTGGAAATTATTTGCATAAATTAGCATAAAATGTAATGATATGAAATATTGTTTAGCTTTTGATCGGATTAAACGAGTTCAATGGGGTTTCTGCATGTGGTTTATACTATGTATGCACATGCGCAGACTGATCAGGGTCTAAGTTGATCGCATAATCGTTTCGCAGTTGGATGCACTAATTTTATATTGTACAAGAAACATGTTGAGAGTTAAAAGTCGCTATTACCATGCACATCACGTTGTTATCCCGCCATGCCTGTTACCCCACAAGTCTTCGCGGCATTGGCCCCAATCCACCCAGGCAGTAGTGTAGGTGGGCCACCACCATTGATTTTCCTAGTACATACCGTAACCATTTACCAAATGGTTGCCTATTCTCTGCTACTTACATGTTTAGAATTGATGTTGTGGGACCTATTTTCCCATAGCCTGCACCCATTCTGCTCTGGATATTCACTAATTAATATATAAATGTTTAATTATTGCTAAGAAGGATACATTCAATGCCCTGTGGCCATCATGCTGGTGGCCCAAAATGTAAATGGCAATTTTTGTCTCCCGCACAGTGAGGGTTAAACTGTTGTAAACGATACATAACCATGCCCGTGATGTAGATTAGTACATCAATTGACCAAGTTGTGCCAGCAAACAGTGTCCATGGCATAACACATCTGGAGTATTATCTTTACCGTACAACAATAGAACATCTCTAAACCGGACACCTAGAAGGATTTGCATTCTTAATTATGATGGGTTCAGTTTAGAGTTATCTCTAATGTTAATGCGTGTTCCTGTTCCCAAAGCACACATTTATTTCTTCGAGTGCTTATTTGTCCGTTTTTTCAGTGGAATATCTCTAAAGCGGACACCCTGGGGTCCGGTTTAGAGAGGTTCCACTTCACTACACCGCGTATGAGTATCAGTTGATTTTGTTAGATTAGACCTGTAGATCTGCTATAGACGTGACACCGCTCCCATGTTTCGGATTGACGTGTTTCTTAACATGTTCTGCATAATTTCACGATTCATGCCCTCTCAAGTAATCGATTTATCCGGCTGTCAGATTCAGACAATCCACCGTAGCGGAAATATGGGCTTAGCGAATTCGGAACACCATGAAGTAGTCGGTCGCCCTTTGAACTCTTGTAATTCTAGCCAATCAAAACAATTAGTGTTTGATCAACGCGGAGCCTTCACCCGAAGTGTGTTTTATTAAATTCCAGTGGCCATATGTTCCCCGCACCTGGAACGATATGTGTGGTGATATCTCTCATGTACAGTAACAAATAATCAAGTGTTTCTGAATTTAATAAGAACATCAAGATCCCGCAATTGTCACACATATGTGGCTGCGACTAGATACATTGGGCTTATATGATTTGTGACCAGTGTAGCTCCTGATGAAATAGAACACTCCTGCAGTTCTGATAACGATATATAGTGCGTGCTAGAAACATGACGGGCGTTTCATTGGTGGAATGGTGAACTGTGCAGATCCTGATCAGACTGTGCCGATGCACATGCTGAGCTGGATATACACTGGTCACAAAACCCATAAGCTCCATTTCTCCAGTCACAGCCACATATCTCTCATGTCCAGTAACAAATAATCAAGTGTTTCCGAATTTAATAAGAACAACAATAGCTCGCTATTTTCCTCGATGCGTCTCTATGATACCAGAATACAAGTAACATTCAACACAAGTTTTGAAAATGCAGATGTAATTAGTCTTGCAAGAAAGTTTGTAGGCGAAATTTTAATTGTCTGTATATACATGTAATAAGTCTGCTTGTTTTTCTTTGGTATGTTTGGTCACTTCCGAGATTCGGGTTGGGCGTTTGCTTCCGTTGCTGCGCACTGGCTGGTACGGGCGGGAAATGGAGCGTTTGAATGATCCACACAACATGGGGTGAGCATTTGATTAATGTAGTGTGTGTATGTGTCAGGTACAAAATGGCGCTCACTGACGGCCGTTTGTGTTGGTTGTCAGTAAGGGAGGCGATGATCAAAGAAAATCAGAAGACGCTTGACAAGCATTTGCGCAACTCATTATTGAGCATTATTGGCGCCGTCAATCAAACTAAAGCGGTTTGCCAAAACCTTTCGTGCTCATCCTCAGCATGTGGAAAATCGCTTATCTATGTGGGCATCGTTATTGTGAATATTTAGTTGTGGCTGTGATTTGTGTATTTTTTTTCAACAATGTAACTCCTGATCAAATAACCCACTCCTTTAGTCTGATAACGGTGTTTCTTGTTAGAAGCAATGCGCATGTTTAATTGATTGAATGGCGAACAGTGCAGATTCTGATCAGACTGTGCGGATGCACAGTCTGATCTGAATCTACACTGGTCGTAAAACCCATAAACCCCATTTCTCCAGTCAAAGTCACATTTATAGAATTTGCGATCAGTGTAGACCAAAATCAGCACATCATCATAACAACCTGGTCAGAATCAAGATTCATCGCATATTCAACAATGAACTATTGCTGGTTTTCTAATTCACATTCATATTGGTTTGGAAAAACTAGCTGATCATAAGGTTTTGCAATAAACCCCTGTAATATTGTTTTTCTTTTCAGAACCACGCGTAGTTCCTTGTTTGAAGGAGATGACACTTTCACAGGGTATATACTCACCTATTATCTACACTACATCAACAACAGGACAACCGGGTACACAGTGAGTCCAATAAAACATAACTCCGGTGGTTGTAGATAACGATGTATTTACGTGCAGAAATGGATCAATTGTTGTCGTAAAGATCTTCTTTTCTGTTATGTTCATGTCATTTTCATGCATACTTGTAGGAATGTTCAAACCTACTTGTATTTAAGAAGTCACGTGACATAAGAACTGTGGTAATCTATACACATTTCAATTTTAGAAGGACTAATATAATGATATTGCTGTATATAACGCAACCGGTTACTCCAAATATGGCCAGTATCTGGTATGGACAGTGGAACCTCTCTTGGACACCAAAAGAACAATGTGATCTTATTTTTTATAAGTTACTTGGTCATTTATCTCAGGTGACAATGTCTGTTCATGATCGCATCTATATCACACAGTTATGGCTCAGAATTATCAAAACATACAGTGAAACCTCTCTGAACCGGATACCCTGGGGACCTCCCAGTACGGGGCGCCAAGTGGGACATGGCTCAATTTTGTCAACAAAATTCATTTTTGTGCTGCCACAAAATTCAATTCTGTGTCACAAAATTCACTTTTGTGCCACAGAATTCAATTCTGTGTCACAAAATTCAATTCTGTGCCACAGAATTCAAGTCTGTGTCACAAAATTCAATTCTGTGTCACAAAATTCACTTTTGTGCCACAAAATTCAATTCTGTGCCACAAAATTCAATTCTGTCAATTCTGCACACGCATGTAAGAAGGACTACCATTGGTCAGAAACTGCACTGGAGAAATGGGTCACGGTCGCCGATCTACACATTGAATGTCGATGATTTATTTCTCATTCTGCCGATGATTCATTTCTCATTCTGCCATTTTGCTTCAACTATCTCCAAACAGTCAAACGTTGACAAACCCATTCGTATTTAAACTCATTTGCGTTATAATTGTACACATAATTCATGTACATGTAGATCTCCCGCGAGTACTGACGTCATTTAGTGTGTATCGCAAGGTACATTTGCCCCAGTTAAATCAATAATACACGCGCTGTGGCCTGTGTTCTGACTGCTGTCTGTGTTTATAAACAGAATGTGTGTATTGGGCCATTTGAGGAAACCATTTGTAGTATTTGTGTAGATACCATGGATACATGTACTAAGATGGTGTATACTGTAAATAATGCATGTAGACACATAGTTGCGAACACGTAACTTCGCAACTAGTAGACACAGATCCAATACCATTTGTTTCATAAGGTTATATCTACTGTTAGAATACGACGTCATCTAATGTCATTTTCGAGCATTAAACGTTACCTGATAAATAGAATACCAGGCTAGTGTATTTTAATATCAAGTTTATCAGGCTCGGCTCGGAAACGGTAGGAATTCCTCGGCAAGCCTCGGAATTCCTACGCGTTTCCTAGCCTTGCCTGATAAACTTGATATCAAAATACACTAGCCTGGTATTCTCTATATATGGGCATGCTCTCAGGTCTAGCTATGTCCCGGCTACTTTATGTTTGACCCTGTTTACATAATTGAGGGAAAATTCTGAATATTTTTCTTATTTCTCCTTCTCCAGCACTAACTATATATAAACCAATAAAACATCAGTTTACTTTCTCTTCAGCAACATAAACCGGCCGCCTCTGAGAATAATGTATAACTTAATATCATTATTAACCCTTTCAACCCTAAGGAACTGGAATGGACTGTGATATGCTAATGTTCCGACCAATCCAATGGTCACACAATGATTTTCAGACTCGTCCATTTATGAAAAGGGGGTGTTTTTGTTCTCAAAAATATGAAAATTACTTTCAAACAGTGCAGATCCTGATAAGACGGCTCGTTAAGAGCCGACTCATCTGGATCTGCACTGTTTGCATAAACCGATATAGCGGGCTTTCGGGTTCAAAGGGTTAAGTCAGTATAACAATACACTAATTGTAATTTAAATGCTGAAGGTGCAAGCTCTCCCGTCCCCATCCCCAATCCTCCATCATCAGACTGTGACCGTTGTATTTCCATCAGCAAATGATCCTTTTGTTGTCAGAAGGTTACACAACCATTCAATCAAAATATTCGTTTACAATGACTGATGAACTAGACAAAATAACACGGAGCTACTTAGAAACGGCCATCGAACAACAGATAACCATTGCGTATATATATATATGTGACGCGCCAAGCGAAAAAAACCCTTAAAGGAGGTTTTCGCTTGGCGCGTCACATATAGTGTCGAATTCTCCATAGTGTATGTTACGGCAGTCTGAAACGCATTTGTGGCTCTAACTGGAGAAATTGGGGCGTATGGGATTTATAACAGTGTAGATCCTGATCAAATAGCAAACTATTAGAAGCGTGTCATGTGTTTTATTGATGGAATGGCGAACAGTGTATATCCTGATCAGAATGTGCGGATACACAGGCTGATCTGGATATACACTGGTCACAAAACCCATAGGCGCCAGTTCACCAGTCACAACCACATTTATAATGCGATGAAGGGTCACAAGAAGATGGGCTGGTCGTTATTCATATTTTAGTCGCTATATATTGTTGGCTGATAGTACTTACCAACATGAATGATGGGGTATATTCTTCTTTGAAACGTTGCAATTTCATATCTGTCATTATTGTAATTATGCAATACTTCATCTTAAAATGGGAATTGTTGCCCTTTTTGTGTGTATCGTACAGTCGAACTTCTGTAAACCGAACACAGAGACAAGTTAGTTGTGCTTAATTTTGATAGAATTAATTTCCAGTTATCTCAGATGATAATGTATGTTCCTGATCACAAAGCACACATACGTGTCTTGAAGTAGTTATATGTATGTTTCACAGTGGAGGCTCTCTAAACCTGACACCCCATGGTGTCCGGTATTGATAGGTTATACTGTACATGTACATGTATCAGACCCTATCTGCCACTGGCACTGCACTCCGCGCCAGCGTAAAATGTCTCACGTTGAAATAAACGTCGGATTCTTGACGAATTCGCGCCGGTTACTAGACGAAACTGCGTTTGTGCGATATCTCTATGTAGAGCTGGGCGGCATCTCGTCAGGAAACCGGTGGAGTTTTCGAAATGAAACAGTTTACGCCGTTGCGGAGTGCTGCATCAATGATCAACGTGCATGTACATGATTTAATTATTGAAGCAATCGCATTCAGAAATGCATTTGGAGGAACATTCATTACACTTCTAGAGAATAGTTTTGATTCTTTGACAGTACAAGTAATATGATCAGCTGATCCTATGGGCAGCAAAACTAAAGTTCATACAGGTAACACGTTTGTAAGTGCAAAACTATAATGCACTGCAAAGTTCCAATTAGTAGTCGATGTTGGCAAATCATTGGTTTACATTTTATTACCCATACACGTAGGTGGAAAATGATAGTATTACTGAACCACATTAATGTGCGAAATGCAATTATAAATGTCTTGGTACAAACAAGTTCGCCGTGCGAAGTTTAGTGAAACAGGTCCGTGGACGAAATACAGTAAGCGCGAGTTTGTATCAAAGTGTTAACTATTATATGTCGTGCTGGGCAACTCGATTAATTGACATTTGACGGGTGTTTATTCTAATTAATCGAGCTCAGCTCCTCGTCTCCAAAACACAATCTTCAGATAACGAAAACCTTTGAAGGAGAATTTGTTGAACACATTTTGTAATTTGGCCCCAAATCTATGTTTATGCGCCCGTCTTTGAAGTGCGTGTTTGCAGAGAAACCTCATATATACACAGAGATCAAAAATCCATTTTCTAGGGTGAAGAAGTTTGTGAAACCTCGCACAAAAGATATCTAGGAATGAAAGGGCGATGTTTGTAGTAAACCGCCCACCAGACACATATGTAACGCGCCATGCGTTACTACGGACGTGTACTTTACAACCAGTGCGGAACCAGATCAGACTGCGCAAAAGCGCAGTCTGATCAGGTTCCACACTGGTTGCTATTTACAGTACGACGAATTATTCGTGATGAACATCCATGTAACACTGCGGGAGCGTTCCGTGAGACCGAACAAAAAACGACTGTTAATAAAGTTAATAAGCCCGTTCTTGTCAGGACACGTGATACATTATGCTCCACTCGTAAACTCAGTTTACATCAGTATTTATCTAGATCAAAGAGCATACACGGCTGCCAATCATCGTGAAGGCATCATTACTGCCTCGATAGACATGCATCTGGTCTACAACGATGTTCAAGCCGACGTGAATGATACTGCGCTTGTGGCCGCAGGAGTGGTCGGGCGGTATGTGGGGGTGGTTAACTATGGTGGCTCGGTTGAGGGTGAACTTTCGTCTCTTCGTTTGTACGCGTGGAAGAGAGCACACACACGAAACTTAAATTACGTTCCTTCGTCACCGTTTCTTAATTTTCATCTCTACGTGGTTGAGAAAGAAAGGAACTGAATGTGTGTAGTAGATCGAAGGTTCGGCTGTACGCGGCGTGGCAACAATCGGCATGCATCTATCAACCGGAATTGATTACCATTACTAGCTGGTGGTACGACTCTGCTAGCAGGTCAGGATGTGGAATGAGCCTACTTGTCATAAGACAAATATATACTGTTTGTTCCACGTTTTCCTGCCGACGAACATTTGGCCATTAAACACATTAAATCTAAAAAATATTTAAAATTAAGTAGTTTTTCATCAATAACAAAAAAGTTACCCTCCCCAAAAAAATTATATGATGAAATTCCATCAAATATTGATTTTATTGTGAAAAAACTATTTTCCTATAGGAATTTAACATGGGGAGTCAATTTCCAAAACTTTCGTGAAGGATCAAAAAACGAAAACATTTGGAAATTGTCTCCGAAACCTGGCGATATAGCTTGAAAATGATGTAACTAAGAAAACAAAAGTTAGATTTTGAAAATTCCCATAGAAAAATCTGTTTTTTGGGGAGGGTGACTTTTTTGTTATTGCTAAAAAAGTACTTACTTTTAAATATTTTTTAGAATTAATGTATTTAATAGCCAAAAAGTTCGTCAGCAGCAAAACGTGGAACAGACAGTAGGTATATTGTCATCCGCCTTACCATATATAGTGTACTCACTGTGTTATCGCAACTAGACATACACAACCGACTGCGCTAATCCTACCAATATTTATCAATTTCAAAGTAAGATGTACTTGAATATTGCGCTTGAAGTCAAGTAGCTTTATTGGGTTAGGCTCACCCAATGAAACTGCTTGAATACGAGCTGACATTGCCAATAGGTCTTCAGAAACGTTGATGATCTGGACAAGAGGTTTTGTACTTATTCAAGCGGCGAATAGAATTTTAAGAAACATCAATAAAATAAGACTGAATGTGAAAAAAATATGCAAATTTCCACATTTGGTAGATTTGTATCTTTTACAAAAGAAATTGCCTGTATTATTAATTCTTGTAATATTCTATCAATGATATAATGTGATTCGTTTCAGTGAGGCAGTTCTTAACTGCAAACAAATATTTTTTTTAAAAATACAAATATTTTAAAATTATCTGCACCATCAATTGAATCCCGCCTAGTTACCAAATGGGGGCAATGGGTTACCGCCGTGCCACATTAGGTGGTGATGTATTTGTTCACATTCACAGCAACAAGTACTTCCCGTGCCGGATATTGCCGGCGATCTCTCTGATGTGACAGGGACACACTGGCGTATAACCATAACAAAACGCCATATCCCATTGCCGCCATTACATCGCCTTTGAAAACGAGAAATTATTGGCGATTTAAAGTAGTTCCCAGTTTAGCATGATAATAATGTAAGATTTATTGGGCGTATATCACTGCCTGTGTTTGCTGAAGTTTAATAATGTCGAGACGAACTTCAGCAATGTCTAATGCAACAGTCATTTTTCATCTCGCTCATAATTCACGCTGTCAGTTAACTTGTAGCGAAACTCTTCAGTCTGACATTGAAAACCTAAAACGTATTTACATCGCATCAATCATACGGCTCTCATGCTGTGTCGGCTCTTTGATGTTGATAAAAACTGTCAAAAGTCGAAACGTATTAGACTTAATGTTATCGGGCAACCATTTAGCTACCAGTGGTGCGCGGTTGGGAAGGAATGGGCGAGATCGGGCTGATGGATATGCCGTGTCATTCAAGTGGAAGTTCACACGGGGTCTATATGTATACATACATAGAGAATACCGGGGTATAATATAGTGGCTTTTCATATCATGTGTATCAGGCTCAGCTAGGAAACGTGTAGGAATTCCGAGACGTGCCTCGGAATTCCTATCGTTTCCTAGCCGAGCCCGATATTATTGTTTGTATCGGAAAGGTTTTATGCTGCGAAATGTACAACTTAAATTTTGTTTTCGTTGAAAGTAAATTGGACTTGTTTATTTGTTTACGTTGCGTCTTGACATTGGCGTCATTCGGCAACGTCACGTGACATCAATTGACAAATGAAACGTAAGCATAATCAGTTTTCGAATACGGATTGACCATGACATAGTTTGAGATCGGCATAGGTACTGCATGTTTTGATGACTGAGCTTCAACCGGTGAAATCATTATGTGATTATGTCGGTTGTTCGAGGTTTTCGAAACAGAGCTGGGACTATACTGGTCGCAAATACCGTATAAATACATTTCACGCAGTGAATACCATTATGTATACATATAGATTGACATCCAACTGTTTTATTCGCAATTATCGCGAACTATCTCATGCACGAAGGAGCCAAGTGGGACGAACGGAAATATACAAAATGAAGCTGAAATGAATGGTGCTTACGGCGTATGCGAGCGGGTAACCATCCATTCAGACATTCAAGTATAACGAATACTGAATAACGAACCATGTATATCCGGAGCTGGGCCTACACTGTTCGTGAAGTCTCTCTTGCCAGCCGGTGGTCAATTGATGGCTATGCCTGCAGAAATGGCGAATATAGAATGTGCCATTGGTTGAGCCGCTGATCTGCCACTGCACCGTTGCTGTCAACACGATATAACAATTCGTTCCCACGAATGAACAATTCGAATTGTTATTTCGTTGGAACGAATTGCTATATCGTTAAGCTGACTGAATTACACGGTGTGTTAGTACAGTGAACCCTCTCTAAAGCGGACACGGCCTTTTTTTTTTTTTTTTTTTTCGAAAATTACAGGCCGTCCTGGAGACGTCCGGTTCAGAGAGATTTCACTGTAATAGGCATATGATCATTCTGAGCCATAGCTGTGTGCTATGCGATCACGAATAGAAATTATCACCTGATATAAATGACCAAGAAACTCATCAAAAGTATGATCACAGATGTTTTCTTGGTGTCCGGTTTAGAGGGGTTCCACTGTATTTCACGGTCTGAATGGCGAGCAATCACAAAGCAAACCAGATTAGACCAATCTTGTTCTACAAACACACACATTTGTCGTAAAGGTCATACGCTCCATATAACAAATCAATGACACACGTGCATGCAACAGACAGTGTATGAACTGATCTCTTAATCGTGTAAACAATGTGGCGCTAGCAAGCCCAACGCTATGTTTCATTTCCTCGAAAGCTCGTTCATTATGGTTTTATGGAGGTCTTATTCAATTAAAGCCGTCTTCCATTTGGCTTCGGCTTCCGAGCGGCAATATACGGCAATATACGAGATCGTACTAATGGCAGTTTATAGCGGTGGTAATTCCTTAGACCTACATGTCTGGAATAAACTGACAAATGTTTTAGAACCTACACGTGTATTACACATATTACACGACCGACTGCGCTAATCTTGCCAATATTTGTAAATTGTTTTATTTCAAAATACTTGAATAGTGTGCTTGTAATCATGCAGCTTTATTGGCTGAGCCTGAGCTGTGTTACAGCTCAGGCTCAGTCAATCAAACTGCTTGATTGCGGGTTGAGATTGTCAATAGATGTTCAGAAACGTTGACATTTTGTCAACTTAGCCCGTAGTCTACAGGGATTCCGCTGGCGATCGCCACTTTCGCAATTGGCGATAAAAATAAACAATTGGCGATACAAAATTACAATTTTCGAAAGAAAAAAAATCTTTTTTTTTTTTTTTTCGAAAATTGTAATTTTTTATCGCCAATTGTTTATTTTTATCCTATTGGTTATTCCTTTGTTTTTTCTTCTTTTTTTTTTACTTTTTTTTGATGTTCAGAAACGCTGACATCTTGGCAAGATTAACGCAGGCGGCGGTGTACGTATGTGCATGTATTCCCGTTTTTAAGTAACATAAACTTGGAAAAGTCGCGGGAATACTGGACGAAGGCCGGAAGGCCTCGTCCAGTATTCCCGCGACTTTTCCAAGTTATTCGTATGAGAAAATGCCGAATAAGCATTGCCAGTGTAAAACAATAATGATAGCTTGACATCCAAACCCGGACCAACTACAAATGATTCTAAAGGTGTGTCAAATAATGTTTTTCATGAGAAAAATGGAAAATTGAACATAATCGGTAGACGATAAAATTTAATCCAGCACTGTAAGGGTAAAATACATTCAAAAGTTAAGAGGTCTTGAGATCTTTTAAATGCTTTTGTACTTGCTTAATCGCAATCGGCAGTAGGTGTTGGAAATCGCCTTTAACGAGGCTTATTGCAAGCCATATTGTTCAATGCTGGTATTAAAATGTCATGCTTGTTCAAACGTGGACATTGTTGCATAAGTATAGTAGGTCACTGGATCTAACTGGCACACAGTACTGACGTGTTGTCAATAATACATGATGCGAATTGTTGTTATAAAAGTAACTACTGTCTGTTCCACGTTTTGCTGCCGACGAACGTTTGGCTATTACACACATCAAATCTAAAACATATTTAAATGTAAGTACTTTTTCATCAATAATAAAAAAGTCACCCTCCCCAAACTTTTTTATTTGATGAAATTCCATCAAATAATTATTTTATTGCGAAAAAACCGTGTTCCTATGGGAATTTAACATCGGACTAAACATAAAAATAATTTGTGGACCGATTTTCAAAATCTAACTTTGGTTTCTTACATATATTATTTCCAATCAAACTCGCCAGGTTTACGAGTCAATTTCCAAAACGTTTCATTGTTTACCCTCCTCGTCACTCTAGGGCCCCTTTTTGCCCCATGTTAAATTCCCATAGGTATCCCATTTTTTCGCAATAAAATCAATATTTGTTGGAATTTCATCATTTAAAAAAAATTGGGGAGGGTGACCTTTTTATTATTGATGAAAAAGTACTTACATTTAAATATGTTTTATATTTAGTCTGTTTAAATAAAAGTATGGCGTCGCCTCGGGAATGTAGGAATTGGGAATTCATGAACGGGATAATTAAGCAAAAGTTCATGCAATTGTTCTTCAAAAATGAAATTCACCATGTGTCGCTAGTGTCGGTGTCCAGACCGGTTTATATTCGTACATCTTTTGCATAAACATCGATGTCATAGACACTATTTCAATATGTGACCAGCTACAAGTTGACCACATTTCAATATGTGACGTCGAACATACACCAGGGACAGTTTCACTAAACTTCGTACGACTAAAATGTTCGTAAGAGCAAATTTAGGATTGTCGGGAAATTACAATTGATGGATTTACATTTATTGCTGCATATGCAGCCTATGCTCAATAAATGTAAATTCAATAATTGTTTACAGGAAAACATTGTTAATGTGAACGTTAGAGACTATCATAAGTTTGCACTTAGGAGCATTTTAGTCGTACGAAGTTTAGTGAAACGGCCCCCTGTTAACTATACCACTAAAGCACATTTTCAAAACGGGTATGATTTCAACAGAAATGGCACCAGGAAATCGCTATAAATTACTTCTATATAACTACCTTGTGTATGTTTTCTGTGAATCGTGATGTAGCATGTTATATCGGATGAATAATGCAGTATAATTTTCCACAGGATCGCTTTATTCAATTGTCTCACATATCAGAAAGTTTCAATCGAGTTAATAAGCATGTGACGATGGAAACAACAAGCATAATCCAAAACCTAAATGGCTAAATTAATTGAATGAGGGTTGGTCAAAGAGTGTCGGGCCACGCCTATAGATATTAGTTCCAGTTGTTTGGAATAATTTTCGGAACCTACAATCATTTATATTCATACATGCCGAAATGCAGATTTTTATCTTCTGAGCTCGTGAGATATTTTGTTCATGGGGTCGTTTCACTAAACTTCATACGACTAAAATGTTCGTAAGTGCACACTTATGATAGTCTGTGAAATTCACATTAACAATGTATTATTGTAAACACTTATTGGATTTACATCTATTGAACATAGGCCTATGTTCAATAAATGTAAATCTATCAGTTGGAATTTCCAGACGATCCTAAGTTTGCACTTACGAACATTTTAGTCGTACGAAGTTTAGTGAAACGGTCGCCAGAACAGCATATGGATCAAAATCACAAATCAGCCAGTATTGGGCTAATTTGCAAAGGTACCGATTGACAATACCCCACAGAACATTCAAATTAGTAATGGCATTTTGGAACTGTATCACATAAAGCATATTTATAGGTTGTTTGATTTGTATGTAAATATGCACGAGATCTTCAGCGTGCGATATTATGCGACTTTAGAAGCGCAATATCGTGGAACGAGAGATATATATATCCAGATACAAATCATATAACCCTTTTATTACATACGTACATGGCTCATAATATATAGGCGTCCCAAATATTATACAAAATATAAATAAAATATACAAATTAGTTGCGATTTAAAAACAACTATTTTGCGAGGTGCAACGTAGTTCCGGCACTGACCAATCTGAACTCACGAGACGTCAATATGAAAACATAATGACGGCATGCGTTCCATTGTATTTCAATGGGAAACGGTAGTACGTATATATAATAACAGTCAATATCAGACATATGAGTTTGTACATTTTAACATATATACAGCACAGAAATGTTCTGGTGCTTAAAACGACTGTTTACTTTGTTGAATTTTCCATTTTTCAGTAGCCAATGAATTCTGGCATTTGCCAGTTTTGGATCATGATTTTTATTTCAGCGCCCCAAATATTTTATTACACTTTTAAATGTCAGAGATAATTTCATAATTTGATACTCTAAGAAATTATATTGGTAATTGTGTTCATCCACCCGATATATTAAAGCTTCGAAAGACACTCTGTTACTTACTTTGATTTGAAATGCTCATCGGCCAATGTTTAATTTATTTATTTGCTTAGCTATGGCTCCTGTGAAGTATATATTACAAAATGTAATGCAGGGGCGGATCTGGAGGAGGGGGGGGTGGGGGGGGGGGGTGTCCGTAAATGCCTTAAAACACAGGAAAGTGCATTTCGAAGAGCTCGAAAATCGGACAACCCCCCCAGTTGTGAACGGTAACTCTTGCAATTACTCCCGTACCGTCCGTAGCTAGCTACGGACTGTACGGGAGTAGATTGCAAGAGTTACCTTCGCAACTAGACACCCCGTTCCCCAAATGCTGGATCCGCCCCTGCAATGTTACAGATGGGATCACAGAGCTTAATCATTTCATATCCACCATGTGGTCACTGCTATTAAATTTATAATACAATGTACGTTAATACAATGATATTATCGTAAATTACTACACACCAGACTGACTAATCATAAAATGATTAATATCTTATATTCAGCCAGTCGAATAATATCCCTTTAATGCTTGTCAGTTTGTATGAGAACTGGTTATTCATCTAGCAATGTAAACCCTACTAAGATTTACAGAACAATTACAATGGCATATAGTAAGTAATTTGTTTATTATAGTGACATGTGTTAAACGAAACAGGGAATATGTACAATATAATATTGACGAAAACACCCGGCCCTATGGACCTATATGTCACTTTCAAATGTTAGGTAACAAATGCATGTGTAAATATACAATATAAAATAAATAATTAGCACCTAGTTTGAGCAGTATATATCATGTATATGATTAAGTGTAGGTAAAGCTGAATTGGCCTTAATTTCGCGACGCCACATCTGCTTAATACAGGCATCTTGACGTCCCGGAATCAGGGCCACTTCACGTTCAAAGTTGTCAATTACATGATAACAGTTCAGACAATGATCGACATTCAAGTGTTGTATCATACAATGTAGTACCGTGAGTGTGACCTGTGGGTAACGGATTGCACAGATACAATTGCCTGAGGTAGGTTATTATCGATGTATAGTATTGACAATGAAGGACTATTTACCAGATTACTTAATATATATATGACTCACCAGATAAACGGGAATGTCTGCGCGTAAGACCATTATGTTGTAATAATCGGTATTAGCTAGTACAAGGCCAGGGGGGCCGTTTCACTATGCTCAATAAATGTAAATCCATAAATTGAAATTTATAGACGATCTTAAATTTGCTCTTACAAACATTTTAGTCGTAAGAAGTTTAGTGAAACGGGCCCCAGAAGTGTAAGTGTCACTTTGTTCAAGATAAAAACCTTAGCTGACGTTGAATATGTTTGACCATTTGGTGTGCATTTTTATCAGAGGGGTGCAACATACTAGTATAAGATACTTCATATTGAAACACGCACACACAAGTAAATGCTATGTATAGGATGGACGACACCCGCATGAATTGAATAGAACGATGATGTCGTTATTCCTCTATTGTAAACATAGTACGGCACCTGTCAACACAGATCTATTGATGTATGGAACACCGATTCCAAGATACAATCGAGTTCGCCTGCGTCTGCTGTCGATTTCCCGGAAACATGTAACTATTCGGTGACGAGTTTCATTTCCTTTTCGAGTGCCGCTTCTATGATGAAGTTCGAAAACGGTATATCAAGCCATTTTATTTTAGAAGACCAAATATTTTAAAATTCGCACAGCTATTTGAGAAAAAATCTGGAAAGCAATTAAGAAATTTAGCTATTTTTATAAGAAATGCTTTATGGTTATAATGACTAGTGAGCTTATACATATGCATTTTGTATTTTTACCCATCGTCGTATTATGTAATCTATTGTATATCTCGTGTGTCACGTATGTGGCTTAGAGTGAATAAAATGTATTGTATTGTATTCTAAAATGTATTCTGGATCAGCGTTTATGCAGTAGCTGATTTCGACGTTCGATTTCATTCGAAAGTCATCAATCCTGGTGTGTTTGCCTTGGTTATGGCTACTGCCCGAAACTGGTTTGTACCGAGCCCCGCAGAGGACTTAGAATTCTTTTTTCGTGGGAACGAATTGTTATATCGTGGGAACGAATTGTTAATTCGTCCCACAGATTAACAGTTCGTTCCCACGAAATAACAATTCGTTCCCACGGGAACGAATTGTTAATTCGTGGGAACGAATTGTTATATCGTGGGAACGAATTGTTGTTAAATTGAGGGAATTAATTGTCATTTCGTGGGAACGAATTGTTATTTCGTGGGAACGAATTAATAAAAAAAATATCCATGTCACCTGCGGGGCTCCGTAGGTTTGTCTGTTTTCAATCATTCAGTTTATAGGTAACATGGTTAACCTGGAAGGTAAACGTGCTGAAAATGGTTTAACGCGGATATAACGGGGATTATTCGTTATTGATACCTAATCGTGCGTTATAAGTTTTATTTAACGGCAATAAATCGCGTGTTAAGCTGATTTACGGCATATTCATAACAAAATCAAATATATCAAGTCGACATGTGCCACACAGATGCACCCACATAGATAGATGTCACTGGTCCTGCACTCCGCGCCGGTTACTAGACGAAAATGTAATTATATAGAAACGTTTTACACCGGCGCGGCGCGTGCAATAAGCTGTTACAATATGCCAATAAGCGACAACATGTTTGCGATAACATGTGAAAGACTCGGCCCTACCATAACAGTTCCAATTAAGCAAAAAAACACAAACATTACCCCCCCCCCCCCCCCCCCCCCCCTGTGGTTGTGCATTACAGTACAGTGGGGTCAGCGTGTAAGTGCACACACGAACGAACACGACAGGTTGGAACCAAACCTGTCGTGTTCGTTCGTGTCTGCACTTACACGCTGACCCCACTGTACGTTTATATGAAATGCACTAACACTACAAAACAGGTGGTGGGATAACCGGGTAATTTTAATGAGATTCGTGTGTCACACACGTGCGCTACTTGCGATTTTTGTCTGAATAATTTGTGCCGAAAGTTATGTTAATGAAGTACAGTAATGCTAAATTCACATCAGCATGAATTTTACATTATGAATTTTACATTAAAAATTAAATAATGCTTAATGTTTGGTGAAAACGAAAATAATATTGATACAATGCAGTTTCGGTCAGAAATCCCGTACTGGCTACGTAGGACATTAGGAACAGAACAGAACAGAACAGAACAGCCTTTATTTGCAATATTCTCAGACCACACAGTTGTATATGCGTGCATACAAGTACAGAATAATGTGTATTATCAACACGTAAGACATTAGGAGAGTATGCCACATGTTGCTAGTTGTACATTCCCTACCAGCGGTAAATAATACCGTTGTCTATACAGAATGCATACTTTCATTGAATACAATGAATCATTTGTGTTATATTATTTAATATTATCGTAAAGAAATGTTTTTCCATTGTTTACATATTTAGGCAGGTTTCGTGAAACAGACAGTAACTGACTACAATCATCTAAATGCCATCTATTCAGGTTTCACAATGATAAACATTATGCAAGCTGAAATGGATGCCACTTAGCAGATATTAGTCAACTAATTCCTTGATAAATGACTTAGGCCGTAACGCTGGGATAGCGGGTTTGTCGTTCATTAAGCACTGTAGAGCCGACTATTGTTCATCGACGACTATCGTTCACGTGTATGATTAAGCCGGCTTTTGCCGGCTAAATCATACACGTGTACGATGGTCGTCGACGAACAATAATCGGCTCTATAACATCAACGGTGGGTGAAACTGATGGTGTTCAGCGGCCCACAGTGAAGTTGAAATAACTACAGCAATGGAAGTTATTTGTGCAGTCTTAATGATACACTTGAACAATAGTCGGCTCTATATATAACATCAACGATTATTGTCGACGACTAATGTTCACCGCTGGTGAAACTTCTGCAAAACGTCCTAAGTTGTTCAGCGACCCACAGTAAGTTGAAATAGCTACAGAAACGGCTAAGTTGTTTTCCCCCGGCTTAATCATGCACGTTAATAATAGTCGTCGATGAACAATAGTCGGCTCTATAGGCACCTTCCAATACCGGAACACTTAGTAAAACGAATGGACAAGTGAATAGAAGTAAAACCGCACTTTGAGTCTATGGTTGGTATGTTTGTTGTGTTTTTTTTTGCTACTATGCGTGCTCAGTGATGATCATTGCTCTCTTGACTTTGTCTTGTAATTTATCCCGTCAACACAGTGCGTATGTGCCGTGAAATACGGTGCCGTGAAACATTTTTGATATCCTGTCAAAACGACCTAATCACTGCGTATGAATATGTGTGGTTGTCATACTAGTCGATTCTACGATTTTCAGGATGCGGCTGGGGTTATTTGTTTGCATTTTAAAGCTATATGTAGGTGTTGACGGGATAAATAGAATAGTAGGCTAGTGCGTTGAATGGGAAAAACTATCTGGCGCGGCACGGAAACGGGATGGGCTCGGCAGAGCCTCGCCCATCCCGTTTCCTAAGCCTTGCCAGTTATTTTTCCCATTCACGGCACTAACCTACTATTCTCTAGTTATGTCGTATACAAGACAGCCATGCATTGATCATGTCCTTGCCGTCATTTATCAACAGTTGAATAATATGACATTATTTTTCCATCACCAATATTCGGGCGCCGCGGTAATCGGGCCTGTCATGTTTTGTAAGCGAGGCAATGGTTATTATCGATCATTTAACACCTCCTTGACAATACATGACATTTAGAAAATGATAGTCTGGTGAATTGTGATACTTTTTGTAACTTGATTGATGAGGAGAATCGTACGCAACTCCCTTAGCCTGGTCATAACTAGAGTATACCACGTGATGTATGACATCAGGCTGGTTACGACAGGTAGATTGATAATAGGTTAATATAATACGCATGGAAACAAGTCATTATAGAGAAAAAATATAATATATCGGGTTGTCTATGGTTGTTACCAATGTCCTTTCATTTTTTACGAGACACAAGCACGTCCATCATGTGCCAGGGACGCCATAAACGTCATAGAAAACACCTGCTATAGACATGCGTAATGATGGACAGTGCGTATTATGTTCACATAAATTAATATGTTGATGTGACTGGAGAAAAGGGGATTATGGGATTTGTGACCGGCGTAGCTCTTGATTAAATCGCACACTCGTAGCCTGATACAGGTATACGATTGCATGTTAGAAGCATGACGTGCGTTTCTATGTAATAGCGAACAGTGCAGATCCAGATTAGACGTGTGGATGCACATATTGATCTGGATATGCATTGGTGACAAAGACCATGTAATAATAAACCCCAATTCTCCAGTCACAGCCAAATATAAGACATGACTTCTATATTAATAGTATTGGTATAGGTTGGCCCTCCTCACCATTGATTTTTGCTACATTACCGCACCATTTACCACACATTTGGCCATCCATCCATTGCATGTGTATATGCTCTAAATATACTGTAATTAAAATATAGATGTAAGCATGACTACAAACCATAAGCTCCCTATCATATATGACCAATATGGTGATGTCTCAAAACGTCAGTGTCTGAATTTGAAACGTTACATGGTAAAGGAAAATAAAGAGAAAGCACCAATATATTATGCTCAAAAAATATATCAAATCTACATTAACATGCTTCTGAAGTGGATAAGAACATCGATTGACCAGTAGCCTATTTCACCAACATTGCAAAGTATACTTTTCTAGCAAGGTATACTTTGGGGGAGAAATTTTAAATTTTAAGATAAATTTATTAATTTTTATTATACTGAATTTATTACATTATCACAGCCAATTTGGCTGTGATAATGTAATAAATTCAGTATAATAATTCTGCATACTTTTAATCATCAAATATATGCAGTTGCTAGTTCTATATGAAATAATGCATTTCGGGAAAAATAAATTATCACTCCCTCAAACTATACTTTGCTAGAAAAGTACACTTTGCAATGTTGGTGAACTCGGCTACAGGTTCTGCAAGCACACTGTATATATGGCCTACAACCATCTGAATTATTTGTATGGAGTACTGTTGATGGTTTTGTCTTTTACTGATCCATGCATTCAATCACAGAGACGGATTGGTATGATATAGACCAAATTTACATACAATCAAATAATTAATCCTAGCTCTAAATACTTAGAGCTAGCATTAAATAATTAGAACAAGCATTAAATATCAAGCATTAAATATTTAGAACAAGCATTAGATATTTAGAGTGATTGTGATCTAAAAAAAACATTTGTTTGTCTAATTTCGTTCATTATCTGGAACCGGGTCAATGCACCATCTTCCATAATACAACCACCGAAGCGTCTATGTATGAACATCTCTGATTGGCTAAATCTAAACTATGATGATGTCATTCAACCTATTTCGGGATCCCGAAAGACATAATCTGATAGTACGCAAATCATGAATGAAAGGCAATGGAATTAGAAAAAAAAGTTTTTTTTAGATCGGTGAACGATCACAATTGGACGAACTTTGTATGGTTGGAGTTTTTAATGTATATGGTCATTGTGCACGTCATTAGTTTGAGCTGGCGATCAGCTATCGACCAAATATGACCGATAATCCACGCCGGACGTCCTCCGATTCTGTGTGAGATTATTTCGTACACGCAAATTTCGCTTTGGATGGGGTATGCAAAATGCGAATAACTGAATAAATGCTGGAAACAGCGATTTGAAGTGAGTATATTCACACACCTAATATCTTTATCGATTGCCAGAGACACAAGTCATACATTTAATCGATGTTTATTGTGTTTGTGCGAGTCGGAAAAGCGAGGGCTCTTTCTATAATAGCCATATTGTTTATCACATTTCTATATAGAATATGGTACTGTACGAGACCAAGTGGGTGGGGTAATGGGATTTTTTTAATAGGCATTTTTTTTGGTGTCATAGGTCCGAGTCTTCCACCTGTGTTATGAACAGTTTAGTGAAACGGCCCCCGGTACCTCGTGAGTATTGCAGCTACCGTGGTCTGGCGCTACTCGGTGTTGTGATGACGTTTGATATATGACACCTGTCAATCATGACAGACAGCAAACAACAAGTCGCTTAGCACTATATAATAACGAGTCTGTCACGTGTTGTATATACATGTCAACGACACATGCTAAGTAGGAACATTAACGCTTCACTATTAGTCTGAATGAAATGGTGACAATCGAGCACGCACATGTGTCTACCTTTCCAAAAGCTTTTTTGTCAGTTTTTTTAGCAGTTTGAGTTTTAACGTTTGAGTTTATATTTTCAAAGGATTACAGTGGGGTCAGCGTGTAAGTGCACACACGAATGAACACGACAGGTTGGTTCGCTACCCACCGAAAGTGTATGGTGTTACCACTCAGTTGAACCGTCTCGCCGAGACGGTTCAACTGAGTGGTAACAACATATACTTTTGATGCGAAATGAGAAAAAATGCAGAAACATATTTACATTTGTTTATATACATGAACTACAGTGGGGTCAGCGTGTAAGTGCACACACGAACGAACACGACAGGTTGATTCGCTACCCACCCAAAATGTATGTTGTTACCACTCAGTTGAACCGTCTCGCCGAGACGGTTCAACTGAGTGGTAACAACATACACTTTTGATGAGAAATGAGAAAAAAATGCAGAAACATATTTACATTTGTTTTTATGCCACCGGGTTTCGAAGAAACGGGTGGCATATAGTGTTTGGTCCGTCCGTCCGTCCGTCACACTTTTCGGGTTAACCACTTTGTCACAGTTTCTCAAACTGGCCATTGCATCTACATAAGTTGCTTAATCGCTTCAATACTTCAACACTTCATTCATTGGTATGTGTGCCACACCTGCCTTTTCATAATTTATATGACCTTCGCCTGTTGACCTTCACCAGGTTACTTAAATGACTTAACAATTTTGGTTAACCAGTTCGTCACAGTTTCTCAAACTGGCCATATCATCTACATAAGTTGCTTAATCGCTTCAATACTTCAACACTTCATTCATTGGTATGTGTGCCACACCTGCCTTTTCATAATGTATATGACCTTCGCCTTTTCACCTTCACCAGGTTACTTAAATGACTTAACAATTTTGGTTAACCAGTTCGTCACAGTTTCTCAAACTGGCCATATTATCTACATAAGTTTCTTAATCGCTTCAATAAATCAACACTTCATTCATTGGTATGTGTGCCACACCTGCCTTTTCATAATTTATATGACCTTCGCCTTTTGACCTTCACCAGGTTACTTAAATGACTTAACAAGTTTGGTTAACCAGTTCGTCACAGTTTCTCAAACTGGCCATATCATGTACATAAGTTGCTTAATCGCTTCAATACTTCAACACTTCATTCATTGGTGTGTGTGCCACACCTGCCTTTTCATAATTTATATGACCTTCGCCTTTTCACCTTCACCAGATTACTTAAATGACTTAACAATTTTGGTTAACCAGTTCGTCACAGTTTCTCAAACTGGCCATATCATCTACATAAGTTGCTTAATTGCTTCAATAGTTCAATACTTTATTTTTTTGCATGTATGCTACACCTGCTTTGCCAACACTAATATCACCTTCGCCTTTTCATCTTCACAGGGCTACTGACGACTTAACAATTTTGGTTAACCAGTTCGTCACAGTTTCTCAAACTGGCCATATCATCTACATAAGTTGCGTAATCGCTTTAATATTTGAATACTTCATTCATTTGCATGTATGCTACACCTGCCTTCCCATAACTAATATCCTTTTCACATTCCCAGGGTTCCTGAAATCACCTACTTATCCAGATTCAGAAGTTTCCTTAACAAGTTTGTCAAACTACACATACATGTACATAAGTTAAATAATTATGCCACCGGGTTTCGAAGAAACGGGTGGCATATAGTGTTTGGACCGTCCGTCTGTCCGTCCGTCCGTCCGTCACACGTTTCGGTTAACCACTTTGTCACAGTTTCTCAAATATGCTGCAGGTGGCATCCGCGTTCGACAGACGCAGTTCTTGTTATATATGAAATACAGTGGGGTCAGCGTGTAAGTGCACACACGAACGAACACGACAGGTTGGAACCAACCTGTCGTGTTCATTCGTGTGTGCACTTACACGCTGACCCCACTGTATACATGTACATGTATGTGATTTTAGTGCATGAATAAGAAGCCGTAGAAAGCCTATTCATAATATATTTTTCGCAATAAAATCAATATTTGATGGAATTTTATCAAATAAAAACAATTTGGGAGAGTGAAGTTTTTGTTATTGATTAAAACGTACTTTCATTTAAATAACATTGTTTTAGAATTAACGTGTTGAATAGCCAAAAGTTCGTCGGCAGCAAAAAATGGAACAGACAGTAGTAAGCGGAAAACGTACGGCTAATTAAAAATGTATAGTCTATGTAATGAATATAAAATGTCGCGTTTAATCTAAAATCTAGAATAAGTTTAAAATAATTTGAAAATAACATAAATGTAATATATTCCGCTAAATTTTTATGGGAATAATGACGAACAAATGTGAATAATGCCACCCAGTTCGGAGTAAATTAATTTGAATCCGTGTTGAGCAGATAATACGTCTTAAAGCTTCAACACTTTTAACGAACAATTATTTCAATAACGGATAGTTTTTGTTTGTTAACTAACGTTGAAAGTTGGCGAAAACATCAGGGCAAATGCGGATTATTCCGCATTTGCCCTGCTGTTTTTTTCAATTTTCGAAGTCAGTTACCATCAAAATAATTCGAAGTTATGTTTGCCAAAATAGTGTACCCGTTGATAAGACCTGTTATCCCCAGCTTGAGCAGATTCCATCTTCGTGTGGTATGCAGCAAGATATATAGCTTTTTGAGTGGTACCCTGCGCGGTTGCATATCGCATCAATTCACCGATCTGGCTTACATAATAAAAGCAAACTTTCAAAAGCGTCATTATTTTTACGTCATGTCGTTTTACTATAATTGACGCCGTCAGGAATATAGCCTAACTCGTCGGTGGCTAAGTCGGTTGTTAGGCAAGAATAGTAACAACTTGCTGGATTCACTCAGCGTAGATCCTTCTCACTGTTTATGAATGTTTGCCGAATTCTGTATTGATATAGAACAGCAAATGCAGAGTTGTGTCTACCTATAGTAGAACAACTGTTGCGAACATTGGGACAAAACGGCGTTGACGAACGAATGGGCATACCAGTCCGTGACTATTCTGGATGCAAATGTCAAATTGTCTGTTAGTAGATGAACTAATTCGAATATAGCAGCGGTATATCTGATATATATTCTACGCTTCACTTTGAAGTCATGCTTAATCGCAGACAGAATTGATAAATGTTAACATTTAAGCTCATAAAAACGAAGTATTTAAGCTTAATAGTTTGCTGAAAGAAAACATGTGAAGAACCCTCGCCACGGGACGTTAGATGCTAGATGGTGGTGAAACTACTGTCTGTTCCACGTTTTGTTGCTGACGAACTTTTAGCTATTTAAGACGTTAAATCTGAGAAATATCTAAAGGTAAGTAGTTTTTCATAAATAATACAAAAATCACCATCCCCAAAACAATTATTTGACGAAATTCAATTAAATATTGGTTTTTATTGCGAAAATATAAAATGTTCCTATGGGAATTTAACATGTGGGCTCAAAATAGATTTGTTTAAATATTTTTTTAATTTTGGATCGATTTTCAAAATCTAACTTTTGTTTTCTTAGTTACATCATTTCCATCATCATCCAGGTTTCGGAGTCAATTTCCAAAATGTTTAATTTTTCGACCCTACTTGTCTCTCTATACCTCCTTTTTGCCCCCTGTTAAATTCCCATAGGAAACTCGTTTTTTTTCGCAATAAAATCAATAGTTGATGTAATTTTATCAAATAAAAAAAGTGGGGAGGGTGACTGTTTTGTTATTGATGTAAAAGTAATTACATTTAAAAAAGCTTTAATTGAATGTGTTTAATATAGCCAAAAGTTCACCGGAAGCAAAACGTGCAACAGACAGTAGTCCGTGTGATGCATATGTGTGTGGTTACCATGTAGACCATATATTTGAATGTGCATAAGTCGGCATATAATCTATATACAGTGGGGTCAGCGTGTAAGTGCACACACGAACGAACACGACAGGTTGGTTCCAACCTGTCGTGTTCGTTCGTGTGTGCACTTACACGCTGACCCCACTGTAGAGGAGAGGATCTTACATGAGTGAGGATTTAATAAGATATTTATTAAACGAGTTGACTGATTTCAGAACAAACATTGCATAGTCATTCAGTTAAATAAACGTTATACAGTGGAACCTCTCTAAACCGGACACCCTGGGAGGTCCCCAGGGTGTCCGGTTGAAAGAAGTTCCACTGTAATTAAGCACTCTTTGAACACTGTTTGTCATTTTCGATAATGTACAGACTGGACAATGAAATAAATTACCCGTCTAAATTAAACAAAATGGGGTCGCCATGCTGTCCGGTTTATAGAGCTCCTACTGTATTAAATTAACACAAATATAATGTTATATTGCATACTATATTTTCCTCCAACTACATAAGTGTGGCATGAGTGTCCCACACAATAATGTTTATGCTTAGTTGAACTTAGATCTATATATTATTATAACTGCTTGATACACCGTCGCAAACTATTCCATGCACATCGGTGCACCAATTGTGAATCATGAATACATTGTTTCCCCAAAGTGAAGCAATTGTGTTACCTTTTATTGCAATACAACTGAAGGGCTCGTTGGAAGGTTGGAGCGGCGTGTGCTTACTCCATGAAGGATATAATGTGGAACGCCTTTAGTACATGACATACCTGGGCTGTTTAACCCTTTCAACCCGAAATCCTGCTATAGCGGTTTATGCAAAAAGTGCAGATCCAGATGAGCCGGCTCGTAAACGAGCCGTCTCATCAGGATCTACACTTTTTGAAAGTAATTTTAATATTTCTTAGAACAAAAACACCCCCTTTTCATAAATGGACGAATCTGAAAATCATTTTGTGACCATTGGATTGGTCGGAACATTAGCATATCACAGTTCATTCCAGTTCCTTAGGGTTGAAAGGGTTAGAACTGCTTGCTCGTCGTCAGAAAAACCCCAGATGGAAACGAGTATTGTAATGTCAACTAAGTTAGCAGTCTGGTGCATTGTATGTGTGTTTAGTATGACTCGGAATGGTGTGTCCGCTATTTATAACATTGTTTGTATAGCCGTCGATGAAATTCAGTATGTATCATTGTTGTTTTAGTGGTTTCAGACAAATATTGCATGTGTAGATCCAGGTGCAAGCTACTATATTATACTTCACTTCACAGTTTCATTTGTGGCTGTAACTGGAGAAACGCGGCTTATGGGCTTAATGGCCGTATGTAGATCAAGGTGAGACGGCTGTATCAGGAGCTACACTGCCTCATTTCTCTAGTCACAGACACATTTATCGTAATATATAAATGTACAATGATAACGTAATTGTGCACAAATGCAGTTTTATAGGCATATGTCTACAATGGGTAAACACTTTGTGCAAGCACACGCATACGAAATTGCCATGCCATTCAGCTTATGGTGAGGTGGCAACAAGCGGAATTGCATTACCGTATATGGAAAATTGGCAAACAATTCAGAGAGGATGTAGAAATCGCTATCATTTGTCACTGGAGAAATGGGGATTATGGGTTATGCGACCAGTGTAGATCCCGATCAGCCTGTGCATCCGCTCAGTCTGATCAGGATCTGCACTGTTCACGATTTCATCAATGACGCACCCGTCATTCTTATAACAAGCAATACAGATGGTTATCAGGCTACACATGTGTGATATCCGATTACAAATCCTATAAGCCACATTCTCCAGTCACAGCCGCATTTATGTAAGCATGCGGCTGGTTTTGAAAGCCACTTTCAGGGAGATTTTTCACAAAGGACATATGCCCTAATGGACAATATGTCTTTGTTTTAATGCCGACGAAGCCTCTGGCTTTCGTGAACTGTCTCAATTAGAAAATTTTACGCCGAGTTTTATTGCGGTCCTGAGAATTTTAGCCTGATCTTGTTGGACATTTATGGCTCCGAAACCAGGATAAGGTGAAAGTGAATGATTTCTCACATGTCAGTTATGAGGGGAATAATGGAAACTAAATGTTTGCAGCCACTGTTTATGGGTGGACCACGGTGAATTCTACTTTACTGGGCAATAAATATGCCTTTCTTATCAGTCGGGTTTAGTGTTAAAAAGACACGGGATCGGGACAGATTACGGGAGCAATACATCAAATTCACTCCGCGGAGGGCATAAGGGTGTAATTAAGCAACATTTGTACTCTGTTTTCGTCTTGTTTTGTGGTGTTTGGCGTCGTAGCTGTGACAACGAATGATGTCAGCACCGGTTGCAAGTCAGTCTCATTTGAAACTAGATGAATTTCCACCATTGCAAGTCCCTGTTTGAGATTATACAAATCAGGTTTCACTGGAGACATGCATGGTTATCATATGTCTTAGAAATAATATGGAATGCACATTTGCATTCTGTAGTTCCTGGGAAACGTCTGCTCACGTTTGACGTTAGTTATGTGCCATTATGTCGAATTCCATTTTTCAGAAGAAGCTTTGTCGTAACGTACGATGCCATGTTATGCATTTGTTTGCAGACCACACCAAACGTGACTGTGGAGAATTAGGGTTTATGACATCTTCGACCAGTGTATACCCAAAACGGACTGCACATTCAATCGGTCTGATCTGGGTATGTACTGCCATGTAGTCACAAGTCATGATCATATAAAACAGAGTAGATCCTTATCAGGTTGTATGCATGTCCAGTGGAGTGATTGCACTGTAATATACCATTCTGACAAACAGCATATCAAAATAATGGGTCTTGTATTTATATATGTACCAGGTAAGCGGTTATACTAAGAAATAATTGCGACCCACGCACTTATTTACGTTGCGTTAACTAAACAGTTTTCGACCAATTTTAAAAACAGCATGAAAACATATTTTGAATTCAGTAGCCTTCACCAACATTGCAAAGTATACTTATCTTCCTAAGAACACATTGAGGGAGAAATTTTCAATTTAAGGATAAATTTATTAATTTTTATTATACTGAACGTATTACATTATCACAGCCAGTTTGGCTGTGACCATGTAATAAATTCAGTATAATAATTCTGCATACTTTTAATCATCAAATAAATGCAGTCGTTATAGTTCTAGATATGAAATAATGAATTTCTGGAAAAATAAGTGATTATCAAAGTATACTTAGCTAGATAACTATACTTTGCAATGTTGGTGAACTAGGCTGGCGATGTCCTTCCCACACTAAATCCCGGGGATCATCTGTGAATCCCGGAAAGGATGAATTCAGATGACGAAGCAAAGCTTATGTTTATGTCCGACTCATCAATGTATCATTTCCAGACTCGTACGTGGCTGTGACTGGGGAAATTGGGCCTATTGTGTTTGCGACCAGTGTAGACCCAGATCAGTCTGCGCTTTCGCGCAGTCTGATCAGCGTCTACACTGTTCGCCATTCAGTCAATTGGCAATCTGACACACTGGAAGAACACACAAGTATACTTAGCTACATAAGTGTGCTTAACAAGTTTGATGAAATCGGCTACAGAGCGACAGTGATACATTGTATCAGCAACACGATCTGATAGAGCATGTTATTATCAGGCTACGTATACAGTAGAACCTCTCTAAACCGGACACCACGAAAACACCTGTGAACTTATTTTTGATGAGTTTCTTGGCCATTTATCTCATGTGCTAATGTATGTTCGTGATCGCATAGCACACAACTATGGCTCAGAATGGTCAAATGCCGGATTTACAGCGAAACCTCTCTAAGTCGGACACCCTGGGGTCCTCCCAGGGTGTCCAATTTAGAGAGATTTCACTGTAGTTGGTCAATGATAGATAGGTAACCAAATTCGGAGCGACAGTGATGTATTGTTTCAGCGACAATGTTATCAGTCTACGTGTATTTGGTCAATGCATAGCTAGGTAGCCATTTTCAGAGCGACATTGATACGTTGCATCAGAGCCAATACCTGATAGACCATTCTATCGGAGCCAACACTTGATAGAACATGTTATCATCGATATACGTGTATTTGGTTATGGGTCTATGTGTAATTGGTCAATTCACAGCTAGATAGCATACCTATGGAAGCGTCCTGGTGCCAATGCTAAAATATAGTTATCTACTAATTAGGAGATACTAAGTTATAATTAGGACTTAGTATCTCCTAATTAGGAGTTAGGAGATAACAATCGTTTTAGCATTGACACAGATAGTAAGTCCTAATTAGGAGATGGTAAGTCCTAATTAGGAGATAGTAAGTCCTAATTAGGAGATACTAACTCCTAATTATTATATAGTAAATCCTAATTAAGATATATGATCTCCTAATTAGGACATGCTATCTCCTAATTAGGACTTACTATATCCTAATTAGGAGTTAGTATCTTCTAATTAGGAGATACAAATATTTTAGCATTGGCACCAGGACGCTTCCATACATACCTGATCAATAACGAACCTTGAAACATGTGCTTTCTGCAAAGGCAATAAGAGCAATCTGGTATATATCAACTTTACTAGTACGCGCAGACAGGGCGAGATATACACGTGTTTATCGTTATTGGTTAAGACAGTTATTGGCGGGAAATGATAATTGTTAACCGATAAAGATATTGAATCTGACAGCACCAATACCGAAAGGCAGGGCGGGTGATGGGTTGTGATGCGATCTGTCGGTATCTGGCACGTACACACATGTACAGTGAAACGTCTCTAAACCGGACACCATTTGAAGTCCCCAGTGTGTCCGGTTTAGAGACGTTCCACGGGGAAGTAGACACAGTAGGTTATACCCATTGGAGACTGTCGAGCCCAGGTAAACCGAAATGTAACCAATGTACTAGTGTCGTTTTGTAATACATGCGTATCCATCTACAACAGGAACCCTAATTAAATTGGAAACGCCTCTGAATTGAGCCAAACAATAATAATCTGGGAGATGCCGTGGAGGTGGTTGGGGACTTTTAATTCGGGTCTGATAAAATGTACAATACATGTTCTCGCGCGGTGCCTTTAACTCTTTCACACCTAAGTAACTGGAATGGATTTTGATATGTTAATTTTGCAACCAATTCAACCGTCACAAAATAAATTTCAGACTAGTTCATTTATGATAAGGGGGTGATTATGTTCTTAAAAATATATAATTTAATTGCAAAAAGTGGAGATCCTGATGAGACGGCTCGTCACGAGCTGGCTCATCTGGATCTACACTTTTTGACGATACCACTATACATGCCTGTGGTGTTGAAAGAGTTAAGCATAAATCGGCGTAGAACAAATAAAGCATTGCGAACATACACAGTTCAGTGGAACCTCTCTAAACCGGAGGTCCCCATGGTGTCCGGTTTAGAGCAGTTCCGCTGTAATTTTGGTACACGAGCATTCCAATGCAGGTATGTGTGTTTTGCAATCATGAGGTATTGTCATGAGAAGTAAATGAAAGAGAACCTTTCAAAATTAAATATTTGTTAGCGTTCTGTGTGTCCGGTATAGAGAGGTTCCACTGTATATTATGCGTGTATACATTTAGTCAAATATGCTCATCTATGCTCCTTTTCTTTGTGTGTTTGTTTGTTAGGGTTTAACGGCCTATCAACAGCTACGATCATTTAAGGCCGGGTCAATGGGTTTAGTATTAAATCCCATATATTACCTGTACAAATGGGGCGATCAGAAAAAAATAAGAACTGAATATTTACAATAAAAAAAACGATATATTCAGCCCTGAAATCAGAATAATCCTGATCTGATGCCAGATCCTCGCCACACCAGAATCACTTGGCCTCCTCCCAAAAGCAGTAGGATCAGTAATAATCTTACTGACTATGCTCCTTTGAAGCTACGTGTTTTAGTGGCATCACATAAACTGGGATGCCAGGAAACGCCCGAGATATTCGTGCTATATACTTGTACCGTTGCCACGAAATGTGTGCAGGTGACGTGAACACGACATATTTAGCACCATGTCGTCGTAAAGCCCCTTCAAAACTCTTTGTATAGATTTAAAACGTCAGTCAGACAAAGCCTCTCCCTTGTTGTATTGGCTAAGGTAAATATTTAACGGGCTGTATGTCATTCTAAACAACCTGCGGTGACACATCAAAGGAATGCAATTGACAAGTATTGAATCAGAGAGCCAATCAACATTGAATTAATTAGATGAAATCTCGAGAGCCATCAACAACATCTCGGTGACGTCACCGGAAATTCCATTCTGCACTTTGGATTTCTGCCAGGTACAGGGTCACGTAGATCGGAATAAGACAATAATGCATATACATTGTAATCATAATTTATGGCTGTGACTGGATAAATGAGGCTTATGGGATGTGTGGCCATTGCAGCTCCTGGAAAAATAGCACACTTGTGTAGCATGATAACGATATATAGAGAATTGTAGGTTAGTGCCGTGAATGGGAAAAAATATCTGGCAAGGCTCAGGAAACGGGATGGGCGAGGCTCTGCCGAGCACATCCCGTTTCCGTGCCGCGCCAGATATTGTTTCCCATTCACGGCACTAACCTGCTATTCTATTTATCCCGTCAACACGTAAAAATGGCTTTAAAATGCAAAAATAGTATTGACTGGATATCAAAAATGTTTCACGGCACTGTGTTTCACGGCACATACGCACTGTGTTGACGGGATAAAGTGTGTTTGTTAGAAGCATCACGGGTTTTTCATTGATTGAACGGCGAACAGTGCAGCACCTGATCCGACCGTGCGCATGCACGGGCTGATCTGGATCTACACTAGTCGCAAAATATATAAGTCCAATTTCTATATAAGTCACAGCAACATTAATCAGAACATTACATTGAAACGAGCATATAACGATTTGTTTGTTTTCTATTTTTGCAATATCAAGCAATACCATCAATAGGACCATTTATCAATGTCTTCAATATATGATACGGACCAATAGACGTACCGTGTATGACAACAGAAAACAAGCTACACAATGAGAGCTCAAGGGCGGATCTGGAGGGGGGGTCCGGGGTTGCATCCCCCCCCCCCCCGTTCAGCCACGGAGTTTACATAGATCACTGTTTACCATCAGTTGGAGTCTGAATTCAAATGCCGTAAAACACAGGAAAGTGCATTTCGAAGAGCTCGAAAATAGGACAACCCTCTAGTTGCGAACGGTAACTCTTGCAATTACTCCGGTAACGTCCGTAGAATAGAATAGGCTACGGACGGTACGGGAGTAGATTGCAAGAGTTACATTCGCAACTAGACAACCCCCCGTTTCCCAAATGCTGGATCCGCCACTGGAGCTATGAATCGGTGATTAACATATCATCATGTCCCGCAAAGACAGCAGCAAATAATAGGAGAGAGAGAAAAATGTATAAAAAGGTAAACAAAAGAAAAGAAAGCTGTGATTTATAATCTCGCCATTACTACACAGAAAGTGATAGGTTTGATGATCATCGATTGGCGGACTAAGAATCAAGGTTATCGACAGAACAACATCCAATGGATTGACCAAAGTCATCAATGGATTGAACGAACCAGTACCGAGTCATCGATAGACGGACACTGTTTCAAGGTCATCGAAGGACGGACACTTATACCATGGTCATCGATCGACAAACACTGCGTCAATGTCTGCGGTAGACGGAACCTGTATGAAATTCATCGAAGGGCGGAACTTAAACCAAGGTCATCGATCGACGGAACATTGTCAAGTTCAAAAGAGCGTCTATAAAGGTCATCAATAGAATGATTTCTGTTAAATTGATGGACGATTTATGAAGAAATAAAACACGACTACCAGAAAAGAATATAGTTATAGATGTACATTGCAAGTGCGGTTTTATTATACCTGTACATTTGTGTCAAGGACAGTGCCAGAAGTGTCAGTCAACGATAGAAAAACCTTCGTGATGGTGTTTATCAGAAATAGATAAGACCCTGTGTCAAGATCATCGACAGACGGAACCTGTATCAAGGTCATTCATAAAAAGACCATTATCAAGGTCAATGATTAACGGAACCTTTATGAAGGTCATCGCTAGAGTGACTCTGTTTCCAGGGAGTTTAATATTCACTGTTATCATGTTTTACGCGAAGAAGGCGACGGAATATGCCATTATGTCCTGTTTAGTTTGCGAGTTACTTGATTACGAAGGCTGCTTGTTTCTCTAAACGAATGCAATATATCTAGGACGGAAATGTTGAGTTGTTGCTTTGACGGTTTAAATGAGAGAACACCTCAAATAGCTTATCGAATAAATTAGAACAATGACATCATGATATCCTTTTATAAAAAATAACAGAGTGCGGATATCTCTATAACACATTTGTATTGTCACCACTGAAAATGTATCGTTCTCAAATAGGACCAATTTAAAATTTGATTGGGTTTTATGTGCATATATCATTTATAAATATGTAGCTTATTTATATTCGTCACACATTATGTTCTCATGTTATATTTTAAAATTGGTACATTTGACAAATAAAATGATTCCAATCATATTACAGAACATTACCCAAAAATACTAAGGTGATTATCGATAAGAATGTTAAATATTCTAAAATGATACCTATTATATATTATGGGCTTGCTTAACGCAAGTAATAAAGCTATCAGATTGACATTCGACCCGTTTATGGATCTCTGATGTACATCATATGACAGTAAAACACAAAAGGACTGTCTTATACCATGGTATCATGTTCCTCGTTAATTCCTTCGCTATTTTACAAGGGGTGTTCTCTCTGAGAAATGGACATTAACGCTTACTATGATGTCCCCTGTCTGCGAGTTTTCATGCCGTGCATTTACACCATTTTCCGAAAATACATCATACGTCAAATGTATATGACAATCATTCTCCTATTGACAATTGCTACCAAAAGAAAATTACTTAGAAATAAGAGAGCTGATAACTGTGAAAAATACATACCACAACGACATTCATTTCCAGCACTGTAGGGTTAATGACATTAATCAAGGTCTTGAAAACGAACATTTGTCTCAAGTGTATTGTTATTATATATCCACCTGTGGTCAGTGGTGCATGTACGGCGAGCATACCCAGGATTTATACACACTAAAAATCGACTGTCTACTTCCAGACATGAGTCGCTAATGTTTTGTCTTATTCCAGAGTTTGGAGTATTTTCCTGTAGGGTTGATACTTGCTGCGGGGGGGGGGGGGTACCTTCTTATTATCCGCGTCATCTCCTCTCCCAAACCCACAGGGCGGGAGAGGCATTGGTTTGTGAATTACAGTGGGGTCAGCGTGTAAGTGCACACACGAACAAACACGACAGGTTGGTTCCAACCTGTCGGGTTCGTTCGTGTGTGCACTTACACGCTGACCTCACTGTAATAGTACAGTGGAACCTCTCTAAACCGGTCACCAAGAAAATATATGTGATCTCATTTTGAGAGGTTTCTCGGTAATGCATCTAAGATTATACTGCATGTTCATGATTGAAACAGACATAAGTATGTCCCAGCATGGTCATATGTCTGATTTACAGTGAAACATCTCTAAACGGGACACCCTGGGGTCCTCCCAGGGTGTCCGGCTTAGAGAGGTTTCACTGTATTGTTGTTTTTGTTGTTGTTGTTGTTGTTGTGCGGGGTAATTGAAATTGATGACATGTTCAAGACCAAATGTAGTAGTCTTTTTCTGAATATTATTCTCATAATATTTTTTATATTTTTATATGTTAATTTCCGGACCGATCCAATCGTCACAAAAATCGTTATCAAAAATATGAAAATTACTTTCAAAAAGTGCAGATCCTGATGAGATGGCTCGTTATGAGCCGGCTCATCTGGATCTGCACTGTTTGCATAAACCGCTATAATGGGCTTTCGGGTTCAAAGGATTAAATTAGTTTGACCCAAATTGCATGGATCTACTTGTATTACGTTTTGGCGGGTTACAATGAATAACGGACATGTTTTTCCAAACTTCGTCACAAAATTTAATTTTTATGTGACAGTACCTTGAATATAATATGCTTTCGTTAATGAAATGGGAAATAATAAAGCGCTTGCTTAACACTCTTGATATACTAATTTGAGAATTACGACTACCGTCTATATATCCAATAATCGTCAGGCGACCCTTTCCGGTTACCATAACTGGTCCCGTATTATCCATCAATGTACCGGATCATGTTCCTCATCCATGGGTCCGTTGCCCTTATTTGTCAACTGTCGATTGGAGACCTCCGCCAAATACAGCCATTCAATGATCAAGTTTACTCGCCATAATGACGGCACAGCAATTTAGATGAAATGTGATCTCTTCTGTCGGATTAATAAAATTGATTTACGACTTCCATTCTTTGCTGGTTGAGTATGCACCTTGGGGTACAGTGCGACCTCGGTAGTTTTATCAGGGCTTGCAAAGTTCAAAATCCAGTAGCTAAAACAATATCACTACGCCAAACACAGTTTCAAACGCGTAATTCACAGTGTGTGCAACCTCCTCATAACTTCTACTATGGTGATAAATGCGACAAGAAAATTTCCTTAGGAGCTGTGGTTTGGTTATAATTAAGAGGCCGACTGCAAAACGGACCGTACATCATTTGAGTCGCGCAATCTGATCAGAGCATATATCGGCCGCTATTGATTCATCGAGATAGCGCTTGTCCAACCGTCGTTAGCAAACACAACCTCACACGCATGTATGGATGGACATTATTATCAGGATATGCAATGTCCTAAGGTCTGTTTTGTCTCCCACAGCTCTAAATTATCTCGGATTTTGATAGGCCATATTTTCACACATTATACTCCACTGACAATAGATCAAAGGGACAAAACGTCTCATAAATAATTGTGGAACAAACTGGGCAAACATAAACCGCCCATTTTACTGAAAAGCTCTGGGAGGTATTAGTAGCTCCGGAATGGTGATTTACGGACAAGATACGGGCAGTAAAGCAATTAGTTTTATAATTTATGGGTCACTTTTGAGCCAGGCAAATTGTAGCTGACACTCGAGAATACATAGAACTTGCCATATGTAGACGGAATGCGCTAAGCCGTGTGGGATAATCAAGATTTCCGCTGTTTATTCTAGTTAATCTTTATGATTCTGAAGATACGCACGTTTTCTGGATGAAAACAATTATAAATACTTTTTTCTGGACAGAAGTATATATTGTGACCACTCATTTGAACCGTCTCCACGAGACGGTTCAAATGAGTGGTAACATCATATAAATTTATTGAGAAATTCAGAAAATGAATACAAAATGTTTGTAAATTTAGATATCTATGAATAGGTATCTACCTTGAAAAAGGTCAATTTATGATGCGATATATAATCTCGCCATTCGTGCGGACATAAACAGCACTATGTATGTGTGTAGTTTGTGGTGGCCATGGGCTGTTTGCAAAAAAACAAAACCACATGCCTCGCATTGGCGTGTGTTGAATTAATTATAATCAGCTCCATTAACGGCTATGGTATGTTGTAATTTGTAATGCAAGTCAACCACAATATTAATGTTCTCTCTGTCCGTATTAATGACTCAGACGATCTTCTTCCATTGTTCCGTATCCCAAGAGCAATATTTGTTTTTCAATCTCGAATCCAGTACAGTGGAACCTCTCGAAACCGGACACCCTGGGTCCCCAGGGTGTCCGGTTTAGAGAGATTCCACTGTAAATTAGACATATGAATATATCAATGCACGTGGGTGTGCTTTGCGAACATGATCAGGCACTATCAGAGATATCTATCAGAGATAGATGACATAGGAACCTATCAAACTAAGGATACAGATACTGCATGTGTGTCCGGTTTACATATGTTCTACTATACAGTACTCTGCGAACTATTGCTTTTACTTTTTTTTCTTTTTTTTTTGTATTGCTTTAATCCAAGTATGTCGATGAGCATGTGTAGGGATAACCCAAATGGTATGGCTGTCAAGCTGACATGAGAGCCAGAAACTTCGGGTGGTCATGGATTTCAAGGTGTATGATCACGTGGTACTAACAACAACAACAAGTACCGATTCAAAGTACGTATTATTTTATAGTGTCCTTATTGCGTAACGGATTTTGATGAAATATGGCGCATCAAACGCGTCTTGTTAAGCTGCATGTTGTGGTATTTTCGCCCGAACTTCTGTCGTTTTTGCGAAGAATCGATTTCCGTGTCTCCGACATAAACGACATAAGTCTGTGCCAAACTCCATAGACCACCAAATGCAGCTCATGAAGACGCGTTTGCTGCGCCATATTTCATCAAAATCCGTTGCATATTAAGGAAAATATCAAATAATACTTACTTTGGAGCGGGCGGCGTTGTTGTTGTTGTAACCACGTGATCATGCACCTTAGATTTAGGCTACTGTCTGTATTTTTATCTCTGGTTTAGTAATGGGAATGTTACTTCTGTGACTAAAATAGTTTTAAAATTAATTAGTTCGGCTTCTCTTGTATCTGAAATGTTAAGTCACATTACAAAAGTTCAGTGTAGTACGGTAGCTGTAATAGAGGCTCCCCGTGTGTTCTTCCACTGATGCTATTATTTTCCCGGTGATTGGTGGTAACCGAGCGCGGCTGTCAGTTCGACCGGTATGTACATTTCGCTGTTTATTGGTATTGTGTCTCATTTGCTGTTATGTTAGATTCTAATTCTTGCGAAAGTATATCCTCATCGAATGAAGCTGTACTTATTGCCAAATGTGTTTTTTGTAGCGGTCTTATGTACATACTTATAATTCCAGAACAAAAATATTTACACGATTCCCTAACATTTGATTGGCCCGTAGCAAGTCTCTGTCCAAAGTTTATATCCCAGTAAACTCCCACGCCGAACTACGTTCCGTAACCGTGAGGCGCAGTTAAAATAATTCTTAAGAAAACGGAAAATAAACATATTTTCTTGATTAATTTATTTCAAATGCTGGAATTATAAGGAATGAATGGCCTTTTTGTGGAATTTATCGGGGATATAAACTTGGAAATGTCGCGGGAATACTGGACGAGGCCTTAACAAATTAAGGAAAATATCAAATAATACTTACTTTGGAGCGGGCGGCGTTGTTGTTGTTGTAACCACGTGATCATGCACCTTAGATTTAGGCTGCTGTCTGTATTTTTATCTCTGGTTTAGTAATGGGAATGTTACTTCTGTGACTAAAATAGTTTTAAAATTAATTAGTTCGGCTTCTCTTGTATCTGAAATGTTAAGTCACATTACAAAAGTTCAGTGTAGTACGGTAGCTGTAATAGAGGCTCCCCGTGTGTTCTTCCACTGATGCTATTATTTTCCCGGTGATTGGTGGTAACCGAGCGCGGCTCTGTCAGTTCGACCGGTATGTACATTTCGCTGTTTATTGGTATTGTGTCTCATTTGCTGTTATGTTAGATTCTAATTCTTGCGAAAGTATATCCTCATCGAATGAAGCTGTACTTATTGCCAAATGTGTTTTTTGTAGCGGTCTTATGTACATACTTATAATTCCAGAACAAAAATATTTACACGATTCCCTAACATTTGATTGGCCCGTAGCAAGTCTCTGTCCAAAGTTTATATCCCAGTAAACGCCCACGCCGAACTACTTTCCGTAACCGTGAGGCGCAGTTAAAATAATTCTTAAGAAAACGGAAAATAAAGATATTTTCTTGATTAATTTATTTCAAATACTGGAATTATAAGGAATGAATGGCCTTTTTGTGGAATTTTTTTTTTCGAAAATTTTATTTTTTTATCGCTTCGTCCAGTATTCCCGCGACTTTTCCAATTTCCAAGTTTATACCCCGATAAATTCCAGAAAAAGGCCATTCATTCCTATAGTAGTTCTGACGCTAGTGTATTATGTTTGTTATACTCTGTGTAATTTAAAACAGTCGAAAAGTGTGTAAGAATTTTCTCCAGTTAGAGTCCAGTCCATAATAATGTATTGGTGCGGATACATTGTATCACGGTCAATTTGTATTCGATATGTACCTTCATTGACCGAATGAAGTCACGTGGTGTTACTGAATGACGCCAGTCTGTTAACACCACGTAAACAGGTCCTCGTTTCTTTCAAACAACAAAATAACTGTTATATATATGCGCATTTCTTAGCATAGAACGTAACCTGATAAATAGAACAACATACAGTTATAGTTTGATATCACGTGTATCATGCTCGGCTCGGAAGCGGTAGGAATTCCTCGGCTCGCCTCATAGCCTCGCCTGACAAAACTGATATGAAAAGACACAAGCCTGTCAGTCTCTATGTATCCATACAATATGACCGTGTAGTAACGTTCAGTATCTAAACTGGTCGATAACGTTGTAAGGTATCACTTTGTCTGCATGCGGCTTACAAGAGGTCAAATTCCCATCAAAGCTGTCGGTTAGTAATCTTTAACCTCAAGCACCTATAATTCCATTTGCTTGTATTTGCTCATTGAATCCGGGGTCTTATTAATTTTACCCATAAATCCACAAAATTACTTGATGGTGCCAGGATGAAAGCGAGTAGACGGGGTCTCGTTTGATTTGTGTCGTTCTGCTCGTGTATCAATGACAAATCGAGAACCAATCTGTCTTCGGCGACCTCTGATTTGTCGAGATTGAGGTCTAAAAGTCGCGCAACTGTCTCGTGTTTTATTTGCTCCGGAAGATAGATTGGAATGACATGAAATAGGAGCAAGCCGGAGAGATGCGACGATGACGTGCGTCAGTGCCGTCGCCAGTGGATCTTGTAGGTGTAAAACTGAACTAGATTCGTAAATCTATACAATTCTGTAAGAAATTTAGACATCGAAAATAATTTTCTGCCAGAAAATATCGACATTTTACTCAGACAAATGTACACTTTCGATCGCAAATGCGACTGGTGTTGTCACAATAGCGACGACTGCCGCACATTCCCCCGATTCGTTTGCAACCCAATTGAAGCCATGTTTGCGAGATGCTGGTATCAATTGACAGTTCTGAGAGATAGGACGTGATAGCATGTCATTTTTCACCGCTGATTTACCGGCGCGCTGTCATAGATTAATGACGTTTGCAGCCATTGTTCCAGGAAATAATTGAAAGTTCATGCAAAATAATAAATCTCAGCAATTCTGTTCGCAAAAACATAAATATTCTAGTAAAGGATTTAGATCTTTTAATACAACTACAATAAAACCTCTCTAAATCGGACAGCCTGGGAGGTTCCCATGGTGTCCGGTTTAGAGAGGTTCCATTGTGAAAAAGACATATGACTGTGTCAAGACATGCGTAGGTTCTTTGCGATCATGAACAGACAATACCATCATAGATAAATGGCAATGAACCCGTTCAAAATTAAGCAAAACTAATTATTGTCTGTGTTCGGTTTATAGAGGTTGAACTGTGTAATAAATGTATAGTGTTTAACCTATATAGAATACATGTTCCAGTGTATTGAATTTATCATGTTTGTGTGAGCGAGTTCTACGTTGCAATATTTTAAAACAAATACATAATGACAGACAAGGACATTTTGTACAATTTACATGTTCTTTCCAACGTGTAACCATGCCAATCGTGGTATACACAATAACGTGCAATCTGGCTGTCTCGGTTAAAGGTACATGCCCACTCAGTAGGTTATAATATATGGAGAGAAAGATAGTTTTGTATATTATGTAGATATGACATGTTCTGGCAAACTAAGCATTTATTCACCATTAACCCACGTATTTATTGGCAATAGTATACATTTCCTATCAGACGTAAATTTCCACGCTGATATCAGGGGCGATAACCGTGTTTCCTTAAAATGTTAACGGACATTACTATTTATTCTCTGTATTTACGTTTTGGTGTGCAATGATCATACTTTAAGATCTGTCGAACATATATTTTGTTCAGGTGACGAATTTAATTAGTATAAATAATTAAAAAATGTCATGCCCCATTTGCATAAGAAAATAGCCTGATACCACCGCGAGTCACTATAAGTAAAATAAATATTACTAAATGATTATATCTGTAAAGTGGGCACTTGCAACTTTTAGAACTGATCAGGATTGTTATACAGGCCACACATCCCATAAGTGCAATGTCTCAAGCCACAGCAATTAATGTGGCTGTGCATAGATGGTGGAATAGTGACACGATAATATACTTATTTAATTCCTATAAAGATGCGTTTTTGCCTACTGAGTGGGCATGTACCTTTATGAAACTTACCAAAAATGATAAGGGTATAACATGCATAGTGAACTTTCAAGACATTTCTATAAGAATAAATGATAATGCATGTTTAGCATTACATTTTAATTTCATCGTTATTATATGAACATACATGTATTTCATTTTCAAATGCAAATATGAAAAACGCGATATAACAAACGAATCATATATAAATTACTTGAAGAACAGAATTCAGGGAGAATAGGAAATAGCCACAAAAAAGGATAAACTAGAACAACACATTATCAAGTATGGTAGGTTTAATGTCGAATAAGTTGTTTTAGCACTGCAAGACAATCAAGCACATGATACATGTATACATATGTGTAGCTAATGCCAAAGGTTACACTAACCAGGTCTATTTCATAGGAACACAAATATACATCTTTCTTTCATTCTTTTTTTTTCTCTGCATTATCTCCCCTAACTTTACGCTCTTCTAAACACTGCTTAAAATACATTTTGTATGTAACTAGTGTAGCATATAGAGAATAGTAGGTCAGTGCCGTGAATGGGAAAAAAATATCTGGCAAGGCTCAGGAAACTGGATGGGCGAGGCTCTACCGAGCACATCCCGTTGCCGTGCCGCGCCAGATATATTTACCATTCACGGCACTAACCTACTATTCTATTTAACCCGTCAACACCTACAAATGGCTTTAAAATGCAAATATATAACCACAGCCACCGCACATATCATACGCAGTGATTAGGTCGTATTTACTGGATCCAATCAAAAATGTTTCACGGCACCGTGCTTCACGGCACATACGCACTGTGTTGACGGGATAAAAATAGATACTAGTATGGGGTATACATTGGGGTCAGTGTGTAAGTGCACACACGAACGAACACGACAGGTTGGAACCAACCTGTCGTGTTCGTTCGTGTGTGCACTGACACGCTGACCCCACTGCATTATGTTCAGTTGCTATTCAGTGTACATGATGTACTGAAAAGTGAAAAGATGGCTGTCTGCATAAAAGTAGGTTTTTTTTCATATTTTCAGAAGTTTTATGATATGTTGAACTGCAATAATAAACCTCATCACAGGTTCCAACGTTTCGTCCCAATGCCTTTATCAGGGAATTAGTTATTATCAGCTAAATGGCATCCATTTCAGATTTCACAATCTGAAACACGTTCGACGTTGAAGATAATCATGATAGTCTGACATATTGAACAATTTGATGTATGAATCTCACCAACTCTCTCCATGTTACCCATATATTAACCCTTTCAACCCTAAGTAACTGTAATGGACTGTGATATGCTAATTTTCCGACCAAATCAATCGTCACAAAATGATTTTCAGATTAGTCCATTTATGAAAAGGGTGTGTTTTTGTTCTAAGAAATATTAAAATTACTTGCAAAAAGTGTAGATCCTGATGAGACGGCTCGTTACGAGCCGGCTCATCTGGATCTGCACTGTTTGCATAACCCGTTATAGCGGGCTTACGGGTTGAAAGGGTTAATGGATTTCATGTAAGGGTTCTGAATGATCACACTTGGCACAATACAGTTCGTGTTCACTGTGTAAGATCCGTGTCTTATATGTGTCTGTGATTGGAGAAGTGGGGCTTATTTCTTTTGCCACCAGTGTAGATCCAGATCAGCCTGTGCATCCGCACAGTCTGATCAGGATCTGCACTGCTCGCCATTCCATCACCGAAACACCCGTGATGCATCTAACAAACACTACAGGGTGTGCTATTTGATTATTCTAGGAGCTACACTGGTCACAAGTTCCATAAGTCACAGTCACATATATCTTGAAAAAGTCTAAAATAAATCTTCCAGGCCGTATGTGCAGCCAGGTCTGTTCGTCTGACCCAGGTGCAACCGACAATCCCGCTTGAAGTTTTCATGTACATTCGAACCTGTCTGAACCGGACACAGAGACATACCTGTTGCACTTAATTTTGATATGTTTCATTGCTATTCACCTCCAATGATAATGTATGTATGTTCATGATCGCAAAGCATCCACGCGTGTCTTGAAGTAATCATGTGTCTGTTTTACAGTGGACCTCTCTAAACCTGACACCTCCCAGGGTGTCCTGAAGTAATCATATATTTGTTTTACAGTGGACCTCTCTAAACCGGACACCCTAGGGACCTCCCAGTGTGTCCGGTTTAGAGAGGTCCACTGTATCTGAATTACAGTGGAACCTCTCTCACCCTCGCAGGGTTTTCCTGTCCTCGAACGGTCTACCGAAAATCAACGTGGCATGGCAGAATATGGCTTGTAACAATGTGAAATAGCCAATCGAGGTATGCAATATGCAATGTAATAATGCAAGATGGAGTTGTCATTAAGCAGTATTGTATAGCCAAGATGCAGGATGACATGTAACAATGTCAAATAGCCAATCGAGGTATGCAATGTGAAATGTAATAATGCACGATGGAGTTGTCATTAAGCAGTAACGGATAGCCGCAGTGCAGGATGACATGTAACAATGGTCGACTGCATTGTCATGACGCAGCATGCAATGTAGTGGCGGATATCCCCTTCCATACGTATGTGCCGTGAAACATGGTGCCGTGAAACATGTTTATTATCCTGTCAATACTGCGTATGAATATGTGCGGTTGCCATAGTCGATTCTCTGATTTTGAGGATGCGGCTGGGGTTATTTTTTAAAATCTATTTGTAGGTGTTGACGTGATAAATAGAATACATGTAGTAGATTAGTGCTGTGAATGGGAAAAGATATCTGGCGCGGCACAGCTTCACCCATCCCGTTTCCTACCCTTGCCAGATATTTTTACCCATTCACGACACTAACCTACTATTCTTATATACATCTTATAGACCCATTCTGTAGTGCATGTATTTCGTTTCCATGCATATGCGCTGTATAGTAAGACACGCATGTACAGTGGAACCTCTCTAAACCGGACACCCTGTGAGGTCCCCCATGGTGTCCTGTTCAGAGCGGTTCCACTGTAAAACAGATAGATGACTGCTTCCAGACACGCATGGATGCTTTGCGATCATGAACAGACATTATCAATAGAGGTAAATGGCAATGAAACAAATAAGATGTAAGTACAACTAACATGTCACTGTGTCCGGTTTAGAGAGGTTCCACTGCATTATATACACGTATGTAAACTTGCATACATGCACGCAATCTATATAAAGGTAATTATTCGTCCATTTAATTGGTTTGACTTAAACAAATAATGCTATCTGTATAGCACATTTGTGACCGTGACTAGAGAAATGTGACTCATGGCATGATCATGCGACCAATGCAGTCCCATGTCAGCCTGCACATTCATGCAGTCTGATTAGAGCCACCACGGTTCGTCATTTAATCAGTGAAACATCCCCGCGCTCTTCAAAAAGTATAAATCGTTGTCAGAAAGCAGGGGGCCGTTTCACTAAACATCGTACGACTAAAATGTTCGTAAGTGCACACTTATGATAGTCTGTAAATTTTACATTCCCCATTTCTCTAGGCACATTACTGTCTGTTCCACGTTTTGCTGCCGACGAACTTTTGGCTATTAAACACATTAATTCTAAAAAATATTTAAATATAAGTACTTTTTCACCAATAACAAAAAAGTCACCCTCCCCAAAAAAAATTGTTTGATGAAATTCCATCAAATATTGATTTTATTGCGAAAAAAAAGATTTTCCTATTGGAATTTAAAAATAGATTTTTTCTAAATTTTGTTTTCTTAGTTACATCAGTTTCTAACTATGTCGTAATTTTTCGGAGTCAATTTCCAAAATAGTTCGTTTTTTGATCCTTCAGGATCAAAAAACGAAATATTTTGGAAATTAACTCCCCATGTTAAATTCCCATAGGAAAATCTTTTTTTCGCAATAAAATCAATATTTGATGGAATTTCATCAAATAATTTTTTTTCGGGAGGGTGCCTTTTTTGTTATTGATGAAAAAGAACTTAATTTAAATATTTTTTAGATTTAATGTGTTTAATGACCAAATGTTCGTCGGCAGCAAAACGTGGAACAGACAGTAGTTACTGTGGCTGGAGACATTGGACTTATGGGATGTGTGGCCTGTATAACAATCCTGATCTCTACTGTAGCCTGATACAGACCGATATTGCTTGTTAGAAGCATGACGGTGTTTATTGAACGAAATGGCGAATCGTAGTGTAGATCTTGATCAGACTGTGCGGATGCACATGCTGATCTGGGTCTACACTGGTCGCAAAGCCCATAAGCCCTTTTTCTCCATTCATAGCCACGTGTACCATAGTTGCTTACTCGATGACATATATTAAGGAAATCGAATGGTTCAGGCAAAGCCGAATGTACCTATGCAAGACCATATAAAACTGGGAAGTGTAAGCCATATAAAACAGACAATATATAACAACCATATAAAACATAAGGCCACATAAAACAAGCAAGCTTAATTAAAACAATATAAAACAGGTAAGTTTAAGACCGCCCAAATTGAGCAAGTTCATGTCCTATCGATGCCCGACTTAACTATTTGCATCATAGCGATGAAAATAATAGCAAACAAATAGGAGTATTTTTCTTAGTTCTGTAAATATGTCTTGGAATGTTCTCCGATCTCTAGTCTAATGAAATTCCGAGATATTATCGTGAAATTTACAGACAGAAATAAAATGACATAATGAATTGCAGTCTGTTATTTTGTAACTATTTATAGCCCACAAGTTCCCCATCATGCAACGACCTTAGAGAGGCATCACTACATTGCGTTGGAGCGACTCGCGCGTCAATCAACTGCACGTCTCCCATAGCTACGGTGGCTGTGGGGCAAACTGAAGTGATTCACAACACCGGCAGCTCACAGCGGTCGGTTCCCCGCTATTGACCCTGGTCAGCCGCCCGGCGGTCAATCCATCATCCAATCAGTGACGGAGCTCTAGGGTCATCAAACACAAATTAATATTGACAGCGAGTAATCGTAATCGACAGCTACTTGACAGTTTCGACAATTATGTTACCACTTCAAAAGCATTCCGGCTAATCAAGAACAAGCTTGCGTATTTGTGATGTACTTGTCGTAAATCAGTATCGACAGCGGAGAACGGGAAATCCATTGCACGGACGGCGACGAGGAGGCGGTTAGAAGTGTCCATCAGAATCAAGGACAGAATGGGTCCATCGGTTCGTGGGACTTCACTCTACAATATTCCATACCTGGACAAAATAAGTCACCGCAAGCTAGATACATGCTAAGCTTGACAATTGGGTGGGGGGGGAGCTTCATCGGTTCATTAGCAGTATTTCATTAGCAGTCTGGCTCATGGTCTGCTATCACCCTCCTACAATATTATAATGATTATAAATATTCGCGTGGAGCTTTAAATATGCTTCACTTGTTGACGAACAGTGCAGGCCCTGGTCAAACTGCGCGATTGAAGAGCGTGGGTGCACAGGCTGATTAGGGAATACCTTGAAAATGCAACTATTCACACCCCTACAGCTAGAAATGTGGCCCGCACCGGCAGCCAATGAAATCGATGGCACATTTGTAAATACAAATTACAACATGATAGTGGACCATCAGAGGAATGCAAATGTTAAATGTGAAGCTTAAATTAGAAGTTAGAAATTAGAAGGCATTTGTCCAAGCGTTAATATTTTGAATGTACAAGTAAGTGACATTGGCCTTGGTTTAGTGGGGGCCCAATTTGTCACCGCATGGTGGAGGACCATCAGAGTAATGCATGTGTGAAATATGAAGCCGTTACGTGAAAGAAAACAGATATTATCAGACATGTATCCAAGCGTTAATGTTTTTTATGCACCAAGTATGCGACATAGACCTTGGGTTTAGCGGGGCGATCGCGCATTTGTCACAACATGATAGCGGACCTTCAGAGGAATGCATGTGTGAAATATGAAGCAGTTATGTGAAAGGAAACAGACATTATAATAAATTTACCCGAGCGTTAAGGTTTTGAATGCACTAAGCATGTGATCTTGACCTTGGGTTTAGCGAGGGCCTGAGGATCGTGGATTTGTCACAGCATGCTAGAGCACCATCAGAGGAATTCATGTGTAAAATATGAAGTAGTTATGTAAAAGGAAATTAGAAATTATAAGAAATTTATCCGAGCGTTCAGGTTTTGAATGCACTAAGTATGCGACCCTAACATTGGGATTAACGGGGACCAGAGGATCGTGGATTTGTTACAGCATTGGGTTTAGCGGGGGTCCGAGGATCGTGGATTTGCGGGACGTACGGACGCCGTTAACAATATATGGCCCCCGTAACCATTCGGTGGTGGGGGCATAAAATAATCACAACTTTTCACGTGATAATCGAAACTCGACACATTTTGGAAGGGACGTGCACCGGACACGACCCCGCCTGCATACGCACCTGGGGCCCGTTTCACTGAACTTCGTACGACTAAAATGTACGTAAGTGCAAATTAAGGATCTGGGAATTTGAATTGATGGATTTACATTTATTGAGCATAGGCTGCAAATGCAGCCTATGCTCAATACATGTAAATCCAATCATTGTTTACAAGAAAACATTGTTAATGTGAAATTTACAGACTATCATAATTTTGCACTTACGAACATTTTAGTCGTACGAAGTTTAGTGAAACGGGCCCCAAGTGGCGGTCTGAAATCTGGCTGCTATCAGCATGCGAATAGTTGGGCAAGGTAAATAAACAGTATCCCATCACGATGCTAGCCTGTATGAGCACATCGCATACCGGGGCCAGGTTATAAACGAGGATACCAGGCCAATCTCGAGATCAAAGTCATTAATCAACCAATGAAGGTCATTATCTAACGGTCAAATAGATTATCAATGGGACTGGGATATAGCGTCTGATATAAAAACATCGCATATTCAAACGTATCTTTACGATCATAGCGGGCGTATCCTCTGATTGCCGCTGGCGGTCATTTTGTTTGTGTACTCCTGGGTTATTTCGTAGTAACATGGGTGATTTGATTGACAGATAGGCTGTTAATTTGACGAATGACGTGGAAGTGATTGAAATAACAAATTGCAATGAACATTGATAGCATTTTTACAGCTAACTGGCCATCTGGGTGTTCCGCTGTACTTGATGTCTTCCACAGATGTAACAGTTACGTACAAGGTTACAAGACAAAGTCCACAGATCCACGATAATCGACGAACAAAACAATGACCACCAGAATAGCATGATCGAAACTGGGGCCCGTTTCACTAAACTTCTTACGACTAAAATGTTCGTAAGCACAAATTTAGGATCGTCTAGAAATTTCAATCGATGGATTTACATTTATTGAACATAGGCTGCATATGCAGCCTATGCTCATTAAATGTAAATCCAATAATTTTTTACAAGAAAACAGTGTTGATGAGCAATTTATACACTATCATAAGTTTGCACTTACGAACATTTTAGTTATACGAAGTTTAATGAAATGGCTCCCTGGTTTCTTTCACTTTTTTATTTATGACTGCGACTGAAGAAATGCGGCTTATGGGATGTGTGACCAGTGTAGCTCCTTATCAAATAGTAAACTCCACAATAGCCGGATAACGATCTACATCGCTTGCTTCAGGCATGCCGGGTGTTTCATTGATGAAATTGCGAACAGTGCAGATCCTGATCAGAATGTGCGGATGCACAGGCTGATCTGGATCTACACTGGTCGCCCCATGTATCCAGTCACAGCCACATTTGACCACCAACAAGCATAACTAGTTACCTGATAAATAGAATACAGGTAGTGTATGTTGATATAGAGTTTATCTGGCTCGGCTCGGAAACGGTAGGAATTCCTCGGGCGAGTCTTGCTTGTCTCGCATTGCCTGATAAATTCGATATCAACAGACACTAGCCTTGAGTATGCCCGCTACCTAGCTGCACAGTGACGAAATACACACTGACTGATAACATTGGCGCTGATTTGTGACCGTGACTGGAGAAATGGGGCTGATGGGTTTTGCGGCCAGTGTAGATCCTGACCAGCCTGTGCGTCCGCACAGTCTGATCAGGATATGCACTGTTCGCCATTCCATCAATGAAACACCTGTAATGCTTCTAACAAGCAATATAGATCGTTATCAGGCTACAGGAGTGTGCTATTTGATCAAGAGCTGCACTGGTCACAAATCACATACGCCCCATTTGTCCAGTCACAGCCACATAAAATGTACCACGGTCAATCCATATTCCAAGACGACTTTCGCCGACATTGCATTGGTCGAAATAAGTTAGGTGACATACAAAATGACGATAATAACAGCTAGATATGTTGATTTACTATGAATTTTACTAAACTCGTTGACTGTTTTTTTTTAAAACACGAGGCTAAAAACTCGTTTAATAAATATCGCTTTAAATCATCAGTCTTGTAAGATCCTTTGTGAATGGTGAGGTTCGCTTTTAAATATGTAATATAATTATTAGTTATTTTGTCTATTTCATGGCACATATGGAAGACTCGAAGCTGTGACATAAAAATGCCCATTGAATGAAAAATCCCATCACCCCACCCACCTGTTGTCGTACTGTACGCTACGTTTCGATAGAAACGTAGCGTACAGTTCGACAACAGGTGGGTGGGGTAATGGGATGTCTTTCCAACATGTGTTGCGTGTGCGATACACTGGGAAGATGTTACATTGGTGACTGTACCGTGAATTTCTTCGGGCGTATACTGTGACCTTCCCATCGATAGTGCAAACTCTTCCTATCTTTATTTTGGATATTCAAGAGTTATTCGATATGTCTACCATTGTTGTTATATTGGTCATATATTACTCAATGGGGCCTCTCTTTGAAGGTTTATTGGTTTTCTGTCGCTTCAAGTACGGTTGACCAAATGTATACAACTTGAGTAAATTCACCCCCACCAGCTCAAGTGGATATTAAATCGTATTCGGACTTCTTGAAATTCCGGATAGTCAACTTGAGTGTAATCATTAATTTATACAATAATATAAGCGTTTAGTTCAGCTAAAACGGACGATTTCAAATATTAACCAGTGTAGATTCATGCTGGACCCTGCTTAGATGCACTTTGTTGGGAGTCTACGTTGTTTGATATGCGTGTCGCTTTGCGTATTCCAACCAAAATAGTCATGTTCAATATTATCTAACTCCTTGAAATTACATGATAATGTATGTGCATATTCATTACACATTCCAGAGGCCACATTTTCGTATGTCCTTCCTCATATAAACCTATGATTGACGGGTCCTCGAGTCTCTTTGATGTTGTACCCCCTATCTCTAAAGTGACAATTTAAATGTTAAGGACTTAAACGCTTAGATGGAAAGGCGGGGAGAGTAAACATTGCCCAAACAGCGACAAACATTTGACGTACAGTCTTTGTCAGAGTGTCTAATGCCATCCTTTTACAGATAATGACTTTTTGATCCTCCTATTTACACTCCGTCGTCAACAACGTATGCTCTGACAAAGGGTTGTCTCCCGTTTCTCGCGCCCATAATGGGTACAAGGCAGCCCGAATGAATCAATTACTGTTCTGTTTGCTGCAAATATGTGGTTGTGACTGGAGACATGGGATGGGGTTCATGGGTTTTCCGACCAGTGTATCTCCTGACCAAATAGCACTTGTATAATGATAATTATCTATATTTCTTGTTAGAAGCATGACGGGTGTTTCATTGATGGAATGGCGACCAGTGCAGATCCTGATCAGGCTGCGGATAATGATATAAAGAACATTTTGTGCCTACTGAGTGGGCATGTACCTTTACAATATATATTGGTGCCATGTTTTCAACGAGCGTAAACCATGGTCGTTACTCATTCTCGTTATTCAATGTACAGTGGGGTCAGCCAGTAAGTGCACACACGAACGAACACGACAGGTTGGAATCAACCTGTCGTGTTCGTTCGTGTGTGCACTTACACGCTGACCCCACTGTATGCTCGATGTGTTCTACGTATTATGTATACACCCTTTGAACCCGAAAACCCGCTATAGCGGTTTATGCAAACGGTGCAGATCTAGATGAGCCATCAGCTCGTAACAACTGTTTATTATATGTCCATAGCAACACGTGAATATCGTAATACGCCACGTTGTGCTGGGTCTACACTGGGTGTAAATGTGAACGATGACTTTCCGGTCTATTGTAAATCAACGGTTGCACACCCCGGGTGAGAGGTATCATTTGATAAAGACATATTATTTATTAATCTAGTATTACCAGATGTCAGACAGCAATTCAATTCATGTCACCGCCGGTAAATAATGAATTGTATTTTAAGTACAATTTAACGGCAGTGTGTAATTAATTGGCGTTCGAGACTGATATTCGTTTTCAGGTTCCAGACTAACTGTTAGGAAATCATTTAAATGACAGCTTTATTATATTGAAGCTGCTGAGTGCAATGTACGGCATATGCATATATTTGTAAGTGGGTCACTCATTTAAGTCACTCATCATGGTAAGTTTGGTACAAATCGGCGAATCACCACCTACATCACTGTCTGCGTCCAGTGTTATATTGGAATGTGTCATCATCCATTACTTTAGTTTCGTACTTGGTATCACGATCTCGCGACACTGGCTGTTCGTGATTTAAAAGCATATAATCACATATTTGTATCTGTGACTGGAGAAATGGTGAGTATGTGTTTTGCGAGCAGTGTAGATCCAGATCAACCGCACAGGCTGATCAGGATCTGCACTGTTCACTATTCCATAAATGAAACACCCGTAATGCTTCTTACAATCAATATAGACCATTTTCAGGCTACAGAATAATGTTATTTGATTAGGAGCTACACTGGTCACAAGTCCCACAAGCCCCGTTTCTCCAGTCACAGCCACATTGGAGAGTTCGGCTCCAAGGATATCCGGTTTAGAGAGGTGTGGTTGTATTACCAACAGTTAAGTGTACATGCACTAGTAATGTGTATACTTGTGTAGTATAGTGCATAACACTACGTATGGCATACATGCATGTTCATGTTCTAGACTACATATTAGTCCATAAACACGTTTTTGTGCACAAAGTTAACCCACGAACACTCTGTGGTCGCACAGACAAATGGACGGATTGATATTGTGCACAAACACGCAGATATGTGGCTGTGAATCAGAAATGGGGATTATCGGAGTTGTGACCAGTGTAGTGCCCGATCAACGATCATCACACTCATTTTAGTTAGCCTGGTAACGATCTATATTGCGTGTCAGAAACATGACGGGTGTTTCATTGGTAGAAACACGAACAGTGTCGAGCCTGTGCGGATGCACATGCTGATCTGGATCTACACTGGTCGCACAGCCCATATGCCCCATTTCTTCAGCCACAGCCACATATGATAAATTACGGAGTCAACGTCGATTTACAGAAACACAGGAACCAGTCGACTAATGGATAATGTGACCGTAAACCAGTCATGGTACAGCTTACTAAATTATACTATTTACATGCTCTACACATGCAGGTTAAATTTTCTGTGTGCGACTTGATGTAGGGTTGAGATAGAGATTTCGAAAGTGAAAGTAGACGGTTCCGCCAAAAAAGGGGAAATCACTCATGGAAATCAATCCGCATGACCCCGTGCTTTGGCATGGATCTAGAACCGACTTAAATCACTGACTCCGTGAACGGAAGTAACAAAATCTATATTGCTGCAGGTAGTTTGCGATTGTCATGTTTGTGGGTCTATGGGAAATCAATTGCCTGTCTGTTTCCTACAATGACTGAGGCAGTTAATGCAGCGGTCAATGGGAGATAACCCACGGAGTGTCGACATAGTTACATACAACCGCGATGTTTACTGGTATTCTATATCCTGGCACGTCGGATAGTTAGGGCGCATCCGTTGGTGATGTTTAGTCGATTTAAACATATTTTATTTGTATATAATTTACAAGTAAGGCATCAATATGAGTATATTATACAGACGTATACAAACGGAATTGGATTGAAAGCAAGCTTATATAAATCCTCTCTCTAACATGTGACATTGTATCACAGTTTAGTTGCAAAACAATTGGTGGTATGTATGATAGCTACGGTACAATAATTCGCCTCCGATATGTTATCTACGGCTACAATTTGAGCAAGCGAAGAGCATACCCAAACCTGTTAGTAAACTGTATATAGAGAATAGTAGGTTACTGCCGTGAATGGGAGCAAATATCCGGCAAGGCTCAAGAATTTCTTTATTTCTCATCAGAAATATATGTTGTGACCACTCATTTGAACCGTTTCGCCGAGACGGTTCAAATGAGTGGTCACAACATATATTTTGGTTCAGAAATAAGGAAAATAGATAGAGAATAGTAGGTTAGTGCCGTGAATGGGAAAACATATCTGGCAAGGCTCAGGAAACGGGATGGGCGAGGCTCTGCCGAGCACATCCCGTTTCCGTGCCGTGCCAGATATTTTTTCCCATTCACGGCACTAACATACTATTCTATTTATCCCGTCAACACCTACAATTGGCTGTAAAATGCAAAAATAGTATTGATATCAAAAATGTTTCACGGCAACGTGTTTCACGGCACATACGCACTGTGTTGACGGGATAAATGTTATACCTTAGGCTTTAAACAATTAATATTTGATGTAGAAATAGTAAATTGCCCAAAATAATAGAACAGGGAAATCATTTTCCCATGGGAGCCATCTTTTCTCTAGTTGTTGTTCAACATTCAATATAACGAAATGAAGCTTTCAAATTTACAAGATATACATGTACAGTAAATGTCAAATAAACACATTGACACGGTAAAATAACCAATTTCTGCATGTGTATGTTCTTTATTTATAATTTATTGACACAGCTTTGACAGTTTTATATCGCTAACATAACAAATACGCCGGATAACTGATTGCAAATATCACTCTTCCATGCGTTGCATTAAAGGTACATGCCAACTCAGCAGGCACAAACTGTCCTTTATATCGGAGACATCATCTGAGACATTTTCTAACAAAATAAACAATCATTCACCTTTAGCCCACGCATTGATTGGCATTATTATACATTTTATATGAGACGTAAACTTTCCACACTTATATCAGGGGCGTTAACCGTGTTTTCTTAAAATGTTAACGGACATTATTATTTATTCTCTGTATTTATTGTTTGATGTACAATGATCATACTTTATAATCTTTATATAATATTATTTTTTCATGTGAAGCATTTAATTAGTATAAATAACTAAAAAATAGCATGCTTCATTCGCATATGAAAGTAGCACGATACCACCGCGCGTCACTATCAGTAAAATAAATATTATTAAATGATTATATCTGTATAGCGTGCACTAGTAATTTTTAGAACTGATCGAATAGTGACACAATTATACACTTATTTAATTCCTGTAAAGAACATGTTGTGCCTACTGAGTGGGCATGCACCTTTACAGAGATGGGGTTAAATTGCTACCCTCGCGAGAGGTATGGAGCGGGGTAGCAATGTTGTTTCTAGCATATGGATAGCAATAATGCTTACTAACGTACCGCGAAAACACAGTACAGTAACAGGAAATGCATGTCTGTCGACACCTACAGTTGGCGCGATTTCTGAGCAATCACGTCTGACGTATTGCCTCGCCGGGGTGGTGATTGACGGTCATACCCGTGGGCTTGGTGATACACCCAGGGACGTATATACGTCGCTGATACGTCGCTTTGACTGGACAAATGATGCGTATGGGTTTTTGTGACCAGTGCAGATCCAGATCAGCCTGTGCATCCGCACAGTCTGATCAGGATATGCACTGTTCGCCATTACATCGATGAAATGAAATACCTGGCATGCTTTTTAACAAGAAATTAGATTGTTATCAGGCTACATGAGTGTGCTAGTTTATCAGCAGCTACTCTGGTCACAAATCCCATAAGCCCCATTTCTCCAGACACAGCCACAGCTACATGAACGAAACCTCGCCTACTTGGCACACCGTCATTATGTTCTACTTCATGTGTACATAATAGATAACTGGGATCCGGCGATTATTCGAAAAAATAATAATATTGGTGACTGTTTAGGACCCGTCCTACCCCTGATAATCACATGATTCAAACACTATTCCTTCCTAACACATTGTTAGCTACACTGTATCATATGTGGCACTCTGCATTGTCAGTTATTTGTGAAAAGTTGCACAAGGTGAAACTGGCTGATGGCTTGAACACACAAAGATGGCCGAACTGGCCACTCCAAGAATCATATGGATACAGTAACGAGACAATGCTGAAATATATGATATACATATATCATATCGCAAGCAATTATGTTTGAATAATATGATGATCAAGGGTTGGACGGGTGCTTATGTACGAGTAGTACCTACACATACGAGTATATGGCATTCCCACTGAGAAATATGCATGTAAGAATGTCCTACAATGGGGTCAGCGTGTAAGTGCACACATGAACGAACACGACAGGTTGGTTCGCTACCCACCCAAAGTGTATGCTGTTACCACTCAGTTGAACCGTCTCGCCGAGACGGTTCAACTGAGTGGTAACAACATACACTTTTGATGCGAAATGAGAAAAAATGCCGAAAAATATTTGTATTCTTTTTTTGTATACATGAAATACAGTGGGGTCAGCGTGTAAGTGCACACACGAACGAACACGACAGGTTGGTTCCAACCTGTCGTGTTCGTTCGTGTGTGCACTTACAAGCTGACCTCACTGTATATACGTTCACATTCCACAGAGATCTACGTTCCGCTATGTTATTCTGGTACTTACGCTTTAGAAGTAAAGTTCATTTTGACGTGAAACATCACAAAAATGCACGTGCATAACGACATGACGTACACTCGTGTTGGATTCTGACAAAACTATATCAACAAATCAGTTTAATCACTTGAAATATAATTGGTTGAAATTACTATTCACCCTTTATTATTGTCTTCATCGAATATGCATGTAGTTGGAATTTTTGAAGTTTATACCCCGATAACTTGTCAATCGGACTCGGACAACTGCGTAATTTCGTTAAATACGTTTACAAAATTTACATTATTTTCATAAATAAACTCAAAAGTTGACAAAACTTTCAGAGTACATGCGGAATATAATTACTCCGCATGTAATCTGAAGATTTTGTCAATTATTCCACAAGTACTTGACGCCATTTACGGAAAATATTTCATGAAATTACGCAGATGTCCGAAAGTACAAAATCCCAAGGCGTGTCTCAAATGTCGTTTCAGATATTTTTTTACTGAATATGCTGGGTAAGTTATGCTCATTCCCACACTCGGAATAAGATGTAATCATGCTGCTCATGTCAGTAAGCATACTTCTGTGATCTAATGGCGAACAGCGTAATCCCTGTAGCCTATTTCACCAACATTGCAAAGTATACTTTTCTAGCAAAGTATACTTTGAGGGAGACATTTTCAATTTAAGGATAAATTTATTAATTTTTATTATACAGAATTTATTACATTATCACAGCCATTTTGGCTGTGATAATGTAATAAATTCAGTATAATAATTCTGCATACTTTTAATCATCAAATATATGCAGTGGTTAGTTCTATATGAAATAATGCATATCGGGAAAAATAAATTATTACTCCCTCAAAGTATACTTTACTAGATAAGTATACTTTGCAATTTTGATGAAATCGGCTACTGTCAGAACTGATCAGACTGTGCGGAGACACGAGGTACTAGGCTGGGACCAACTGTTGTAACGTTCAATTGCTCCACCTGAGTCCGATACCATACATTGCATGCATATGAACATGATACTTTCGCATGAACGGTAAATATTTTACACTAAGGTCTACAGTAAAATTAATGTGTTTGCCTTGTACCACCCGACCCGAATTTTAACCCCGACTCAAAGTTTTGATTTCGCTTTCCAAAAAAGTGATAGGTAAAGGGCAAACAAACTCGATGATATAACAGTCCGTATATCCATCCGTTCGCCGCGAGTCGATGCCGTAAAAAGTGTTCACGTGCCATATTTTCCATATACAATAAAGTTAAACGGTTTGTTAACTATTTGGACACTTGATGCATTGAGGTTTTGTGCCTGTTAAGCTTGTGTGAACTTAGATATATGGAAAATGCATTGCTTCTCCGAGCCATAATTTATCTATGGGAGCGGTCCATGGGAGCGAACTCCGTAGCAGACTGTTTTCGTTACTTACTGGGTGACTTCCTCTGAAGGTAGTGTCTAATTCAGGTTTGGAGCTACTAAAATATTGAATGACATGAGAATATAAATAATATAGCTTTGGGGGCGACATGCTCATGTCCCACTTAGCGGATGCATATAGGGTTTTGTTCAATCACACTTCAAAATATACAGTATAAATGGAATGTTTAGATTGTTCATCCAGTTTTACTATGCCAGCATTAAATGACTGATCAATAACTGTAACACGAGGTTAATAATTATAAGTTGTAAATTAGACTGAATGAGCCCACATTGAGTGATTAGCCATTCTTCTCAAATTAGTTTTCGTAATGCTCCGCCATTTACTTTTCGGCGTACCCGGATATTTCCGGTATGTCTTGATATTTCCGGTGTAGATCGGTAGGAATCGTAAAAAGTTAGAACAATATGGTGTGTGCCGTGTATATTACCCCTTCAACTAGCTGAATATTTTGGTTCCACACTGTCTGGAGGTAGAGCATATTCCAGTCTCCAACAGTTCGTGGGGGGGGAATTACAATTTCCGGGCATCAATGTGGCTGGTCTGTACTTAGTAAGCACGTTGGTGATCGTGGCGCGTAAATCGTCGTGGAGGTATCTGTCCACCAGCTTTGCTGATGGCTAAGATCGAGTTCTCTGTCTATTCTATACACCATGCACAACCTCATGATGATATTGGCTCCTAGCTTGGCCAATTTGTCCGCCTTCTCATTTCCAGGAACCCCACAGTGTGCTGGAATCCACTGCAACGACACTTTTTTATTCTGGCATAAAGTGTGTAACTGTCTGGAAAGAGATGGTATTTTGGCATTGCTCAAGGCCTGTAGGACTGACAGAGCATCTGTTAGTATGACAACCTGATGGCAGTCCTGAGCCGACTCTTCAATAATTGTTGTCGCCTTCATGATGGCCTCCACTTCTGCTTTTGCACCACATGGCCCGGGGAATAGCGGGGCTTAATATTTAGACTCAGTTAAAGCCCCGCTATGTCCCCGCAGTGCGGGGCAATCTGGCTGGTTAAAATCCGGGTAAATGGCCCCGCACCCCGGGGACATCAGTAAGGTTAAATCCCCGGTAAAGGCCCCGCAGTGCGGGGCATATTTCAAAGCTGATATTAAAAAAATTGAGAAGAGAAGGCTTGTTCAATCAGTGTGTATAGATGATGTACAAAACATTTAAAAATAACAATTCAATCACTGGGTACAACCCAGTCTAGAGGACAAAGATTGATTGATTGATTGAATATTGTTTAACGTCCGTTCAACAGCAAAGGTCATTACAGACAGGTCGGCAGTTTCGAATCCCTGTTCAAAGAGGTTAAAGAATTCATCACTGACCTTTATACATTATCTTGTTCTGGGGCGATTTTACGGCTGTTTGCACAATTTCCATTTTAGTGGACTCTCCCCACAAGCAGGGCCTACTGCAGACTACTTCTAACCTCACCAAAATCACTGGGCGCCAGTCTCCATTTACTCAGCTCTTAATATACAAGAATCAGGAAATACGGTTGATTTATTTTAGCAGTCAGAAGCAACAAACTGGTCCGGCCGACTCCAATGGTCTGAGGAGCCACACATGGGTACGAGTACTGCAGATTATTAATAGCAGCTTTAGATTTACGCTACCATGATTTGGTGTCTGTCTGCTGTCAGATGGCTCTTCAGTCACACCAGTAAAGTAACTTAATCCCATTCTTATCCACCAGCCGGTGGTACAAAAAACAATGGAGAATGCAACACCAAGTTTGAAATCAGAAAAGGACTATAGCTTTATATTCTGACATGTACTGCATGTTTAGATATCAATCAAGACAGTGAAAGAACTCAATATTGTCAAATGTATACAACGTAGAAGACTTGACATAAATGCTGGGTTCCAGCTAGTACATGACCTCCAAATAATATGTGTCTCATCATGGCCCTAGAACCACCAGACCTTCCCAATATTTTAATCGGTGTAAACCTGTCCGGTGGCAACTTTCGTAAAAGACCGGTGTCAACTTTCGTGTTTAATATTTGTCGATTATTTGACAACGACATTTTATCAATTTTATCAAAAATATCGGAATGCTATGCGATGTAATTTTGAATATGAAACTTTCAGAAGAAACAAGTTTTACAATCCATCCGTAATTGATGAAGATATCGCACTTACAACATGAAAAACAGGCAGATCTCAAGTTGTAAGTGTGATATCTTCACCAATTATGGATGGATTGTAACACTTTTTCTTCTGAATGTTCCATATTCATAATTACATCGCATAGCATTCCCATTTTATAAAAGAAAAAATGCCGTTGTTGTAAAATAATCGTGAAATAGTAAGATCACAATATTGTGAAGGTCCGGTGGTTTCAGGGCCGTGCTCATGGCAGACAGTTGTATCATACAGTAGATACTGTTGTCTGACGGCCCCCCTCATACAGTGATACAATGTTTACAGTGATACAAGTTGTCTGAACGCCCACATAACAGTGATACATTGTTTTGTCGACGCCCCTCATACAGTGATTATATGCTGTCGGACGCCCCCCACATACAGTGATAATGTTTACAGTGATTTACATGTTGTCTGACGCCCCACATACAGTGATACATGTTGTCTGACGCCCTCATACAGTGATACATGTTGTCTGGACGCCCATACAGTGATTACATGTTTACAGTGATAATGTTATGACGCCCCATACAGTGATACAATGTTTACAGTGTAATACATGTTATATGACGCCTCATACAGTGATACATGTTACAGTGATACATGTTGTCAGACGCCCTCATACATGATCACATGTGTCTGCCGCTCATACAGTGTCATGTTGTACGCCCTCATACATTGCCCTCATACAGTGATACATGTATGTTGTCTGCTGTCCCCTGTGGTGTGGGGGAGGGATCAGCAGCATTCCTATGACAGATGAAATGGTGTTTTACGGCTCATCAACTTTTTAAGTCATTTATAGCCGGGAATACACCTATATCAGGGAGAGAAATAGTAATTCAGATCTGAATTTACGAAATCTCAATTTGGTGCCAGGTTCCCTTACCACACCAAATCACTTGGCTCCCCGCCCCGCCCCCTTTCACCCGGCTTTTATGAGAAGCAAGGGATACTGTGATTTATTCCATCGTAGGAATCAGCAGCACCACTGCGGCTGATCCCCCCCCCCCCCCACACTACAGGGGGTCCTATGATAGAATAAGCCACATTATCCCCTGCTTCTCGTAAAAGTATAGTAAAAGAGGTCGAAAACCAAGTGATTTGGTGTAGGTGTGCCCGGGGACAACACGCAGTGATATCATGGTTATAGTTCAATAAATAAAGACTGCTGAGAAAAAAAACTAGTTAAAAAGTATGTTAAAGCCCCGGTAAAGCCCCGGGGTTACGTCCCCGCATATGTTGGCGAAGTTAAAGCCCCAGGGTTGTCCCCGCAGTGCGGGGCATCGTGACAGGTTAAAACCCCGGGGTATGCCCGGCTATGTCCCGGCTATTCCCCGGGCCAGGGGGGGGGGGGGGGATTTCCATTGACTAGTGCATTTGTAGTTGGTACAGTGCTTTCCTGTAGGTATGCTAACCGTTTCTGTCTTCCCAGTGGTGTACAAGACGAAAATACCAGCTCCCCCATCTTGAATTGCAACTATCGCTGAACCGTCTGTGTACACATGGGTCCATGTCTCCAATGGGTAGTTATCGAAGATCATGGCTTGTGTGAGGGACTTCTCGATGATATCGTCCTGTTCTCCCGGCACAAGTCCTGTGATAGTTGTGTTAATACTGATGTTGGACAGGTCATATCTCCATACTTCTGGTAGTTCGGACTTTTCAAGAGGAGCCGTCATTGGTCCAAGTTGGGCAGCATTTGTTCTTGTCAACTTCTTCGACTCGTGTACATAGCTGCTTCTTTTCAGACGATTCTTTGTCAGGCTCTCACGTTTTATTTTCATGGGATGATCTGGCAGGAACTGATACTTGCTGGCTTGTATTAGAGCCTTGGCATCTCTCCTTTTGCTGAGTGGTGGAATGGCAGTGATTTCCTCCATGGCCTTAATTGGAGTTGACCGCATTGCTCCGGTGATAATTCGTAGGGCCTGGTTCTGGACCTTGTCTAATATGTGCTTATTGGTTTTGGCAGTTGTCATCCATGTTGAGGAAGCATACTCGAGATGGGGCCTGATTGTACCCAGGTATACTGTCTTTAGTATGGTCTCATGCGATCCCCAGTTGGTACCAGCTAATTTCCGAAGTATAGCTAGTTGTCTGCGGGCCTTTGCTTCAGCATTTGCTATGTGGGGCTTCCATGTTAGCCGTCTGTCGAAGGTCACTCCAAGGTATGTTGCCTCTTCCATATGTGTCAATGTCGTGCCACTGATCTTTATAGGACAGGCCTTCTGTTTAGGTGACAGAGTGAATATGGTAGTAGATGATTTCTCTGTATTCACCTGCACGCACCAGTCATCTGCCCATGCGGATAGCTTGTCGGCCGCTTGTTGCATCCTGTAAGTTGCAGTTGATGCAAACTCCTCGGAACACCAGAGCACGAGGTCGTCTGCATATAGGGCAGCCTTAACTCCCTTTGGCAAGTCCGACACCAGGTCGTTGATGAAAAGGAGAAATAGGGTGGGCGACAGTACTCCTCCTTGGGGGACACCATGTCTCTGTAGGAATTTGTGGCTAGTAGTCCCATCAACACTTACTCTAGCCCTCCTGTTGAAGAGGTATGACTTTACCCACTTGTACATAGTGCCTCCCACTCCTTTCCGCTGTAGCTTTACGAGCATACCTTCTGTCCAGACCTTGTCGAATGCTCTAAATTTGAAGATCAACCCAAGTTACTAGGGTTACTTTCTTTTCTTTAAAAGCGTCTTCGATCTCCTGGGCAAGGTATGTCGTCTGGTCTTCAGTCGAGCGGAATTTCCTGAAGCCAGCCTGTTGGTGGGCCAGAAGTTGGTTTGTCTCCAAATACCACTTCATGCGCTGGTTCACAATACTCTCCATAGTTTTTCCTACCACGCTGGTGAGACTGATGGGACGATAGCTGGATGCTTTCTTGCGATCCTCTCCAGCTGTGGTTGTAGATTGCAAGGAGGGTGTGCATTGCAAAAGAGCCGAGGTGGGTCAACATCTTGTTGGTGATGCCGTCCGGTCCCGGCGACTTCTTGGCCTTGAGCTGTTTCAGCCCTACTTGTAGCTCACTTAGTGTGAGGCCCTTCTCCATTACATCTTCTTCTGATCTACTGCTGCGCCTTTCTCTCTCCTCTCTTCTTGCCTCTCTCTGCTGTTCTCTGCTGATAGGAATGTTACTGACATCTTCGTAATTGTCAGCGAACCTGTTTCTGCTTGTTTGCCTGTCAGCAGAGTATCATTTTCTACCAGTGTTGTTTGGCTCCTGCTGCTGCCCCCTTCGTCATTCAGCTGTTTTGTGAGTTTCCATAGCTTTGTACCATCCTTTTCCAGGTTGAGAGATGCCGTTTTCTCTTTCCAGCTTTTTCTTCTGGCCTGGATCTTGGCTTTTAGGAACTTGGCCTTGGTTTGTTGGAGGGCAATGTTGTTTTCTTGAGAGGGATTTGTTTCTGCCTCCCGCCTGGCCTCCGATAAATTGTTCTGAAGAACTTCCAGATCGTTGCTCCAGTATGGCTTGTAGTCCCTCCTAGATCCCCGCGGAATACACTTGTGTGCGGCTTTGAGAATGGCAGCATTGAAGTCTTTGTTGACTCGGTCGATGTCTCTGCCTTCCACTCTTATCTCTCTGTAGAGGTCATCTGATGATAAAGTGGATGCTAAAGAATATATAGATGAAATAAAAGTTTGTAAATGAACACAATTCTTCATTAGTTTACGTATTTGTTTTGCACTATTTGTTTTCGTGTACTATGTTTATGGCAGTTGTGACGGTTGCAGACAAGGTGTAAATCGGCCAATATTGTGAGGGTTGTAATGGGTATGCCCATATTGGTTGGTATTTGGTTCAGAAATCGGGAAAATGAATCAGAAATGATGGTCGTACATTAGAATAGAGATAACCGTATTGAAATTTGTAATTTGGGGAGATACTCGGTGTATTTACGGTTGGAAACTTCGATTTACGTCTCCGCCTGCGGAGTCGCCGTAAATCGAAGTTTCCAACCGTAAATCCACCGAGTATCTCCCCAAATTACAAATTTCAATACAGTTATCTCCTAAGTTATCACTACACTGAGAGCTCCCAGCATATAGCCAATTCAGCACAGTTTGTTTGTGCCTCCTTTTCCAGTGTAAAGTTTGGCACTATTTAGAACAGTAATGGCAATTGTATTTGTGTGCACATGTGCTCTCTGTTTCCAAATCCGTTGTACAGTCACTTTCTGACAGTAAACATGGCAAAATAATGAGTTGGTCTGTAGCCTATTTCACCAACATTGCAAGTATACTTTTCTAGCAAAGTAACCTTTGAGGGAGTAATCATTTATTTTTCCCGAAATGCTTTATTTCATATAGAACTATATAAAACGACTGAATATATTTTTGATGATTAAAAGTATGCAGAATTATTATACTGAATTTATTACATTATCACAGCTAAAATGGCTGTGATAATGTAATAAATTAAGTATAATAACAAGTAATAAATGTATCCTTAAATTGAAATTTCTCCCTCAAAGTGTACTCAGCAAGAAAAGTATACTTTGCAATTTTGGTGTAATAGGTACTAGTAGGTTTTATGTTGTTCGGAGTACATAACTCTAATTATATTTCATTACATTGCACTACATAATATGTTGCCTATAAAGCGGCCCGGTTGACGACTTCGAGCACCGTTGGTGCGAGTATGCTAGGGGGGTCTGGAGGCATGGCACCCCCCCCCCCCACACCCCCGATTTATTTTTCGAAACTAGAAGGTAAATGATGCACTCTGGCACATTACTTTTTTCCATTTTCTCGAAAATTCTGCAGGCCCGGGCCTGCAGTGCCTTAATGCAGCTACGCACTACTATTCGCACCGTCACAGCACAGATTATTTGGCATTGAATTGTTGCTGCTATGTTGGTGTTCAGAATCATGTGATGGCTGGTTTCTACAGTCACTGCATACATGTCTTGTGCAACCACACTTGGCAAATCCTTAAATTCAAGTTACATAAAAAATTTGGTAGTTTGTAACCGATGAACGCAATTATTGGTGACGTTTTAAACACACTAGTTCCAGATTCAGAAAATAAACATTTTCTTGTCATATTATTCGATACAAGCTTATCATTTTATGATTTCTGAACAGCCAACACCTTGCAGTGATTGACGTTCATAATATCCCTAGTTGTTATCGGGTGGGTAACTGCTAGATAATTTGTGTAAGTTAAAGGTACGTTGCTTCTTGTGTTCGTCCCTTGCACTTTTCGTCTCTGGCACGGTTCGTCCCTGGCACGGTTCGTCCCATGTTCGTGCGTGCGTTGAACATATAAGAAAATTACCTGTGAGACTACTATTACCCCAGGATATAACTTCAGCTATTTGGAGTTAAGAAGCAGTACAGGAGAGCTCTGCATTACTGTCATTTCGGCTAAATCTGCGCATCACGTCAAATTTAGCCATGTGTAAGGCATAATGATAATAAACTATGTGGATTTTGTTATAAACAAGCTGATTAATTGCTACAATGTTGCACAATTTTATCACATTCCGATAGTTTGGTAAAAAGTTATTCCGAATATAGTCAAAATGTATAAAATCCTCAGACCCTGCTGATGGAATAGCTGTCTTATTTACTAAATTAACAGTTAAACGGAGAAACTAACCTGCCATGATGTCACTGGATAGTTCTGTCAATACCAATTTTGCTATGCTGATCCAGTATGATGCTCGCCATTTTGTTTACACTACCAGATGTGCAGCATTATCCGAAACAAATGTGATGTTGCAAACACGCATGTGACGTCATACATCACAAAATTTACGTCACTTACTGACGTCAGAACGTTATGACATTTTATTGCGTTGAATTTTCAGGAAAGTTTGACTGAATATGGAGATAGTAATGACATATAGATTTGTTTGGAAAGCCTTAGGTGCGCAGAATTAGCCGACACCATTGTAATTAATGTGGGAAATAGACGATAGAGAATGCCACCACGGCATAAATTTTCCAAATGAGATTTTCATATCACTAATATTCAATACCACACCCATTTTCATTTTTAGCGCGCCTTCCGAAGGAAGCCGTGCTTATGGCATACCCTCGGCGTCGTAGGCGTCCCGTCTATCCGTCTTCAAAAATTATAATGGCCTATATTTTCTGTTTCCTTGCTTGGATTTGCTTCATATTTCACACACGCATTGCTCCAAGGGTCACGTCCGTGCCGCCCCTTCTAAGCCCAGGGTCAAGGTCACATACTGTGTGCATCTCGAAACCTTAACGCTCAGTCGCTCGGGTAAGTAATGGCCTATATTTTCTGTTTCCTTGCTTGGATTTGCTTCATATTTCACACACGCATTGCTCCAAGGGTCCTCTACTGTGCTGTGGCAAATCAACGTCCGTGCCGCCGCTTCTAAGCCTAGGGTCGAGCTCACATACTTTGTGCATCTCAAAACCTTAACGCTCGGACGCTCGGGTAAATGGCCTATATTTTCTGTTTCCTTGCTTGGATTTGCTTCATATTTCACACACGCATTGCTCCAAGGGTCCTCTACCTCTGCTAAGCCCAGGGTCAAGGTCAAATACTTTGTACGCTCAAAACCTTAACACGCTCTGGTAAATTGCTCATAAATTTTGTTTCCCTTATCCAGCACGTTGTGTTTTCAAATGTGCCCTCGGTTCCTTTGCTGCCACCGGGCGCGCTTCGTTGTCCTATGACAACTCTTGTTTATTACGTGCTCCCTCACTAACTCTTTACTTAAAAATAAGTAAATACCTATGTGATTCTTGTATTAGTGTCAATTATGACACAGTTGGTCTCCCGTGTAATCAAGAACTGTCAGCTAAATTTTCTTCTCACATGTAATGTCACAATTGTAAATGTTTATTTTGTAGGTGGCACACTAAAATATAAAATAAATAAAAAAGAATTTATTACTATTTACTATTAATATGAAGACTTTAATTGACAACTGTTTCATAATATAATGATGTTATTTACAGATAATTTCAACCACAACATGTCAGATTAACAGCGAAAATAGCTTTCAAAACTGTTTTCATTTCATTTCCTGGGTTCAGACTGGAACTGGAACCGGAGCTTATAATATTTCGTTTAAACATATTTTATTTGTATAGAGCGGGGTGAGGTGTTTTCGGCCGTCTAAGACGTAAACATACACGCTGTGCAAATCCAGTTCCGATTTTGAGATTTTCCCATATTTATAAATAGATTAGACTGTTACACATTTTGACGAGTCATTTGCCATATTCTGCCCATACATTTGGCAACCATTCAACATTACTGGACAAAGGTAGAGTCGTGTCAATTCGGCCATTGTCGACTGTGCTCGGCCGTTTTATCGGGTCAACTCGGCCACCTCGGCATTTTTAACAATTAATGAAACATTGTTTGTGTGAACAACATTCATCTACATTAGATCACAAGATCTATGACTGTACACTGATCTTACAAAGCAGTTATGTATTTGATGTCAGTGAAGACCCAGAATGGCCAGATCAGTCTGCGCATCTGCAGCATGGCCAGTATTCGGTATGACCCGGTCTGTAAACCTCTAGTTATGCTATAATGGGGTGGGGTGGCCGAGTACAGCTGACTACAGTAAGTATTTTTCATTTCGGCTCTACTCGGCCGCCTGTATGTTGAGTGTCTACATCACGCTATGCTTCATTTGAATCTGGTAAACGTTAACGCAAAATATCTATTTTCCAAATATGAACACACACTAGATAAACCTGCCTTCATGTATACAACAGTGTGTTACATACTTATGGCGTCATATTTAGTAATGTGTTAGATTACATACCTATGTCCATCCTTGGAATACAATTTAATTTGTGTCGGCAATAATTTCTGCACTGATTCTCGAAAATTTTAAAATCACAGGGAAACGACCCGACCCAGCTCTATAATTTACAAGTAAGGCATCAAGAGTAGTATATACATAATTATACAAATGTGACTGGATTGAAAGCAAGCTTTTTTGCTCATGTGAGCTATTGTTACCGCAATGTGTCCGTCGTCCGTGAACATTTTCAAACGTCTTCTCCTTGGTAACCATTGGGCCTATAGTCACCAAACTTCATGCCCATGGTCCTTAGGTAAGGGGATTACAAAATTGTTAAAATGACGTCATTACGTAATCCAAGATGGCCGTCGTCTAAAAATAGCACAACTTCTTCAAAAATCTTCTTCTCAAGAACCGCCAAACGGATTTTGACAAAACTTGGTAGGAATGATCGATGTACAATGCTCTTTCAAAGTTGTTAAAATGGTGACCCCGGGGTGAAAAATGGGCGTGGCCTGTGGGGTCAAATTGGGGTCAAATTTTATTTTTGACCGAATATGGTCATGTCATATATCAAATCGAAGGTATCAACGAGGCGATCGCTCTGGTGCATTTTTTGTCGAAAATCGGATGGCTATGTCATCCAAGATGGCCGCCGAAAGGTCAAAAGGTTATTTTATCAGATTTCAAAATTCTTCTTCACATGAACCGCTTGGCCCATGGTAGCCAAACTTAAAAGTTATGGTCCATGGGTGAAGCATTTTCAGATTTGTTAAAATGGAGGTCATCGCTAATCCAAGATGGCCGCCGTCTAAAAATGGCATAAATTCTTAAAAAATCTTCTTCTCCTGAACCGCTGGCTGGATTTTGACGAAACTTGGTAGGAATGATCGATGTACAATGCTCTTTCAAAGTTGTTAAAATGGTGACCCCGGGGTTAAAAATGGGCGTGGCTCGGGTCAAATTGGGGTCAAATTTTATTTTTAACCAAATATGGTCATGTCTATCAAATCGAAGGTATCAAAAAGTCGATCGCTCTGGTACATTTTGTGTCAAAATTGGATGGTCATGTCATCCAAGATGGCCGCCGAAAGGTCAAAAGGTTGTTCTTTTATTAGAGATTTCAAAATTCTTCTTCACACGAACCGCTTGGCCCATGGTGGCCAAATTTCATAGTTATGGTCCATGGGTGAAGCTTTTTCAGATTTGTTAAAACGGAGGTCGTCGCTAATCCAAGATGGCCGCCTTCTAAAAATAGCACAAATTCTTAAAAAATCTTCTTCTCATGAACCGCCAGCCGGATTTCGACGAAACTTGGTAGGAATGATCGATGTACAATGCTCTTTCAAAGTTGTTAAAATGGTGACCCCGGGATTAAAAATGGGCGTGGCCCGTGGGGTCAAATTTTATTTTTGACCGAATAAGGTCATGTCTATATCAAATCGAAGGTATCAAAGAGGCGATCGCTCTGGTACATTTTTTGTCGCAATTGGATGGTCATGTCATCCAAGATGGCCGCCGAAAGGTCAAAAGGTCGTTCTTTTATTAGAGATTTCAAAATTCTTCTTCACACGAACCGCTTGGCCCATGGTGGCCAAACTTCACAGTTATGGTCCATGGGTGAAGCCTTTTCAGATTTGTTAAACGGAGGTCGTCGCTAATCCAAGATGGCCGCCATCTAAAAATAGCACAAATTCTTAAAAAATCTTCTTCTCATGAACCGCCAGCCTGATTTCGACGAAATTTGGTAGGAATGATCGATGTAGAATGCTCTTTCAAAGGTGTTAAAATGGCGAATATGCTCGTGTCATATATCAAATTGAAGGTATCAATGAGGCGATTGCTCTGGTGCAATATTTGTCGGAATCGGATGATTATGTCATCCATGATGGCCGCCAAAAGGTCAATTTATTCGAGATTTTGAACGTCTTTTTCTCGTGAACCACATGGCCGATGCTGGCCAAACTTCATAGTAAATTAAGATCCTTGGGTGAAGCATTTTCAGATTTGGTAAAATGAGAGTCATCGCTTAATCCAAGATGACCGCCATCTACCAGATCTAAGCTAGAAAGATGTAGGTACTATTAATAGTATAATATGTACTATTAATAAACATAGAAGTAGAAATAGAAAAAAAATGCCACTGCAGCAGTTCGAAAAATAGGTTCACACACCAAGCCACCCACTCACCCACTCACCCACTCACCCACTCACCCACTCACCCACTCACCCACACACCCACACACACACTCACCCACACACCCACTCACCCACTCACCCACACACCCACTCACCCATTAAGTCTTGGTTGTCGTGACGATGTACACAAACATACACAGTGGAACGCCTCCAAATCAGACACCACGGTATAAATTATACTGTTTTAGACATGTAGAAGACAAAAACAGTTGTAGTCATTGTTTATTGTCACTATTCTTTGCAAAGTCTCCAGCTTTGCCTTCACCTGATTCAAGAAGTAATATCTTTTCTTATATTTCTGAAACTCATAAACTCCTGGAAACTGACAATAACAATTTGAACTCAGAAATGAACCAACTAAGAAAACAAACATTAAATTTTGAAAGTTTGTTCACAAATATTAATATATAATTTTTACAAATTTATCTATGTTTAGACCCCATGTTATGAGGCTATATAAATCCCATAAACAAATTTTGTTTTTCAATAAAGTCCATATTTGATGGAATTTCATCAAATAAAACAAATTAGGAGGGTGATATTTTTATTATTTACCGACAAAGCTGGACTGTTATTTATGTGCACCTGCACACAGGTCGATTTTGGCTATTAAACACATTAAATAAAATGTTTATATTACTTTTTCGTCAGCAACAAAAAAGTCCCCCTCCCCCCAAAAAAATTAATTGATGAAAAAACAATTTTCCTATGGTAATTTAACAAGGGGGCTGAATATAGATTTTTATGCCCCTGGTCTGACCGTCTCGGTAGAGCCGGAGGCATATACATGTAGTGTTTGGACTGTGTGTCCGTCCATGTGTCCGTCACATTAAAAAGTTTGCCACAGTTTCTCAATTCTGTCATGACTTCTATATTCTTTGAAGGATTACTTAAATATTTCAACACAGTATGCCTGTGGACAAATGCCACACATCCATGCTGCCCTTAATATGACCTTGACCTTCACAACTTTGAACTTTTTCCCACATTAAGAAGTTCGCCGGAGCTTCTCAATTCTTTCATAACTTTTCAAATTTTCAAAATCTAACTGTTTTTTTTTTGTAGTTACATTATATTCAAGATGTATAGCTAGGTTTCGGAGTCTCTTTCCAAAATATTAGTTTTTTGACTCCACCCCCCATCCCCATCTCTCTCCAGCTTCTTTTTGTCCCATGTTAAAGGTACATGCCCACTCAGTCAGCACAAACTGTTCTTTATAGGAATTAAATAAGTGTATAATTGTGTCACTATTCCACCAGTTCTAAAAATTACGAGTGCCCGCTATACACATATACGGTAATCATTTTATCATTTAGTAATGTTCATTTTACTGATAATGACACGCGGTGTTATCAGGCTATTTTCATATGCAAATGAGGCATGCTGTTTTTAGCCAGGTTTTTTTAAAAGAAATCCAGGCTATTGGATTGGCGAAAGCCGGGCGGGTGGCGTCCACAATCAATGTTAAGTTTTCGTGTTTGAGTCCATTTCTTTGTTACTGTACCCCCTAGGACCACCAAACGTTCACAGCTTCATAATCAAGGGGTGCCCACCACATATCACTATCCAACATGTTACCTTTTTTAACTTGACCCATTTTTCCCGCGCAGTCGACTTAGCCATTTTCAATGTTAAGTTTTCGCGTTTACAATGTTAAGTTTTCGTGTTTAACTCCATTTCTTTGGTACTGTACCACCTAGGACCACCAAACTTTCACAGCTTCATAACCAAGGGGTGCCTACCACATACAACTATCCAACATGTGACCATTTTTTTTACTTCACCTATTATTTCTACGTAATTGACTTAGCCATTTTCAACGTTAACTTTTTAACATACGTCTGGTTAAAGTTTTTTGGTTAAAAGTTTTTCATTATACTATATCTCTGCAACTGCTTCGCCCATTACCTTGAAACTTCACATGGGTGTTTATCATCATCCATATTTTCATTCTACCCCCCAACCGTGCGGCCCCTGTGCCCAATGTCAACTTTGAATTTTTTTGTTAAAGTTTTTTTGTGTACTATATCTCTGCAACTGCTTCACCCATTACCTTGATACTTCACATGGGTGTTTATCATCATTGTCGCGCACGCTTGCGGAAAGCACGATATCATCGTCATTTTCGTATACGTCCGTCCGTCCGTCCGTCCGTACATCCGTGTGTCCGGTTAAAGTTTTTTGGTTAAAGTTTTTCCATGTACTATATCTATTTTTGTAGTGTCCATGCCTCACCCCAAGGCGCGACATGCAGGCCACAGCCATCTAGTCTACAAAAAGTGGGTATAATTATGTTATCCAAGTGTCTATGCTTTGAAAAAACCTGGCGTTCGTGGCTTTGCCTCGTTTCTTGTTTAATTATTTATACTAATTAAATGCGTCGCCTGAAAAAAATAATATTTTCGACAGATTATAAAGTATCATCATTGCACATCAAAAAATAAATAAAGAGAATAAATAGTAATGTCCGTTAACATTTTAAGGAAACACGGTTATCGCCCCTGATATCAGTATAGAAATTTACGTCTGATATAAAATGTATAATAATGCCAAACAATACGTGGGGTAATGGTGAATGAATGTTTATTTTGCTAGAAAATGTCTCAGATATAAAGAACATTTTGTGTTGTTAATTATATAGGAAAATTGTTTTTCGCAATAAAAAAATTGGCGACTTACTTTTTTGTTATTGATGAAAAAGTACTTGCATTTAAATAATATATAGATTTAATATATTTAATTGCCAAAAGTTTGTCAACAGCAAATTGTGGAACAGACAGTAGTGCTGTTTTCCATTAATGTTCCAAGTGAGTAAACATGGTTAATGCCTTGTCTAAAGATTTGCGGGTAATGTTTTATATATAATGCAATTTGGGCCGTCATCTAATAAGTGACTTTGGTATTGTATGGACCTGGCACCAGGTCAGGTTATTCTAATTTCAGGGCTGAATTTATTTTTTCGATGTAAATATTGCGTTCTGATTTTGGGATTTTCCCTCTATGCAGCAGGTTATATACAGGATGGAACCCGTTGGCCCGGCATTAAATGACATTAGCTGTTGAACACCAATAAATCAAATTGTATGGTCAAAAGACAATAAACTATTATTCAAGGGCATGTACAATGTTAGATTGACAAAATGATGTATACCTGACTAGAAATCTGTAGCCGATTTCACCAACATTGCAAAGTATACTTATCTAGCAAAGTATACTTTGAGGGAGTAATCATTTATTTTTCCCAAAATGCATTATTTCATATAGAACTAACCACTGCATATATTTGATGATTAAAAGTATATTATACTGAATTTATTACATTATCACAGCCAAAATGGCTGTGATAATGTAATAAATTCAGTATAATAAAAATTAATAAATTTATCGTTTAATTGAAAATTTCTCCCTCAAAGTATACTTTGGTAGATAAGTATACTTAGCCATGTTGGTGAAATAGGCTACTGGCATTACACAGGTCATACATGTCATAAGGTTCCTTTTCCTCTGGCAGGGCAGATGAAAGATTTGTCTAAGGAATGACAAAAATACTATTTCTACTACAGTATCAGTGATTTGTGTACCATTTTAAATAGGTGTGTCAAATTGGTCTCTTTTGAAAAAAATGGCGTGTCATCCTATAGAAAAATGAAAAATTGCTGAATTTTGATGTGACATGCTGGTAAATAAATCACTGCAGTATGACATCATGTCTTTTCATCTAGGTGTATGATCACAGCTTATTTTAGGTAAATTTGTACATTGTAATTTTGTTTATAATTTTTCTTTTTTACATTTCAGGCTGCAAAATGCTACAAGAATACCATAAATGGTAATAAGCATTTATCTCATTCAAGATGAGTGTTTCAGGAACATACTCGAGTGAATTTTGCCTTGAAGGCCTTCCCTCTGATGTACATTTCATTGTTTTATTGGAATCTAAACTTAAAGTATATTGTGAAGATAACGTTGAAAGAGGGGAGGCAACATATGCTTTAAAAAGTAAACCATTAATGTTCTGCAGTGAAACTAATGTTGACAAAATCATCATATCTGATTGGGAAGAAATAGATGATAGGCTTATAGATGATAGGCTTGATAATGTTCCAACCTTTGATGCTTCAAATAATTGTCGTAAAAAATATGTGCCATCTAAGAATAAAACTACAAGTCTGGATACCAATGCCAAGACGGTCACAAGCTCACCAGTAAATGGCAACCAGAGATTGACAAGCAGTCAGACAAAAACTCTTGATAAATCAGTAGCAGATGATAAAACGATTGGATTACTTGACAGTCTTAATAAGTCCAGAGAAAATGAAAACAAAATCAATTCTGTCAGCTTTGATCTGGCCTCTCATGTCACAGATAATAAAGAAATGTATGCCCATGATTGGATGAAAGATCCAAACTTTGGAAGAGAAGTACTTGTTGTTACACACCCTCCAAGTATACCAGAAAGCAACGCTATTTACTCTAGTTACAACAATACTAATCCATCAGCTTCTACCCACAGTGACAGTTGTCAAAGCAAATTAATTCGCCATACCAAATTGCAAGCAGATAACTTTGCAACTGATGTAACAAGTATGTCCGCTAACTTACATAAACATTCCACTGCTGAACAATCTGATTCTATAAGAAACTCAGAAAGTGATACAACATCCACATTACCAAACCCAACTGGTGTATGGAATAATGCTACTATTGAAATGAAGCTGAATGTAAAAAATAGGTCAGAACCTCCCCCTAGCTATGTCAGAAATAGAAGATCAAAAAGGAAAACATTAGAGGGAAACAATCAAACATTTCCATCACATAAAAAGATGGATAAAAATGTTAAAACCTCTGGATGTCGTGAAAAGAGAAAGAGAAAACGGAAACCCGTGCTTTCACCTCAGTCATTCTGTTCAGACTTGAATGATGATGAAAGCATTGAAATTGCTATAAATGATGACAATGATGATAAAGATTACGTTCCTGAAGTTCCAGTTAAAATAGTTAAGTTTGACATTGAAGAGAAACGTTTAATTTCACATTCACCGGCAGAAAACATAGATGTTGATGATGATGATGATAGTCAAAATGCTGACAACAAATTTAGTATACCACGGAAAGGTAGAAAAGCAAAGATGTCCAATTCTAGTAGAGAGTGTGCCTTTACAAAAATAAAACAGAAGCGTGGTAGAAAACCTAAAATCAAACCTGAGAATAACACTGTAAGGGAAGAAAACATTATGTGTTTCGATAAATCCAGACAGCATGTACCAAAGAAAATGCTGAAAAGCATTATACTAGAAGAAAATATTAATACACATATAAGGAAACAAAGCAAAACAACTGACAGTGCTGATTTAGAGACTATTGATGATGAAAAATCACACACCAAGGTGAAGAAACAGAGAGTGAAAAGAGAAAGACCGGTAAGAAATTCATTTGCAATCAAGCGACAGTTGAAGTCAAAAGACCTAGATGATAGTCTTGTAAAGATTGATACTGATGGATTAGATCCTAAACTGATATATGCAGCAAAGATGTTGGAAAAAGAAAAAATTAAAGCATCTAGAAGAATTCAGGTAGACGTTCTAGATGATCATCAAGACAAGTACAGAATTATGCAAGTCGTGTCAACGGCACAGAAAGATCGTGGAAAGTCGCATGAAGACAAATCATACAATTCTTATGAATGTACAGTTTGTGGCCGGTTTCAGTGCATTGTGAAGGAAAAAATGAGAGTTCACGTTGAACAACACATAAATGGAGACTTGGAATGCAAGAAGTGTGGTTATATGTTGAGTTATGTTAAGGAAATTATACGCCACAATGCTCAAGTTCACAAAACCGATAATGCTAAATTGTGTAATAGAATGTGCGAGTTATGTGGAGTTACATCAAGCACGCCAAGAGGTTGGAAAACACATATGTCCAAAGTCCACAATGTCCCGTCATTCGATTGCCAGCATTGTGAGTTAAAGTTCTCCAGTGGGAATGCTGTGGTCCTTCATACACGTGACGCTCATACAGACAAAAACATTACATGTGAAAAATGTGGTCAGGTGTTTGTCAGTCGTAACAACTGGTCGTATCATGTGGTGCGGTGTAATGGCACACGCACCGACACACATGTCTGTGACCAGTGTGGGGCGTCATTGACCACAGCCATTGCTCTGAGGCGACACATCCGCCACAACCATGAGAAGGAGCGTACCCACAAGTGTACCCTGTGTCCGTACACCACCTGTACGATTGCCGCTCTTCAGAAACACATCAATGCCCACATTGGTAAGTCCAGTCTCTGTGCTTCTTGAACATTGTCTTTGTTCTCATGCTCAAAATTAGGAAGTTTGATTGGTCGGCCAATCAAATATCCTAATGTTTATGCCCCAGGTTTCAGTAGAGCCAGGAGACATATACTGGTTGGACTGTGTGTCTGTCCGTCCGCGGGTCCAGTTAAGAAGTTTAACAAATATCCTGAATTTTGAGCTAAAATTTGTGTTTGAGCGCAAGTATTCCTCTGTCAATATGCTATCTGTACCATCGCCGATCTGCAGAACACATCAATGCCCACCTTGCACTTACGAACATTTTAGTCGTATGAAGCTTAGTGAAACAGGCCCCAGCTCCGTGCTTCCTGAGCATGTTCTCTCTTCTCATGCTCAACATTTGGATGTTTGATTGGTCAATCAAATTTCCTGATTTTTAACTCAAATTTTGTTTGAGCAAAAGTATTGCATGTGTCAGTATGCTACCTGTACCATCACTGGACTGCAGAAAAGCATCAACACCTATCTTGGTCCAGGGCCATATGTTCTCCTGCTCAAAATTAGGAACTTTGATTGGTAAACACAGGTCTCTACTCTCTGTCTGCTAATCAAATATCCTGATTGTTATGCCCCACGTCTCAGTAGAGCTAAAGCCCTATAGTGTTTGGACTGTGTGTCTGTATATCCAGTTAGAACTTAGAAGTTGCCAGAGCTTCTGCAGTCAACAACCGGGGGAATTTGTGTGTCAACAGGTCACATGTTCTTGTTAAGAACAAATTTGTGTTTGAGTGCAAGTGTTCCCTATGTCACTATGCCACCTGTACCACAGCAGGACTATAGAAACACATCAATGCTTGTCTTTGTTAGAGGTGTCATTGATTGAAACTTTCATATTGATAATGTCGATATGGAATGGCCAGTGGCTCAGGGGTAAAATACAGAACTTCAACACTGAAGGTTGTGAGTTTGAAACCTACCCTAGGGCATGAAAAATACTTTCATAATATTTCCATCCCATTGATCTGACGGATGAGACTTTAAACTGTGGTCCTGTCCCTATATGACCTTAGCTGTTGCTGGGACGTTAAACCATTCATTTCATTTCGATATATTGGAAGTCAAATATTGACGATATGTTATAAAACTATTATTCAAACATATGGTGCCACAATACTTACATTTTATACCTAGAGTCACATTTTCGTCAGTTTCATTTTTTTAAACAAAATTATGGAACATTAAAATAACTGTATAAACTTGTTTCCACACCACCACATTTGTGTGGGTGGCAGGTGGGAGCATGCGATGGGTAATTTAACGATCGGGGTTCATCCTTACCGGAATTACGAATGGAGACCTGGTTTGGCCCTCACATACGTCTTTGGCATTTTGTATGCGACAGTTGAATCTGGTTATACCCCTTATGTGAGTATTATGATTATTCGTAATCCTATTTTAGGGGAAGGGGCCAAGTGACTTGGTGTGGTATGGACCTGGCTGAATTTAATTTTTCTCGATGTAAATATTCCTTTCTGATTTTGGGATTTTCCTCCCAATGCAGCAGGTTAAAACGGGTTTGCCTGGCCTTACATGACCTTAGCTGTTGATAGGCCGTTAAACACCAATAAACAAACAAACAAACAAACACCGTCACATTTGTGGTGTTGATATTTCAAATTATGTACCAAACTACCAATACAGTATCGACAGCTGTGTAATATTGATACATCGATATTGTTTCCAACAATGTACATTGTACTCAGTTCTCATGCTCAAAATTTATGAAATTTGGGAGATCGATTGGTCAATGTGAATCTCTGCACTGTATTTGCTTATCAATCGTCCCGATATTGAGTATAACACTTAGAGAACACTTTGAGGGAGTAATCATTTATTTTACCCGAAATGCATTATATCATATAGAACTAACCACTACATATATTTGATGATTAAAAGTATGCAGAATTATATAAAAGTATGCCAAAATGGCTGTGATAATGTAATAAATTCAGTATAATCAAAATTAATAAATTTATTCTTAAATTGAAAATTTCACCCTCAAAGTATACTTTGCTAGAAAAGTATACTTTGCAATGTTGGTGAAATAGGTTACAGATGTACATGTATACTGGTAGCAAGCTTTGTACGACAAGGCTTATATGGATATACGCTGGCCACACACACTGTAAGGCCCCTTGTAACAACAAACTATTGCTGAGACATAAAATCTAAAGTTTCACCACTGTTATTGTTTTGTAGGTAACACTTGTAACAACTTATGGCTAGAGACACAAAATCTACAGTGTATGCCACTCAGGGATTCCGCTGGGGAATTTTTTTTAAAAAAAATGAACAAAAAAAAAATTAATAACCAATAGGATAAAAATAAACAATTGGCAATAAAAAATTACAATTTTCCAAAAAACAAAAAGATTTTTTTTTCTTCGAAAATTGTAATTTTTTATCGCCAATTGTTTATTTTTATCGCCAATTGCGAAAGTGGCGATCGCCAGCGGAATCCCTGGCCACTGATATTTTCTTGCAGGTAACAAACAGCACCACTGTGAGCTGTGTAGTTTCTCGTGTGTCCAGAAGTACCAGCTGACGTCCCACATGCGAACCCACAATGGCGACCGTCCATACAAGTGTGATAAATGTCCGTACGCCGTCTCGTGGAACGTCCAACTCAAAGCTCACAAGAAAGTTCATGACCTCCCGAATGCCGTTCACTGCAGCATCTGTGGCATTGTGCTGAAGGACAGTCGCAGCCTTAGTAAGCACGAAAGTAAAGATCACGGGGATACTGTAAGAGATGTTGGCGGATCTGGAACCACAGCAGAGGAGTGTTCAAACAGCAGCGGCAACAACTTTGCAAACCCCGTTATGGCTATGAATCCTCACGCTGTTACTGCCAGTGTGACACCTAGTGTGCCAATTACACATGTAGCATCACGTATATCCCAGGTAATCATGTCACAAGTTACAGAAACTATAGTGCCACCGGCAGTACAAGACGGACACAATGCTATGGATATGCGAACATTCCGATCTTACGCACCTTTGGAAGCTGTGGCTGACTATCAAATCAAATCATTTTATCAATATGGATATTAACTCTTTCAACACTACATACAGTGGGGTCAGCATGTAAGTGCACACACAAACGTGTGTGCACTTACATGCTGACCCCACTATACCTCCTTGGCAGAGTTTGCAAACAGTGTAGATCCAGATGAGCTGCCTCGTAACGAGCCCTCTCATCAGGAACTGCACTTTTTATGCCCTACCACAATAGTGGAGGGGTCATTTAGTGTTACACTTGTCCGTCCGTCACCAACCTTGTATATCGTAAAACTTTTAAACCGTACTAGCTACAGACCTGAAACTTGGTTGTAGCTTCCTTATGATGAGTAGCTCACAGTTTATTTCGAATTTTGATTCGACACAAGGGTCATGGAGTATCTCCCCCTTTTTAGCTCACCTGAGCGAAGCTCATGTGAGCTATTGTTACCGCAATGTGTCCGTCGTCCGTCGTCGTCCGTGAACATTTTCAAACGTCTTCTCCTCGGTAACCATTGGGTCTATAGTCACCAAACTTCATGGTCATGGTCCTTAGGTAGGGGGATTACAAAATTGTTAAAATGACGTCATTATGTAATCCAAGATGGCCGCCATCTAAAAATAGCACAAATTCTTAAAAAATCTTCTTCTCAAGAACCGCCAACCGGATTTCGACAAAACTTGGTAGGAATGATCGATGTACATTGCTGTTTCAAAGTTGTTAAAATGGTGACCCTGGGGTCAAAAATGGGCGTGGCCCGTGGGGTCAAATTGGGGTCAAATTTTATTTTTGACTGAATATGGTCATTTCATATATCAAATTGAAGGTATCAATGAGGCGATCACTCTGGTGCATTTTTTGTCGAAATCGAATTGTTATGTCATCCAAGATGGCCGCCGAAAGGTCAAAAGGTCGTTCTTTTATTAGAGATTTCAAAATTCTTCTTCACATGAACCGCTTGGCCCATGGTAGCCAAACTTAAAAGTTATGGTCCATGGGTGAAGCCTTTTCAGATTTGTTAAAATGGAGGTCATCGCTAATCCAAGATGGCCGCCGTTGAAAAATAGCATAAATTCTTAAAAAATCTTCTTCTCATGAACCGCTTGCCGGATTTCGACAAAACTTGGTAGGAATGATCGATGTACATTGCTCTTTCAAAGTTGTTAAAATGGTGACCCTGGGGTCCCGTGGGGTCAAATTGGGGTCAAATTTTATTTTTGACTGAATATGGTCATTTCATATATCAAATTGAAGGTATCAATGAGGCGATCACTCTGGTGCATTTTTTGTCGAAATCGGATTGTTATGTCATCCAAGATGGCCGCCGAAAGGTCAAAAGGTCGTTCTTTTATTAGAGATTTCAAAATTCTTCTTCACATGAACCGCTTGGCCCATGGTAGCCAAACTTAAAAGTTATGGTCCATGGGTGAAGCCTTTTCAGATTTGTTAAAATGGAGGTCATCGCTAATCCAAGATGGCCGCCGTCTAAAAATAGCATAAATTCTTAAAAAATCTTCTTCTCATGAACCGCTAGCCGGATTTCGACGAAACTTGGTAGGAATGATCGATGTACAATGCTCTTTCAAAGTTGTTAAAATGGTGAACCCGGCAATGAGGCGATCACTCTGGTGCAATATTTGTCGGAATCGGATGATTATGTCATCCATGATGGCCACCAAAAGGTCCATTTATTCGAGATTTTTAACGTCTTTTTCTCAGAAACCACATGGCCGATGCTGGGTGAAGCATTTTCAGATTTTGTAAAATGAGAGTCATCGCTTAATCCAAGATGACCGCCATCTAAAAATAGCACAATTTTTTTAAAACACATGAACTCAATGTCACATTCTCCTCTGGTGTTCATGGAGTCAGGTGAGCGAATTAGGGCCATCATGGCCCTCTTGTTTATTTAGAATTTGGCAATTTTGCTATTGTGACTATTGGACTGGTTGGAAAATTAACATATTACAATCCATTCCAGTTATTTATGGTTGAATAACCCTTTCAAAGTATTTGGCCTCTTTCTTTCTATGTTAGCCAGAAATGAAATCAACAGTATGACACAAATGATGTCGATTGGGCTCCCAAGGAGAAAGATTTCCTATAGGGAAATACCCGAAATCTTAATTACATTGCAGCGTGTAATACTAGGTTAAAAAAAAACTACCACTGTCCCAAATACATTCTGATTAATTTCAGAATATCATTTTTATGGAAATAACAATTTTGGAAGAATAATTTTAACCTTTGACAGTTCAACTATACTGAATGACTGCCAGAAAGCCTTCAGTATTATTTGACTTTTACCAGTTTATATCCCCAATAAATTCTATTTCGAAGTGATTAAACTGATTTTAAATCCTATTTTTTATACTTTTTCCAGATTCCAAAAAAACCCAATGAATGCTCAATTGCTTTCTTTATATGAATGTTCACATGAAAGTTAGTTTGTTTGTATGTTTATTAGTATTTAATGGCCTATCAACAGCTAGGGTCATGTAAGGCCGGACCAACCGGTTCGATCCCTTATTTAACCTGCTGCATTGGGGAGGAAATCCTAAAATCATAACGGAATATTTACATCGAGAAAAAATATATTCAGCCCTGAAATTAGAATAACCTGACCTGGGGCCAGGTCCACACCATACCAGTCACTTGGGCCCTTCCCCTAAAATAGGATTACAAATAATCGTAATACTCACATAAGTCCCGGCCTTACATGACCTGAGCTGTTGATAGGCCGTTAACACTAATAAACAAACAAACAAACTCACATAAGTGGTATAACCAGATTCAACTGTCACATTCAAGAATGCCAACAACGTACGTGAGGGCCAAACCAGGGGCCCGTTTCACAAAACTTTGTAAGACTAAAATGTTCGTAAGTGCAAATTTAGGATCGTCTGGAAATTTCAATTGATGGATTTACATTTATTGAGCATAGGCTGCATATGCAGCCTATGCTCAATAAATGTAAATCCATTAATTGTTTACAAGAAAACGTTGTTAATGTAACATTTACAGACTATCATAATGTTGCACTTACGAACATTTTAGTCGTAGGAAGTTTAGTGAAACGGTCCCCAGGTCTCCAGTTGGGATTCCGTTAAGGATGAATCCTGATTGTTAAATTACCCATCGCATGCTCCCACCTGCCAACATAACAATGTGGAGGAAGGCAGCATAATTTCTTTGCAACCTGTATTACGCAAATTTGGAATCGATACAAAATGCCTATTCGTCAAGTTTATTTATGTATGGCCAGTGAAAATGCTCAGAATCATGCAACTCATTGGGAGTTGGAATCAGAGCTCCAGATAAGGTGCGTATTTGCGTAAATACCCAATTAAAATTGCCAAAAACCCAATTGAAATCAGAAGTAGTGAGTATCAAAAAGCAATGAAAAAGTTGTGGTATCTTTATCGTGCTACAGAAAACAATAAACAAACCATAAATATAGCATATTTTCTTATTTTTCCATGAAAACACATCTTGGTATTTCATTAGAGACAATTCTAATGAAATACCAAGATGTGTTTTCATTTAGAAGCAAACTATTCAATAAGTGCGGTCTGCTGATGTGTAAACAGCAGTGTGATTTCATTTAAAATTTTGAAATACCCAATTGTTTCAGAATGATGGAGTGACAATACTCAATTATTAATTCTTTATCTGGAGCCCTGTGGAATTATAAATTAATATACCGGTATCACTGATTTACGGCTGATTTAAATATATTTATATTAGTGTATATCCTGATTATACAGTGCTTACACAGGATGATATCCAGCTGCAATGTTCCCATATATGTTCTATCCATGTTTATACGAGGTCACTTGCATAAACTGTGTGATCACAATGATGTCTGTCTATCTGAAATCTGGGATAAAGTTTTATATCTCTGCTACCATAAGTGGGATTGACTTGAAACATCATATTCTTCATATTGTATACCCCACCATGCGACGCCCTTGCCAAAGGTCAAATGCCTCGACATGTGCCATCTAATTTCATAGTTTGTGTTATATAATGCAAATACATGTATAATAACATTTAGTTTATTTCGAAACTTTCACAAATATTTTTATCATATTATTTCTAACCTTTGTTTAACTACCGGTACATGTATAAAATAACATGTGCTATGTTTGAAGAAAATAAATCTGCATATTTTCATAACTACAGTGGGGTCAGCGTGTAAGTGCACACACGAACAAACACGACAGGTTGGTTCCAACCTGTCGTGTTCGTTCGTGTGTGCACTTACACGCTGACCCCACTGTAGATGGCCACGGCCCGCATGTCGCGCCCACTGAGGCTTTGATAGTACATATGTACATGTATACCAAATAACTTAAACAAAAACTTTAACTTGGACGCACGTACGTATGGACGTACGCAAATGTGCCGACTGTAACACGCTGTCCGCAAGCGGGCACGACAAAAAGAATTAATAATTTCTGAGTTAATTTCCTATTCATTTTTCCTCCTGTCGGTTTGATTGGATGGTCAATTCAATGTGGTATTTATTTTACTTTTGTTCAAAACTGACAGAATGATTGTTTGTTTGTTCGTTCGTTCGTTTGTTTGTTTGTTGGGGCTTAACGGCCTATCAACAGCTAAGGTTATTTAAGGCTAGTTCTATGGGTTTAGTACTAAATATGACAGAATGAAGCACATTATTGTACGTGTATGCATATCTTCAAGCATCTCGTGTATTTACCATTTGTATCAACTGTATTTTAAACTTTAAAAAAGCAAGTTAAGAAACCTAGTTGATATATATAATTAATTGCACCAATGACTTGTTTTTGTTTGCTTAATGGCATTTAATAAACTGTCAACAGCTAAGGTCATTTTAGGTGGGGTTAACGGGGTTAAATCCCATATTTATCCTATCAACACAGTGCATACATGTATGTGCCGTGAAACATTTTTGATATCCTGTCAATACGACCTAATCACTGCGTATGAATATGTGCGTTTGTCATACTAGTCGATTCACTGATTTTGAGGTTGCAGCTGGGGTTATTTTTGCATTTTAAAGCTATTTGTAGGTGTTGACCAGATAAATAGAATACAATGTAGTAGGTTAGTGCCGTGAATGGGAAAAATATCTGGCGCGGCACAGAAACGGGATGGACTCGGCAAGCCTCGCCCATCCCGTTTCCTAAGCCTTGCCAGATATTTTTTCCAATTCACGGCACTAACCTACTATTCTCTTTTTCACCTGTATGAATGGGCGGAAAATCTCAAAGGTCGATGACACAGTCACATTTTTGCGATAGTGCCATACTGACACGTGCAGCAACTGTTGACTGAATGTCGTCGTTACTGTAGCGTATACCTTGATTTTTTCAATTTATGGAATATAACGGTATGAGATATGTTTTACATTTCCAATCTCGTTGAAACATAGCCATTTCTTAGGCCGAAATGTGTGTAAGAGTTTCTCCATCATGCCATAACTTCAATATTACTTCATGGATTATTTTGACAGTCAAACACTTCATACAATCATGTGGACATGCTAAAGGGGCATATTCCCATTTTACAAACTCAAGTTCTAGTTTCAGTTGTATTCAGTTCTGATATTTGAACTTTTCCCCATACCATCCGTACAGGTTAACTCTTTGCAAGCTGGGAAATTTGTGGGCTATAAATAGTTAAAAAATAGCAGACAATTCATTATATTTTCTTTTATTTCTCCTTATAAATGTCATGAATATGTCTTGGAATTTCATTAGAATTGTGTTCCGGAGGACACAATTCTAAGGAAATTTCAAGACCTATTATAATTTACACACGAGAAATAAAACATATACTCCTAATTCGTTTGGTGGATATTTTCGCCGCTACCATGCAGAGTTAAATATGAGATCTTGACTCGGTTGACCCTGCCTGAAATGATCGTAGCTGTTGACAGGCCATTAAACACCATTAATTCATTATTGTGTCTTCCTACGTGTGACTGCTGTAGAGAAAATGCACTGTATTTATTTAATGAGTAATAATGGATGGGCTGTGGCCTACGGGTTAGAACACCTGCCTTCCAATCCGGAGGTTGTGCGTTCAAACGTCGCCTTAGGCATCAAAAATACTTTCATAGTATTTCCATCCCACTGGTCTGTTGGATGAGACTTTAAACTGGGGTCCCGTCTCTATATGGTGTTAGCTGTTGATGGGAAATTACACCCATTCACTTTCACTTTTACTGAGTTTACTGTTTACTGGGGTGTACAATACATTTGGTCTGTTAAGTGTGTGGAGTGCGAAGGACTCCTCGCAAACTGCAAACAGACCAAATGTATTGTACACCCCAGTAAAAGCAGCAGCCCATGGTTGTATTACTTATATTTACACTGCATTTTCTCAGTTTCAAAAATGTAAATAACCAAATATGGGGTTAAAATTAAAGGTACATGCCCACTCAGTAAGCACAAAATGTTCTTTATAGGAATTTAATAAGTGTATACCGTAATTGTGTCACTATTCCACTAGTTCTAAAAATTACAAGAACCCGCTATCCAGATACAATCATTTAGTAATATTTATTTTACTGATAGTGACTCGCGGTTGTATCCGGCTATTTTCATATGCATATTATTTATACCAATTAAATGCGTCACCTGAACATATAATATTTTCTACAAATTATAAAGTATGATCATTGCACATCAACAAATAAATACAGACAATACATAGTAATGTCTGTTAACCTTTTAAGGAAACACGGTTATTGCCCCTGATATCAGTGTGGAAATTTACGTCTGATATAAAATGTATAATAATGTCAATCAATACATGGGTAATGGTCAATAAATGTTTATTTTGCCAGAAAATGTCTCCGATGGTGTCTCTGATATAAAGAACAGTTTGTGCCTACTGCGTGGGCATGTACCTTTAAGAATAATATTTGCATACGTCAATTTGTCACAATTCCTGGAAAAACGACATTGCCAGTCAATAGTGTGCAGTTATTGACAACCTCATGGAAATATATGTCAAACAAACTTTAACCAATCAACAACATGCCGCGACGTCACGTGGGTCTATTAAATGTATTGTACTGGGATATAAATGCATTTAATATGTTGAATGGGCGTTTCCATTATAACTTTATGGACAGTGTAAATATTTATGTGATCAATCAAACTAGGCCACATGTGCATACTAGGAATGGCACAACGTACAACGGGGAGGCATTTGTGGCTGTGACTGGTGACATGCGGCTTATGGGATTGTGACCAGTCTAGCTCCTGATCTTATAGCACACTCCTGGGGGCGGTTTCACTAAACTTCGTACGACTAACATGTTCGTAAGTGCAAAATTATGATAGTCTGTAAATTTCACATTACCAATGTTTTCTTGTAAACGATTATTGGATTTACATTTATTGCAGCCTATGCTCAAGAATGTAAATCCATCAATTGAAAGTTCCAGACGATCCTAAATTTGCACTTACAAACATTTTAGTTGTACAAAGTTTAGTGAAACGGGCCCCTGTAGCTTGATAAAATGGGTATTGCTTGTTAGATTGATGACATGTGTTTCATTGATGGAGTGGCAACAGGACAGATCCTGATCAGACTGCGGAAGCACAGGCCGATCTGGATCTACACTGGTCGCAAAGCCCAATTTTTCCAGTCACATACCGGTACACATATATAAGACTGGGCAGCTGTGCAGGCTGATCTGGTTCATACTGCTGTTTGCAAATTATTGCGAGATAAATTTGACCCTCATGTCGTGCCCACCGCGACTGATAGTATACTGAAAAAAAACGGTAACCGAAATTTTAACCCAGCAAACGTACGCAAGCGGGTGCGACAAAAATGTACTTTTAACTAGGGATGGCAACAAATATTCATTCGTCGGCCGAATATCCGAATATCAATTTGCTATTCTGATGGAAAAATATTTAACGTTTTGTCTTGTTTTATTTCTGACTAACACGTTATACAACAACCAATCTTGGCATGTGTAGAAGTTTGCATTGTCCGTTATCGGTAATCAGTAAAAACGGTATTGTGTTAACAGCTTGTAGACATCCTGTTTATTTCTCCATGCCACACGGTGTGATGTGTATCGTCATTTGGGATTCCCAATACACAAGAAACAGTGGACATTTTGACACTGTGTAATTGCGCATATTATTGACACACGGGTGTTTAATCGAGACTGAATTTGTCACGGATATTATGCTTGTATTCTTTTTGGTATTTTTCATGTTTGTTGGATTATTAAATTATTAAAAAAAGTTGTTGTAACTTGTAAATATGGAGCCTCAGGACATTAATGTTCCACATGCTTCAAATAATAATCATTTAATACTATCATTATTACATGATTATTATTTGAAGCAAGTGGAAAATCCAAAGCTTGTGAATCCGTGTTATTATGGTCCATTCCAGTCTAGTGAGGAAATTTAGAGGTTGTGTGGTTCCGAATATTCGAATAGCCAATCAAATATTCGAATACCGTTTTTGCCATTCGTTTTAACCCTTATGCCCTTAAATATACAAAAATAGTTTTTCCATGATAATTTTTTAACTACATGTACCGTAAAGATTCTAATAGACGCCCATGCTCTAATAGACGCCCACCCCCCACTTTTTACGTTGAAAATGACACATTTTTTGGCCGATTTTCACGAAATTAGTGCCTCTAATAAACGCCCAGTACCGACTTGAAACAAAATCGGAGCTAATTGTCCAATTAGATTTTTTTTCTTTCCTTTATTTCGAAAGCAACTTCCTTTAAAATCGTGGAAAAATCATAATTGCTACTTTCGGAAGCGAAATTCGACTGTTTCCGGTGTCACAGTAAATTCCTCATCAGCAGTAGCTATTTGCACGGACACAGGGTGATCAGAATTTACACGGTTACGGAGACGCCATTTTCAAAGCATCTCAAACCCGACAGATCCGAAACGCTGACGCTGACGAAACGTCCGTAGGCGTAAATCTAATCACCATTAATGATTGACGCTGTCTTGATATACATTACCATTACCCTTAGTTATGTTTTTGTTCAGATAGCAGAACATCGTATATTTTTTTATCATTTTCCCTTTGCTGAATAACACTTGCCTCTATTAAACGCCTACCCTGGACTTCGGAGCAAGTGGTGATTCTAATAGACGCCCGGGCGTCTATTAGAATCTTTACGGTATTTGATTATTGAGAAATTGAAATTGTTCTTTAGAATTGAACAATACCGATAACTGCTGCAGATCCCGAGGACACGGCTGATTACGAGCCAGGTCATCTGGATCTAGTGTTTGCACTACAGTGCAAACACTAGATCCAGATGACCCGGCTTGTATCAAACTTTGCACATATTGGCTTCATAGTCTGTACGGTTGAAAAGGTTAATTGAATCAAAAGGCCATAACGGCCATAGATTGTAGTCCGGTTATCGCACGGAAACGAAAATCTTGCCCAATAAATTGTACATTTTTAGCACCCTTGACTTTGAGAACACAAATTCCACATTGAATATGGTAGTGGAACCTCTCTAAGTGATAATGATCGCAGAACACACAACTATGGCTCAGACTGATCATATGCCTGATTTACAGTGAAACCTCTCTTAAGCCGTACACCCCTCCCAGGGTGTCCGGTTTAGAGAGGTTTCACTGTATTTCCCATGGTCAATATGAATGTACGTGTGACCTGTCACGATGGTGGGATAGATGGTAGTCATTACACAGATGGCTTGACAAACAGACAGAAGGACAGGGTAAACACTACATGTATAAGCCACGGATAACTATTGTTGTAGTGGCAAAATAAACCTAGCAATGGCAGGCAAAGGAGCAGCATACAAGCAAATCTATAAATCGATAACTTCAACAAGTTTAATTTAACTGTATTAAAAGTGTTCATGGAAAACAAATACCGTACGACCATTCTGTAAATGATATTTGTCACACACAACAAAGGGCTTGGTGATATGATGGTATATCGTATGGGAAATTGATAGCAGTGTTGGCCATAGTCAGATTGAACCTGAAGTCCCAAAATCAGAACTGAATATTTACAATAAAAAAAATATATATACCGGTATTCAGCCCAGAAATCAGAATAATCCTGATCTGATGTCAGGTCCTCACCACACCAGAATCACTTGCCCCCCTCCCAAAAGCAGTAGGATCAGTAGTAATTACTACTTTTATAATGGGCAATAACCCAATTCAACCTCCAGGTAACAAAAGAGCCAAAGATAAAAACGTATGTGGGGGCCAAACCGGGCAAATTGTGATTCCTATAAGGAGGAACCCTTACCATTAATTTACTCCTTCACGTTTACCCGACCAACCACCCACTACAAGGGGTATAACTAGATTAAACCCTCGCATACAAGAATGCCAAATACGTAACTGAGGGCCAAACCAGGTCCTGTTAGGGATAAATAAGGATGAATCCCGATTGTTAAATTACCAATTGCTTGCTCCCACCTGCGAGTCGTCGAACATCGGTGGTGTTACTGGCAACACATAGTTCAAATGACAAACTATCAAGAAGATTGTCGGGGAGTGTACACTCGTCCATGAAAATCATCACTTGAACGACAATATGGGCGTTAGCCATCATTGTGAGGAAGCTACCGATGAAGTGGTAAAGATCTGACCAACTTATCCCAAAAATTCTGACATACCTCCAAAAGTGTTGAAGTCGATAACACTGGAATTGTGACCGCTACATGTGTATGTCTGGCTTTCCACTAACGTTCGTCGGTATTACTATTATGAACACAAGGCTTGTAGCTTTGGTTGGACACAGCCTCGTATCATAACAAATTCCACGATTTTATTGACGCTAACATAAATATTTTGGTGGAAAATGCACATGTTCATTTGAGAAGAATTGTTACCTTGCTGATGTTTGTTTATTTGTGTTTAACGGCCTATTAACAGCTACGGTCATGTAAGGCCGAACAAATGGGTTCGATCCCGTTTTAACCTGCTGCATTGGGGGGAAATCCCAAAATCAGAACGGAATATTTACATTGAGAACAAATATATTTAGCCCTGAAATTAGAATGGGTCCATACCACACCAAAGTCACTTGGCCCCTTCCCCTAAAATAGGATTTACAAAATAATCGTAATACTCACATAAGGGGTATAACCAGATTCAACTGTCACATACAAAATGCCAAAGACGTATGTGAGGGGACAAACCAGGTCTCTAGTCCGAATTCCAGTATTTGAAGGATGAACCCGATCGTTAAATTACCCCATCACATTCTATCTTGCTGAACTAGCGTATCTTGCTGAACTAGTGTAGTTAAAACATATTTATGCAAATAATATCGAATTATAGCTGGCTTTCATACATGTAGGTCGGACACAACTTCATATCATAACAACTGAAATCCTATGTTTAATGCCCTAACGTTGAGACTGGTGGCAAGTTCAAGAAATGGTGTTATCCTGTAGAAATACATAAAATGCATAGAAAATTACCATGTCCGACCAGAAGCTACATACCTTATTATAAACAACAAAGCAAATGGCGTTATTAGAATCTAAAGGGAAGTAATCCTTATAATTTATACAGTATTACCGCGCCGTTCATATATAGCAGTACCGACGAAAACCGAAACACACCGAATGCCTCTGCTAGCGTTGGCGAAAAACAAAAATCAACAAATACTAGTACATAATTGTTAGAACATGAATATTAAGCTATATACGGTAATACACGTGGAGTTAAAACAACATTACCTGGAATAACCTGTAAATTACAAATAAATTGATGATTTTAAAATTCTTGTACAACAAAGTATAAACACAAATGATGCTGTGACTGAATAATGAGATTGTGGGAATTGTGCTCAGGTTTAGATCCCGGGGGCCATTTCACTAAACTTTGTACATGTACGACTAAAATATTTGTAAGTGCAAAATTTCTGTTGTTTTGTAAAAAAAGAATACTGGATTTACATTTATGCAGCCTGAAAATGTAAATCCATCAATTGGAATTCCCAGATGATCCGTATATTTTCGAACATTTTAGTCGTACAAAGTTTAGTGAAACGGCCACCAGGAGTCCCGATGACAATCTATGCTGCCAGGTGTATGCTGGTTGTTTTACTGGCTAAATTTTGAACAGTGCAAACCCTGGTCAAACTGTGCAGTCTGATCTGGGTCTACACTGATCATAGAAACCCATAAGCACCATTTCTTCAGTCACAGTTGCATACACTTAATTAATAGTTATCATGTGACTTGTTATATCTTTGTTGATAACAATTAGGTCCATAATGGCCACGGTTTGTGATTATATAGCATGCCAAGCACAATCTTGAACTCACAGGTTAAAGACTGACCTATGATATAAAAAATGTCCACTGAAAAAAATCACATTACCCCACCCACCTGCTGTCATACTCTATGCTATGTTTCTATAGAAATGTGAGCGGTCTGTTTGTTGGGGTTTAATTGCCTATCAACAGCTAAGGTCATTTAAGGTTGGGTCAATGGGTTTAGTACTAAATCCCATACAATAAAAACTAGAGGATTGTTTTTCAGACAAAAACATATGTCTCCCCCAATACCACCACTGCATGTTATCAGGACTTAGAAAAGTAGAATTTAAGGCAGCACAAAAACATATGTCTCCCCCAATACCACCACTGCATGTTATCAGGACTTAGAAAAGTAGAATTTAAGGCAGCAACAGCATATATGTAGCTACCTTGTATTTTCTGCATACTTTTGAAGATACGCGCGACACAAGTTGAATATCTCCACTTTTCACTAAGTCAAAAGCCATGACTCCGTGAATACAGGATGAATCCGCATCTAAAAACCCAGGTGCGCAACTTCACACGATGACAAGTATTCCTGTAAAGTTTCACGACTCTAATTGAAATACATTTGGAGATACGCGCGACACAAGTTGAAAATCTCCAATTTTCGCTAAGTCAAGGGCCATAACTCCGTAAATACAGGATGAATCCGCATCTAAAACCCCAGGTGTGCAACTTCACACGATGACAAGTATTCCTGTAAAGTTTCACGACTCTAATTGAAATACATTTGGAGATACGCGCGACACAATGAGTGAGTGAGTGAATAGGGTTTAACGTCCGCTTTTCTGACATAGAGGTACAAGCCTCAGGGAGTGAGTCTACACGCAGACGGGTCAACGGGGTCGAGTCCCATATCCACCTGTCCAAGGGGGGTAAATCCCAACTTCAGAACTCAATATTTACAATCAAAATATATATTCAGTCCTGAAATTAGAACAACCTGATCTGGTGCCAGGCCCTCGCCACACCAGCATCATTTATCCCATCCCCTAAAAGTAATAGGATTAGCGCTAATCTTACTTTTATATATGGGGCATAGCCCGACTCAACTCTCACATACAAGAAAGCCAAAAATGTACATGAGGGCCAAATCCGGTATAGTGGGTTCCGGAAAGTATGAACCCAATCGTTAAGCCAGTTTAGTCGCCTTTTACGACAAGCAATGGCTACTGCAGCACTATTCTCAGGATCAGTTGATCCCGCCCCGGTGCCTGCACGGGGCATACGCGCGACACAAGTTGAAAATCCTCACTTTTCACTAAGTCAAGGGCCATAACTCCGTAAATACAGGATGAATCCGCATCTAAAACCCCAGGTGCGCAACTTCACATGATGACAAGTATTCCTGTAAAGTTTCACGACTGTAACTCAAAAACTTTTGGAGATATGCACGACACAAATTTTGTGACGGACAAACGGACGGACGGACGGACGGACGGACGGACGTACCAACATTTTGGGTTTATGGGCTATTTGCTATATAAAAGATCAAAGGACTAGCCCCTAAACTTCAAAAGGTTTTATGGGCTAACGGAATAAGTTCAAAGAACTTCAAAGGAATCCTTATGTTACTAACCCTTACCCTAAGCTCCTAAACCCCTGATGTTTGCCCGGACAGACAACCAAGCCAAAAACAATATGTCTCCCCATATTCATGGGGGAGACATAAAAACTATATATTCAGCCCTGAAATCAGAATAATCCTGATCTGATGCCAGGTCCTCGCCACACCAAAATCACTTGGCCCCCTCCCAAAAGTAGTAAGATCAGTAATAATCTTACTACTTTTATAATGGGCAATAACCCAATTCAACTCTCAGGTAACAAAAGAGCCAAAGATATAAACGTACCTGAGGGCCAAACCAGGCAAATCGTGATTCCTATAAGGAGGAACCCCTACCATTAATTTAGCCTTCGCGTGATACCGACTGGTCAGAGTATACAGTACAGTATAACCTCTCTGAACAGAAATATATGTTATGTTTAAAGATACTAACTGTGTGCTAGATATATGATATGCGTTTTATTATAGGAATTAATGGCCTTTTTGTGGAATTTATCGGGGTATAAACTTGGAAAAGTCGCGAGAATACTGGACGAAGGCCGGAAGGCCTCGTCCAGTATTCCCGCGACTTTTCCAAGTTTATATCCCCGATAAATTTCACAAAAAGGCCATTCATTCCTTATAATTCCAGCATTTGAAATAAATTCATCAAGAAAATGTGTTTATTTTCCGTTTTCTTAAGAATTATTTTAACTGCGCCTCACGGTTACGGAAAGTAGTTCGGCGTGGGAGTTTACTGGGATATAAATTTTGGACAGAGACTTGCTACGGACCAATCAAATGTTAGGGAATTGTGTAAATATGTTTGTGCTGGAATTATCACATCATGCACTGCAAAATAATGTCCTACATCAAGCAATCGCACCATTTAATTTCTTTAACCCTTACACCGCTATCTTAAATTTGTTGTCGTCTGCTGTTTGTTTTATATTTTCCATTTTTATCATCAAAAACATGCTTTGACAGCACTTTAGAATAATTTACAACATGCTTTGACAGCACTTCAGAATCATTTCCATTGGAAATGATTCTGAAGTGCTGTCAAACCATGTTTTTATTGAGAAATAAGGCAAGATATACAAGCAACAGCAGACGACAATTGTTGTGAGTAGCGGACTAAGGGTTAACATTAATATACACTATGAGAAACAGTGATAAATGGGAGACAATTCATTTTCGCTATGCACATATCAGGGGGCCATTTCACTAAACTTTCTACGACTAAAATGTTCGTAAGTGCAAAATTATGATAGTCTGTAAAGTTTACATTAACAATATTTTCTTGTAAACAATTGATGGATTTACATTTATTGAGCATAGGCTGCATATGCAGCCTATGCTCAATAAATGTAAATCCATCAATTGAAATTTCCAGACGATCATAAATTTGAACTTACGAACATTTTAGTCGTAGGAAGTTTAGTGAAACGGGCCCCAGTCGGGTGAAAATATGAAATAAAATTATTTTTTGTTGTGAAATTATCTGACATACAATACCATTTGAACAGAGAAATCCACTAGAGATGACCTGTTGGTGAAAAAGGTTGTAAAGTTATTTTATCTGGCCCATATCTAATTAAACTGACATATTTATACATTCTGTACGCAGTATAATCACTTTGGAGCAACAATCCTAAATTTTTCTGTGTGTGGAAGAAATATTGATTTGAGTCAAATCAATATTTCTTCCACACACAGAAAAATTTAGGATTTGATGTTCATTTGAGATTCATGTTCACAAGACACAATCACAGAAAAGTTGGACATAGGCAGTGAAATCGAGATTTTAGGATGGAATTTAAAATCCCTATAAAATGCTGTATTAAATTTAAAATTATAAAGTAATATAACATATATTTATCACATAATCGAACATGTAATCAGATATCATACAATAAAGGGGATAAAGTAGGACAAGAACAGACATATTGCATTTGCAACCAGTGTAGAGCCAGACCAGCGTGCATGGTTGGATAATCTGACCATTCAAACCATTAACCCTTAAAGTGTGGGAAACAAAACTCGTCGTCTGCTGTTATTTCATGTTTTGTCTTTTCTCTATACAACATTGTTTAATTGTGTTAAAAAAGGTAATTACAATGTAAACAACAGACGACAAAAATAATTCCGCATGGTAATGGTTAACTTCTTGAGAACAATGCAATATATGATCAAGCTGTATCAATGTGTCAGTTGATCAGGAGCTACATTGGTTGTGACAGGAGAAATGGTGCTTTGCGACCAGTGTAGGTCCTACTCAGCATGTGCATCCACAGTCTGATCAGGATCTGCACTGTTCACCATTCCATCAATCAAACACCTGTCATGCTTCTAACCAGCAATATGGCTCGATATCAGGCTACAGGAGTATGCTATTTGATCAGGAGCTACACTAGTCACAAATCCCATAAGTCCCATTTCTCAAGTCATTTCCACATATGAGCCCAGCTCTGGTATTAACTCCCTTATTGCAGCGCCATTTTTCATTGAAATTGAATTAAAATGTAGTAATATCCATCAAAGACAAGTTGACACAAAATTCAAATTTTTCGCCAATTTTCGACGTCATTTATGGAAGCAATATCGGCGAAAACAATGATGTGATAAAGAGTAATACCAGTAGCCTATTTCACCAACATTGCAAAGAATACTTATCTAGCAAAGTATAATTTGAGGGAGTAATCATTTATTTTTCCCCCGATATGCATATAAATTTTTATTATACTAAATTTATTACATTCTCACAGCCAAAATGGCTGTGATTAGCAGAGCCGTAGTCAGAGTTAAAAATCTACCGAGGCAAATCTTATGAAACGTGTGTCCAGTGGGAGCGCATAGCGCGACCCGCATCGTCAAAAAAAAAATCGGCAAAATTTCTACCGAGGCAACTGCCTCGGTTCGCCTCAACGTGGCTACGGCCCTGATAATGTAATAAATACAGTATAATAAAAATTAATAAATTTATCCTTAAATTGAAAATTTCTCCCTCAAAGTGTACTTAGCAAGAAAAGTATACTTTGCAATTTTGGTGAAATAGGCTACAGAGCCAAGCTTATAGGTGACTGTTGAAATGGGGCTTATTACCATGGCAACCAGTGTAGAACCAGTTTGGTCTGCAATCTGATCAGAGCCCGCGCTGTTCATCATACAGTCAATAAAAACCAATTATGCTTCTGACAAATGTAGATCCTTATCAGGCTACAAGATTGTACTAGCAGATGAGTGGTCACAAATGCCATAAATATCGTACAAAGTTTATAGATCTACTATCGTAAGAAACGAGGCTATTTAATTTTTCTACAAAATCAGTCAACAAGTTTCAGGGCTCCAGATAAGCTGCGTATTTGCTTAGATACCCAATTAAAATTGCCAAAAACCCAATTGAAACCAGAAGTAGCGAGTATCAAAAAGCAATACAAATTTTGTGGTAAGTTTATCATGCTGCAGAAAACATTAAACAGACCACAAATATAGCATATATTTTCTTATTTTCCATGAAAACACATCTTGGTATTTCATAAGAATTGTCTCCAAGGAGACAATTGCAATGAAATGCCAAGACAAGTTTGCATTTTGAAGGAAACTATTCAATAGTTGCTGTCTGTTGATGTGTAAAGAGTAGTCATTTTATTTTACCCAATTAAAATTTTGAAATACCTAATTGCTTCAGAAATTATGGAGTGAAAATACTCAATTACTAATTCCTTACCTAGAGCAAAGAAGTTTAATAAATACCATATTAATATATTATTAACACAACTGTTAAATTATATTTATTGCATATATACACAACAGTACTGATCACCTAACATGATTGCTGTAGTGTTCTCAATTACATATGTATTACACTAGTGTATTACTACGTATATATTACACTGCAAAAGCCTGTTCTATACAAATGACACATTCAAACAGTTGCATTCGAATGTTCGCAAGAAACTCAATTAAATAGACAAATGAGGAATATCCTAACTAAATCAGTAGTATGTCTCTTGTGAATAGTGTAAATCAAAATCAGTCTGTTCAGTGTCCATTGTTCACACTACAGACAGAAACATTCATAACACATCTATTACACCATTAACATAGTGCACAAGTGAGGGAACAGATCGTTATATATGGTCAGTTTGTTTGTTTGTTTGTTTCTTGGGGATTAACGGCCTATCAACAGCTAAGGTCATTTAAGGCCGGGTCAATGGGTTTTTACACCGTCTCGTTCGCCTGACCACCACCCACCAGTATATGGTCAGGCCAACAAAAGGGATCTTAGGACATTTGAAACAAGTGTAGATCCTGACTATCAATCATAGACACATCAACATCAAATATTAAAACCGGTGGCATTATGTATACGAGTACATCGTCGACTGAAAGGCAACCAGTGTAAGCACTGATCAGATTACACAGATGCGCAGGCTGATCTGTAGCCTATTTCACCAACATTGCAAAGTATACATTTGTAGCAAAGTATACTTTGAGGGAGTAATCATTTATTTTTCCCGAAATGCATTATATCATATAGAGCTAACGACTGCATATATTTCATGATTAAAAGTAATCAGAATTATTATACTGAATTTATTACATTATCACAGCCATTTTGGCTGTGATAATGTCATAAATTCAGTATAATAAAAATTAATAAATTTATCCTTAAATTGAAAATTTCTCCCTCAAAGTATACTTTGCTAGAAAAGTATACTTTGCAATGTTGGTGAAATAGGCTACTGAGGCTACACTGGATGTACCCATCATAAAGTCCCTTTTTTCATCCTTGGGCCACATACATGTATAATGATCACATATTAACAACTCCAGATTTGGCAAATCATGGTACAAGCATTCGCTGCAAATAGGTATACCTCAAACCAAGCATGCATCACAAGTCATATCATAACAAAAACCTTAACAAATCTGGATACAGACCTGGGGGCTGTTTCACTAAACTTTGTACAACTAAAATGTTTGTAAGTGCAAAATTAGGATCGTCTGAAAATTTTAATTGATGGATTTACATTTATTGAGCATATGCTGCATATGCAGCCTATGCTCAATAATGTAAATCCAACAATGAAAACAGTGTTAATGTGAAATTTACAGACTATCATAATTTTGCACTTATGAACATTTTAGTCGTACAAAGTTTAGTGAAACGGCCCCCAGTACCATGAACTGTAAAATATGAACACCAACATCTTAACTACATTGTGTTGTCCATATACATAAACATTACCGCTATATTACCGTACACAGTCCGATATGGAGGTATTCTCGTATACAGCCAAAGTAGTTTTTGGTTAAAATACCTACACAAGGCGAATTCCACCGAGTGTCTCACTCACAAAAAATGTTGGCCAACGTCACAGGGTGGTTAGACACTAATGTGAGGAAGATACTGATGATTGACGTTTACTAAAGATAACATATCAGTAGCCTATTTCACCAACATTGCAAAGTATACTTTTCTAGCAAAGTATACTTTGAAGGAGTAATCATTTAATTTTCACGAAATGCACTATGTCATATAGAACTAACGACTGCATATATTTGATGATTAAAACTATGTATAATAAAAATTAATAAACTTATCATTAAATTGAAAATTTCTCCCTCAAAGTATACTTTGCAATATTGGTGAAATGGGCTACAGATATAAACAAAATTTGGATGCACTTTCAAGTTGCCGGCCATGTCTCCACCATAATTGTGACCGCTGTCTCACATTCCACTGCAATGGGTATTAAAGACAAGAAAATTCCTCTTCAGCATTGGGAGACAATTTCAGCAAAGATGAGACCGAGGGCCGATATATCAATAGGTCTATTTTTATAATTTTCTTTCAATGGAAGTATATCAGTGTAATTCACTATCCAATACTGATTAAGGATGCTAAAAATAATGCGACTTGTCATGACTATCGGTATAATGACAAAAACATATTGCAACCATTATAGAGCCACATATCATAATGCACTGCTAGGTTTGCACTAGGATTTTAAAACTGGTAGTCAAAATGGACTGATAAAACGAAACAAGAGGCCCAAATGGGCCTGTATCGCTCACCTAAAAGCCTCCATAGTGGTCATCTTGATTTCACAAAGACTCTTCACTTACAACTTCAAATGTTCCACAGAATTTGTTGGTACCTTCTGATCTAACATATATTGCGAATGTGCATGTGATTTACTGCTATACCTTCGATTTGATATATAAAATGACCATATTCGGTCAAAAATTAAATTTGACCCCTATTTGACCGCCCGGGCCATGACCATTTTTGACCCAGAGGCCACCATATGAACAAATCTGAATTAGCGTTAACTATCGATCATTCATCCAAAGTTCCGTTGAAATCGGCCTGGCGGTTTGTGAGAAGAAGATTTTTTGACAATTTGACCTACTTTTCAACGGCGGACATCTTGGATTTGGTGATGACCTCCATTTTGACAAAAATTAACAGGCTTCACCAACAAACCATTTCAGTTAAGTTTGGTCAATATCGGCCAAGCAGTTCACAAGAAGAAGTCCTTTGAAATCATTAGTAAAAGAACAACCTTTTGACCTATCGGTGGCCATCTTGGATGACGTAATCATCTGATTTTGGCAAAACATGCTCCAGAGTGATCGTCTCGTCGATACCTTGGATTGGATATATTATATGACCATATTCGGTCAAAAATATAATTTGACCCCTAGTTGACCCCTCGGGCCACGTCCATTTTTTACCCAGGTGCCACCATATGAACAAATCTGAAACAGCGTTAAATATCAATCATTCACACCAAGTTTCGTCGAAATCAGCCTGGAGGTTTGTGAGAAGAAGATTTTTTTGACAATTTGACCTACTTTTCAACGACGGACATCTTGGATTTGGTGATGACCTCCATTTTAACAAAAATGGACAGGCTTCACCCACAGACCATTACAGTTAAGTTTGGCCAATATCGGCCAAGCAGTTCACAAGAAGAATACGTTTGAAATCTTTAGTAAAAGAACAACTTTTTTACCTTTCGGTGGCCATCTTGGATGACAAAATCATCTGATTTAGACAAAAAATGCTCCAGAGTGATCGACTAGTCGATACCTTCAATTTGATATATTATATGACCATATTCGGTCAAAAATAAAATTTGACCCTAGGGCCCCTCCACGCCCATTTTTGACCCAGGGGCCACCATATGAACAAATCTGAATCAGCATTAACTATCGATCATTCATACAAAGTTTCGTCGAAATCGGCCTGGCGGTTCGTGAGAAGAAGATTTTTTAAGAATTTGACCTACTTTTCCACGGCGGCCATCTTGGATTGTCGATGACCTTCATTTTAACAAATCTGAAATGGCATCACCCATATATCATCCCTGTAAAGTTTGACCAACATCGGCTCAGCAGTTCGGGAGAAGAAGATGATTGAAATGTTCACGGACGACGGACCGGACGACGGACACTTTGCCATAAGAATAGCTCACATGAGCTTTGCTCAGGTGAGTTAAAAAGACAATACTATTTTACATTTATTCCAATATTTGTATTAAAGAACATAGTACTCAAATAATTTCTGCAATTTTTAGTAGCCAAAATATCAATTTCTGAAATATTACTAGCCAAACGGCTATTGCGGCTACCAGTAGCACCAACATAGCAGTGTCAGACTGTCAGACTGTCAGATCACAGAGCTCCAGATAAGGTGCGTATTTGCGTAAATACCCAATTAAAATTGCCAAAAACCCAATTGAAATCATAAGTATTGAGTATCAAAAAGCAATGAAAAATTTGTGGTATCTTTCTCATGCTACAGAAAGCAATAAACAGACCACAAATATAGCATATTTTCTTATATTTTCCATGAAAACACATCTTGGTATTTCATTAGAATTGTCTCCAAGGAGACAATTCTAATGAAATACCAAGATGTGTTTTCATTTAGAAGCAAACTATTCAATAAGTGCAGTCTGCTGATGTGTAAACAGTAGTTTGATTTTATTTTACACAATTAAATTTTTGAAATACCCAATTGCTTCAGAAATGATGGAGTGACAATATTCAATTACTAATTCCTTATCTGGAGCCCTGGATCATGTTCTCATCGTTTTGCTAATGACAGAATTTCAGGTACTTCAGTGACTTGATGTTAAACAATGTAAGCCCTGATCAGACTGCACGGATGTGCAGGCTGATCTGGGATTATGCTGATCATAAACACCAAAAGGTACCTTTCCGAGTCGGGGGCCCAATTAAAAATAATTTTCAATCCGAGATGCTGCAAATGATGTGTGTATAGATGAACATTTGATGACATTCAATGGTAGATCACAGTGAGTGACTTCCCTTTGTTCCATGAATAGACAGTTCTGTTCAATTGTTTATTTTACCTCAATATTTATTTTTAGGAAATTGCAATGACTTCATTAGCGATTTCTGTTTTCTATGACCAGGTTGCAGATCATGCAGTCTGTAGCCGATTTCACCAACATTGCAAAATATACTTTTCTAGCAAAGTATACTTCGAGGGAGAAATTTTCAATTTTAGGATAAATTTATTAATTTTTATTATACTGAATTTATTACATTATCACAGTCATTTTGGCTGTGATAATGTAATAAATTCAGTATAATAATTCTGCATACTTTTAATCATCAAATATATGCAGTCGTTAGTTCTATATGAAATAATGCATTTCAGGCAAAATAAATGATTACTCCCTCAAAGTATACTTTGCTAGAAAAGTATACTTTGCAATGTTGGTGAAATTGAATACTAAAATGATTATACCTTCATAATACAATAAAAAACTCTTTAACCCAGACACCCTGGAAGATCCACATGATGTGTCCATTTTAGACCGAAAACATGCTATAATTTAGTTATATGAACATGCAGAGACTTTCGTGAGTACTTTGCAATCATGAAATCATTCTCATTGCATACAAATGAAAGTGGAATCTGCAAACACACCATGGTTTCTAGCAGTCAAGGTTCTACTTTAAAGTATAGTTTAATTAACTGGGAAGGAACACATTTCGATTTTCAATTATGAATATGTAACACATTCAGAACAACATATACCAACATACACATACATCAGTATACAATCATTGACACAGTATGTAATATTTGATTGATTATCTGATGACCGTCTTTTCTACTCATAGATGAACACAATCACAGATTCATTTTGGTGCAAGTTAATATAATCTTAGCATGTATACAGACTAGTACAACAGACTGCCAAAGACGCATACCAGCAATATACAGTGGGGTCAGCGTGTAAATGCACACACGAACGAACACGACAGGTTGGAACCAACCTGTCGTGTTCGTTTGTGTGCGCACTTACACGCTGACCCCACTGTAGACCCATGTTAAATTGCATGAACTGCTTATACAAGAGTCTAACATGGCTGCATCTATAGGTTGCAAACATAAATCTTGTGTTTTCATATTCCATAACTCAAATAAATATCACTTGATCATTCTAGCACAAAAATATTTACACATATTTACTCATTCCCTAACATTTGATTGGCCCGTAGCAAGTCTCTGTCCAAAATCTATATCCCAGTGAACTCCCACGCCGAGCTACTTTCTACAGGTGCACTGTCAGTGCTGTCAATGTAAACAAATGGCTGCCGTCTGTCAAAATAAACACATTTTCTTGATGAATGCTGGAATTATAAGGAATGAATGGCCTTTTTGTGGAATTTATCGGGGATATAAACATGGAAAAGTCGCGGGAATACTGGACGAAGGCTGGAAGGCCTTCGTCAAGTATTCCCGCGACTTTTCCAAGTTTATACCCCGATAAATTCCACAAAAAGGCCATTCATTCCTATAGTATTGCAACAGTTGCAAGGGAAATATGGGCTTATAGAGTTTGTGGCCAGTGTTAGCCCCAGATCAAATAGTGCAATCTGGATTTATGGGTTATGCAAGCATCCGCCCAGTCTGATCAGGCCCTACTTTGTTTGCCATTCAGCAAGTAAATCATCTGTCCTGCTTCTAAACAGCAATATACAGTGAAACCGCTCTAAACCGGACACCCTGGGAGGTCCCCAGGGTGTCTGCTTTAGAGAGGTTTCACTGTAAATCAGGCACTTGATCATTCTGAGCCACAGTTCTGTGCTATGTGATCATGAACAGACATTATCACCTGAGATAAATGGCCAAGAAACCCAAGAAACACAAGATCACAGATGTTTCTTTGTGTCCGGTTTAGAGAGGTTCCACTGTAGATCAATATCAGACTGCAGGAATGTGCAGGAATGTGCAGGAATGTCAGGATCTGGACTGACCAGAAATGCCATAAGCCCCGTTTCTCCAGTCATGGCCACAAATTACCTGTCAGAGCATGCTAGCTGCCCAAAGGTCAAATACAGCTTGATTGTCAAAGCAACCTAAACAGCTCAGGCTCAGGCAATCAAATTGCTTAATTACGAGTTGGCATTGCCAATTGATGTTCGCAAAAGTTGATAATCTAGACAAAACTAGAAAATGTGTTCATAGAACACGGATGCCCCACATATCACTTTGATGGTAATCGAGGCAAAATGCCAAGTCCAAAAGGGGAGATAGTCCATGACCCGGAGGTAGAATCAAGTCGAACTCAACTTAGCGCAGCTACTCATCATAAGGAAACTACATACCAAGTTTCAGGTCTGTAGCTATTATGGTTTAAAAGACTAGATAAACCTATGTCTTGAATGGTCATCATCTGGACATGCCAGTATCCAACCCAAACAGCTGTTTCAATGTCTCGTATGTGGCGAATGTCACTGCGGTCATTGGCACAGCACGCACGTAGTTCACGGTCAATCCCCGGAACAGGCCCCGCTTCACTCCGTGGTCCTTATACACTATGTACAGGATTCTCCACCACTTCTGCCTGCATAACAAATAGATAGATTGGTCGACTGATTTGGGTTTTACAGTGGGATCAGCGTGTAAGTGCACACACGAACGAACACGACAGGTTGGTTCGCTACCCACCCAAAGTGTATGTTGTTACCACTCAGCTGAACCGTCTCGCCGAGACAGTTCAACTGAGTGGTAACAACATACACTTTTGATGCGAAATGAGAAAAAATGCCGAAAAATATTTACATTTATTTTTTATACATGAAATACAGTGGAAGCTTAATGTCCCCACTGTACATCTTTTCAACAATAAAAGGTCAGATACAAACTGGCACACATAAGATTTATAAAAGAACTAAAATTAGTTTTTGAACTTTCTGGTACCCCACATACCTGACTCCAGTATACCCCCCCCCCCCCCACAACTCGTTGCGGGGGGGTATAATTAATCATTAATGTGCTAGCAGATAATGACCTAACACGGCCACATTTTTTCAAATGCACAATTCTGCTTCATGAGATGTCTGAGATAAACAAAGGTTACATACCTGTGATATTTAGCTGGCTCGGGCAACATGGAAGCCAACTGAATTTTCCTACGTGCAACATCTAATGGGTATCTGGGAAACAAAAACAATTTACATGTGGCATGTCATGAGAGTGTGAATTCCCTTGTGACCAGTGTAACCACTGAACAAAATATCAAAATTAGTTTTAACCTGGAATGTACCTGTTCACCCCTAAGTACCTGGAATGGATTTTGATACATTAATTTTGCAACCAATTCAATTGTCACAAAATCATTTTTAGATTAATCCATTTATGAAAAGGGGGTGTTTTTCTTCTCAAAAATATGAAAATTACTTGCAAAAAGTGCAGATCCTGATGAGACGGCTCGTCACGAGCCGGCTCATCTGGATCTACACTTTTTGCCAATACCACTAAATAGGCCTATGCTGTTGAAAGGGTTTATAGTCTGAAGTTGATTTGTGCCATTTAAACCATATCACAGATCCAAGAGTGGTGAATGAAGGAAACGTTACGGTAAAACTGATTGGCATGAATTTGTTTTTTAATCTCTTCAAAGACTGCAGCTTAATGTCCCCTAATGTGAGACTATCAGGCTGGGATGAAAGTAACTTGCCCAATGAGTCGTAACAGCTGAGCCTGAATCAACATATCACAAATCAAAATTTAAATCAAGCCTTGGTGCCTTCTGAACTCGCAATCTATGACTGTGTACAGCGAAGTACGGCTTATGGTTTTTGCAATAAGTGTAGACACAGAGCAGTCAGATCAGAAGCTGAAATGTCAGCATTAAGTTAAGCACATGTCACGCCTGTAACAAACAGAATATATCCTTGCCCGACTAAAGGAGTGTTCTAGCAGATTGTTGACTAGCCACACAGGCCATAAGCCCAATATCTCCAGTCACAGACACATATGAGACACGCCATGTGATTTTGTACCTTCGGACATTGCGTAATTTCATTAAATATGTTTACAAAATTCACAATATTTTTCATAAAAAAAGTCAAAAGTTGAATATTCCGCATGTACTGTGAAAATTTTGTCAACTTTTGACACCATTTATGGAAAATATTGTAAATTTTGTAATTGTATTTCATGAAATTACGCAGATGTCCGAAAGTACAAAATAACATGGCGTTTCTCATATTTGGAACTGGTAACAAAGGCCTTGAGTATTTGGGCGTATAGTCCATGCTCCAGTCTAACAAGGCGACAGTGAACATACACGACTGACTGTGCGACAGCACCGGACAGACTTCCACAGAGCAGCTTGGCTGGGATGATGAGCACCAGACCCCCGGTGTTTTTCGGGCAGGGTCGTGCCAGCTGGTCGGGGAAGTTCCGCAAACACATGTCCTTCAATGTCTCAAACGTGTAGAATGCCAGACCTAGGGTATACATAAACACACATTCTTCAATGTCTCAAACGTGTAGAATGCCAGACCTAGGGTATACATAAACACACATTCTTCAATGCCTCAAATGTGTAGAATGCCAGACCTAGGGTATACATAAACACACGTCCTTCAATGTCTCAAACATGTAGAATGCCAGACCTAGGGTATACATAAACACACATTCTTCAATGCCTCAAACATGTAGAATGCCAGACCTAGGGTATACATAAACACACATTCTTCAATGTCTCAAACGTGTAGAATGCCAGACCTAGGGTATACATAAACACACATTCTTCAATGTCTCAAACGTGTAGAATGCCAGACCTAGGGTATACATAAACACACATTCTTCAATGCCTCAAACGTGTAGAATGCCAGACCTAGGGTATACATAAACACACGTCCTTCAATGTCTCAAACGTGTAGAATGCCAGACCTAGGGTATACATAAACACACATTCTTCAATGTCTCAAATGTGTAGAATGCCAGACCTAGGGTATACATAAACACACATTCTTCAATGCCTCAAACGTGTAGAATGCCAGACCTAGGGTATACATAAACACACGTCCTTCAATGTCTCAAACGTGTAGAATGCCAGACCTAGGGTATACATAAACACACGTCCTTCAATGTCTCAAACGTGTAGAATGCCAGACCTAGGGTATACATAAACACACATTCTTCAATGTCTCAAACGTGTAGAATGCCAGACCTAGGGTATACATAAACACACGTCCTTCAATGTCTCAAACATGTAGAATGCCAGACCTAGGGTATACATAAACACACATTCTTCAATGCCTCAAACGTGTAGAATGCCAGACCTAGGGTATACATAAACACACGTCCTTCAATGTCTCAAATGTGTAGAATGCCAGACCTAGGGTATACATAAACACACATCATTCAATGTCTCAAACGTGTAGAATGCCAGACCTAGAGTATAAACACACGTCCTTCAATGTCTCAAACATGTAGAATGCCAGACCTAGGGTATACATAAACACACATCCTTCAATGCCTCAAACGTGTAGAATGCCAGACCTAGGGTATACATAAACACACATCCTTCAATGTCTCAAACGTGTAGAGTGAGTGAGTGAATAGGGTTTAACGTCCGCTTTTCTGACATAGAGGTACAAGCCTCAGGGAGTCTACACGCAGACGGGTCAACGGGGTCGAGTCCCGTATCCACCTGTCCAAGGGGGGTAAATCCCAACTTCAGAACTCAATATTTACAATCAAAATATATATTCAGTCCTGAAATTAGAACAACCTGATCTGGTGCCAGGCCCTCGCCACACCAGCATCATTTATCCCATCCCCTAAAAGTAATAGGATTAGCGCTAATCTTACTTTTATATATGGGGCATAGCCCGACTCAACTCTCACATACAAGAAAGCCAAAAATGCACATGAGGGCCAAATCCGGTATAGTGGGTTCCGGAAAGTATGAACCCAATCGTTAAGCCAGTTTAGTCGCCTTTTACGACAAGCAATGGCTACTGCAGCACTATTCTCAGGATCAGTTGATCCTGCCCCGGTGCCTGCACGGGGCCTCAAACGTGTAGAATGCCAGACCTAGGGTATACATAAACACACATCCTTCTTTCCTCAAACGTGTAGAATGCCAGACCTAGGGTATACATAAACACACATCCTTCAATGTCTCAAACGTGTAGAATGCCAGACCTAGGGTATACATAAACACACATCCTTCAATGTCTCAAACGTGTAGAATGCCAAGACCTAGGGTATACATAAACAACACATCTTCAATGTCTCAAACGGTGTAGAATGCCAGACCCCCTAGGGTATACATAAACACATTCTTCAATGTCTCAAACGTAGAATGCCAGACCTTAAGGGTATACATAAACACACGTTTCTTCAATGTCTCAAAGTTGTAGAATGCCAGACCTAGGGTATACATAAACACACATCCTTCAATGTCTTAAACGTGTAGAATTGCCAGACTAGGGTTATACAAAAAATAACCACACTTTCTTCATGTCCCCTCAAACTGTAGATGGCCACCCTAGGTAAACTACCCCCCGCCACCGGGTCCTTCCCCAATACAGCTGCCAACCCTAACATAAACACCAACATTCTTCAATGCCCCCTCAAACCCCGTTGTTAGAATGCCGACCTAGGGTATACATAAAAAAATCACATTTCTCAATGCCTCATACCGAATGGTAGAACCCCTAGGGCCTTAAACCCCCCCCCACCCCATCCCTAGGGCCTAGGGTATACATAAAACACACATTCTTCAATGCTCAAACGTTGTAGAATGCCAGAACCTAGGGTATACATAAACACACATTCTTTAATGCCTCAAACGTGTTTAGAATGCCAGACCTAGGGTATACATAAACACACATCGTTCAATGCCTCAAACGTGTTAGAATGCAGACCTAGGGTATACATAAACACACAATTCTTCAATGCCTCAAAACGTGTAGAATGCAGACCTAGGGTATACATAAACACATGTTTTCTTTAATGCCTCAAACGTGTAGAATGCCAGACCTAGGGTATACATAACACACATTCTTCAATGCCCTCAAAAGTTGTAGAATGCAGACCTAGGGTATACATAAACACACGTCCCTTCAAATGCTCAAACAACGTGTAGAATGCCAGACCTAGGGTATACATAAACACACGTCCTTCAATGTCTCAAACATGTAGAATGCCAGACCTAGGGTATACATAAACACACGTCCTTCAATGTTTCAAACGTGTAGAATGCCAGACCTAGGGTATACATAAACACACATTCTTCAATGCCTCAAACGTGTAGAATGCCAGACCTAGGGTATACATAAACACACATTCTTCAATGTCTCAATGTAGAATGCCAGACCTAGGGTATACATAAACACACATTCTTCAATGTCTCAAACGTGTAGAACTGTAACACATGTTTTAAATGTGTTATTTAATCATCATAAGGAAGCTACATACCACGTTTCAGGTCTGTAGCTATTACGGTTTAAAAGTTTTAGGAGTTACAAGGCAAAATTGCCAAATTCAGTCCAAAAGGGGGAGATAATCTACGATCCGGGGTTCGAATCAAAAATCAAAATAAAACTTTGCCCATCTACTCATAATAAGGAAGCTACATACCAAGTTTCAGGTGTTTAGCTATTAGGGTATAAAAGTTTTACGAGTTACAAGTTACAAGCCAAAATTGGAAAATTCTAAGTCGAAAATGGGAAGATAATCCATGACATGGGGGTCAAATCAAAAATCGAAATAACTATGAACAACATCTACACATCATAAGGAAGCTACATACCAAGTTTCAGGTCTGTAGCTAGTATGGTGTAAAAGTTTTAAGCGTTACAAGGTTGGTGACGTCATGATTTTTATCGAAGATTACGTCATAGAATTCAACTTAATGTATTGGTCAGTCGACGCGTCCCATGCCAAATTCATGTTACAGGTCGAGTAATAAAACAGTAAAATAGTCAAAACATATTGCCCCGAGGTGCTGTGGACGACCTGATGCACTATTGCCCCCGGGCAATAGTTTTGACTGTTCCCCGAATGACCATAAAATAACTGTATATTACCGGCATATGGGGCCATTCCCAGTAGAGAAGCGACCATGCCTCGGTACAGCGCCAGCAATCCTTCCTCGGCCACGATAGTTCTGAACGTGCCGACAAGGCCGAAGTATATATGCTCGCCCGACACCTGGAACGCCATTCTTGCACGCATAACATCCAGAGGGTAGGTAAATGCCACAGCTGTTAGCCCTGAAAGAAGATCAATAGGAGCTTTAAAGCAGGCTTGGTTTAATACATAACTAGAGCACAGTCAATGGCGCGCCATCACAATATACCCACTTTTCACAAATGCTAAGTCAAAAAGGGGGAAATATTCCATGAGCAGGGGTCGAATCAAAAGTGGATATTCACTTTGCACATCTACACACCATAAGGCAGGCCACACCAAGTTTCAAGTCCCTAGCTATTAATTAACAAAATTTACTTCTTACAAGGCAAAATTGAGAGATTTCAAGTCAAAAAAGGGGAGATAATCCATTTCCAGTATTCAAATAAAAAAGCACAATTCACTTTGCACAACTACACACCATAATGAAGTCACACACCAGGTTTCAAGTCCTTAACTATTACGGTTAAAAAGTTTAACTTCTTACAAGAAACGTGACGGACGGACGAACAATCGAGCACCAGTATCTCGAAGTCGAAGGGCGATCGCCCATATAGTCGAGATAGGACTAGGTTCGAGATAGCGATGAAGTACCACTAGTAAACAATCACCAATTACTAATGACCAAAGGTAGTAAGCTAATCAACATTACAAGGTGGCGTCACGACTCAGTGAATTGCTTAAATGACCAGGGTGATATGCTTAATGAATCGTGTCAAAATACTTGAATATATCCAGGTGGGCCAATTAAGCAAACACCCTGAGGTAGGTGTGAATTTATTTTGTTTTGTTTCTTGGCAGCCATGCGCTTAAGGGATTTATCCATGCGTTTATGTGATCGAGATAGCGAAGAGATTTTATACGGAGGGGAAAAAATGAACAGTCGAGATAGAGAACATATACGAGATAGGGCATGTTCGAGATAGCCAAGGAAATTTATATTAAACAAATAAGGATATAATTCGGGACTTTAGTGAAACATCGAGATAGGGGATATCATCGAGATACTGATATTCGAGATACCGGTGCTCGACTGTACGTACTTACGGACAGACACCTGTGATGAAAACAAAAAAACACATTTTTTCCTCAAAAAGTGGGTATAAATATCACTTGTGCTGCGTTCCACACCATCGCAAAACGTTTTGCGTCAAAAAATGCACCGGCCTGACGAGATGCCACTCCACTATCGCATGAACGCCAGTTACTAGATGAAAACGTGTTCATGCAGTATCTTCCTATTTCGTGAAACATTTTACGCCAGTGCAGAGTGCAGCACCAGTGAATATTCTCAGAGATTTTACTGACATTCAAATTCCTAAGAAAATGTTTGTTTCCAGCAGCCATTTGCCCGGCGTAACAATTCTAGGAGAGGGATTATATCTGCTGGTGGGCTGTTGAACTCTCAATAATCAGGAGCATTCAATAACTATAAAGGTATTCTTATCATAAGAATACCTTTATAGTTATTGAATGCTCCTGAAATTTAAGCAAAAGTCAAGTTCATGTTTGAAACAAATCACATTGTTTACACAGTTTACAATTGCTTCCCTTCCAACAAGAAATCAGGAACACTGATATATGTAACCCTCAACATCTTTAAGACAAACTTCATTTGAGTTTGATCTTGGAAACAGGAACCATACGAGTGCCACACAGAATGAAACTAGATTGGTCAGTAAGCGAGGCTTACGGAATACCCCCCGCGTGGGCCCAGGTACCCCTAAATATGTAAAATATTTCCAAGTGTGTGGGCTTGTGACCTTGACTCTGGGTTTAGCGAGGGCGACACGAACGTGAATTTGTCACAGGGTGGTAGAGGTCCATTGGAACAATGTGTGTGTGAAATGTGAAGCAGATCCGAGCAAGGAAATAGTAATTATAACCGATTTCTCTGATGTTAAATTTTGTAAAGAGACTAAGTATGTGACCTTGACCTCGAGATCAGCGGGGATAAATTGTCAGAGCATGATAGTAGAGCCTTAGAGGAATGCATTCATGAAATATTAAGAATTTTTTATGAAAGAAATAGAAGTTATAACAATATTTCTCTGATTTAGTTTAGGGACGGACAGATGCACGGACGGACAACCTGACTCCAGTATACCCCCCCCCCCACAACTCGTTGCGGGGGGTAAAAATATGGTTGATGACTAATGAGCTATTATATGAAGTTTCAAGCCAATCTTACTATTTAAATACCCAAACACTTTAACACAAAGTTTGACAAAAGCTTTAATGAAAACTTCTAAGTCATTTGACCTTGACCACAGAATGAAAATATTGATGATGACTAATAAGCATATGAAGTGTCAAGCCAATCCGATTTACTGTTACAGAGATAGTTGGTACTCGAAAACTTTTAACGCATATCTCGGACAGATAGACACGTGTACAGACAGACAAGTGAACAGACAGGGTGGTGACTATAAAACTTGCATGTCCACCTTGATGATTGATCTGGGGCAGGTTTCACTAACCTTCGTATGATTAAGAAGTTTGTAAGTGCAAAATTGAAATCCACAATAACATTTGTTCAGACAGCCAATTTTGGAAAATATTTCATGGACGTGCTGCATTTACTGACATGAACCCGTAGGTACTAAACGGTAGGATGAGGGAAACACGTTAATGTGAGAAGCAAATTTATAGAAATCTTCGTACAAACATTTTTATGGAACAAAGTTTAGTGAAACGGAGCGGGCCCCTGATGCATGGCAGAATGACAATATTGAAAGAACAAATGGGCCTCCATCTTAGAAAAGGGACAGATCAGCAGTAGATTCGGCTTGTATTTAAGGGTGGGAATTGGCTCGAACACCTTCCATACCCGGTTGTGCATCATTATTGACCACACATTTTTATGGTACGTTTTCTCAGCCAAAGGTCCAACAAGTGGTGACCCAACATCTAATGACATGATACAGCTGTATGAGACCATGCTGCTTTACCTGCGAGAGATCCAGCAAACAGATGGACAATATGTGGGTGGTGATGTTCCGTAAGCACCTGTAATTTCTGTGAAAAAGAAAGTTTGAAAATAATTGAAAATGTGTATGTACTGCAGAATAACAACAACACAGCTATAGTCACTGATTGATTTCATTATCATTGATTATCTCAAAAGACAACATCTCTTTATAATTGAAAAGCACATAAAACCACTGGCACCAGGGAAACAAGAGGAATAGTGGTATTGGCAAAGAGTAGATCGTCACGAGCCGTCTCATCAGGATCTGCACTTTTTGCAAGTAATTTTCATATTTTTGAGAACAAAAACACCCCATTTTCATAAATGGACTTGTCTGAAAATCATTTTGTGATGGTTGGATTGGTTGCAAAATTAACATATCAAAATTCACTCCAGTTACTTAGGGGTGAAATGGTCAAAGGTAAATTAAAAAAAACAAGGGAGATAATAACCTTGACCCTGTGTGGCCCTTTATACAGAATGATATTAATAGATAGCTATCGGCCAAACATGAAAATATTCCATTAAGTGAAGAAGAAATTACAATCAATTTACAAGAACAACAAAGAAAGTTTAATGACCTTGACTTTACCTTTCTGTGTAGAATAATGTGGGATCCTTATTGAAGGGCAAAAGCCAAAAATGAAAACATTCAATGAAGGGCAACACATATTACAGAATACAGATTTACCCACATATTCAAATATTAAGCTTATGGGAAGCAAGTATATAGCATTGACTTGTTTTTTAAACTGGGTTGCGTTGTGCAGAATTAAGTCAGAAAGACAACAGCCAAATATGAAAAACATACATGAAGGGTAACACATACAAGAAATTTATCCGAACATTATATTTATGGGACGATAAGTATGCAAGTAAATGACCTTGATTTAGAGGTCAAAGCGGGGTATGGTACATTGTGCAGAATTAAAAATCTAGAAAGGCAAATCTAATCAGCACCTGTTTATATTCCTCGTATGAAGCAAACTGTATAGCAGCATAGGGAAATATTCGGACCATCTGTATAGAATTGCCCTTAAACAGACTTCGGAAACCTTCCTTCCTCTTAATGCCTCGGAGTGCCTCCCATACGCCTAGAAATATATTAAAATGTTTTATATGTGCATGTATAATGGACATATTCATTACATGCTCCAGAGGAATTAGTAATTGAGTATTTTCACTCCATCATTTCTAAAGTAATTGGGTATTTCGAAATTTTAATTGGGTAAAATAAAATCACACTACTGTTTACACATCAACAGACAGCAATTATTGAATAATTTGCTTCGAAATGAAAACATGTCTTGGCATTTCATTAGAATTGTCTCCTTGGAGACAATTCTAATGAAATACCAAGACGTGTTTTTGTGGGAAATATGAAAAATATGCTATATTTGTGGTCGATTTATTCTTTTCTGCAGCATGATAAACGTACCACAAAATTGTTATTGCTTTTTGATACTCGCTACTTCTGATTTCAATTGGAAATTTTTGGGCAATTTTAATTGGGTATTTAAGCAAATACGCAGCTTATCTGGAGCACTGCATGTACATGAAAATACTTTCCCAAAACTGTTAGGATGTTACGGTAATCATTATGCATAGACAAACAATGAAGTCATCAATGTGCAGCAAAATACAGTAACTAAATGTTTTTGTTGATGTATGTTTGTATATGAAGATACAGTGTATTATACATGACCCACCATGATATATAGGGACCTTATTATCAGAGTCAAATTGCAGGCACAGTGAAAAATTGTATCTTATGCACTATGGGGGTCGCTTCACTAAACTTTGTACGACTAAAATGTTCGTAAGTGCAAACTTATGATAGTCTGTAAAATAGACATTAACAAAGTTGTCTTGTAAATAATTAATGGATTTACATTATTGAGCATAGGCTGCATATGCAGGCTTTGCTCAATACATGTAAATCCATCAATTGAAATTTCCAGACAATCCTAAATTTGCGCTTTAGTCGTACGAAGTTTAGTGAAACGGCCCCCTGCCCTTGGTTGTCAAGTACATGTACATCGAGAATGAAGTGGATTAGATGAAATCTATAGAAACATATAATCCGCAACATTGTCTGCTTGACAGACAGGTGCAAATTATAATAATGAGCCTGACTGTTGTCCAGGTGACATAATATTGAGCTCATTGGCTGAACGACATGTTGACCCTAATCAGACTGTGTGAATGTACAGGCTGATCCAAGGCTACACTGGTTGGAAATACCATAAGGTGTTCTCGGTCAGTCAGTGTCTAATGGTACAGTACTTGCAAATACATGTATCATAAGCAGAGCTCCAGATAAGTTTTGTATCTAAAGAGTATTATACCCCTAAATTTCAAATTCAATGCGTATTTTACTTTTACAAATGTATTATTGATTTTCTTTCTTATTAAATAGGGAACAAATGATTTAAAAAAAAACACTTGTTTGAGCTGCAAAAAGCTTGCAGTTCAACTAAGTAAATTTTCAACTTCAATACTGTATTTTCACTCAATTTTAAAAAGCAATTCACATTGCTGTGAGTATTTTGTACTCCTGCTTTTGATAATCAATGCGTATTTTGCTAAAATAAATGCGTACAATATGCCAATATTCACCTTATCTGGAGCTCTGCATAAGGTCTGGGTTATCGCGGTGACACCCCATGGGTAATATTACAGTACCTAGTAATCCGAGGATAAACTTACCCATGTGATGGTAGTGCTTGTTGTGGCCCTGGAGTAGTATCTTCACCCGGTCTAGTGGAGCTACACCGGTCTTGGCAAGGCAGCCAGCGATTCCTGCAATGCAGGAAAGCAATTTGAATGTAGTATTACAATTCTCCAGATAAGCTGCGTATTTGCGTAAATACCCAATTAAAATTGCCAAAAACCCAATTGAAATCAGAAGTAGTGAGTATCAAAAAGCAATGAAAAATTTCTGGTATCTTTATCATGCAGGGATTCCGCTGGCGATCGCCATTTTCGCAATTGGCGATAAACAATTGGCGATAAAAATAAACAATTGGCGATAAAAAATTACAATTTTCGAAAAAAAAGCATGCTACAGAAAACAATAAGCAGACCACAAATATAGCATATTTTCTCATTTTTCCATGAAAACACATCTTGGTATTTCATTAGAATTGTCTCCAAGGAGACAATTCTAATGAAATACCAATATGTGTTTTCATTTCGAAGCAAACTATTCAATAAGTGCGGTCTGCTGATGTGTAAACAGTAGTGTGATTCTATTTGACACAATTAAAATTTTGAAATACCCAATTGCTTCAGAAATGATGGAATGACAATACTCAATTACTAATTCCTTATCTGTAGCCCTGGTATTAGTAATGTATGCAAACACACGTTACAGTTTACATTGACGGTACAATAGAATCTATTTATTGTTTGCCCTCGTTTCTCGACCAATGAAAGCGCAGCATTTTATCTCAATTAATCACATATTGTGATGCGTTTGCCAATATCTATAAAATTAATCACTAAATGTTTCAATACGTGGAAAAATATTTTTAGCACCAGAGGCTTCACCTTGTTGATGTAATTTCCTGTGACAAACACATGTCACCGCGTGTACATGATCGATTTGTTGTAAAACCGCCAATCATGTAACAGTATCTGGATTTGTAAGCATGTAGGGTGTGGTGCTCCGTTCAAACATAACATGAGCACGCGATGGTGTGTGGCAAACAATAAGTTATAGTTCACATACTGAATTTTTAATAAATTAATTTGAACTATAACTTATACATATACATAAACTTGACACCAAAAAGGCTTGAAGTGCGCTTAGTATTGACTTTTTTTGTCTTGCATTCAAGGGTGGGAGTTTGCTCCATTTATCCGGTCACAGCCACATATTAGTCGTGTGTCAGAAATACCTGATAAAAGAAGTCCAGATCAACCGAACCAGGTCCTATATGTAGCTATGTCTCGAAATAAAAAAATGTTTGCAGACGATTACGATCTTCACTTGCATATAACACAGATCTATGTAATACAGATGATTCAAATTAGACCTGGTATCGTAAATCATATATTGGGTGGTTGAAACAACGAACACATCTTTCAAATTGTTTATGCCTGCATTACATTGCCGTGTATAATTATCTTAATTAGTGCCGATTTTTTATCTTTTCAGCAAACGATATAGAAATAATGTAACTAATTTTCGGAAGCAGGTCAAAATGCCCCAAGTCAAAACACCCCCAAATTGGTCAAAAAGCCCCCATCAATTAGTCAAAACGCCCCCATTTTGGTCAAAACGCACCCATTTTGCATAACAATAGTGTAACACATTTGTATCTAGAATGTGATAGTATTCCTTTGATATATCAATTATAATCACCTTGGTGATGACCTCCATTTTAACAAAAATGAACAGGCTTCACCCACAGACCATTACAGTAAGTTTGGCCAATATCGGCCAAGCAGTTCACAAGAAAAAGACGTTTGAAATCTTTAGTAAAAGAATGACCTTTTGAACTATCAGTGGCCATCTTGGATGACGTAATCATCTGATTTAGACAAAAAATTCTCCAGAGTGATCGTCTCGTCAATACCTTCGATTTGATATATTATATGACTATATTCGGTTAAAAATAAAATTTACCCCTATTTGACCCCTCGGGCGATGCCCATTTTTGACCCAGGGGCCACCATATGAACAAATCTGAAACAGCGGTAACTATCGATCAATCATACCCAGTATCGTCGAAATCGGCCTGGCGGTTCGTGAGAAGAAGATTTTTTAAGAATTTGACCTACTTCTCAATGGCGGCCATCTTGGATTTGGTGATGACCTCCATTTTAACAAAAATGAACAGGCTTCAACCACAGACCATTACAGTTAAGTTTGGCCAATATCGGCCAAGCAGTTTACAAGAAAAAGACGTTTGAAATCTTTAGTAAAAGAATGACCATTTGAACTATCGGTGGCCATCTTGGATGACGTAATCATAGATTTAGACAAAAAAATGTTCCAGAGTGAATTGTCTCGTCAATACCTTCGATTTGATATATTACATGACTATATTGGTTCGGTTAAAAATAAAATTTTACCCTATTTGACCCCTCGGGCGACGCCCATTTTTGACCCACGGGCCACCATATGAACAAATCTGAAACAGCGCTAACTATCGATCATTCATACCAAGTATCGTCTAAATTGGCCTGGCGGTTCGTGAGAAGAAGATTTTTTTAAGAATTTTACCTACTTTTCCATGGCGGCCATCTTGGATTGTCGATGACCTCCATTTTAACAAATCTGAAATGGCATCACCCATATATCATCCCTGTGAAGTTTAACCAATATCGGCTCAGCAGTTCGGGAGAAGAAGATGATTGAAAATGTTCACGGACGGACGGACGACGGACACTTTGCCATAACAATAGCTCACATGAGCTTTGCTCAGGTGAGCTAAAAATAGATTTAAAACGTTTTTTTATTTTTATTTTTTTGTCAAAATGATAGTTATTCTCTTTCAACAAAATGCGCCTACATCTACAAGGCAGCCATACATTCCTTACGACCCCGATGATATGAAAAATCATCAAGCATGGTGACACGTTTCTGTGTACTACCTGCACTGGTGACATCATTACAACCCAGTAATTATTGTATTAAACGGGATATACAGCATTGTAAATTGTAGTTGGAGTTTACAAACATTACATTTTAATCAGAGTTAGTTTTGACTTTGCATACTTTTTGGCCAGTTGTGTAGATGTCATAAGCAATGGACGAAAAGTGGTTGTGTATTATGACGAGCAGCAGGAAGTGGGTCACACAAGAAAACATTGATTTACAACAACATTTTAAAGGCAACAGATTTTTATTTTCAATATTATAAACACAAATGTTACTGTATTGAAATTTACAATATATGTTTCTTAACAAACTGTGAAAATATAACAATTGCAAATAACATTGTAAGGTGGACGAAAATTGGTTGTACCGGGCTAATTCCGATTTTTAATAAATTATACATCAGTATTCTATGAATTCCGCTGCATTGATAACAGTTACCGAAGAATCGGACTTAGGAATTATTTTCCAACAGGATTTGAAATTTAGTAAACATATATCCTCCAAGATTAACAAAGCCAATAGTGTGTTATCATTAATAAAAAGATCATTTGATTTCATTGATGCGAAGTCATTTATCAGACTATTTACAGCGCTCGTACGACCTCACATGGAATACGGAAATGCTATTTGGCACCCCATGATGCGAAGTCATTTATCAGACTATTTACAGCGCTCGTACGACCTCACATGGAATACGGAAATGCTATTTGGCACCCCTACCTACGTAAAGATATTGACAGTGTTGAAAATGTTCAGAGACGAGCCACAAAATTAGTTTCAAATATCAAACATTTGAGTTACTTTGAAAGGCTGAAATACTTGAAACTGCCATCGCTAGCACACAGAAGAAGAAGGGGCGATATGATACAGACATACAAGATAGTGAAAGGCTTTGAAGATGTTCCGGCAGAGAAATGTTTCACATTTTCAAGTTCGGTAACTCGCGGACATACTCTAAAGATGGTCAAGCCAAGATGTTTAACCTCATTTGGTCAGCGAACATTCTCTAAAAGGGTGATCAATGAATGGAACCTATTACCAAATACAGTTATAGAAGCTAAAACAGTGAATGAATTCAAGTCACGATTAGATAACCACTGGCGAGGAGACATTACATATTATTATTAGGACTTTACCTTTTGTTGTCATTACCCAAATGACAACCATATTGTCTATACTTACCAAATATATACCAAACAAAGAAGTTTATTTCAAAACACACATGAGAATAAAAGTCAGTACCATAAGAGGTCAGCAGAAGTCGGGTTTAAAAAGGAGTTAAGTCTCCTTCCTATTGAACCCAAAAATCATCGTCCAGGTATATTACATTTATTTAATTAAATTACAGTGTTATTTATAACCTTGGTCACAAGAATGTAGCCATTTAGAACGCAGTCCTAATTAACTCAGGGTAGCAAAACCTCTAACCGCGAAAGTGCAAGGTAGCGAAACCTCCATCATCCGAAAAGACAGAACATGTACCTCCAGCCACAAAAGTTTTGGCTAAAACATCCCATGTTTTATTGCTATTTGTTGAGCCACCCATTTTTGCAGAAACTTCAACATTTCTGTATAAATGGTACAGGACCGTATTTTGCACACTTCAACCGCGCACTCATTTTCTTAGTCTTCAGAGTGGCTTAAATATATATATGTATCGGCTTGCATCAGATAAACTTCAAAATTTTATTTGTTGTTGTTATCATTTCTGAACTTGAAACTCGATATTTGTGGCGTGGGAACAAATTCGTACATGAGTTTTATCTTAAGTATACTACTACTGTCATTTATAAATAAAGATACATATTACGAGGTCTATAATTTCATTTTTATTGTATAAATTCATAGAATATGCTTACAAAACGATGTTAATATTATGCTTACGAAACTAACTGAAAGGAAATCAAAAATGGCTGACATGGAAGCAAGAAGGGAAGCTCGGCGACGGAGAATCCTTGCATCGTCCGAAGAACGGATGAAGTTAGTACTTGGCCAGACGTCTTCCCCAGGTATTGTATTTTTCTATGTTTTTATTATCAAATAATGAATGCACACTGCTTTATATTTGGCAAATCGCGTATTCAGCTGGTACGTCATTTTATGTCGTCGGTTTTCGCGAGTGTCCAACGCCCGTAGGCACAGGTGTTCCTAGCGTGTCTTGGATGGTCCATTATTGTTTGTACATAAATGAAAGACATTTATAAACTATATACAAAACAATTAAAATTCGCCTGGTGGGTAACCAGTTCACCGGTATACAATGCCAATATTGTTGGCTAATTCTACGCACCTACTAGTAGAGTCAGGGGACCAAAGCTCGCGGGAGATCAGTCCTCGTGGTATATATGATTTGTGATCGTTTTCCCTAAATAAATTTAAAAAAAACAGCTGGTTCCGTGTTTGTTTGTTTGTACCCAAGTCAAGCTCATATAACCGGAAGCAAGCGCTTTTTGATCCACTTTGACAGCAGACGAAAACATTAGCTATTTGACAAGATATACACAAATTTAAAAATATATATATTGCATGCATATTAAGGTTCATTTTCATCAATGTTCTTAATACAAGATCGTTTATTATTGTTATTGTAGATGAATATTGAGAATATTTATATATATATATATATATAGCCTTCCTGTGTGAGTTTTGAAATGTATCTCCGTAAATTAAATTGCAATAACTAAACTATGTCCAGAAGTCATTTGTGCTAATACAAACATTCATTCAATGCATTATACTTTGTTTTTAACTATTTCAAAAAGATGTTGGCATATAATTACTCGGCGAAATAAATATTGCAATACTATGGAGGTGACCGGTTAGACAGTTGGACTAGTATTATGTGCCATATGAAATCATGATCGATGGCGGAAAATTATTTATTATGTTTCGTAAATGATAATAAGTAACTGTATCAGGCATTTGTGTCTACTAACAATATCACATACATAATTTATTGATGTGTATAGAGAGCAACTGCTAAAGTCCTCTCAAGAAACAGCAAATAACACAGTGTACGTTTATTAACGACAGCTCAGTTACGGAGATAGTGTGACAGTTACCCATCTCATTGCCTCTAGTTACCCGTCTCATTAATTTTCTCTGCGCTCCGTTACCCGTATCATCGGTGAAATTTCAAACGTCTATAAAAGCGGAATAAGCAACATTTGGGGAATACATAGGCATTAAAATCATAGTATATACACATATTGAGCTAACCATCGAATGCCATTAAATGCACAAAGCGTAAACAGTCGAAAGTCAACTTACCTCGTTTTACGTCCGCCATCTTGGGATGTCCGTAACTGCAGTTACGGATATCACCTTACCCCCAGTGAAATTGTGCCACAGTGTAGCAATTAATCAGCGTGTTTATTCCAAGATCCACATATTTTATTATGAAGTACACGAGGCTAAATTTTACGTGAATTGCGCATTAGCCGTTGCGCAGAATTATCTGAAAAGGACAGTACATTTACCGGTGCAATCAGAAATATCCGAACTTATGTATGTCACCTGGTATTGTTTGCAGCCGGGATTTTCAGGCTGGCGCATACTGATTTAATTCTTAATGCACCGGTGAACGGGTTCCTAAAGCTACACATCTTAGAAGGTAAAAAAGTCCCATTCGTAAATGTAAATGTCTTATATTCTGTTTCCTTAAATGGATTTGCTTCATATTTCATACACACATTGCTCAACTGGTCGTCTTGTCCCTGTGACAAATCCACGTTCGTGAATTTCTATTTTTTATTTGACACTGGGCCATGGATTATCGATCTCCGTCTTTTGGGTTTCGAATTTGTCTCGTTTACTATCAAAGCGATATGTGGGGCATCCGTGTTCTATGAACACATTTTCTTGTTTGTAAAGTAGTGTATAGTTGACAAAAGATTCATTGTATTTAATTTGATGTGTGTCCTGAAACTTTTCTTCTGTATTTACAAAGATATACTGGTAGACTATATATGACAGACGTCCGAATTCCATTTTGTAAAGTTCTCATACACTGTATATGCGATATGGCATAATCTGTCACACATAGTTTATTTGTGATTTATTATCTTCCATCCTGATTTATATGTATATTATGAATTAACTCTGCTCTGGAATTACCACCCCTCCCCAGTCCCCATTATCGCCAAAGTCATAAAATAAGGTATGTCGAGTCATTCATCGTAGCTGGAATTATCCGATACATGTACGTGTAGCAGATCAATTTGTTCGCTTTCCAAATTGTCTGCTTACCAAAGCACCCAAATTAAAAGAAATTACAGAAAACAATGTGCTATACATTATTAAGTACATGTATATGCAACAAAACTGAATTTTCCCAGTTTTTGTCTCACCCATGTGGAAAATGAGACATAGCGGTTACGATTCCGACTTCGTCGGACGTAGCCAAATTTCCCATATCTCATGATCCGTTTGTCGGATCATTACCAAATTTCATCAATAGCTTTTTCACATGATAGCTATCCACCCAGTGTCATTTGAGTGACCTTAACGTTTGTGGGATATAAATTTTGGACGTAGCAAGATTTCCCATATCTCTTGATCCATTAGTCATATCATTACCAAATGTCATTAATAAAGCTTTATCACCCAGTGTCATTCGGGTGACCTTGACCTTTCCCATATATATCTCTTGATCCATTAGTTGGATCATTACCAAATTTCATTAATAGCTTTATCACATGGATGGCTATCGACCCACTGTTATTTGGGTAACCTTCACCATGGTGATTTTAACCTTTGTGGGGGTGTTACTTTTGGATGGAGCCATGTTTCCCATATCTCTTTATCCGTTAATCAGATCATTACCAAATTTCATCAATATATTTTTAGCATTGATGGCTATCCACCCACTGTCATTTGTGTGACCTTGACCTTAACCTTTGTGTTTTTAAGCATTGTGGGACAGCATTGATGGCTATCCACCCAGTGTCCTTTGTGTGACCTTGGTGACCGTAACCTTCATATCAATAATTTTGGACTCTCATATTGTGACCTTGGTGACATTGACCTTCATGGCGATCGCCTAGTTTAGTAGGTGAGACACCCCTGGCGATTGCCTTCTTATAGGATTATATGATATAATATCATATAATCCTATAAGAAGGCAATCACCAGGGGTGTCTCACCCAATCATATATATACTAGCGGGCGACTAATAGCGTAGAATTTGACCAAATAGCGGACCGAATGTCTTGCGGACAATTTGACTCGTATTCAACTACGCAAAACCTCCTGTACCGTCTGTAGCAGAGTTACGATGCCATCCATAGCCTTTCCCGGCAGAGTAGTGAATCAGGTCTGATTCAACTGTTAATTATGAAACATTTTCATTGAACGGAAATATATGTCGCTATTACATGTTTGTACATGTACTAGCATATTCTATTAATTATCTCATACATTTAAAGATCCACAATTGCCTGCTAAATCAATTGAAGCTAACGACTACATTCATATTTGGATGTTAATGTATAATTTACATCCCAGGTTTACAAACTACGCTGAAGGGTATAACTACATTATGTATAATAGTTTTTGCCTTTCTGTCCGTCCATACATTGGCCCGTACCAAGTCTCTGTCCAAAATTTATATCCCAGTAAACTCCCACGCTGAACTACTTTCCGTAACCGTGAGGCGCAGTTAAAATAATTCTTAAGAAAACGGAAAATAAACACATTTTCTTGATTAATTTATTTAAAATGCTGGAATTATAAGGAATGAATGGCATTTTTGTGGAATTTATCGGGGATATAAACTTGGAAAAGTCGCGGGAATACTGGACGAGGCCTTCCGGCCTTCGTCCAGTATTCCCGCGACTTTTCCAAGTTTATACCCCGATAAATTCCACAAAAAGGCCATTCATTCCTATAGAAATTTGCGTGTTGTTTTTGTTAGTTTGTCCTGGCAGTTTCTGTGGGTATCTGTGAGCCTCTGCTCCCTTGATCTAGGTGTCCCATGTTATTTTGTTGCAGATCCACAAGAACAATCCACAACTGGCAATGGTGATGGAGATCAACCTAGTGGCAATGAAAAGAACATAGACACCAAGCAAAATGATACAAATGAACAGATTCTTCTTAGGCAGCGCCGACCTTTCAATAGTGCAAGCACTGAAGCGGGAGAGAGTAATAGCCCTATCCGTAATACTGTTAAAATTGCACCATTGAAGAAAGCAGACACTCATAGCAGTAATTCAAGCATGAATGAATCTCTTAATGCAAGCCGCAGTAGCTCAGACACGAAAATCATGCTTAAACATTTTGAGTTTTTGAGGATAGTGTTGTGTTTCATGACTGCTTTTGTCTGCAGGAAAGTTCTATCTTCAGGATATGGTGTATTTTATGTGCAGGTGAGTGGTGTGTGTTGTCTAGTTCCCTGTTGGAGGTCAATCCAAATTAAAACTATACCTCCCGCAACGACTTGTGGGGGGTATACTGGAGTTGGGTTGTCTGTCACTAAACTTAACATCAGAGAAATATGTTATAACTTCTATTTTTCAAATAATTGCTTTTGATTAGTGACTTGAAGATTAGGGTGGGTTTATGTCATCACATCGGCCTTGACAACCAATTAAAGTTTTTGGTAAATGTTCTATCTTCAATGCTGCAAAAGTATACAGCCACCATACTTTCACTACTAGCATCTGTCAATGTTGTGCATCAAAAACCACAGTCAAACATATTAACAATGTTCGCCCCGTTCACACCGCACCCCGCCCCGCAATCTTATCAAATAAAGTCCACATATTGACTGTATGCTGAAGTTCTACAAACCTGATCAGACTGCACAATATTTATATCTTTAATAGTTTAAACTGGTACCATATATTATGTACTTTTGTTTCTGTAGTATACACATATGTGCTCAAAGCAGGCATCTGTTCCAGAGCTCCAGATAAGCTTTGTGTCTATAGCGTACTATACCCCCTGATTTCAAAATCATTGCGTATTTTACCCTTACAATGATAACACAAATAACAAATTTAAACATTCACTTATTTGAGCTGCAAAATGAAATGCTTTTTGCAGCTTAACTAAGTGATTTTTCAACTTTATGGCAGTATTTTCACTACTCAATTTGAAAATCAATGCGTATTTTCACATTGCTGTGCGTATTTTGTATTCAGCTAAAATAATTGCGTAAAATATGCAAATACGCACCTTATCTGGAGCTCTGCTGTTGTACATATTTTTTCTGCATTTCCAGACAATCATCATACCATTTGTGTGTCTTGAGGCAGGATTCTTCGTGTTCAAACACAAAATTTTACATGTAAGTATAATCCTACTATTTCTTACCTTCTGGTGATCATTCATCATTATATGTGGCTGTGACTGGAGAAATGGAGCTTATTGGTTTAACGACCAGTGTAGATCCAGATCAGCCTGTGCATTCGCACAGTCTGATCAAGATCTGCACTGGTCGCTATTGCATCAATGAATCACCCATGGTGCTTCTCACAAGCAAAATATATCATTATCCGGCTACAGGAGTGTGCTATTTGCTCAGGAGCTACACTGGTCACAAATCCCATAAGCCCCATTTTGTCCTGCCACAGCCGCTTATGAACATCTACTGCCCCATTTACATGTACACACAGGTCACTGGCTTAGGCTTAGAAAAGTTGGTGTTCGAGGCTTTTACCGGCAGATCTAGATCTGAAATAATATTATGGAGTGTTCTCTATAACCAATAATTATTTGGTTGTGGCCAGAGCTTCAGATAAATTTTGTATCTAAAGAATATTATACCCCCATATTTCAAATTCAATGCGCATTTTACTTTTACAATTGTATTATTGATTTTTTTCTTTATAATATTAAATATGGAACAAATCATAAAAATAAAACAAATTAAAAATTCACTTATTTGAGCTGCAAACAGCAAACACTGTTTGCTCTCTGCAGCTCTCAATTTGAAAAGCAATGCATATTTTCACATTGCTATCAGTGAAACATCCGCCATGCTTCTAACAAGCAGTGTAGAACGTTATCTGGCTACAGGAGTGTGGCTAGCCCCATAGATATAGACTTGGTAAGGGATGGGGTTAGTTACATTAGCAACCTAAACATGGGTTTATGTGATTTATTCCGTAGTCCTCAGGGGCGTGTTATGGGGCTCGTAGGTGCATAAACATGATTTTTTAGAACGTCCGTCCGTCTCGTTCATCTGTCTGTCCATAACACATAAACTTTACGTTTCATGTTAATGTTTTTAGCCAGGTTTTTTGAAAAAAAATCCAGGCTATTGGATTGGCGAAAGCCGGGCCGGCGGGCGGTGGGCGGGCGGCGTCCACAATCAATGTTAAGTTTTCGTGTTTGAGTCCATTTCTTTGTTACTGTACCACCTAGGACCACCAAACTTACACAGCTTCATAATCAAGGGGTGCCCACCACATATCACTATCCAACATGTTACTTTTTTTTTAACTTGACCCATTTTTTCCGCGTAGTCGACTTAGCCATTTTCAATGTTAAGTTTTCGCGTTTACAATGTTAAGTTTTCGTGTTTAAGTCCATTTCTTTGGTACTGTACCACTAGGACCACCAACTTTCACAGCTTCATAATCAGGGGTACCCACCACATATCACTATCCAACATGTTACTTTTTTTTTGAACTTCACCCATTTTTTCCGCGCAGTCGACTTAGCCATTTTCAATGTTAAGTTTTCGCGTACAATGTTAAGTTTTCCGTGTTAAAGTCCATTTCTTTGGTACTGTACCACCTAGGACCACCAAACTTTCACAGCTTCATAACAAGGGTGCCTACCACATACAACTATCCAACATGTGACCATTTTTTTACCTTTACCTATTATTCTACGTAATTGACTTAGCCAATTTTCAACGTTAACTTTTTAACGTACGTCTAGTTAAAGTTTTTTGGTTTGAAAACTTTTTCGTTATACTATATCTCTGCAACTGCTTCGCCCATTACCTTGTAAACTTCACATGGGTGTTTATCATCATGTGCACTGCTGCGAATTTTGCGCATGGGTAACACCGTGCGGCTTTCCTGTGCCCAATGTCAAGGTCAAATTACTTTGAATTTTTTTGTTAAAGTTTTTTCGTGTACTATATCTCTGCAACTGCTTCACCCAATACCTTGATACTTCACATGGGTGTTTATCATCATTGTCGCACCTGCTTGCGGAAAGCGCATCCTGTGCCCAATGTCAAGGTCAAATTATTTGAATTTTTTTGTTTAAAGTTTTTTCGTGTACATATCTCTGCAACTGCTTCACCCAATACCTTGATACTTCACATGGGTGTTTATCTCATTGTGCACCTGCTTCGGAAAGCGCGATCCTGTGCCCAATGTCAAGGTCAAATTACTTTGAATGTTTTTGTTAAAGTTTTTTCGTGTACTATATCTCTGCAACTGCTTCACCAATACCTTGATAACTTCACATGGGTTGATTTATTCATCATGGTCGCACCTGCTTGCAGAAAGCGTGATCCTGTGCCCTATGTCAAGTTCAAATTACTTTGAATTTTTTTGTTAAAGTTTTTTCGTCCGTTCGTCCGTGTGTCCGGTTAAAGTTTTTTGGTTAAAGTTTTTCCATCTACTATATCTATTTTTTTAGTGTCCATGCCTCGCCCCAAGGTGCGACATGCAGGCCACGGCCATCTAGTCTACAAAAAGTGGGTATAATTATGTTATCCAAGTGTCTATGCTTGGAAAAAACCTGGCCTTCGTGGCTTTGCCTCGTTTCTTGTTTTTAACTTGACCCATTTTTTCCGTGCAATCGACTTAGCCATTTTCAATGTTAACTTTTCGCGTTTACAATGTTAACTTTTCGTGTTTAAGTCCATTTCTTTGGTACTGTACCACCTAGGACCACCAAACTTTCACCGCTTCATAATCAAGGGGTGCCCACCACATATCACTATCCAACATGTTACTTTTTTTTTAACTTGACCCATTTTTTCCGCGCAATCGACTTAGCCATTTTCAATGTTAACTTTTCGCGTTTACAATGTTAAGTTTTCGTGTTTTAAGTCCATTTCTTTGGTACTGTACCACCTAGACCACCAAACTTTCACAGCTTCATAACCAAGGGGTGCCTACCACATACAACTATCCAACATGTGACAAATTTTTTTAACTTCACCTATTATTTCTACGTAATTGACTTAGCCATTTTGAACGTTAACTTTTTAACGTACGTCTGGTTAAATTTTTTGGTTAAAACTTTTTTGTTATACTATATTCTCTGCAACTGCTTCGCCCATTACCTTGAAACTTCACATGGGTGTTTATCATCGTCCATATTTTCACTCTAACCCCCAACCGTGCGGCCCCTGTGCGCAATGTCAAATTACTTTGAATTTATTTGTTAAAGTTAAATTTTTTTGTGTACTATATCTCTGCAACTGCTTCACCCATTACCTTGATACTTCACATGGGTGTTTATCATCATTGTCGCACCCGCTTGCGGAAAGCGCGATATCGTCGGCATTTTGGCATCCGTCCGTCCGTCCGTACGTCCGTGTGTCCGGTTAAAGTTTTTTCGTTAAAGTTTTTCCATCTACTATATCTATTTTTTTAGTGTCCATGCCTCGCCCCAAGGCGCGACATGCAGGCCACGGCCATCTAGTCTACAAAAAGTGGGTATAATTATGTTATCCAAGTGTCCATGCTTGGAAAAAACCTGGCCTTCGTGGCTTTGCCTCGTTTCTTGTTGTTTGTAGATCAAGGTGGTATACAGTGGGGTCAGCGTGTAAGTGCACACACGAACGAACACGACAGGTTGGTTCCAACCTGTCGTGTTCGTTTGTGTGTGCACTTACACGCTGACCCCACTGTATAGACTCCATTTTCATGCTTGAAATCAGAGTTTCATTGGCCAATGAACCTGCCTGATTTTGAGAAAATAATTGGAGAAGTTTTATATCAAGCACAAACCCAGGAGCTATGCGGTCTATAAATGCCATTCATTGCTTTTCTCCCATCATTTACATTTCAGGATGTTATGCTGCCTCATAAATCCTCGATGCTGATCGGTATACTGATGTTGTGTGGGATAAAGCCAGGTATCCTCAATATGTACAACAAACTGATGGGTTATGTCACGGCCGCCGGAGAGGACTTTGCCCTGTTCTTCTTCGCATTTATGATGTCGCACCTGCTCGTCTCGTAGATATCGACACGGACAACTGACTGATCGGCGCTGTCATGACTGCTGGCACATTCATGATGACAAATACAGTCGAACCTGTGTTAACGACCACCTGGGAATAGCGACCACCTGTCCACAACGGCCAGTTTTAAACCCCCCCCCCCACCCCCCCCCCCTCCCCCCTCCCCCCACGTCCAATTTTGTTCTTTATAAGACCTTGGAATAACGACCACCCCCGAACTGCGACCAGCTATTTTCATTCCCACACAGCATTTTTGTATGTGAACAGCGACCATGTCATGTTTTTGTCGGCATCATCTGAATTGCAACTGGTCGTAACCAATTAGTCATCAATTACATTCGCATTCTTTTGAAAACATTTACCTTGCCCGATATGGTCAGTGTCATGTTGGTGACATTAAACATTTACCATGAAAAATATTGCATAACTCCATTACAGGGGCGGATACAGAAATAATTGCAGGGGGGGGTCTGTATTTACAATTCGGCATAGCCGACCTCTGCGAGCGCGAAATTGTAAAGTTGGGGGGTCTGGGGGTCCTCCCCCATGAAATTTGTATATGCCAGATCGCCGCAGATGCGATTTCCTGACACCTAGGCCACGAAAAAAGTCATCCAACTATTCGAGTATTGTATACCACCCCCCCCCCCCCCCCCCCCCCCCCCCCCCCCCCCCGCCCCCCCCCCCCCCCCCCCCCCCCCCCCCCCCCCCCCCCCCCCCCCCAATGTATCCGCGCCTGCATTTTAACGGTAATTCCCGATATGTATTCCGTGTCGTGTATTCCAATAGGCATAATGCAATTCCGCGCAAGTTATAAAACTCCATCATTAACTGGCAAACTGTGTTTACACGATGCTGATTCGTCTACAGTGACAAGACTAAGACTTCAAACACACCGCGCTTGTCAAGTGTAAATTTCACACCGCGGGGCACACAAGGCCATATCAAAGATCAATACACGCGGTTGTTGACATCAGTCACGTAGTCAACACTAGACTGGTACCCTGTCGACTGGTACTGGTACCCTAGCGAAACAATACTACCGGGAACCAGTCTAAAGTGACACGACAAACGTGTTTATATGAATTGGGTCTCGATCTCCGACAAATCCCGGCTTATTGCATTAGCGGCCAGACCAGGCAGTAGATTCGCGTAGTCTGCCCATGGTTTACAATGCTCGCGAATCTCTAATTAAAAACATTAGTAATTACGTCAGCGGACATTGCCAATGCGTCATAGGCTGCTTAAATATTGACCAGGATAGTATACATTGGACAGAAAGCAAATAAGCCTGGTGTTCTCTCCTGATTTGGACACCTATCTCGTGAGGGTTACTTGACTTGACACATTCAATGAAATATTTTTGTTACAAAAAAACTCGCGGTTTTCACAAGCCGCGCCACATAGGCTATCGTTTTAATAAAGACTATAACCGTTATTAATTTCAACTGATGGTGTGAAATTGATTATAAGAAAACAAAATACTAATGGTCATGCTAATTAAACCACTTACATGTAATTACGACAAGCTATTAAATGGTGCACCAAAGCAAGCTGCAGGATATACTTATCGTGAAGATAAATTACTCCCCTTTGTATATAATTTCCAAAGCGAGGCTGGGTTCAGAACACTAACAACAAGATGACAAAACAAAATAAATTGACTATTTTTGCCATTTTCATGAAATGTTTAATTTATTAAAAGCAGATACACTCCACGATCGTGCAATAGCGAATCGTCAGGTGGAAGTGTATACAGCCAGACGTTTTCTATACATGCATATAGATTACAATAGAATGCTAAATACATGGCTGACTTTGTTGTGAAACCGGGAAAATGTTTGACCCTTGGAACAACGACCACCTGTCAACAACGACCACTTTGGCCACTTCCCTTTGCCGGTCGTTGTTCACAGGTTCGACTGTATATATATATGGCAGTGTCGCAAAGTGTCTCGTCAGAAAGTTTGATTCGTTACAGATCTCGTGTTGTCTCAAACATAGAATGTGTTTTCACTCTGTATTAAATAGGCTTTCACAGTGTAACAACACTGCATTAAACTCGTAATGTAAATTAGACATAAAAGAAGGTAGGTGATGAGTACAGCTTCAATAATGAGTCTGTGCTTATACAGTAAATAGAATGTAACCTTTTTGTTGATTTAACTCTTTGAACCCGAAAGCCTGCAATTCTATGTCAATGCAAACAGTGTAGATCCAGGATCTGCACTTTTTTAAAGTAATTTTCATATTTTTGAGAACAAAAAATACCTCCTTTTCATAAATGGACTAGTCTGAAAATCATTATGTGACAGTAGGATTGGTTGCAAATTTAATATATCAAAATCCATTCCAGTTACTTAGGGGTGGATGGGTTAATATGTTTATTAAACTTGTTGACTCATTTCATAAGAAACAAATATCATTTTGAATCACCACTTCTGCAAAATCCTCTGTGCCATACAGGACTATACTTGTTACAAGCAGAGTATACATGAACCTGGATGTTATTGAAGTTTGATCAGGGTCTGTCGGGATCTGTCTGGCCTATGCTGTTAATAGACATTTAGTCACAAAGCAGGCTTACGGTCGTTAATAAATAGATAGATCCCAACCCGACCATTTAATATTCCTGATCATTAGGACCTACCCTTGTTGCAGATGTTGTAAGATGCTTTTTGTCAGCCAGTGTGCTCATGTGTCTGTGACTAGAGAAATGGGGTTAGTGTCATTGCGACCAGTGTAGATGCATACCAGCCTGTGTGTTTGCACATTCTGTGAGTGAAACACCAGCAATGTTTCTAAAAGAACAATATACATGTACTTGTAGATCCTTATAATTCGGGCTACACTAGTGCACAAGGAAACCTGGGGCCCGTTTCACTAAACTAAAATGTTTGTAAGTTCAAATGTAAGATCGTCTGTATATGTTAATTTATGGATTTACATTTATTGAGCATAGGCTGCATATGCAGCCTATGCTCAATAAATGTAAATCCAATAATTATTTACAAGAAAACATTGTTAATGTGAAATTTACAGACTATCATAATTTTGCACTTACGAACATTTTAGTCGTACGAAGTTTGCATTTTTGACCAGTCCTGGGGGCTGTTTCGGCCCCCAGGACTGGTAAAAAATGTCATAAGCACTATTTCCCCAGTTACAGCCACAAATGGGCTTATGGGATTTTGCGATCAGTGTAGATCCAAGTTTGCACTGTTCGCTATTCCATCAATGAGTTGGTTGGTTGGTTTGGAGCAGGCGAAATGTTAGTTTAATGGTGGGATTCATCCGTGTCAGAATCCCGATATCCCTGGTTTGGCCCACGGGTACATTTTTGGCTTTCTTGCTATTTAAGAGTTGAATCCGGTTATGCCCATTATATAAGTAGTAAGATTATTACTAATCATATTACTTTTAGGGAGTGGGACTAAGTGACTGGTATGGAGAGGACCTGGCACCAGGTCAGCTTATTCTAATTTCAGGGCTGATACATACATTTTCTGTAAATATTCAGTTCTGATTTGGGGATTTACCACCATCACACCAGTAGCCTATTTCATCAACATTGCAAAGTATACTTTACTAGCAAAGTATACTTTGAGGGAGTAATTATTTATTTTTCCTGAAATGCATTATTTCATATAGAACTAACAAATGCATATATTTCATGATTAAAAGTATGCAGAATTATTATACTGAATTTATTACATTATCACAGCCAAATTGGCTGTGATAATGTAATAAATTCAGTATAATAAAAATTAATAAATTTATCATGAAATTGAAAATTTCTCCCTCAAAGTATACTTTGCTACTAAAGTATACTTTGCAATGTTGATGAAATAGGCTACGGGTTACATATGGGATTCGACCCGTTAACTCATTCTAACATGACCGTAGCTGTTGACAGGCTGTTAAGCACCATTAAATCAAATCAAATTCATCAATGAAACACCCATCAGGTTTCCAACAAGCAACATAGATCGTTATCAGGCTATTGGAGTGTGCTATGTGATCAGTAGCCGATTTCACCAAAATTGCAAAGTATACTTGTCTTGTACACTTTGAGGGAGACATTTTCAATTTAAGAATAAATTTATTAGTTTTTATTATACTGAATTTCTACATTAGCACAGCCATTTTGGCTGTGATAATGTAATAAATTCAGTATAATATTTCTGCATGCTGTTAATCAATATATGCAGTTGTTAGTTCTATATGAAATATAGCATATCGGGGAAAAATAAATGAATTCTCCCCCAAAGTATATTTAACTAGATAGGAATGCTTATGTGAAATAGGCTACAGGTGATACACTGGTCACAAATCCCACAAGCCCCATTTCTCCAGTCATGGCCACATATGCAGTTGTGGCCTGATATGAAAACATATTTGATGCCATATTTGACAGGACACAACAGAAGGGAGGGAGGGGCTCATTGCCGTATTGGCTGATGTAGCTAGTAATTATCAAGTAGAATCCTGCCAACTAATACAACTGATTCAAATGTTATCCTTAGAATGTGGGAAATAAAAATTGTTGTCTGCTGTTGTTTTATATTTTGTCTTCTTTCTCAATAAAAACATGGTTTGACAGCACTTCCGAATCATTTCCGTTGGTCAAATGATTGTCAAAGCATGCTTTTGATGAGAAAAATGGAATATAAAAAGTAAACAGCAGACAACAAACATAATTCAGCATTTTAATGGTTAAAACACATCACAAATGTTTTGCTGATCCATTAGCTGACGGTATAAATCGTGATCATACAGTGTGGATGTGCATGCTGATCGGCAGTTATCCTGGTGCGCCTATCACAGGCGGGATCTACAACCTACAATAACAACAACAACAACAACAATAACTGGCTGTACAGGTGATATGTTGCTGTGACTGGAGAAAGAAGATTATGGCATGTGTGGCCGAATTAACTTCTATACTGCTAGTTTGAAACATCAATGATGGTTGTTTCATTGACTGAATGGCAAAAAGTGCAGACTGGTATTAAGACTGCGCGAATGCAAAGGCTGATCTGGGTTTACTCTGGTCGGATATGTCACAAGCCCCATATCTCCAATCACAGCCACATATTCACTATTGTTTTGTTGAATCGCATGCAGCTGGCAGTTGTATTGAATTTCTATATAATTGTCAAAATGTGATGAAAATTTCACACAGAAAATGTGGCATTTAATGCATTTGTTTGGTTGTTTTTATCTACGTTTAATACGATGTTACAAATATATGCGACTCACCCTGGCAGAAGGGAGCTTCTACATTTCTATGACATATCATTGTCAGTAACCATAGCAACCACTTAAAATCACATAGATTTACAGTAATCTTAAATAAGTCTCTCACATTTACCCATTTTTTCAATGCAAACATTCATTTTGTGAACTTGAACTTTGCACATGAATGTAGAACAGAATCAGCTTATGCATCTGCACTGTCTGGTCAACATGTGCACTAATCGCTGTTCAGTCGATGAAACAAATGTCGTGCTGCTAACAAACAGTATAAATCCATATCAGACTGTAGGAGCTGTCTGGAAGACCTGGGGACTGTTTCACTAAACTTTGTACGACTAAAATGTTCGTAAGTGCACATTTAGGATCGTCTGGTAATTTCAATTTATGGATTTACATTTATGAGCATAGGCTGCATATGCAGCCTATGCTCAATAAATATAAATCCAATAATTGTTTACAAGAAAACAATGTTACTGTAAAATTTACAGACTATTATAATTTTGCACTTACAAACTTTTTAGTCATACAAAGTTTAGTGAAACGGCCCCCAGGGGCTTGGCTGGCCACACAGATCACAAGCCCCAGTTCTCCAGTCACAGCCACATACATGTATGTTATTGCAACTACGTGTGTGCACATTTGGATGGATATGTAAGAGGATCACATAGTGAATTATATCAGGGTAATGTATTTATTGGCAATTTGCACAAATCAATAGTGTTTATATCTTCATATACATGTAATTGCTTCTACACATGTAACAGAATAGTTAATACTATCATGTGCAACACAGTTTATACGGGAAATGACTTTGTATGTTATGTTGACAAGCAACTTTATTAAGTGCAATACTGCTACAAGATTGTATAGCTTGTATATATTGGTGCAGAACTATTTACAATGAGATATGTGACCAGAGTATGGGTTACAAATACGTTGAGGCTTGGGCCAGACGAAATAAATAGTAGATTCTAACCCAAATGTTACAGAACAATGAAACCCACTTGTGGAAAGCTAACTTCTTGATTACAATACTTTGTACTTTTAAATGAACTTTTAAATTCCTGGGGCCCGTTTCACTAAACTTTGTAAGACTAAAATGTTCGTAAGTGCAAATTTAGGATTGTCTGTAAATTTCAATTGATGGATTTACATTTATTGAGCATAGGCTGCATATGCAGCCTATGCTCAATAAACGTAAATCAAATAATTGAATACAAGAAAACATGTGAAATTTACAGATTATCATAATTTTGCACTTACAAACACTTTAGTTGTACAAAGTTTAGTGAAACAGGCCCCTGACATCTTGTCATACTGCACGGGCTGGATCTACACTGGTCACCAAGGCCATACGTCTTGTTTCTCCGGTCACAGCCATACCTAGTCTAAGTGGTACTAAAAGGTGAACAAGTCACTTCCTAGTATATAGTATGTCTATTTCATGTCAGACCACCCAGTAGTAATAACATTTACATTTTTATGGCCCCCCCCCCCCCCCCCCCCCCCCCCCCCCCCCCCCCCCCCCCCCCCCCCCCCCCCAGGCCACAGGTTGAAGTAACGGACCGAGGTCTATAAATACATTAAATATGCCTAAATGCATCCATAAATGAAAGAAAAAAAATAAGCTAAAAAAAATTGTGTTGCTCCCTCTATAACACTTATGTAGAAGTGTTATAGAGGGAGCAACAACATTTTTTTAAGCTTATTTTTTTTTTCATTTATGGATGTTTTTAGGCATATTTAATTTATTTATAGACCTCGGTCCGTTACTTCAACCTGTGCCGGAGGCATATAGTGTGTGAACTGTGGGTCCGTGTGTCCAGCACATTAAGAAGTTCGCCAGAGTTTCTCAATTATGTCATGACTTCTATATCCCTTGAATGATTGCTTAAATATTTCAGCACAGCATATCTGTGGACAAGTGCCACACATCCATGCTGCCATTAATATGACCTTCACAACTTTGAACTTTTTCACACATTAAGAAGTTTGCTGGAGTTTTTCATTTCTGTCATAACTTCTATATCCCTTGAAGGATTATTTCACTATTTCAACACAGCATACATGTGGACAAATGCCACACATCCATACTGCCCTTTATACGACCTTGACAACTTTGAACTTTTTCACACATTAAGAACTTTGTCAATTCTGTCATATCTTCTATATCCCTTGAAGGATCACTATAATATGTCAATACATCATACTAGTCAGTAGTGCACAAATACTACACATCCATGCTGTCCTTAATATGACCTTGACCTTCGCAACTTTGAACTTTTGCTCACATTAAATTTATTATTTACTTTGCCACAGTTTCTTCAATCTGCCACCGGGGTCATTCGTGTGCCAACAGGCCACATTTTCTTGTTTATTTGGGTGATTTGACATGTAATGACACTAGGTAAATATTATTATAAAATGTTTTTAGGTTTTTTAGCTATCTTCATTTGATAACCTGTGTTAATATGCCTTTTGTCTTGACCAACACATACAAACTTCATGAATACATGCGTACGTACGTCAGTAACACCTTTCATTTTTCAATAACTTATGAACCACTTCACCGATTTTGATATTTGGCCACAATGCGTGTCTTGAGATTGTCCTTTGTTTGACATATGACCCACGTCCGACAGCCCAATGTCACTGAGGACTTATGTTCACCTTGTGTGTTTGGCAAATGTGTTCAAGCTCTTTTTGTTTATTCAATAACTTGTTTTCTTATCAAGGCTGCTATCGAGTGGTATGTGTGCTGCTATCGAGTGGTATGTGTGCTGCTATCGAGTGGTATGTGTGCTGCTATCGAGGGGATTAGCTTAGTGATAATGATGCCGTTGTTAAATTTGCTTTTTTTTTTTAAGTTTTAGTTTTTGAGATGTGTTACTGGTTTCTTTTTCCGTGGAGTTATCCCCCCTTGCATACTGGCTACACCTCGATGGGCGTATATTGTGACCTTCTGCACTCTTGTTGGCACTTTTTTTAGTAGAAAAGGAAAATATTTTACGAGAAATCTGTATTGTACATGTACAATGTAGTAGCACATACTGCAGATCCAGATGAGCCAGCTCCTTCCGAGCCAACTGATGTTTACATGTACAAATGTTGGCTTTATTATTGAAATGGTTTACCGATAATACATGTTAACTCTGCATGCTAGCGGCGAAAATATCCGCCAAACGAATTACGAGTATATGTTTTATTTCTCTCTGTAAATATGTCTTGAAATTTCATTAGAATCGTGTCCAGAGGACACAATTTTAATGAAATTCAAAGACATATTCATGACATTTATAAGGAGAAATAAAAGAAAATATAATGAATTGTCATCTGCTATTTTTGAACTATTTATAGCCCACAAATTTCCCAGCATGCAAAGAGTTGAATACAAAGACAGTACTTGGTTTATGTCACCCATACAATATAAATAATGATTGTTTCACATCATTTTAATGAGGTCCGTCTGGTTGTATACAGATAGGTCAATCATTCAGCCTATGCTCAATAAATGTAAATCCAATAATTGTTTACAATAAAATATTGTTAATGTGAAATTTACAGAAGAATTTTGTACTTGCGAACATTAGTAACAAAGAATGTATGTTCAGACTGCTTGGACTGATCTAGGGATACACATGTTGTAATGTCCCTTTAGTCAGCTGGCGCCTGTGTAAATGCTATTTATTATTATCTATACTGTATGCCTAATATATGGCATTGTGTTTTTATTCCCTCACACCATCGGCATGGTGGTAGGATGGTATAATATACTGTTTTAAACATGTAGAAAACAAAAGTGTAGTCACCATTTAGTCACTTTGTTTTCAACAATAAAGTGACTGAACAGCGACTACACTTTTTGATATTTCTACATGTCCGAAAGTATGTATACGATCCAATCACTATACTGATGGCCTGTGCATTATACATGTTAGTATACATGTATTCTCAAGAGTTAACTGTGCACATGTAATTGAACTAAATTTGAAAGGAATATATGTTTGTAAATGGGTTTGTTCTGTGTTTTATCAATTCCCACCATATCGCTCATTCTCCACTTGCATAATACTATACTCAAGGCGTCACATGAATCAATATCCTATGAAGTGTTATGTTAAACATATAATGGTGTCTGGGGGGGGGGGGGGGGGGGGGCGATATGCCACTCATGGCGTATGTATATAAAATTTGATTTAGTGCTGCTAAATAAACATGGAATAAATATCGGTCCGCACTACTCCGTGATAAGACTTCAAAGAAATGACGGAACAACAAATCTTGGTGTTGTATAACCTGACGTCACGGAGTGTAGTTTTAACCAAATATCAACACTACAGACATCTATCTGAATATCAGACAAGCCATGTGATTTTGTACCTAAGAAAATGTGCAATGTCATGAAAATATATTTACTGGTAAAGTCTAAAGTTGATGAAATGTTCAGAGCAAATGCGGAATAGAATTCAGTTGCTGTAAATATTTTTTCGTGACAAATCGCACACCTTCATGGGTACAAAATCTCAATGGCTTGTCTTATATGTGACTGGAGAAGTGGGGCTTATGGGATTTGTAACCAGGGTATCTCCCGATCAACAGATCAGGATTATCCTGATTTCAGGGCTGAATACATAGTTTTTTTATTGGAAATATTCAGTTCTGATTTTGGGATTCACCCCCTCCCCCCATTTGTACATGTACTTGTACAGGTAATATATGGGATTTAGTACTAAACCCATTGACCCGGCCTTAAATGACCTTAGCTGTTGATAGGCCGTTACTCCCCAATAAACAAACAAACAAAATCTCCCGATCAAACGGCACACTCGTGTAGCATAACGATCTATGTCAGGAGGAGCATGACAGATGCTTCATTGATGGAATGTCGAACAGTGCAGATCCTGATCAGACTACGGATGCACAGGCTGATCTGGATCTACACTGGTTGCAAAACACACAAGCCACATTTGATTCCTCCAGTCATAGCCGCATATTTGCAAATGGTCCCAGGTCAGCCATCTATATCTAAACCGTTTCTTCCAATTAATGAGACACCAGTAATCATTGAGAACATGGAATTACAGTAGAACCTCTCTAAACCAGACACGCAGACAGCCTGTGTATCCATACTTTTATGGGTTTCATTGGTGTATATTTATGATGATAATGGCTGTTCAAGTTCTCAAAGCATTCTTTGGCATAGTCATATGTCTGATATACAGTTGAACATCTCTAAACTGGACACCCTGGGGACCTCCCAGGGTGTCCAGTTTAGAGAGGTTCCACTGTATATTTACTTGGCCGTGAAAGGTTGATGAAAGCAGGTAGGGCATGTTGCTTCATTATCAAGGTTCTGCCTGTTATTATCTGCCTGCATATCTGTGGCGAGAAATGTGTTCCGTATTTCCGGAGGCTACTACATTCTACGAATCTTGCACTGAATCGTGTTCTAGGCTGCTCTAATGACCCTTACTGAACAGACATAAACCCCAATCAATCAATCAATCAAATCCATTGCAATAGCACAAGTCCATGTGTTGTATGAATAAACCCGGTGTATAAAATTTTTCTCTCCCCAATATTTTTAATATTCCCCATCTCGCCTACCTGCTGTTGTTTAGTGATGTGGATGAACCAGAAACAGAAAGGTTTCTGGATAAACCAATCGTTTTGACACATACAGTGAGGGAACTGGGAGCCGTTTCACTAAACTTTGTATGACTAAAATATTCGTAAGTGCAAATTTAGGATCGTCTGGAAATTTCAATTGATGGATTTACATTTATTGAGCATAATATGCAGCCTATGCTCAATAAAAGTTTAGTGAAACAGGCCCGACATCTACACTGGTCACAAAGGCCACAAGTCCTGTTTCTCCGGTCACAGCCATACCTGTGGGTAATATATGGGTTACATGTATTACTAAACCCATTGACCCGGCCTTAAATGACCTTAGCTGTTGATAGGCCATTAAACCCCAACAAACAAAACAAGTGGGTGGTGGTCGGGCGAATGAGACTGCGTAAATTAAACGGTATGGGTTCCTCTTTATAGGAATCACGATTTGCCTGGTTTGGCCCTCGGGTACATTTTTATCTTTGGCATGTATGCCTATGCTCAATAAATGTAAATCCAGTAATTGTTTACAAGAAAACATTGTTAATGTCAAATTTACAGATTTAATTTAATTTTGCACTGACAAACATTTAAGTTGTACAAAGTTTAGTGAAACGGCCCCCCTGGATGGCAGCGGTGGCTGTGTTCCCTAGGTCCCCCAGTGTGGGTTGTCTTGCCGTGGGGGTGGAATGTAATCGTCAACACTGGCATAGACAATTGTCAGAGGCTATTTTGTTAAGTTCATAACTTTTATTTACATCTCTCAAAACAAAACTATTGCATTTGCCATTAAAGAACTGTATGATCTGGATATCTCCTCATTTAATACAGTCCAATCAGTATTTATTTACTACTTAATGGCGTTAAATAGTCTGTTAACTGATAGTCATTTTAGGCCAGGTCAACAGGTTGCCTAATCGGACCTACACCATACAACCACATCAAAAACATGCACCATTACTGGGTATGTGGTTAAGACAACAACAAGGACAGGTTTGAAATATAATTGTGTGATTCCATAATAATTCATTAAATGCACACTGGACACCACATATCTCAAAGTCTATGTGAATGCGACATATATGTAGCATATACCAGAATTACTGGTAACCTACATTTGTGACAAAGTCTGAAATGTTGGCTTATGACCTTTCACACTAGCAGTCTGATCAGGGTATGTACTTCAAAAACTGTGATCAAGTGTCAACAATTTGAACATGAAATGTGGCTGCGACTGGAAATAGAGAATAGTAGGTTAGTGCCGTGAATGGGAAAAAATATCAGGCAAGGCTCAGGAAACGGGATGGGCGAGGCTCTGCCGAGCACATCCCGTTTCCGTGCCGCGCCAGATATTTTTTCCCATTCACGGCACTAACCTACTATTCTATTTATCCCGTCAACACCTACAAATGGTTGTAAAATTCAAAAATTGTATTGACTGGATATCAAAAATGTTTCACGGCACCGTGTTTTCACGGCACATACGCACTATGTTGACGGGATAAAATGGCATTTGTGACCAGCGTAGCCTGATAATGATCTATGATGCTTTTTAGAACAATGGTGGTGTCCCGTTGATGAATTCAATTTGATTTGATTTATTGGTATTTTATTGGTCATTTAAGGCCAGGCCAACGTGTTCTATTCTGTATTTAATCTGCTGCATTGGGGACAAAATCCCAAAATATCCCCTAAAGGTAATATGATTAGGAATAATCATATTACTCATATAAGGGGTATAACCATATTCAACTCTCACATACAAGAATGCCAAATACGTACCGAGAGCCAAACTACGTATCCATTCTGGATTTTGGTCCGATCGTTAAATTAACCATCGCATGCTCCCAGCTAACCACCACTCGTTCATGGAATAGTGAACAGTGCAGATCCTGATCAGCGCCCGGTTGCTCAAAGTTCTGTTAGCTTAACAGACTGTTAAATCCTTAGCATCTGTTAAGCTAACAGAGGTTTTGAGCTACAGGGCCCAGACTGTGTGGATTCACAGGCTGATCTGGATCTACACTGGTCGTAAAACGCGTAAGCCTCATTTATCCAGTCACAGCCATAAATGTGAATGAATCAATTGATACTTTGCTCACAACACAGAAATCATTAATAAAACATGTATATAAACAAGCAGCTTACAATTGTACCACTTGAGGTAAATGATTGTTACCAGCAATGCCATTTGAATATCAATTGAACAAATGGGCCATTGGCTGAGAAAAAGGTACCTTAACCCTTCCTACGCTGTTGACAGAAACTGTTGTCTGCTGTTTTTCATTTTTGCTTTATTTCTTAACAAAAAACTGGTTTTGACAGCACATGAGAATCATCTCCAGTGGAGATGATTCTCATGTGCTGTCAAAACCAGGTTTTTGTCGAGAAATATTGAAAATAAAACATTTCCAGCAGACGAAAGCATTTAATTCAGCGTTGTAAGGGTCAACCCTTTCACCCCTAAATACCGTAACTGAAATGGATTTTCACATGTTAATTTTCCGACCAATCCAATTGTCACAAAACGATGTTAAGACCAGTCCATTTATGAAAAGAAGGGTGTTTCTTGCCTAAAAAATATGAAAATCACTGGCAAAACATGCAGATCCTGATTGAGACGGCTCGTCACAAGCCGACCCATCTGGATCTACACTGTTAGCAAACACCACTATAGAGGTCTGTAAGTGTTGAAAGGGTTAAGATGTTTACAACAATTGGATATATTGGTCCTTGTGCATTTCACTCAGTAAGGCCTGAATATAATTGTTTTCCTGATGGTAGTTAGCCTACTTCAGTAACTTGATGGCAAACAGTGTAGGCCCAGATCAGACTGCGCAGATGCGCAGGCTGATCTTGGGCTACGCTGGATCTAAATGTTGTACGGTCACTTTTCTCAGCTGACAGCCCAACAAATATTTCATCATTGTGTGATGATATTAAAGGTATATATACCTGTGATCATTCAGCACTATGATATATAAATTTGAGTAAATTTTCTAACAAAACAACGATTGTGTATAAGATAAAGAATACAAAATAGGCTTTGAAAATATGTCGACTACAAAATTAAACAAGTTCATCCCCTCGCTGGCAGCCTGGATAATCGATCGCCCACGAATGTCAATACCACCAAGGAGGAAGCTATTGATGAAGTTAGGTAATGATCCAACGGATTAGGAGATATTCAACATTAAGATGTGCATCCCAAGTTGTTGACACAAAGGTCAAGGTCACCTAAATGACACTGGGTGGATAGCCATCAATGTGAGGAAGGTATTGAAGTTTGGTAATGGACTAATGGATAAAGAGATATTCAACATTTGGATATACAGTAGGTCCAAAATTGTCGTCATGAAGTTCAAGGTTAAGGCCACTCGAATGACACTGATGTGATGAAGCTATTGATGAATATTGGTAATGATCCAGCTAATGGATTAGGGGATATTTAACATATGGACATGCGTCCAAAATTGTTGACGCCACCATCGACGCCTACAGCACAATTGAGATTAACGTGGGTGAGACAAAAATGAACACAAGGTGTAAGATCACGTGGTACTAACAACAACAACAAGTACCGATTCAAAGTACGTATTCTTTTATAGTGTCCTTATTATGTAATGGATTTTGATGTAATATGGTGCATCTAACGCGTCTTGTTAAGCTGCATTTGGTGGTCTCCGACACGGAAATCAATTTTTTGCAAAAACGACAAGTCTGTGCCAAACTCCCTAGACCACCAAATGCAGCTCATGAAGACGCGTTTGCTGCGCCATATTTCAAATAATACTTACTTTGGAGTGGGCGACGTTGTTGTGCACCTTGCATCATGCACCTTGGAACAAGTCCTCAGTGACCTTCATCTTGGGTGTTAAAACATGGGATGAATACGAAAAATAGGCACCATCCCTAGACGAACATTGTGGCAAAATAGTATTAAAATTGGTGACGTGGTTATTAACCCTTACTACGCTGAATTAAATGTTGTCGTCTGCTGGAAATGTTTTATTTTCAATATTTCTCAACAAAAACCTGGTTTTGACAGCACATGAGAATCGTCTCCAGTGGAGACGATTCTCATGTGCTGTCAAAACCAGTTTTTTGTTAAGAATTAAAGCAAAAATGAAAAACAGCAGACGGCAATTTCCGTCAACAGCGTAGGAAGGGTTAAGAAATGACAGGTGCTACTAACGTACGTACGAGCATGCATACTGATGATGTACATGCACTTATGCTATTCCCTCTTGCCTATCAGCGAAGGTATAATAAATCATTTTATTTATTGGTGCTTAACGGCCTATCAACAGCCAAGGACATTTAGAGTCGGGCCACCTGGTTCGATCCGACATTTAATCCGCTGCACTGGGAGGAAAATCCTAAAATCAGAACGGAATATTTACAAGGTCCGAGTCGGGCCATAGCCAGTCTGCACCTGTATTCCCAGAACCTACACATTCAATGCTAATATACAATATCCTGATCTGATACCAGGAGTCCTTATTGAATATATTGAACACAGTTCTGGTAGATAAAGTCTATGTAAGGTCAGGAAAATGTCTGTGTTTCCGGTTGGATGATTAACGGTCAATTTTTCAATATGTATCGCGCAATAACATGCAGAACACATCACCAGAAATCATTTTATCCCGTCAACACAGTGCGTATGTGCCGTGAAACACGGTGCTGTGAAACATTTTTGATATCCTGTCAATACAACCTAATCACTGCGTATGAATATGTTCGGTGACTGGGGTTATTTTTTGTTGCATTTATAGGTGTTGACGGGATAAATAGAATAGTAGGTTAGTGCCATGAATGGTAAAAATATCTGGCGCGGCACGGAAATGGGATGTGCTTGGCAGAGCCTCGCCCATCCCGTTTCCTGAGCGTTGCCAGATATTTTTTGCCATTCACGGCACTAACCTACTATTCTCTATATATCGGGTTTATGCGTATGTACATGTAAGCAAAATAATCCATTTCAACAGTATGTAAAATGGTAAGTTTTCCCCTAAGAAATAACAACTGCAAAGTCACTCACTGATGTGACAAAGTTATAAATGTGAGGCAAATGAATCTGCTACTTTTAGTCAAGTAATCTGATATGTGTAGTTTACAAACTGAGATATTCTACAGAACATATTCGATAAGGAACCGGACAATAATTGTTTACTTAGTCACATGGCCAGCCTATCAGTAGCCTATTTCACCAACATTACAAAGTATACTATCTAGCAAAGTATACTTTGAGGGAGAAATTTTCAATTTAAGGATAAATTTATTAATTTTTATTATACTGAATTCATTACATTTTGGCTGTGATAATGTAATAAATTCAGTATAATAATTTTGAATACTTTTAGTCATCAAATACATGCAGTCGTTATTTACAATAAAAAAAATATATATTCAGCCCTGAAATCAGAATAATCCTGATCCGATTCCAGGTCCTCGCCACACGAGAATCACTTGCCCCCCCCCCCACCTCCCAAAAGCAGTAGGATCAGTAATAATCTTACTACTTTTATAATGGGCAATAACCCAATTCAACTCCAAGGTAACAAAAGATCCAAAGATAAAAACGTACCTGAGGGCCAAACCAGGCAAATCATGATTCCTATAAGGAGGAACCCCTACCGTTAATTTACGCCATCACGTCGCCCGACCAACCACCCACGGTTCCCGACTGGCCATTTTATATTCTCGGGTCACCAGAAACACAGGTATTTCCTAGCCTAATACAAGTACATTGTACATGTAAATGGTGATATTGTATTGATGAAAATGATCTGATAGACTATATACACGTACATATAAATGAATGGTTAACACTATTTACAAGAATATGTGATATGGCACAACAACAAAAATCATTGAGTTTGTGACCAGTATATGTGTAGTCTGATCAGGAGCTACATATTTTGCTATCGAGTTGCAGAAAAAATTCCTGATACACTAAAAAAAAACATTAGTTCCATAGCAGGCTGCAGAAGTGTGCTACGAGTTTCAGGGCCAACAACAGCTGTGACATCAGAGTATAAATTGTGACATCAGAGTACATGTAGATAATACAGTCACACAACGATTCGGCAGTGGCACCTCAAATGTCTAGCTATTCACCTTTAGTTACACAACTCGAAAATATGTTCAAAGAACAATGGTGCTCCTCTCTGTTTGATCAGATTGGTTTAACCTTTAGAATGCTGGAGACGAAAAGTGTTGTCTGCTATTGATTAATAGTTTGCCTTTTTTCTCAATAAAAACATGGTTTGATAGCACTTTAGAATCATTTCCATTGGAAATGATTCTAAAGTGCTGTCAAAATATGTTTTTTATGAGAAAAATGGAACATAAAAAATAAACAGCAGACGACACAATATAATTCTGACAGCAGTGTAAGGGTTAAGCACAATCTAGAGATTTGTGTTCAAGTTCATGCATTTGGAATGGCTGAAACTCAGCACAGCTCAGTTTCAACCAATCCAAGTTGCTAATTTCTAGGAAAATGGAGTGCCTTTCCAGATTGTCAAGCGCCCCAGACAAACATTGAATGCCATTGTGTCTTATGGAGTATCCATACCAGTGTCTTAGCCTGATAACAAACATATGGCTGTGACTGGAGAAATGGGACTTATGGGATTTGTGACCAGTGCAACTCCTGTAGCCTATTTCACCAAAATTGCAAAGTATACTTATCTAGCAAACTATACTTTGAGGGAGAAATTTTCAATTTAAGGATAAATTTATTTTTTATTATACTGAATGTATTACATTATCACAGCCATTTTGGCTGTGATAATGTAATAAATTCAGTATAATAATTCTGCATACTTTTAATCATCAAATATATGCAGTCGTTAGTTTTATATGAAATAATACATTTCGGAAAAAATAAATGATTACTCCCTCAAAGTATACTTTGCTAGAAAAGTAGACTGCAATTTTGATTAAATAGCACATGCCTGTAGCCTTATGATGATCATTATCTCTTGTTACACGCATGATGGGTGTTTCATTGATGGAATGGCGAACAGTGCAGATCTTGATCAGACTACGTATACAAAGACTGATCTGCATCTACACTGGTCACAAAACCCATAAGCCCCATTTCTCAAGTCACAGCCACACTTACAAGCAAACTTAGAGAACAGGCAAAACAATGACAACAGCTAGTCATACAGGGGCCCATTTCACTAAACTTTGTACGACTAAAATGTTCGTCAGTGCAAATTTAGGGTCGTCTGGAAATTTCAATTGATGGATTTACATGTATTGAGCATAGGCTGCATATGCAACATATGCTCAATACATGTAAATCCAATAATTGTTTACAAGAAAAAGTGTTAATGTGACAATTACAATTTTGCACTTACGAACATTTTAGTCGTACAAAGTTTAATGAAACGGCCCCCTGGTTTCCAAGTCTCATCTGATACACAGGCACACTCAACAGCCTGATTGCAATCTGCACTGTTTGTTAGAAACATAATGGCTGTTTCACCGACTAACTGACAAACAGTGCAGAGCCTGATAAGACTGTCCAGATACACAGGTGGATCTGGATCTACACTGGTCGCAAAGGACAGAAATCACATTTAACCCTTTCAACACTACATACCTATCATAATGCTTGTAAACAGTGTAGATCCACATGATCTGGCTTTTAACGAGCCGTCTCATCAGGATTTGCACCATTTTCAGTTATTTTCTGATTTCTAAAAACAATACCATTTTCTGACTTTTAAAAACATGCGAGTGTTCATTCCAGTTACTCAGGTATGACAGGGTTAACCAGTCACAGCAACAAATCAGGGGCCTCTTTCACTAAACTTTGTACGACTAAAATGTTCGTAAGCGCCAAATAGATTATGTAAATTTCACATTAACAATGTGTTCTTGTAAACGATTATTGTATTTACATTTATTGAGCATAGGCTGCATATGCAGCCTATGCTCAATATATGTAAATCCATAAATTGAAATTTGCAGGCTATCCTAAATTTGCACTTAGGAACATTTTAGTTGTACAAAGTTTAGTGAAATGGCCCCCAGGCTGATACACAATGCCTCTGAAATGGAATAGTCTCAAATCTGAGCATTACACACCGTCATGGTCTATTTCTTCTTGGGTGTCTTTTTCGATTTCTTTTCTTTATCGCTTCCTAACTTTGCCTTATTGAGAACTTTCTTCCTGACAAGGTGAAGCTGACCAGCGCTAATCCTTTCTTCTTCCCATTCCTGCAACTTGTGTTCATATTCTGCGCGCGAGATTACGAACATCTCATCGTACACCTGAAATTTTATCTGTCACATGACAACCATAGGCGGGCGGTAATGTAACAGGATGGTCGTAATGTACCATTTAAACATGCGGAGATAAAGAAACAACAAGAAACTAGCCCAGCACACAAGTACCCCCGGTGGCAGATTGGAGAAACTCTGACAAACTTCTTAACCGGACCCACGGGCACACACACAGAAACACACACGGACAGACACACAGTCCAAACACTATATGCCTCCCAGCTCTACCGGGACCAGGTGCATAGCAAGTGAGCAGAGGTTCACGTATAACACCGTACAGTGCATATATACAGTGGGGTCAGCGTGTAAGTGCACACACGAACGAACACGACAGATTGGTTCCAACCTGTCGTGTTCGTTCGTGTGTGCCCTTACATGCTGACCCCACTGTATACCTTACATTAAACACATTACATGAAACGTAAAGTTTATGTGTTATGGACAGACAGATGAACGAGACGGACGGACGTTCTAAAAAATCATGTTTATGCACCTACGAGCCCCATAACACGCCCCTGAGGACTACGGAATAAATCACATAAACCCATGTTTAGGTTGCTAATGTAACTAACTCCATCCCTTACCAAGTCTATCTCTATGGGGCTAGCCACATTTCTCAAACATGTTGGTGTGGAAGAATGGACAGATGAACGAACGGATAGCAGAAAGGAAAGAAACAAGATGGCCGCGGCCCGCAGGCCATGCCCGCCGCGGCTTTGATAGTATACCAACAAACTTTAACCAAAAACTGTAACCCGGACGCACGTAAATACAGCCGTAAGCCAATGTGCCGACTATATCGCGCTGTCCGCAAGCGGGAGAAACAACAAGAATTCCGCCACGGAAGCGGTATCGCGCCTGCCGAGGCATTTGACCGTGAACATTACAAGTAAATAAATGACCTTGACCTTGAGAATTTGGATGCGAGGGTGTGCGTAATGAAGCATCATCCCTAGACAAACAATGATGTGAAATATTATCAAAGTCTGGCAAGGGGTTAGAGATATTGTGAAAAAACAATAACTTTTAACGCATTTCTGTTACAAAACCGGTGAACATTACAAGTAAATAAATGACCTTGACCTTGATAATTTGGATGTGGGGGTGTGCGTAATGAAGCATCATCCCTAGACAAACATTGATGTGAAATATTATCAATGTCTGGCAAGGGGTTAAAGAGATATTGTGAAAAAACAATAACTTTTAACGCATTTCTGTTACAAAACCGCTGAACATTAAAAGTAAATAAATGACCTTGACCTTCAGAATTTGGATGTGGGGGGGTGCGTAATGAAGCATCATCCCTAGACAAACATTGATGTGAAATATTATCAAAGTCTGGCAAGGGGTTAAAGAGATATTGTGAAAAAAAAATAACTTTAACGCATTTGCCTTACAAAAAAACGGACGACGCGGACGAGGACGACGGAAAAAGCGCCGACTATAGTCGCGCCTCTGCTAAAGCAGGCGCGACAAAAACCATAAAGGCACTAGAAAGGAAACAAAACATTAATACCCCATCCAATCTTAGACCATAAAACAGTTGTTTGGTTGTCAGGAAATTATACATGTTTATGTAGGTAGTAAATATAATTATACCACCAGCTCGGCTTGTGCACTATTGATTTTCAACACCAAACCGACATATTTTAAGTGCCTTGGGCAGATGTGACGGCAGATATAGGGAAAATCTTGAAGAATTACCTGTTTATCTTCTGTGGTCATATTTTTCCATTCGCCTGCCGCTAACTTAAACAAAACCTACAATATATACATATATATGGCTGTGACATTAGAAATGGGGCTTATAGGTTTTACGACCAGTGTAGATCCATATCAGCCTATGCATCCGCACAGTCTGATCAAGATATGCACTGGTCACCATTCCATCAATGCAATGCCTTCTGTCCAGCAATATAGATCATTAACAGGCTACATGAGTGAGCTAGTAGAAAAGTAGCTACACTGCTCACAAATCATATAAGCCCCATTTCTCCAGTCACAGCCACATATATGTTAGAATACAGAGCGATACGTGTTTGCTTACAACAATCTTGTCCATGCCTGACATAATAAATTATGAGAAAAACCATGTGATTTTGTACACAAGAAGAAACATATTTGATATCCTGTCAATACGACCTAATCACAATTCATACGCGTCATTCGTGTTGGTGACTACTTTTGCCAGTATACTTCTTGAGTTGACTGAATACTCTGAAGGAAATGGAACTGTTTACAGTGTGAGGGTTAAATTGGGCAAATACAAACGATATCGCCGAAAATACACTTAAGTTCATGCCATTTTCTGGATGCCAAATCAATTTCTATTAAGACCCTCAATTTCCAATTGTGTTTGCTCTACCCATTCCGTGCGTCATTCAGTGAGTGAGTGAGTGAATAGGGTTTAACGTCCGCTTTTCTGACATAGAGGTACAAGCCTCAGGGAGTCTACACGCAGACGGGTCAACGGGGTCGTGTCCCGTATCCACCTGTCCGAGGGGGGTAAATCCCAACTTCAGAACTCAATATTTACAATCAAAATATATCAGTCCTGAAATTAGAACAACCTGATCTGGTGCCAGGCCCTCGCCACACCAGCATCATTTATCCCATCCCTAAAAGTAATAGGATTAGCGCTAATCTTACTTTTATATATGGGGCATAGCCTGACTCAACTCTCACATACAAAAAATGTACATGAGGGCCAAATCCGGTATAGTGGGTTCCGGAAAGTATGAACCCAATCGTTAAGCCAGTTTAGTCGCCTTTTACGACAAGCAATGGCTACTGCAGCACTATTCTCAGGATCAGTTGATCCCGCCCCGGTGCCTGCACGAGGCTGCGTCATTCAGACATGACTGACTTCATAATTATAAGTAAGTCAATAAGTCTACTACGTCATTTAAAATAAAAATGGCTGCTCCCAGTGTTTCCAGTCAGGTAAGGAAATAAACGAAACAATATAAAGTATCAACAGACCATTCATCTGTTGAACCTGCCTGAAGTACACGCTTTTATGGTTAATTCGGGATGCATGGTCGCAATTATAAATAGGATTAAATTGTAAAGGCTGAAGCTGCCATCTTGTTTTTTTTTCATTTCCATGATTCACAAACGATGAAAAGTACAAAAACAAAATCGTTGTAGATTTTTAACATTTTAAGATTATTCTAGAAATATTTTGATGAGTAAATGTTCTTAAAGTCTAAAACAATTATTGATCAATTTACAGTCATGACTGTTGATTATGGGATTTTACAACCATACTTTATTGAACTATGTTCTGAGCACAAATGAGTGTTTGATGTAATTCGGTTCTAACTTATCTCGCTTTTGAAGGCTAAATTAACTAAAATTAAGTTTATTTAAATGCTGTTTTAGAATGTTGACAGGATAAATAGAATAGTAGGTTAGTGCCGTGAATGGGAAAAAATATCTGGCAAGCCTCGCCCATCCAGTTTCCTAAGCCTCGTCAGATATTTTATCCCATTCACGGCACTAACCTACTATTCTCTATATCTCCTGAAAAATATTTACAATATTTTCCATAAATGACGAAACAGGGCAAATGCGGAATAGAATTTCGTTGACATTTGATGTCATTTACAGAAAATATCAGTTTCTGTAAAATATTTTTCATGAGAAATTGCTACATCGTCTTAGGTACAGCATCGCATGGCTTGTTCCATATGTGGCTTAAATGGGAGAAATTGGGCTTATGCCATCCATTGCCTGTCTAGCTCATGTAGCCGATTTCACCAAAAATTCAAAGTATATTTTAATATCTTGCTTAGTACACTTTGAGGGAAAAATTTTCAATTTAAGGATAAATTTATCAATTTCTATTATATTGAATGTATTACATTATCACAGCCATTTTGGCTGTGATAATGTAATACATTCAGTATAATAATTCTGCATACTTTTAATCATCAAATATATCCGGTCGTTAGTTCTATATGAAATAATGCATTTCGGGAAAAATAAATGATTACTCCCTCAAAGTACACTTTGCTAGATAAGTATGCTTTGTAATTTTGGTGAAATCGGCTAGCGGACAGATCAGCAGTTGTACTGTTTATCATACAACTGATGGGTGTTTCATTGACTGAATGGCGAACAGTGGAGACCCTGATCAGACTACACGGGTGCAGGCTGATCTGGGACTACTCCAGGTGGTTTTTTTTTCCTCTAAAAAATATGAAAATTACTTGCAAAAAGTGCAGATCCTGATGAGATGACTCGCTACGAGCTGGCTCATCTGGATCTACACTGTTTGCAAACACTGCTAAAGAGGGCTGTAGTGTTGAAAAGGTTAACAATATTCAATCAGAATCTGTACCCAATGTTTCAATGGTGGAGAATTAGTGAGTGAGTGAATAGGGTTTAACGTCCGCTTTTCTGACATAGAGGTACAAGCCTCAGGGAGTCTACACGCAGACGGGTCAACGGGGTCGTGTCCCGTATCCACCTGTCCGAGGGGGGTAAAACCCAACTTCAGAACTCAATATTTACAATCAAAATATATATTCAGTCCTGAAATTAGAACAACCTGATCTGGTGCCAGGCCCTCGCCACACCAGCATCATTTATCCCATCCCCTAAAAGTAATAGGATTAGCGCTAATCTTACTTTTATATATGGGGCATAGCCCGACTCAACTCTCACATACAAGAAAGCCAAAAATGTACACGAGGGCCAAATCCGGTATAGTGGGTTCCGGAAAGTATGAACCAATTTGTTAAGCCAGTTTAGTCGCCTTTTACGACAAGCAATGGCTACTGCAGCACTATTCTCAGGATCAGTTGATCCCGCCCCGGTGCCTGCACGGGGCTCTTCAATGGTGGAGAAGCGACTGTTCCACAGTACCAAGATACATGTATAGCTGAGGTAGCAATAACATCATATATCTTTCCAGCAGAGCTGTCAGTAGTCAGTTTATGTCAGGGGCCATCTGACTCCTCTATCTGCATTTTTGGAGTCAGTTGGTCAAATTTAGGAGTCAGAAGTCATATGACACCCAATTTCATCAACAAACTTTGCACTACGGTATTTAATTAACATTTTAAATGATAAACAAATTAGCTTACAAATAATATATTTCAGCATTATAACCCCAAAGAAAATTTTAAATCCAGGAAGAAATGCAAAATTTAAAGTAATTGATTCCGATTCAGAAATGACTCCTTAAACATCAAGTTTAGGAGTCAATTCTTATACATCTGAGTAAATACATTTACATTTAATTACATTTTGGGAGTCATTAGGAGCTCCGAGTTCCAGTTGTGAGACAATTGAAGGGATCAGTGGAAAAAGGGGGCTAACTCTCATGCAGTCAGTCCCTTTTTTTACCACCGACCCTTTCAATTATGAAACATGCAGGATACAAGTCTGTTCATTCAAGATATGACCTCTCGCAACCCCATGAAAATGCTGATCAATGCACAGAATAGTGTAAATCATTTGTATGGCTGTGACTGGACGAATGGGGCGTATGGGTTTTGCGACCAGTGTAGATCCAGATCAGCCTGTGCATTCGCACAGTCTGATCAGGATCTACACTGTTCACCATTCCATCAATGAAGCTCCTGCCATACGTCTGTCAAGCAATATAGATCGATATCAGGCTACACGAGTGTGCTTATTTGATCAGGAGCTACACTGACCACAAATCCCATACGCCCCATTTCTCCAGTCACAGCCACATATATGTTTGAATACAGAGCACTATGTGTTTGCTTACAGCCATCTTGTCCATGCCCGAAAGAGCTGGGTCTATTTTTTTCATAAGCTCTGATTGCACGTCTTTTTGAAACAGGAAAAAAGATGGCATGGGTTTCTTTGGCTTTTCCAGATCCGAACACTCCTGAAAAAATAATAATAAATAAAATAGTCAATAATAAAATGTCTCGCATGTCAAGGTTGTCGGGTTAAATCAATTATTGGAATGCGCTTCTCACCAATGCAGCCGGGTTTTATTGCACTTGGTTATATGTGTCAGCCTCTGGTTGATTTTCACAACCCACAACAGAGGCTGATTTGATGTCAATAGCAACATGAAAGTGTGGTGAAAGTTCATAGGCAACAACAGTCAAAATATTTAAGCAATCCTTCGACTTATATTGAAGTTGTAGCTTGTTAAAGAAACTGTTACAAGCTGTTATACGCAAATGTGACGGACGAACAGTCCAAGCTCTATATTCTGTCGGCCTGAATGGCTGACAGAATATAGCGCTTGGACTGTTCGCACGCATAAACATTCCGAAAAAAAAGTGTTTTCAGAAAACCCTAGTTTCTACCATCATAAGGCAAATAAAAGACAAACCTTTTTCAACTTTCTCTTTATTTTGTCTGCCTTTTTCTTCTGAGCCGCTTCTTGCAATTCAGCCATCTGTTCCTCAGTCAGACCTGCCTTCCAGTCCTGCATTTTCCGCGTGTATTCTTGCATCTCAACAGCTGAATTTTCCTTCAACGACTGCAGGGAAATATAGGAAGTGCTACCACAATAATTATATATATGACACATCATGCGATTTTGTACCTACCGTACTGACCCTATGTTTTTGGACACCCTAAATATTCGGACACCCTTCATTATCACAAAAATAATTATTTTTTGTGTCCCTAAATTTCGGACAGGTGTGAAATGTGGATATTTTTTTAAACGTATGTTTTCGGACAGTAAAAAATCATAATTGGAAACATTTCATCAATATAATTATGGTTATTACTACGGTGACAATAATTACCGAAATCTGCAAGCTTCAGTAGATGATGAATTAACACATTAAGTCCGTGTACCAGTTTTTTGGAAACACAATAAGCGCACATAATGCGTTACGTCTCAGATGTGATGAACCAATGAAAGGTGTTGTCGAGTCCGCATTAGCGATTATATAAATGGTGCAAATGTTTTTTAACTTTAAACTTAAAAATATCACGTCACATAATCATGAAAGGTCCAAATTTCGTTTGATGTCGGCCAGAAACGACATCAGAGAAATTGTAAAGATGCGGCATTCCTTTCATGTCTGAAACTGAAGGCCGACAAGAAGTCGTATAATCATGATAATCGAGAGTGTATATTTAACCCATTCCTTTCGGAAATTGACATAATACACCTTTACGGGTATGAAATATATATTTTTTTATTTCTCAATGAAAGTACATGTTGTGACCACTCATTTGAACCGTCTCGACTAGACGGTTCAAATGGTGGTCGCGACGTATACTTCTGAGCGCATAGAAGGAAAATATTTATGATTTTCCGCAAACATAATAGCGTCTCCTCAGCATGTAACTGGTTATTTTGCCCCTTGATTTTCCCCCGACGTTTGCGGCACAAATCAAACGACGTATTGACCAATCAGTTCAATTTCAAAACATAGCCTAAAGGTCACACAGTTTACAGCCTCGCGCGCTGAATGATGTCATCAGGTGAACTCCTGGCATTTGACACGACTGAGCGTTATCGATTTTTTTTAAGAACATGTATTAAGAACATGTGCGATTTTTCATGAAATATATTTATAGAAAATGTGAAATTTTCTGCAAATGACGTCGAAAGGTGAAATAAATTAATAGTATTCCGCATTTGCTATGAAAATTTTGTCAACTTTCGACGTCATTTAGGGAAAATATTGTAAATCTTGTAAATATTTTTCACGAGATATCGCACATGTTCTTAGCCTCTTAGGTACAAAATTGTAAGGTGTGTCTCATATGTGGCTGTGGCTGGAAAAATGGGGCTTATGGGATTTGTGACCAGTGTAGCTTGTGATCAAATAGCACACTCCTGTAGGCTGATAATGATCTATATTGCTTGAAAAAAGCATGACGGGAGTTTCATTGATATAATTATGAACAGTGCAGATCCTGATCAGAGTGCAGATGCACAGTCTGATCTTGATCTACATTTGTCACAAAATCCACAAGCCCCATTTCTCTAGTCACAGCCACATGTGAATCAAAGATATTTGCAGAGGGTATATACATGTTTTACAGCGCTCCAGATAAGCTTCGTGTCTAAAGCGTACTATACCCCCTGATTTCAAAATCATTGCGTATTTTACTTTTACAAATGAATCATTGATGTTCTTCATTACTACCGGTAAATAGGGAACAAATGATAAAAAAAACTATAACAAATTTAAACATTCACTTATTTGAGTTGCAAAAAGCAAACACTGCAGCTCAACTTAAAGTGAATGTTCAACTTTATGACAGTATTTTCACTACTCAATTTGAAAATCAATGCATAGTGTCACATTGCTTGCGTATTTTGTACTCCCACTTTTGATAATCAATGCGTTTTCTGCTAAAATAATTGCGAAAAATACGCCAATACGCACCTTATATGGATCTTAACAGTCCTATCATACTGGCTGAAGGTATAGTTGCACTTGTATAAGCCTTATATTCCAACAAAAACTACACCAATAATTATATTTATTCTTTTTCTGACGTTTACGTAGCTCAGGGCAAATAGAAAGTAAAAACTATTATGTGTTTTTTCACATCTGAAATTTCAAATAGATACAAAGTTTCAATTGTTTTGAGCTTATTACTCTACAGAGTATATGTCGTGACCACCGTTTGCATCGTCTCGTCGAGACGGTTCACATGAGTGGTCAGAACAGATACTTCCATTGAGAAATAAAAAATATAACAATGAAATATTTAAAACTAGACATTAGGCGTTTAATAGTACAAAACAAGCTTTGATAGTATACCAATGTGCCGACTATATCACGCTGTCGACAAGCAGGTGCGACAAAAAAAATATTAAAGTAATTTTACCTTGCAAAGGGGCCGCACAGGCTGGGCATAGAATGAAAATATGGATGATGATAAAGACACATGTGAAGTTTTGAATGAATTGGCGAAGCGGTTTCAGAGATATACTAAGTGTTTTTAAAAACTTTAACCTAAATGCAAAAAAACGTTAAGATAAATTTCAAAGTAATTTGACCTTGATATTTATGAGACCAAGGAGGTGGGGTAATGCATTTTTTGCAATGGGCATTTTTTGTGTCACATGTCCGCATCTTGCACCTGTGGTAGGCGGTGGTGTACGGATGCCCACTTTACATAACATGTTCTACTGTACCTTTTTTTCAGCTTCTGAGAGGTCTCTGTACATTTCAGCCCCCATCTTTAACAAATTCTGCTGTTTTGAATCTAAAAACCGAAAGGAAACGTCGCATGGAACTGCAGGCTCAGTTGGGATTTTGACGAGTGTAGCTCTTACTCAGTTAGTACATGTACACCCACTGGTGCTGCACTCTGCGCCGATGAAATGTTTCACCTCAAAATAGGCACATGCAGAAGATACTGCATAAACAAGTTTTCGTCTAGTAACCGGCACAAGTGGAGCCGTGTGCAAACGTTTGCTGTGGAGCCGTGTGCAAACGTTTGCTGTGGAGCCGTGTGCAAACGTTTGCTGTGGCCCAAGGGAACTGTTTGAACCCGCGGCCGCCGCGGGTTCAAACAGTTCCCTCGGGCCACAGCAAACGTTTGCACACGGCTGGACATGATCAAACATTATTGTTACATTTCCAACAAAAAACTGATGTAATTTGAGTATTATATTCAGTATTTTCAGTACTTTTATAAATTATAAAATCGTCCCATTCACGTAGATAATTTTCGGTATGCATATTCCGGGGCCGCATCATGAACGTCATGAAGTAGTGACGTCATGAAGGCACTTCCGCGTAGTGACGTCATGAAGGCACTTCCATTACGCGCGGCCCCGGAATGAGCATTGCCTAAAGCCATGTGCAAACAGCACGCGCTATTTCTTTGCACATATGTGCAAACAACGGAAACCATGTAACAATATGTGATAGCTCTATATAGAACTGAGGTGCAATTTGTCAGGAAATTTGTACATTTATCGACATGAAATATTTTACGCCGGTGCAGAGTGCAGCACCAGTGATACTGTTTGTTAGAAGCAACGGCAGCATATTTTGTCAAGTGACTGGCGCAAAGTTCTTTTAACCTTTTAACCCTTACACCGCTGAATTAAATTTTGTCACCTGCTGTTTCTGTTCTATTTTCATTTTTTTATTTGTTGTCTTAGGAAAGAAGACAGAATATAAAGAATATAAAACAACAGCAGACAACATATTTTGTTTACCACATTCTAAGGGTTAAATACCTATATGGATATCGCGGTGACATGGTTGTGACATGGGAAAGTAGATGGAAGATGCTGTAAGTCCGAATGACAAACAATATGCTCCCTCAAAAAGTTTTAGGGAAGCATAACTATATAGACCGAATAAATATGTGACATTCGTAATAACCCTAAATATTCGGACACATTTATTCTGGGAAACACATTAATATATGGTTTCGCCAAGCAAGGAATATCCAACTAGAGCAAGTGAGCAGGGGTTCACGGATACCCGTGGCCGACACCTTGTCCGACCAACAAATTATTTCCTTAGTCATGTGGCCTTGATCTTTGGCATGGGGGCCACATGGGTGCAGGGTTGGCAAAATCCCGGGAAATAAGAGTATTTCCCAGACGGCGGGAAATACCGGGAAATACTGGGAAATACCGGGAAATATGAATCTTGGTGGACTTTTCATTCCAAAATGTCAAGATGAGTCTCTATATTCCCCTATATCTACTATGGTTTATATCTGTGTAGACTGATAAGCCTACAGGTAAAACATTCTGCAATAAAAAAAGAAATAAGTTTATTTAGAGAAAAAAATTATTTTCTAGACAATTTTCTTCCCTATATACAAGTCTATGTAGTATTTGCCAACTGTCTATTTTATTGTATATGAGAACACCCCTCATTACTATAGTAACCTGCCACTAATAAAAGCTGCTTTTAGAATTTTGACAAAATCCCTGTTGATAACAGGGATAATCCATGTACAGTGTAAGTGTAATTGTTTTACATCTTGACATGACCATATACAGACCACCTGGGTTCTTATTATACAGTATGACACAAAAGGTGTGAGAGAAGGCTGAATTAACAGCCTGTTGTCATCGTCTGATGGTTTATTAAAGTATATTAAAGTCTCATCAATGTACATGCAAATAAGTAGACATTAGTAGGCTTTTGGCTAATTTTAACGATTTTAGGTACTGTATCTCATACGTACCATCGTGGCCCAGTCTTCACGTTAAATAAATGTCATAATAATAATGCAAATAAGTAATACAAATGCAAAGCATAAAAACAACAGTACATTGTCAGTCATATAAGACTTGTAAGAGACTATGGGTATGCACATCATGCATGCTAAGATAATTTATTCTCATTTCTTGATACCGAATATTAGTGTGGGAGAAGGTTGACAATTAACAGCCTGTTGTCTAAACATAGTCTGATCATGATGACGTTATCCTTGTGAATTGTATCTAGCAGACACTCAGATGCTTCCTAAATAATGAAGAAGTAATTTACAAAAAAATAATACAACCAAAATATAAATGTCATGGTTGCCAAATATCTATGAAACATATCTATACATTGTAATTAACCACTATATCTAATTATTAAGTTGTTGGTTGTTTAATTAACTATTACTGAGCTTAAAACATAATTTAAATAACTTTAATTATGAAATAATAACATAAAAAATCATATTTCACGGTATTTCCCGGTATTTCCCACTTTGGGGAGTATTTCCCGGGACGGGAAATATTTACCGGTATTTCCCGCCGGGAATTCCCGCCCCCGGTATTTCCCGGCCAACCCTGCATGGGTGGTCTATAGTATGATAGGGTTGTGAAGATATTGGGTTTTGAAAAACTTCCAACGAAGATCTAACAAAAAAAATTAATGCAAATTTCAATGTAATTTGATCTTGACCATGGGCATGGGGGCCGAATGCGTGGGCTATAGAATGAAAATATGGATGATGATAAAGATATACAGGTATAAAATGAATTTTCAGATCAATCAGACTTACGGTTGCAGAGATAATGGGTACGCAAAAACTTTAATGCTAATCTTACGGATGGACGAGCGGACGGGATGGAAGGACGAAAACTATAGACCCCTCGAGTGGGGGAGGGCGTAGCTAGAGCCTGAAAAACATTGAGGCAATAACATTGGTCAGGCGACTGAGCAGAGCGAGGGAGTAGGCTAGGGGGGTCGGGGGTCATGTTCCCTTTTGCATGTGTTAACAAGTTGTCATCCCAATGAAAGCAACCGCCCACAGGGTCTCATGGTCCAACCAATCTGCTGCACTCTTTGCTAATGAATTTGAATGAAAGCTGCATATGCGACAGCGGTAGCAGACGATGTCTACCATTGTACTTGTTGTTATCATTATACCGGTATCGAGTTTCTGACGCTGTCTTTTCACGGCACCGCAACGCTGGTTATAGTACATGTATGCAAACGAGTAATGTTACAGGTGACATGGTCACGAATAGTCAAATCATCTGCTGTCATGATGAAAGCATATTAAAAATCCGGAAAATATAACTGAGGCAGTTGCTTCGGTGGCTCGGTGTGCCTAAACGTGGCTAAAGCGCTGAAATATATACGGTTAGCATGGTTGTTCTTGTTTATCACATTAACAATGGATTTGGAAACAATTTGCTGTCCAGATATTTAGTATTATTACAGTAACTGTGGAACAACTGAGCTCTTACTTGGATTGCTAATCTGCAAATCTGGCAGGACAGACACCAGATATTTAACGTATCCACTCATCGGCCTCTTGGGCTTCTCAATTTTCTGGTTTGTCGTGTAGAAGTTATATGCAGCACAAGTTCTGTGAGGCAAGCTGGAAAATAGGTTAGATGAGTCTCCAATAAAATTAGAAAATAAACAGCAAACAAACAAAAATTTATTCAGGGTTGTATGGGATCTTAACAAGTTGTAAAATATTAGGTGCTCAGAATTAAATGCATAGTTGTTAGTTACAACCATGCATTTAATTCTGCGCACCTAATATTTCCAGACAAATTTAAATGTCATTACCATGCCTGTATTCAGTCCAAATTCCCTGAACATTCAAGGCAGTTCAAAGATATCTGTGCTGGTTAAATGTCATAACGTTCGGACATAAATTGTGTGATGTATGACATCACCGCTGTGTGCCTGTTGGCGAAGCTGGTAGTGTAAACAATAATGGCAAACAGAATACAGTTACTGGATCACCGTAGCAAACTAAACTTGAAGCAGTACTATTCAGTGGCATAATGACAGGTAAGTTTCCTTGTTAAACTATTAATTTATTAGCAAGACCGCTATTCAATCAAATGTGTCTAACGATTTTACACATTTCAGAATTACTTTTTACCAAACAATAGGAATGTGACACTAGATGGTCGTGGCCCGCATGTCGCGCCACTGAGGCATTCGATAGTACTAAAATATATTTAATGCAAAAATAGCTTTAACCCGTACACATGATAATGATTATTTATAGTCATAAACATTTTAAGGTAAATTTTAAATTAATTTGACCTTGGGCACAGGGGCCGCACAAGTTGGGCATAGAATGAAAATATGAATGATGATAAACACATGTGTGAAATTTCGAGTGAATTGGCAAAGTGGTTTCACAGATATAGTGTTCTTAACAAGAGTGCCGCAAGTCACAAAATACGCCCGTCGAATATGGGCCAGACAGCGAAGATGCAGAAATGTGAAGCTGTCGCCAAGGCAAGAAACATTAATGAGAATTTGAAAGTCTATAGCATTATTTCTTCATCTCGTTGTGCTAAACATGTATACTAATTTAGGCAGAGATAGAAAAGTAGAGTCTAAAGTAGAAATGATAGGGAATTGGATACAATAATGTAGAAAAAATGGCTAAGTTAAAAAGGTGATATTTTTGTTAAAAAATATTTTTTCGGCATAAAAACACCAAGGTGCACATCTTCAATATGTGTAGAAGACGTGTGTATAGTTTCAGATCGATCGACTGAACGGTTTCGGAGGAGTTGTGTACACGAACTATGTACTTTTTCTGCCCGCCCAGCGGTAAAACATAATACGCACCGTTTTTTAAAAACGGTCGATTAAAAACAACCTAAATTTAAAAAATAATTGACAATGGGCACAAGGGCTGCACGGGGTGAGGCGTAGAATGACAATATGGATCATGATAAACACCCATGCCGAGGCTTTCATAGTATACAAAAAAAACTTTAACCAAACACTTTAACCTCGGATGCACGCAAATATCGTGCGGTCCACAAGTGGGCGCGACAAAAATTGTGACGTAGTGCAACGTTTAATCAGCTGATTTATTCCAAAATCAACATAATTTGTTATGACATAAGCTAGACAAAATTTGATGTGAATTGCGCATTAGACGATGCCCAGAATTAGACGAAATGACAGTAAGACATTTATAAACAACAAGAATAAGACTTGACCCAGGACACTACCCTGTGGTACTCTATTGACTACATCTCTCCATGTCGACAGAGGATTTACAGACCACAATATTAATGGCAAGGGGCAGACGATCTCAACGGCCATAAGGCCTAAAAAAAAGAAGGTTTGTTTCCTGTTACGGGCCCGAAAAAATAGGGTCGGTAGGTAGGGATTATTTTTTTTTATTTTTTTTTTTTATTGTATGTATCATTGTAATTTAGTCAGACCGGGTCGGGTGAATCCATTTTTGACACCGCTGTTAATATACCTACTGACCTGTGGAAGAGAACAAAATGTAGGGGGTGGATGGGGGCGTGATCACCACAAAATGTAGGGAGGGTGACGAACAAAAGAAATGTAGGGGATGGACTGTGTCACATGAATATCTCTTCCACAGGGGAGTATGTTTACTTGAATAGTCCAATATTGAAGCATTAATATTTGACAGGAAAAATAGTCAAAAGTCATAGTGTATCTAGAATCAATTGTTAGACACACTAAAGTAAACAATTACACAACTGTAACAGCTAATTTTTTTCTAATTTCATGTCATATTAGGAAATAACTTATTTTCCCTTCAAACATTTCATGCCGCGAAAACACATGACACACAATTCTAATGCTGTAAATGGCCAATACTTACAGAGCAAGTGGCCTTAAATGGCGTAGATTTGGTGTGGGCCATGTTATAAATTCCATTTATCGACGAGCCATGGTCTACCACCCGAATCTCGTTGACCTTGCACCAAAAACATCGCAGAGCAATCAAACTGTTGCTCTCGCCGGCCATGTTGGATACGGGACAGGTAAAAAACGCGGTCACGACAACATTTTCCGGGACCGATGTAAAATTGACAATAAAAAAATTAGTCAGGGGTAAAACTAGACGGTCGGTCGGGTAACAGGAAATAAACCTCTTTTTTGTTTACGCCTAACGACAAGATGTGCTTATTCAGCTCAGACACAATCAGCGAATCGTGACCACAACAGGTGAGATAACAGTTTCGCCATTTGCTCCATGGGTGAAAGTAACAAATTCTGCCAATACTGAAAAGTAATGTTCTGGATAGGGAAAGTAGTGTTTTTGGAGCGACTGTAGAATTGGCATGGTCCACCACTTTCTTGACAACACTAACCCTAACCGTACCTTGGTATATCCCGATATCTAAACCTAACCCTGAACCTATTGTTAATGTTAGTGTTAGGTCAGAAAGGTGGCGGACCAATTCTGCAGTCTAGCCGTGTTTTCATATAGCCAATATAGGCATAAAAAATTCTCCCAATGTACTGAATTCAGTAATAATGAATACTTTCACCCATGTTTGCTTGGGTGGGTGGGGGTTTCTGGGGGTAAAATAAATATGAATGGTGAATGGGTTTAACATCCCAGCAACAGCTAAGGTCATATAGAGACGGGATCACAGTTTAAAGTCTCATACGACAGACCAGTGGGATGGAAATACGTTGAAAGTATTTTTGATGCCTAAGGCGAAGTTGTAACCCACAACCTCCGGATTGGAAGTCAGATGTTCTAACCCCTAGGCCACAACCCATCCCTAGTCTCAAAAGGTATAACAGTTACATGTAATATGGAACAGGTTTGATCCCTTCTGCCTTGTGAATGACACTGTGATCGTGAAGCAAATACATATATTCTGGAAGTTGGCCTTCGTCCATTTCGCGCACTTGCCGGTTATAATTATCTCCCTGTCGAGGAGCACAGGGGGAAATCTGACCCGTTTCTTATATAATTTAATCATTTTTGAATGCTTCAAACAACTAAATTCCAATCGCTAAATAAGTTAAATGCAGATTTATAATGTTAAATGGTCATTAAAAAATATTCTTAACACCATTTAGTAGTTTCATACGGGTCACTGGAATTACCGGAAACCTCATATTTACCGAAAACCACCGAAATACCGGAAACCCCTGTAAATCACTATATAATGTCATAAATAAGTGTTTGTCGTGTCATAAATGGTTTGTTTACTATATTATGAGATATATATGCACTAATTACAAACTATTTGTTTGAAATAAAATGTGTTAGGATCCTCTTGTTTGGTGTTTAATTCCAAATTCAGATCGACTGTGAAATGTACCGGAAAACACTCGCAGTTAAGAATGGACAGTACTAATAGTCTGTTCCTCACAAATAATAGATAATAATAGTGTGATCATGTAATTATACCTATGCTAACACCTTCTTTGTTAATTAATTGACAGGGATGGGGAAATTCAGCCATATCGTCCACATCAAAGTGTTTTGACATAGGAATTAAGATTAACAGTCGGTCTCTTAAAGGTAACACGTTGGTTTGGTCGTATTGCTCAACAATTACGCTAACAAATTTTCAACTTTACCTTTTACAGACTACTGTTCCTAAATATGTGATCATGTAATTATACCTATGCTAACAATTAATTGACAGGGACAGGGAAATTAAGCAATATCGTCCACATCAAAGTGGTTTGACAAGAATTACGAATAATAGATAATAATAATAGAGTACGACTTACCTCTTTTTTCGAAGTCTTCAACTTCTCACTGACACTTACATTGTATTTAATGTAACGAAAAAGACGGGATACGATTGTAATTTTGTATACAATATAAACATGTTTTAAGATTGTTATGCTAGCACATGTAATATAGCACACACTCTTATTAATTAGGTAATAAGTCTGACATTTCATTTATATTAATTAATTTCAGTCAATTTACGCCAGACAGAATCATGTCTAGCATATTAAAAATGTTTTTTGGTATATCTCCCTGACGAGTCTGACTGGCCGATTACGACGCCTTGCATACATATACTGTACACACACATGTGTTTTTCCTATAAATCACTGACATCTCGTTACAAACATAATTTTATACAAAATGGTTTTCGGTATATTCCCCTGACGTGTTTTCCGGTAAATCACGGACATCGAGTCAGCGAAGGTGTTTTCCGGTAAATCGAGTCAACGAATGTGTTTTCCGGTAATATATAATAATCACACTAATCGGGAATCTGGAATAATAACACTATCTACATCAGACAGCATCATATTTCAAACACAATATTTAATCATTATACTCAATATAGTAATTATAATAATTATTATACCATGCCTATAAGATACTATTATTATCTATTATGTGTGAGGAACAGACTATTAGTACTGTCCGTTCTTAACTGCGAGTGTTTTCCGGTAAATTTCAGTGGTTCTGAATTTGGAATTAAACACCAAACAAGAGGATCCTAACTCATTTTATTTCACACAAATAGTTTGTAATTAGTCCATATATATCTCATAATATAGTAAACAAACCATTTATCACACAACAAACACTTATTTATGTTATTATATAGTGATTTACAGGGTTTTCCGGTATTTCGGTGGTTTCCGGTAAATAAGAGGTTTCCGGTAATTCCAGTTACCGGTTTCATACGGTACGTCGGTAGTTCTAAATGTGAAATAGTTTGGTAAACAGTTGTTCAGAATATAGTCAAACTGTGTAAAATCCTCAGACATAGACATAGCAATAAATGAAAAAAGTCAGATAATGATAAATAGAAGTTAAACACGATATAGAGACATGGCATGTTAGTCTACCTTTCATGGGATACCGGTCTTATTTACTAAATTAACTGTTCAACTAAGAGATCCGTCAATGCAATGTGTGCATAGTATAAATATATTCATTAATTAAACGTATAGAAACCTTAATTGGCGTTGCAGTAGACATCTAGCTCCTGTTTTCTGGATAATAACTGCACACCGATTTATAAAATTGAAATTCGACATTTTGTTGTTGTTGTTGTAGTTGTATGTTGTGTCGTGAATTTCAGCCGCTAACTTTTCGGTTCAACCTCTTTTGCAGCTATTCTTATTATTTTGCTAATTTACTGGTATACCATCGACTTCAAGTATTAATGATCATTAGTTGCAAAGAAGGACACTATGGCAATCGGTTAACTATGAAAAAGATGATGTCGAGCAAAATTGTTAGACAAAAAACACTGAAGAAATGAGTGGGAATGTGTGGTATCTGTCGCACTTTAATTAAGTTGCGACTAATTAGGCACCTATACTCTATGACAGGGTTTGGACCCTGATCAGACTGTTCGGATGTACAGACTGATCTGTATGTACACTGTTCGCTAAACCCACCAGCCCCATTTCTCCTGTCAGAGCCACGAGGTTATCTCATGGTGTTCTTGGCCATTGGTGTCTTTCAGTTGTTATCAAATAAAATGCTGTTCAACCCTATAGAGGTATGTATGGTTGAAAGGGTTAAACCTGTGTCATACGAATTTAACTTGTTCTACAGCCCTGTTTAAACTAAGGTGTAGTGGTAAACAGAAACGTCGAATATTCATCAACTCAACTCAACTCAACATATCTGCATGTCCGTTAGTGTTATGGTAAATCAGTGGTAACGTCATACAATTGTGAAAGTGAATAACCTTGAAAGCACAATCAATGTTTCGTACGATTTTCCCTAATTTGGCCGTGACTGGAGAAATGCGGCTTATGAATTTTGCTACCAGTATAGCTCCTGATCAGACTGTGCATCCGCAGAGTCTGATGAGGAGCTACACTGTTCGTCATTTCCATCAATGGATCACTTGTCATGCTTCTAACAATTAGCAATATAGATCGTTATCAGGCCACAGAAGTGTGCTATTTGATCAAGCATACTGGTAAAATCCCATAAGCCCCATTTCTCCAGTCACAGCCACATATAACTGTATCCCCTGAAAGTCGCGAGGGAATGCATGCTATATTTGAATTTGACGTCGTCCCGCCGCCATCAACGACACTTTCTTGGACATCACTTGCATAGTACCGTTGGTATAAATCCTGTGGTATATAACATATTATGTACTTTCATGAAACTCCTCTCACTTATACTTCATGCGAATGTATTGCGCCTAATAATGACAACTCTTCCCTTACTCACTGGTGCTCGACTCCGCGCCGGCGTAAAATGTTTCACATCGAAATAGACTCCGGATTTCTGACTGATTCCCATTCAGCTACATGCAGAATATACTGCAAACCTACATTTTAGTCTAATGACGGCGCAAGAAATGCTATACGATATAATAGCTCTAAGTAGAGCCGAATGGCAACTTGTCGGGAAACCGGTGTATTTTTCGACGTGAAACATGTTACACCGGTGCGGAGTGCAGCGCCAGTGTTACTAATTATTAAGTTATATCCATGTGTTTTTTGCTTTATTTAACGCAACTAATTTCGTATATTGCAAGAGTTACTGTTCGCAACTGCTGTACCAATGGACTGTTGTGTTCACTAGCCGTTCCAAAACGGCACCCTTTTACTGTCATGTCTTCGTGTAATGTATTTCACTGTCAGTTGTTTTCCAGCTGGAACTGTTATTTTTCTCGGTAGTACATTGGGGGACTAGTTGTTGTGGGTATTTTGCTTAATTTATTTTATTTTATGTATTTCATGTATCGTTGCATTCCTGTTGGGCCCACTCATCGCTGGTCGTAGTGTGCATGTTTGTGCCGCGTTGAAGGCCAACCGACCACCGATGTGCGTGCGTCGTGTAATTATCATGATTCATTTAACGCTAGTTTCTTCTTTACATGGCTTCATGGGTCTTCTTTTGTTATCTTGTTCTCTAGTCACTACCTGTAACTGACCATTAGCCGATTTTACCAAAATTGCAAAGCATATTTATCTAGCTAATAGCATACATAGGCGTATGAGCGTTTCAATTTGATGGGGGGGGGGGGGCAAACTATTTTGCTACATGTAAAATTATATATGTTCGGTATGTCTTTGCATAATATGCTACAGTGCACTGTCCTGTACTACATGTATATTATAGCAAAGATATACATGATGTAGTGATGCAATTAAATATACCGCATGTTTGTGTTAGTTTTATGTTATGCCCTTATAATAGCGTAACATGTAACCAGAAATACAGAGTACAATTTTACATAACCCATTACACGTAATAAAAAGATAAGGCGTAAAAATGGTCAGCTTACACTTACACTCCAACAAATACATAGAAGGTAAGCTTTTTTATTTTGTAAAATACGGATGATGTTATATAAATTATCAGTTACATACATAAACTGTTTGTAATTCCCTCTAACGATACATTATTGGATGAATAAACGTTGGTGACATTGGTCAATGTATGACATACCCAGAGGGTACGTTGTAATGAATTGGTACCCAAGTGAGATGTTTTGTGACAACGATACGTTATTCTATTTTGATTAGCGTTTGAGCAGCAATCCTGCTAGAAAAACCTGCCAAATGGATAGGTACAAAACCTTGAGGACCCGTTATATACATGATCATCGCTTGATTCAAAGATAATTGCTTCGTAAATATGATAGAATATATGTATAACATATGTGTGAATACTGCCTCGTTACTGTATCCTATACAGCACATGGAGTGGCCAAATTGGCCATATTTGTGTGTTCCAGCCATCAGCCAGTTTCATCTGTTCTGCCGTTTGACAACGAACTCAAAATGTGAAGTAGAACATATGATATAAAGTAGCTAATCACATGTAGAAAAGCCAGGAGAACGGACTCCAATAAATTATATCACACCAAACTGTAAAATATGTCAGTTTTCTGGACAGGTTTGTGCCTGTTTTTTTTTACAACATGAACCACCATTATAAATAACTCATACACAGCAAATCGCACAGTGTATCACTTTTACCTGGCAAACCACACAACACATACCATATATACCCACTGCAATGCTGTACTCTGTTATTAAGTTATTAAGTTAGCTATAAAATCCAGTGACATGTAGGCAGTTACCTGAGTGTATTTTTCCTGGTGTCTAATCATATAATATGCAAGTAAATATGGTAGCATGTACAATAATATAGACTGCGCATCAGATTGAGAAGTTTACACATCAACATTTATTTTGATATTGATGGGAGAAATGCTCAGATATATCGTCTTTTGTATAATTTGCTGGCATAATATTTATAGCTCGCCGTTGTCATATGTGTCTATTATGTATTGCACCAATATGAATATCACATATGTGAATATTGTCTTGTTACTGTATACTATATGGAACATTGAGTTGCCATTTCCGACATCTTTGTATGTACAAGCCATCGTACAGTTTCACCACTTTCACCACTTTGTGCGTTTGACACATACAGCAAATAATATGACAGTAAACCAAATAAAATCTGTTGCAATGCATAATAGACAGATGTGACAACGCCAAGCTATAACTATAATTCCAGCAAACTGTACAAAATACGAGACATCTGAGCATTTCTCCCATCAATCTCAATATAAATTTTGATACGTAAACTTTTCAATTTGATGCACAACCTATTGTTAGTTTACACATTATACATAGGTAAAGCCATATCTACTCGCATAGTAGGTGAGTAGACACCAGGGAAAAAAACACTCAGGTAACTGCTTACATATCACTGGATTTGATAGCTAATAACAGAGTACAGTAGTGGGTACATGTATATATGGTGTGTGTTTTGTGGGTATATACACAGGTTGAAGTAACGAACCGAGGTCTATATATACATTAAATATGCCTAAAAGCATCAATAAATGAAGAAAAAAAAGCTAAATTTGTTTTTACTCCCATATAGAGGGAGTAAAAAATTGTTTACCTTTTTTTTCTTCATTTATTGACATTTTTAAGGTTATTTAATGAATTTATAGACCTCGGTCCGTTACTTCAACCTGTGGGTATATATGGTATGCGTTGTGTGATTGGCCAGCCAGGTAAAAGTGATACACTACGATTTCCTGTGTATGAGGGTATTTATAATGGTGGTTCATGTTTTTAAAAACACAGGCACAAACCTGTCCAGAAAACTGAAATAGTTTACAGTTTGGTGTAACATAATGATAGGAGTCTAATCTCCTGACTTTTCTACATGTGAGTAGCTACATTATACCATATGTTCTACTCACATGTTGAGTTCTTTGTCAAACGGCAGAACAGGTGAAACTGGCTGACGGCTTGAACACACAAAGATGGCCGACTTGGCCACTCCATGTTCCGTATAGGATACAGTAACACGGCAGTATTCACATATATGTTATACCAACGTTATGTTTATGAATGTGCTAAGTTTGTGACCTTAACCTTGGGGTGGAGGGTGGGTCGTTGATTTGCTACAGCATGATATAGGGTCATCTGAGGAATGCATGTATGAAATATATTATCTTATAAGACATTTACCCCAACGTTAAGTTTATGAATGTGCTAAGTTTGTGACCGTGACCTTGTGGTAAGGGTTGACTGATGGGTCATGTATTTGCTACAGCGTGATAGAGGTCATCTGAGGAATGCATGTATGAAATATCAAGGCGTTACATGAAAGGAAACAGAAGTTATAAGACATTTACCCCCAACGTTAAGTGTGTGGACGCTGACGCAGATGACGCCGGTGGTATGCCATAAGCTCTTGTGCACTTCGTGCAGGCGAGCTAAAAACAGGTCGTTGTAAATATTCATCCGAACCTCCACAAAAAGTAGTCCTTCGATCTGGTTCACACGAACGAAACCATAACACAGGCTGTAAACATCCTACTTAAAAAGAAACAAATGGACATAACTCCAAAAGAGAAATCTCACATCTTTGTCACGATATCTATGAATGTGTGAATTTTTTTTTTTTAATATTCTATACGATATTCAAGTTATGCTCCGGACAGGAAATAAAAAAAAAGAAAAGAAAAAAAGAGTGATAACTAAAAAAATAGCGATGAAATTATCCAAATTAGCGATACTAGAATAGTCATTCTTGCGTGCGACACACATTTGACTCAATATCTTGTATGTGTGTGTGAAGTTTTATTAAAATATTGCACACGCTATTCAACTTAACCCTTATACCGCTATCTTAATTTTTTGTCGTCTGTTGTTTATTTTCCAGTTCTATGACCATGCTTTAACAGCACTTTAGAATAATTTACAACATGCAAAGTGCTGTCAAAATATGTTTTTACTGAGAAATAAGGCAAGATATAAAAGTAACAGCGGACGAAAATTGTTGTGCGTAGCGGTCTAAGGGTTAAGATGGTACAGACAAGAAAATGTCTCCAGACGTGACTGCTTGACCACGTCACATTCATAATATTTACACTGTCCTTAAATTCATAATGCCGGAAACGCCCAGTACATTAGATTAGCCACACGTGACGTCGCATCCGTCAGATAATCCTTGGCATATGTTATATTGCATGAAAATAGTCTAAGTAATTACTTACTACAAATTTGGCTGCAACTAAGATTTGTAAAAATCATAGGCCTAAAATTAATCGAAAATCGAACTATAATTTCACAGAAACTTTTCTGTTGTTGCTGTTGTAGAGATCTACATGTCTGTGTAAACATACGCTTGCTCTCATGTGTTAGTCTCTGCATGATAAAAATAACTGTCGCACGAACTTAGGGTGAAATTATTCACAAACTCTAGCTTGACATTGTCTCATATATATATATGAACAGTATAAATGACGATACATACACACAATTTCGTGCAATTATTGGAGGGGCCAAAATATACCTCTACCCCCCCCCCCCTCCCCCCCCCCCCCCCCCCCCCCCTCAATATTGAGAGCTTCCCCACGCCCCCCACCCCCCCCCCCCCACGCCCCATGCCCTGCTCCTACGCCTATGAATAATATAAGTATACTTTGAGGGAGTGATCATTTATTTTTCCCGAAATGCATTATTTCAAATAGAACTATAACTACTGTATATATGTGATGATTAGATTAAACGTATGCATAATTATTATATTGAATGTATTACACTCTTGCAAATTATTTGCACGGGTTTCGCTGTGAGAGAAAACCCGTAATCAAATCCTTACAAATAATACACAGTGAAGAGAACACCCGTAATTGCGCGCCCGTTTTCTTGGAAACCATGTTTAATTTGTATTACAGTCAAAATAAAGTTACATGTATTTGAAAATTTGGAAAGGGTCTCGACTAATCTAGAATGTTAATGTGATTAAACCACAGGCAATTTAAGTTCCCTCTCCACATTCAGAGCCCCCCCCCCCCCCCCCCCCCACCCCCCCCCCCCCCCCCCCCCCCCCCCCCCAAATACTAAGATAGGCTAAGTGTACTTTGCAATTTTGGTGAAAAGGCTACTGGACGAGATACATGTATATTGGACGACATAACTGACACGACATCTCGTCAACAACTAGCTACAATAATTCGCCTCCGATATGTTAGGGTCTCCAGCGGGGTAGCAATTTTGTTTCTAGTCAACAACGTGATACTACCCAATTGTGAAATCGATTAATTCCCACAATTTTGTCTCATCAATTTAAGTCAGAATGACGACTTAATTCGCTAAAACTCGTTTTGACCAGTTACTAACTCATATTGATGCGATACGTGTCGCGTAAAGACGACTTATACTAACTGATCCAGACGAGATAAAATGTACTAAAAGTGATGTCACTAGTGGGCAGTATCAATATATATCACGTTTCGACGAATCCGTTGGTAAATGTTCAGGATCAGTTGAAATTAGTTGTGCCGGAGCACATTCTCCCGATCAGTATTCTCGTTGCATGATCATGGATGATGGACCGGCAACTATGGCACGCCGTTTTACTATTTATTCAGAGTAAAATATATCTCTTTGAGTCAATAAGATATCTCTTTCAATCAACAAGATATCTCTTTCTGACAAACAGATCTCTATTTCAGTCAATAAGATATCTGTTTGTCAGAAAGAGATATATTGTTGATTGAAATAGATATCTTCTTGAATGAAAGAGATATCTTATTGACTCAAAGAGATATATGTAACTCTGAAATAGATATCTCTATGATAATAACAATATAGATATCTGTTTCAGAGTTACAGATATCTCTTTCAGTCAATAAGATATATCTTTCAGTCAATAAGATATCTCTTTGACAGAACGAGATATCTGTTTAGATTCAATGAAACAGATATCTACTTCTATGAATAAGATATATTATATAGCCAAACAGATATCTTGTTGTATGAAACAGATATCTTCTATGGTGAAAGAGATATCTTGTTAAATCAATTAGATATCTATTTGACTTTTTCATATATATATATCTGTTTGATCGACTACTTAACAGTAACTGTTGCTCCGTGCAAGTCATATAATTATTGTCCAATCAGAAAATAGTAAATAAATAAGTTGATTTTGTGGTCCATCAGCGGGATGGTGGAAATATTTATTTTTGCGGAGATTTGGGTTATTACATCATCCAAGATGGCCGCCAAAAGAGCAAAAGGTCGTCATTTTATGAGCGACTTCAAAAATCTTCTCGTGAACCACTTGACCGATAGTTACTGTTTGTCATATACTTTTTTCCCGCCGGTGGCCTATTTATCAATCAACGATGATTTCACAGTTATGGTCCTTAAGTGAAGCATTTTCAGATTTGATGAAATGGCGTTGTTACATAATCCAAGATGGCTGCCGTGGGAAAGTAGGTCATATTCTTAAAAACTCCTTTTCTCATGAACCAATAAACCGATTTTGATGAAACTTCATACGAATGATCTTACACCAATGCTATTTCATATTTGATAAAATTTAATTGTTGAATGAATATGATCATGTTATATATCAAATCAAAAGTATCAATGAGCCGATCGGTCTGATACCATTTTCGTCACAATTAGGTCATTGTGTCACACAATATCGCCACCGAAAGGTCAAAAGGTCGTCACTTTATCGTCAACTTAGCAAATCTTCTAGGTTTTTTGGCCACATGTATGTGTGATGTTCGCGAAGAACAAATGGTGTCATCAGGTGACCGATACATGCCCATTTGGGCCTCTTGTTTAACTATTCCATTCCATCCGAATTCGTATACGTTTTCGCATACGAAAACGTATACGAATTCGGATGTAATGGAAACCCCGTATAGTGGAGTTACATGTATATAAACAATACTCACATAAATTCGGAGAAGAAATCGCACACGTTTTCGTTGAATGGAAACGCGCCATAAAAATATAGGGAATGAGTACCACCAGGAGACCGAAGAACCACCAAAGAAAAAAAAGCATTACCGACTGCACAAAAGACAGTAAGTATACGGCGGTGGTCGCAGAGCTTTCAACATGGCACAAACGTGCACTCTACGACCAGCGGCGTACGGTCCCAAAGAAACAAATGGGAAATTACAATAAAAAATCAATGCAAGAAAAAGCAATACAGGCCCCACAGAACTTAGACGTCAATAAATAGCAACAACATCATCTCAGATGAAAATTAAATACAATTAATTACTATGATACTAGAAAGAATGTAGCCAAGGGTACCGACTTGGAACAGTCAGTGAGCATAACCGTTCACTGGTGGGTTAAACCGGTTATCGTGGCCACAACCCCACCCCCCCCCACCCCCACTTCAATTGGCACCATGCAATAAAGCCTGGTTAGCTCAAGTACATGACTTTGAACAGTGTAAACGCTGATCAGCATGTAACTCTCTTTGAAAAGTGTAAAACCATAATAAGCATGTACATTCTATATGTACGAGGTTCATTCAAGAAGTAATGATAATAGAGCTATATTTTTACTTTGGTACTTACCTACATGCAACATGTACGCCAATCAAATTTTGTCATTATGACTATGAATCAATGTTGACTTTTATAACGCATTATAATATGACTTCATAACATTTTCTCTTATAATTATGATGTCACATTGTGCGTGGTCATGTATCGCGATGCGGGGGTGGGTCACGTGTAGAATTCACTGCGGGACTTTCCTGGTAGGGAGAATTCACGTATACAATTAAAAAATGAAACGAAACAGATATCTTATTGAAAGGCTTCAAATAGATATCTATTTCATCAAACTAGATATCTTGTTGACTCAAAGATATATCTTGTTGACTCAAAGAGATATCTTGAACTGTCAAATAGATATCTTGTTGAGTCAAAGTCATATATTTATTAAATTCTTAGATATATATCTCTTTTGAAATACTAGATATCTACTTCACAATAAAATATATCTCTTTCCTTCAATAAGATATCTTAATGAGCCAAATAGATATCTCTTCTATTATTTTCAATCAGATATCTCTTACCGAGAAGTAGATATCTAGTATGATGAAATAGATATATCTTTGAGTCAACAAGATATCTCTTTCAGTCAATAAGATATCTCTTTCAGTCAATAAGATATATTTTTCAGTCAATAAGATATATATTTTAGTCAATACGATATCTCTTTCAGTAAATAAGATATCTTCTTCCGTCAATATGATATCTCTTTGACTGAGGAAGATATATGTTACTTATAAATATATCTTGTTCATGTACTAGATATCTTATTGACTGAAAGAGATATCTTGTTGATTGAAAAATATATATTTTACTCTGAATAAATATTAAGACGGCGTGCCATAGGCAACACCCACTAAGCGATATGTACAGAGATGTTTGGTACCGTTTTTTCGTCCGACCAGAGAATTTCGAAATCCATCGATGGCCGCCGATTATTGTCGATTGTTGCATTGTAACAGTTTTTGGTTAGCAAGTTTTTCTTGAGTGAAGTTTCCTATAAGGTTTATCTCGAGTTTGTATTGCGACAACAACCCGTATATATAGTTGTGAGTTGGAACGTGTACTCGCTAATAACTGGACTCTACCTACCTGCAATAAACGGTTAGTAACAAGCGTCTTGTGACGTTGTAAATGTTTTATATTTGTCTGAACGAAGTCAAATAGAATATAAAATGGAGTACACATATGCTAGTATCGTCAGTTGTGCTCACAGTGTGTATAGACAACTTGTGCTAAGAAGTTTGGGACGATATTCGGACATTTTTAGAACGATCTAGAGGAGCACGGCTGTGTAATTTTAATAACACATATTCGATCACACTTGTCGTGTTTTTAAGAGAGTATCGTTACTAAAACAGTCGTATTCCATGGATGTGTTACGTTACTAATTCTATGATGTACCATACATTCAGTCGCACGGCCATTTCTGGAGACGGAACAGGTCCGGTGACTACCGGACCAATATTTTTGACAAAACTATGACATTTTATAGATACATTTAGAATTCACATATACAAAACAAAAAGGGTCAGGAATGTAATGATTATTATTAACAATAAATACACATAAATGAACTATGCATTTCCCATACTGTCGATTTGAACATGCATTTTCGTATTTGCTTTTCGCATCAGCTAGATCTCGTTTGATATATCAGTCGATCCACACAGTTCTGCAATATTTCGTCTTGATCAACACAGGTGGATGTTGTAACCACTCAGTTGAACCATCTCGACGAGACTGAGTGGTAAAACACACACTTTCGGTCGGTGGGGGTGGTGAGCACCCCCTACCTTTGCCGGACCAATCTTATGATGCTTCCGACGCCCCTGGAAGAGTGTGTTGGATGATCAGAATCGACATCTTTCTCCAGATAACTACATCACACTATATCACGTTTAGTAGATGGAAGGATACCGGTAGTTGCTATATGCGCCTTTATTAGTTTATTTTGTGCCATACTGTTGAACAAAATACAAACTAATTACAAAGATTGACGAAGTTGCTCGGATGTGTTATCTTTGCTTGCGGGTCCAAACAATGGCTACAATAAAGGCAGCAATATATAACGTCGGCGACGCCATCAGCGAGCCAGAAGAGTTTTGACACATGCACATGCAGACCTGTTTATCGTCATGTCCGTCGAAGAATTTCACTTTCAGGTTGCCTGCCGACCCGCCGTGCAGCACTGCCGGGGATGTTTTACATAAGCACATACACGGACTAACGCCGTTACTACGCATTATTGGCATAAATCTAAACGACTCATTATTAAGTTCATTGTCTTTGACAATGTTTTTAAAAGCGTCCATTCCGCCATCTTTTAAAATATCATTTTCGGTATCGGACGGCTTTTTCGACCAATCCCACCCTGGTATTGGAGGCGGCAACAGCTCGTTGCCGTCTCTGTCCGTGTCCTCTGTGTCTGCTGGAAGCGTCTTGTGAGACCCGACAACGACGTCGTCATATCCTATTGCAATATCCGCGCATCCGTAGAATTGTTCCTGGTTACCACAACCGACACATTGCTGGCCGGTGCGGATATCTTTTCCCCAACTATTTCCCGCGTTATACATCCACTGGAAAACACAATCCTTGCAGCGAACACCCTCGGGTAACTGTAATTTTACCCGTATCAAATCATATCCGTGTTTCTGGGACACCATGTATCGTTTAGTATTTGTTTCTGTTAAAGTGAGAACATGTTTATCTAAGCACGATTTGGTGACGGTTTTTGTCGGATCATCATTCGGGCATATTCGGAATTCCATCCAGCCCTTATGATTGGCTGTCAGTTCCACGACGACCGTGATCACCTGACCTGGCTCGTATTTCCGGACGATGATGCCATTTGCATATTTGCCCGGTGGCTCGCTGTTTCTGGGCCCCTGCCACGGGTCTCCGCAAATCCCGCATCGCCCGCCATTCTGTTCATATTGTACCTGCAAACAAAGACATTAAAGACACAGTGTCTTACATATATATCCACTATGTGGCTGTGACTGAAGAAATGGGGGTTATGACATTTGTGACAAGTGTAGATCCTGATCAAATAGAAAACTCCTGTAAATTAATAATGCTATATGTTGCTTGTTACAAGCACGATGTGTACGTTATTGGTGGCGAACAGTGCAGATGCGCGGATACACAGCCTGATCAGGATTTACACTGGTCGCAAAGCCCATAAACCCCATTTCTCCAGTTGCAGCCACATATATATATGTATTGTGTTCGCTTCATGCACAACACATGACATATATCAATTAACCACACCATTGTTTGATGACATTTCCCAACTCAATCAAGAATATATTATCAGAATGTATATTAAAGGTACATGCCCACTCATTAGGCACACAATGTTATTTATATCAGAGACATCATCTGAGACATTTTCTGGCAAAATAAACATTAATTCACCATTACCCCACGTATTGATTAGCACTATTATACATTTTTATATCAGACGTAAATTTCCACACTGATATCAGGGGCAATAACCGTGTTTCCTTAAAATGTTAAAGGACATTGCAATTTATTCTCTGTATTTATGTTTTGATGTGCAATGATCATACATTATAATCACAGGTGGAAGGTTCGGACCTAGGACCCAATAAATAGCTCATTTCAAAAACGTTACCCCACCCACCCATTTCCTTACAACATACAGTATCGCCATTCAAGGTGGGCAACAGCTTGGGAAATGCCCTAGACAGGCTTAGTTTCGGGCTGGCTCAAACACCACACGTTTCAAATTTTCTGCTGACTCAACGCCTCTGGCAAATAATAAATGCGTTAGGTTCCCAAATATATTCACTTTAAACATCTGTGTTTTGTATATTGTTAGTTACACACGTTGTAGCTACCAACGTTACAGAGAAATATCTCTTTCCGAAAGAATCCCACGCACACATCGCCACCTGATTGGCTATAGTATTTGTAACGCTCCAGTTTAGGTTTTCCCGTGACGTCATTATTGATCATTCTGCGTATATAACAAAGGAACTCCGAAAGTAAAGGTCCTCGAGCTAATTCCTACCCTCAAATATAAGATAAAAAAAAAACAAAAAAAACGGAGGTTATGTCGAAATGTTGGGACGCAAATCAAAATAAACGCACGTTTTAGATCATTCAAGGTTAGTGAATGACACTTATTAGTCACAAATTTTAACATCAGATTTACTGATGTTTATTTCAGTGATTCACGTCAATATGTTGAGACTGTAATGGGATTTCAGCCAGATTTTACACGTAAGTTATGCTTCCACAGCCCACACAAATGTGTGACATTCTTTCGTACACACAATTATCGCCTTGGCTGTGGTAGCTAATTTGTCCGTAACTAACGAAATGTTTAAAGCAGATCATTGAAGTGAATACATTTGAAGACCTAAGACATTTATCGATTACCAGAGACATAAGTCAGCAGAAAAATCGAAATGTGTGGTGTTTGAGCGAGTCCGAAACTACGACATTTTCCCAAGCACTTTCCTACCTTGAAAACGCTACAGTGTCTAGTGTACGGAAATTGGTGGGTGGGGTAACGGTTTACAAATGAGCCATTTATCAGGTCCTAGGTCCGAGTCTTCCACCTGTGATTATAATCTGTCGAAAGTATTACTTTTTTCAGGTGACGCATTTAATTAGTATAAATAATTAAAAAATACCATGCCTCATCTGCATATGAAAATAGCCTGATACCACCGCGCGTCACTATCAGTAAAATAACTACATGTATTACTAAATGATTATATCTGTATAGCGGACACTCGTAATTGTTAGAAATGGTGGAATAGTGACACAATTATACACTTATTTAATTCATATAAAAACTATTTTGTGCCTACTGAGTGGGCATGTTCCTTTAAACAGGTGAGGTAATTTAGTTCGATTTATTTTGGAATTTTCTCTATACACGTACCAGTAAGGAACATTTGTGAAATAAGTTTATTTTTTGTTGTGAAATTATTAGTGGATACCATATTTATAAATAAATGTAGTTTCAAGTATAGATATTAATCAGCGATTATATGCAAATTTGTTTAGTTATGTTTCAGTATTATAAACATTTTATTACTAATCCCCATTTTGTCCAGACATACAGCTACGATTTGGTTCAGAAATACGATACAAATCTACAATTAAACTGTTCTTTAATAATCTTCGCCATGTTCTGGACATTACTGAGAACTAGCACCCTAAATTGATACGTTACATGTTATTTATACTAAGTGCACTTAGCCCCCTACTTGCTCTGACCCCTTCAATTATGCATATAGCATACGTTGGACTAGGTCGCTTTCAATGTATCTATGTGATGTGTGGCATTTGGATATTTTATTTAAAAAAAAAGCATGTGGGGACACAATTGGTATCGCTCTACTCTCGAATGTACCGTTCGCATTTCAGTTCTTCAAAATGCATCGTTATGTGTTCAATTATATTTTAGATAACGCATTCTGTTGGCAATGGCTTTAGTTTAGTTCAATACTATTGTACTGCAACTGTTATTAATAAATGCATGGATACCAATGCATGTATCAACATAGATGACTAAATACCATGCAGATGGGTTGGGCTACAAGTTATGTGTATTATGCCTAATTTATAGTGGTGCGGTACCTCTCTAAACCGGGCACCCTGGAGACCTCACAGGGTGTCCCGTTTAGAGAATTTCCACCGAACTAAGTACATTTCCTTCAACTCAACATGAACTATATTTGTACCTGTATTCCCCCGCAGTATAGCTGATTGTCGTCATAGTTGCGCGGGTTCCTGAAGCCATAGCGCCACATGGAGGTTCGAGACGGCGGGTCTATCAACCGGCCATGACCGGATACACCGGCCAGCCAGCAAAGCACAAGTTGGGGCAGGATATATATACCGGATTTCATTTTAAGTCTGAAAAATGAAAAAAAAATACATGTATATCTATTTTCTTATATAATTGGATCGCATGCTTGGAAAATGTGCATTATCACATATATGCGATCAGCATAGCCCCAGACCAACTTGCGCAAGTCTACATGTATGGCAATGAGGTTCATTAAAACTGCGATTATCTCATTGATCTGTCAGTTTGTAGCCGTGACTTGAGACATCGGAGATATGCCACGGGCGACCAGTGTATTACCAGACCAGTCTGATTAAAGGTACATGCCTACTCAGTAGGCACAAACTGTTCGTTATATCAGATACATCATCAGAGACATTTTCTGGCAAAATAAACATTCATTCACCATTACACCACGTATTGATTGACATTATTATACATTTTATATCAGACGTAAAGTTCCACATTGATATTAGGGGCGATAAGCGTGTTTCCTTAAAATTGTAACGGACATTACCATTTACTCTCTGTATTTATTTGTTTTCATTTGCAATAATGATCATACATTATAATCTGTCGAAAATATTACTTTTTTCAGGTGACGCATTTAATTAGAATAAATAATTAAAAAATATCATACCTCATTTGCATATGAAAATAGCCCGATACCACCGCGAGTCACTATCAGTAAAATAAATATTACTAAATGATTATATCTGTATAGCGGGCACTCGTAATTGTTAGAACTGGTGGAATAGTGACACAATTACATACTTATTTAATTCCTATAAGAACATGCTGTGCCTACTGAGCGGGCATGTAGATTTAAGGTATTCGCCATTTAAAAAGTAAACATAATGTGTATAATTACATAAGGTAGCCTATGTATTGGAATCGCGTCGGACAGTTAGCCACGCCCCAGACCCCCCCCTCGATGAGCACGTCCGTAGTGATATCTTGGAATAACCATAACAACAAAATGCATCGTGTTACTCGACGTTTAACTGTCATACGCAACCGCTAATTGAAAATAATATTATGAAAAACTACTTGCACTGAACGGATGTTCTACGTACAAAAATACATCGGATTATTTTGTTGCGCGTGATTTGCCCCCATTTGCGGTCATCGCTAAATTTAGTAACAGAGCTAACTCCCCTCCGAATACTCTCCGAAACAAGCGACGCGTTTAACACACAAACTACATCAAGTTTGACCTTCCGACAGCCTATTTTTAAACTCACCCGACACCTGTGCGAAACAAAACTCGCACGTGTAGGTCTAACTGATGTTTAATCCTCATTCTCTCTCTCTATCGATGATTTACAGCGGATTTTAGTGACATTCCCGAATTCGGCCTGATTGACATTTGTCTATGGTGGCCAATACACGCCAACATGAGTGTCAATTCTACGTTCAGGGAAGGGGGTCAATAAGTCAGTATTTAAGGTGATAACTTACAGTCAGGGAACAAATTAATGACAGTATAACACATCCAGCGTATATTAATACCCATATTAATGCAAGTACTGAAATACGACAACAAAAAATCTAACAAGTTTGGGCTTCCATACATTGAAAATTGTGTCAGCGGTTTCCCCAATGACTTTCATTCATTCATTCATTCGGCTCATATTTGAGGGTGGGAATTGGCTCGGACACGTTCCATACCCAATGACGTCATTTGTATGTTTTAATATACTCGATCCGGGGCCAACTATTTCATTCACAAAACAGAAGTAAACTTGGCGATGTAACGATAAGGCATTTTCAGGCGCGACACCGCTTCCGTGGCGGAATTATTGTAACTATTGCTCTTCAATCAGTTTTCAATATATCTATAATGATCATAGATATCTGGAATCTGTATACATGTACTTGAATTGATGATGTCTTGTATATGTGTTACCGTATCTTTCTGATATTGCTATGCATAATCTGTAATGTTGTTGAATGTTTTGGTACATACTGTAGCAGTGCATACTGTACTTCAAGTTGTACCATATCAATAGTTTACCCCTTAACCATTAAAACGCTGAAAAATAAAATTGCCGTCTGCTCATTTTGTATATTTTAATCTCTTTAAAAACCTGTTTTGGCAGCGCAGTAGAATCGTCTCAGTATGTTTTTGAGGAGAAAATATAAAAATATTTAAAACAGCAGACGACAATTGTCGTTTCCAGCGCTTTAAAGGTACATGCCCACTCATTAAGCCCAAAATGTCATTTATAGTAATTAAATAAGTGTATAACTGATAGTGACGCTCGGTGGTATCAGGCTATTTTCATATGCAAATGAGGCATGATATTTTTTAATTATTTATACTAAAGAAATGCGTCACCTGAAAAAATAATATTTTCGACAAATTTTAAAGTATGATCATTGCACATCATAAACTAAATACAGAGATTAAATAGTAATGTCCGATAACATTTTAAGCAAACACGGTTATCGCCCCTGATATCAGTGTGTAAATTTACGTCTGATATAAAATATATAATACTGCCAATCAGTACGTGGGATAATGGCGCATGAATGTTTATTTTGCCAGGAAATGTCTCAGATGATGTCTCTGATGTAAAGAACAGTTTGTACCTACTGAGTGGGCATGTACCTTTAAGGGTTAATGAAACTGCAACACCAACAATCAATCAATCAATCAATCAATCTAGTTTAATCTTGTAGTACCATATGTTCAGTACTTTCAGTACTTTGATTATCAGACTGCACGAGTTCGCTCAGAAATGAAGAGCTAGACTGACAACAAATATCGTAAGCCCCGTTTCACCAGTCCCAACCACATGCACAGATCCGACATATACGTCATTATTGACATATAGCCGCGTCCCTCACGTATATAGCGGCCATGTATGACCGTGTATCTGACAGGGCAATGCTTGTCCAACGTCGGAAACACGTGTCGTGCCGTGTCGTACATCCATCGTGTTTTATTCTGAACAGGAACTATATAGGCCATCATGTTTGTATGCATACGGATATATGTGGCTTTACTGGAGAAGTGGGGCTTGTGGATTTGTGGCCAGTGTATCTTATGATCATGTTACACACTCTTGTAGCCGGATGACGATCCATATACTGCTTGATAGAAGCATGCTAGTTGTTTCATTGATGTAATGGCGAACAGTGCATATTCTGATCAGACTGTGCGGATGCACAGGCTGATCAGGATCTACACTAGTTGTAGCACACATAAGCCCCATTTCTCCAATCTTAGTCACATATGTGAAAAGTTTAAGTATAACAAATAGAACATTGGTGAAGCATTCACTTCAATTGAATCAATCATTTGTTTATTATTTCTATTTTGCATTTATCGACTCACATACTCATGTCCAAGACCTTAACATCGACAAATCTAGCTTCACAGATTTCAGAACTTATATGAGTTCAAGCATGAGAATCAAGTTCGTGCTCAGCAACCTTCATCAGCACTGTCCCTGTTATATCGTGTACCGTCCACCGGTAAATTGAATGTATGTATTCTATAATTGACAGTCGATGTTGCTCTGTTTTTATTTATGACGTGCTTAAAAGCTGAAACTTGTTTTGTACAACCACAAATGTGATGACATAGAACAAACCGACAGTTGATGTAACATGTTCTCCGTCGACATGCATGCTTGTATATGGCCAACGTTTTGTTTATGAATAGTAAGCTACCGAACAATGTAAGGCATTGACCTGATACGAATATCCGTGTTACAACGAATCGAAAACTGACGTCTGATTTGTCGAACGGCGTCAAATGACGTTACCGAATGAAGCAAGTTTAATAACTTTTCGATGAAGACTATTTTATATTTGAACATCGGCTAACATAAAACGTTACTTGATAAATGGAATACCAGGTTAGTGTCTGTTGATATCAAGTTTATGAGGCTCGGTACGGAAACGGTAGGAATTCCTCGGCAAGCCTCGGAATTCCTACGCATTTCCAAGCCTTGCTTGGTAAACTTTATGTCAACTAAAGACTGGTATGTTCTATGTATGTACGCCCTGCTAGGTGGCGTTTCTGTCATTAACTGTGGCAGTGCTTAGGATAGTATTTGACACAAACGAAAATGTACAAAAAGCCGCATTTGCAATGTCCATTGTATATTTGCTGATAATTCCATCACAAAAATATTTACACAATTCCCTAACATTTGATTGGCCCTTAGCAAGTCTCTGTCCAAAATTTATATCCCAGTAAACTCCCACGCCGAACAACTTCCCGCAGTTAAAATAATTCTTAAGAAAACGGAAAATAAACACCTTTTCTTGATGAATTTATTTCAAATGCTGTAATTATAAGGAATTCATGGCCTTTTTGTTGAATTTATCGGGGATATAAACTTGGAAAAGTCGCGGGAATACTGGACGAGGCCTTCCGGCCTTCGTCCAGTATTCCCGCGACTTTTCCAAGTTTATACCCCGATACATTTCACAAAAATGCCATTCATTCCTATAATAGTCGTATTTGGCGATTATCATGGATCCCTCTCCTTTGTCTTGTAATTTTACCGTGCCCATTTCTCTGTTATATGTATTCAGAACCACAAGTGGACAAAGCGTGACAGGGACGGAAAAATAATTAAACATGTCCTAATTATGTTTAAAAACCAGCAGACAGTCAGAGAAATAATTGCCATGAATACAAAACAAAATACCCCTGAATACCTAGTATTAGCCCTTACTACGCTTGTCGTCTGCTGTTTTTCATTTTGCCGTATATTCTTAGCAAACATAAATCGGTTTTGACAGCACATGATAATCGTCTCAAGTGGAGAAGATTCTCATGTGCTGTTAAAACAGGTGTTTGTCGAGAAATTTTGAAAATAAAACTTGAACATTTCCGGCAGACGACAAAATTAATTCAGCATAGTAAGGGTTAAAGGAGGCGATATTATGTTGTTCATGGCGATTTTTATTTCTCCAACTTTCCGCTAGTTTATAAATAATCATTTTATAATCACTACCAAGCTTTATCCACTAGGTCCTGTGTTCAGAACTGGCAGAAGAGTAACGGAATGTTAGACTGGAGAAATGGAGCTAATGGGTTTTGTGACCAGTGCAAATGACCAGGTACCATTTCACCAGGGGGCACACTGCTCATAAATCTCATAAACCCCATTTTTCCAGTCACAACCACATGTGTGCAACAACAAACATCACTGGTTTTCCCACATGGATTTGTTGTACGCGACTATAGATGATCATGTGCGTACGCAGATGTTGTGAACATAAGCTTTTGCAATATACTCCCGTACCGTATGTAGCAGAAGAATACGTACGGTACGGGAGTAGATTTCAATGAGTTACTGTTCTCAACCACGTACATGGAAACTCCAGGTCGCCAGCAGATATATACGTAAGCAGGGTGATTTGATGTCAATCGAACGCTACCGTGTATGTCAGAGTCACCTATGAAATGAACCACTTCATCAATCAGTGGTCAAACATTTTCAGATTCGGAAATTCCATCCAACGACCTGACAATACCTGTAGCCGATTTCATCAAAATTGCAAAATATACTTATATACCAAAGTATACTTTGAGGGAGTAATCATGCAATTTTTATGAAATCGGCTACAGGTGTACATGTGGGACGTCGACTGATAATTTGTGATCGGTGTAGATCCTGATAAATATGTGTTATCATAAAGAGATCAACATATGGTAATGAGGAACATACAACAACCGCTGATTGACTGCTCGTCTCAACTGGATCTACACTATTGGCAAACACTGCTGAAAAGGTATGTGGTGCTGAAAGGGATAATTCGCGAGTGGCGGGAATTTGACAGTTGAGTTTAGAATTTTCAAATTTTGCATACACTCCCACTCGCCCCCATCATCACCCCCAGCTGGGAAGTCATAGCTGGGAAGTCGTAGCTAGGTATGTGAGAAATTAAACTTGCCCAGTGTGTGAGATGGTACACAACCGTCTGCGTTAATCTTGCAAATATGTCATTGTTCCTGAACATCTATTGGAAATATAAACTCGCAATGAAGCAGTTTGATTGGCTGAGCCCGAGTTGTAGAACAACTCAGGCTCAGCAAATCAAACTGCTTGATTTCAAGAATTGTCTTTTGAAATAAAATATATTCAAATATTGGCAAGATTAGCGCAGGCGGTGGTGTATGCTAATCGCCTGATCAGATATATTAGTTTTCTCTGCGTATTACGGTTTTATCCTACGTTAACGTATCGACCACATATACGTCTCCTTTTGTGCCGTACCAATGTAGTTATTATGTAAGTGCTCCCGCTAAATCGGGGAAAACTGAATAAAAATGTCAACTACGTACGAGGAGCGAATGCGATTGCACACATACATGATATATATTTATGAAATCCGGTCGTAGACAACTTCGTGATTTACCGCTCGTCCAGATTGGATTTCTACTTACTATGCATTATTTATGCCGCAATGCCTCTTCAAATTACCACTCGTCCTAATCGAAAATGCACTCGCCAATGCGAGCGGACGAGTGAATATGTCGAGGTCTGACATCACGGATGTGCGTCTGTACGGACAATCACCCCAGTTCGTGGACTATGTCAGACCCTTCCCGCCAACATAACCCCACATCCCAGGCGCATACCATTACCACGTATAAGACGGGATACGAATACCGACGTCAGGCTTTTCTTGAAAATGGTATGTTTTCTCAACAAAAACATGTTTTGCCAGCATACGAGGATTGGAGACGATTCTCGTGTGCTGTCAATGCAGGTTTTCATAGAGAAAATAATCAAAGAACACATAAAGAGCAGACGACAACATTTAATTAAGCGCTGTAATGTTTAAAATATAATGTACAGTCATCTCGTGATTCAGTGTCATACTCCGCAATGCATATGATTATTAGTGTACATACATTCAAATTAAACAAAACCTTGTGACAGTAATATGTCTGTCGGAGGTTTACCACACAAATTACTGAGAAATGATAGTGTATATATTGGACAACGAGACACCAAAGGGAAACGTTTGATTTAAACAATAGTGTATGTACATGTATGGATTCATAACATTAGTGCAAGAAAAGATTAGTACGATACGACAATAAGCTTATACATTATGAATACTTCTCCAGGACAGTTTGTGAATTATGTTGCTTAGCCCAAACATGTACACACACAGCCTCTACTTTCACATATACATGTGAGGAGTTCATCGCATGCAAAGAATGTCGCCTATGAGTAATAATTCATATGAGTATTGCAGGTCGTGACGAAAGGGACTTTTTGCCATCGTTGACTCATATCATCATGTACACCCACGTAGCTCGATCCTGGTCTACAATGGTCGCTATGTAATTGCGAAAATGTTCCTGATGCCTCTGAAGAAACGTTGATCAGTATCACTATGGATCATGTGAATGAACATGACAATAAGTTACGGACAATACTTTACACCGATAATAAACTAAATAATGTCATTTTCCGGATGACTAATCACATGTCGTGGGCTTTTCAAAAGCATTGTCTGAAATCTCAACAAAAACACGTTTTGTTACCACAAATGTAGATCCTTGCCAGACTGCACTTATGCCAGATGGTTCCATGACACATGGTTCTTGTGCATGTTGTGTGGAGCAAAACTGGTCAAACGCTGTCGTGTATGATCTTATTTTATTGTCTTGGTTGTTCTGAATTATTTGGTCATAGTTGAACACATTTAATTAAGACAGACATAGTAATTTATAATAAAATCAACGTTCGCAAAAACGAACGTATGAACGACACCTGAAAAGAGTTTTAGGGATGTGGTAAACTAATGTACAATGTTAGCATGTTTATTACTTGCTTCTTTCTTTTCAGTCTCAGAGAACCTGAAGCATGCATTAGGTGCATCACAAAATGTAATGGTTTTCGGATCAACTGGAGAATTGTGAAGGAGTACGCGGATATATAGTTGCTGACACGCAACTCCTCAAATACTCCCGTATCGTGCTACGGACGATATGGGAGTGTTTGAAGCGTAACGTATCCACAACAAGCTGATAGGGAACTATATTTTACAGCGATAGCTAACGTGCACTTAAGCATACCGTCATAAACCGTACATACCATGATTATGTTAATGATTGATAGGTGCAAAATCATACGTATTTCATGATCGATGCATGCCTCGTGGACACAAACTGTTATTTGTGACATAATATCCCGATTCAGTTAAATGTCACCGATTACGCGTAAAATTTCTTTAGTACGTGTATTGTAAATTAACAGAAATAAATAAATATTGTATGGGCTGTTGTCTTGTCTTCGAGATGAGACTCTCTCTCTCTCTCTCTCTCTCTCTCTCTCTCTCTCTGGGCTCTTTTTACTTTGGGATGTCTTTTATCTTGTCTTCGTGGCCTCTCCTTCTTCTCTCTCTCTCTCTCGTCTCTTCTCTCTATCTCTCTCTCAATCTCTCTCTCTCACTCTTTTATGGGCTGTTATCTTGTCTTCGAGCCTCTCTCTCTCTCTCTCTCTCTTCTCTCTCTCTCTCTCCTCTCTCTTGTTATTGAATAAACCTATTAAATGTATATAAAATGCAAATACTGTAGTGTTTATTCTGTGTCCCTGTGTCCCAAGGCGTATGTTTTGCTATTATATAGAATATGCCATTGAAAAGAAATGCTAAACCATCAATCTTTTGCTAGCCGCTGGCAAACATATGAACAGTGTTCTTCATTGATACTATTCAATCGTTTGCAAAGACATCGCCATAAAAACGAATGATTTAATTGCTATTCGAAGTTCATGAACTGTCGGTGATATATTTTTTTTTTCCTGATAAACAATTCAAATATAGAGGAGATACGACCGTAGTTCCAACTTTTACAAGTCAACTGGTTATATAAACAATACAGAAGAATATATAATTATATAATAGTACTACATATAATATATTTTATTTGTGAAAACGTTGAATACATCCAATTACATGTATAAGCATAAACTGCCCAAAAAGGTAAATTAATTATAAATGTTAAATAATGATAACTTACTTGAAAATGTGAAACGAACATTGCATTACTTGTTTCTATGATCCGTGTTTTACATCCACATGCTATTTCAACAAATGCATTTACTCTCATGATAGCAACTGTAATCACTGTAAGTCTCCATTAACATTTCAAACCATGGAATTAGTCGTGTTTGTTTGACTGTTGATTAAGCAGTTATCCGATTGAGTGGTCGGACGTTTCCGTTAGCTTATTCGTGAATGCCGAAGGCGTTTAGAACGTTGGCTTGTCTTTCCTGCACGTGAGAAAGTACGCATGCGCTTTTGCATGGTCAATTAGTATTGAAGCTGATCAGACTGCACAGCAGTTGTGTAGTTTGATCAGTGTCAACCATGATTGCCATTACGTATATTGTATTTGTATACACTAATAGTATATGAATCGGGGAGTACGTACGGTGCATGCGTGACTTATCTGGTGAGAAACGCTCGATTGGGAGTTTTCTGATACGCACGCTCATTTACCTTAGTTACCAATTCATTTAGCGGTAATGATGTCATGTGACAGATAAATAATTACATACAAAGTAGCACAGAGTAAAATAGATGTTTCTCGCCGCCAGGTGAAATGGACGTGTGAACGGTCGACGTAATGTAACGTATTGACGCCACCTACTGCATGACAACTGGTACGACTATTTTAAAGTGCCAACATGGCTGTTAAATAGAGAAAATGATATCCAAAGGAGTCACACAGACCGACAATTAACACACACACACACATTTATGGCTGTGACTGGAGAAATGGGGCTTATGGGTTTTGCGAACAGTGCAGATCCAGATCAGCCTGTGCATCCGCACAGTCTGATATGATCTGCACTGTTCACTATTCCATCAATGAAACACCCCGTCATGCTTCTGATAAGCAACACAGATCGCTATCAGGCAACAGGAGTGTGTTATTTAATCAGGATCTACACTGGTCACACATCCCATAAGCCCAATTTCTCTAGTCACGGCCACAAATGACAGTTGCGATTTGGTAGCTGGCCAAACACAGGATATATTGTATGTGCTCCAGGCCGCCGCCAAATGCTGAAGTTACAGTGGAACCTCTCTAAACTGGACACCAAGAAAACACCTGTAATCTTATTGTTGCTGAGTTTCTTGGTAATTTATCCCAGGTAATAATGCCTGTTCACCAACTAGGGCTCGGAATGATCAAATGCCTGATTTACAGTGCAACCTCTCTAAACCGGACACCTCCCAGTGTGTCCGGTTTAGAGAGGTTTCACTGTATAAAGTATTCGAATCGACACCAACAAAACTTCACGAATGTAACCACGTGCACAATAAGGGCGCCCACACTTGGTTTTCACATAGGGTATGAAGATGGGTTGTGAAAGCCTACGGATTGTCCGATTGGGTACAGAGTCGTTAACATTTCAAGGGACACATATTATACACAATCGGATGTTCAGTAATGCTGTCATAATGTATATATTAAATGAATCTATAATTTGTATCAAGAAGCAATTTTAAACGCGAAATCCGCAGACGCAAATGTGTACGACGCAAACAGGCAAGTCTAGAGCCTTCTGGTGGATATTTGCTCTATACGTCCAGACCACAGATTGAAGTAACGGACCGAGGTCTATCAATACATTAAATATGACTAAAGGCATCCATAATTGAAAAAAAAAAAAGCTACTTCAAACTGGAGTACCCACCTGTCTATAACATGTATAAATGCATTAAATGTACTTAAAAGTATCAGTATCAATGATGACTGTTTGTTTTGTTACGTTCTGTTAGGACAGATTATCACAGAGAGTAATGAACAGTCTTTAATTTATTTACCTTTGAATTCTGACAATTTCTAAGTAGAATTAATACATGTACATACAGTTGTCCTTTACTTCAAGCTCTCTTGTACAAAGAGAAGAACTATGGCTGAGTGGTAATTCCCTTGTACAGCGTGAACAAACTACGGATTTATCTACCGATGTTGACATTTGACACAGCTCAGGGTGGCTCAGGTAATTAGTAACATACGTTCTTCTTGTATTTTCATTAGATGTCAGACAAACCCTGCAGTCATTGTTGTGTAACACATTACTTCTCATATGAGTCGTCCATCACGACCAAGTATGCCTATAGTGGATGGACTATGGACCCCAGTAGCTGGTAACTACAACGTGCATGATCTCGGAGACCACGCATCTTCCCGTATATTCACATGATATCGTCATTCTACTTTCGAGACTTTGTGATCGTGAGTGATTTGTAAGCACAGGTTAATAATAGGACTATAGAATTACCACTCAGTAGGCACAGAATGTTCTTTATATCAGAGACATCATCTAAGACATTTTCTGGTAAAATATACAGTCATTCACCATTACCCCACGTATTGATTTTCACTATTATACATTTGATATCAAACGTAAATTTCCACACTTATATCAGGGGTGATAACCGTGTTTCCTTAAAATGTTAACGGACTTTACTATTTATTATCTGTATGTATCGTTTGATGCGCAATGATGATACTTTATAATCTGTCGAAAATATTCTTTTTTTCAGGTGAAAATAATATAAATAATATAAATAATTAAAAAACATCATGGCTGAAAATAGCCTTATACCACCGTGCGTCACTATCAGTAAAATAACTATTACTAAATGATTATATCTGTATAGCGGACACTCGTAATTTTTAGAACTGGTGGAATAGTGACACAATTATACACTTATTTAATTCCTATAATTCTTGACAACCCTACTACGCGTTATTCAATTGAAACTGTAAGAAACGGTTGAAAACAGTCTGGGCCCGGTTGTTCAAAACATCAGTTAGCTTAACGGACTGTTAAATCCTTAACTGAATGGTTAAAATCTCTGTTATTTGAGCAACCGGGCCCTGAATGTTGCTGCTCTCGCTTGGTCTTATGAATTCTAATTTGTTCTACGGTTAGCATGAGTACACCGATGTAATTCGGTAATTCCAAGATGTCTGCCTGTACTTTGCTTTCCCCTACAGCCAGACGAAACATTAGTATACCCATCACCAACATAATGATGCAGATAATAAGACACGACTGTGCTGTCACATTGTGACATCTGTAGTTAGTGGGACGCAGACGTCTTTCAACTTCGACCTCAAGGCGGGCGTGAAGTACTGGTAACCATGGATCACAGGGCAGACCTGCTCGGAGCAACGGCAATACAACCGCCGGTACTGTAGGTACACATGCAACTGTAATGTGACTGTGACTGGATAAATGGAGTTTATGTGTTTTGTGACCATTGTAGATCCAGATCAGCCTGTGCATCCGCACAGTCTGACCAGGATCTGCACTGATTGCCATTCCATCAATGAAACACTCGTCATGAATAGTTCTAACAAGCAATATAGATCGTTATCAACTACAGGAGTGTGCTATTTGGTCAGGATCTACACTGGACAAACATTACATGAGCGCCATTTCTCCAGTTACTGACACAAACACAAATGTGGTGGTGTCTCTAGAAATGGGGCTTATATCATGTGTCCAGTCTGGCTTCTGTAGCCTATTTCACCAACATAACATTGCAAACTATACTTATCTAACAAAGTATATTTTGAGGGAGATATTTTCAATTTAAGGATAAATTTATTAATTTTTATTACACTGAATTTATTACATTATCACAGCCATTTTGGCTGTGATAATGTAATAAATTCACTATAATAATTCTGCATACTTTTAATCATCAAATATATGCAGTCGTTAGTTCCATATGACATAATGCATTTCGGGAAAAATAAATGATTACTCCCTAAATGTATACTTGGCTAGATAAGGATGCTTAGCAATTTTGATGAAATCGGCCACTGGTCTGTTGGCACACGCCTGCAATCAGTTAAGCTGCTAACCTGTTTCGTAGCATGGTATGCGTTTCATCCATCGGCTAAATGAAAAGTGCTGACCCTGATCAGACTGCGCGGATGCGCAGGCTGTTCTGGGTCTGCACTGTTCGCATTTACCAAACTCCTCATTTTCTCTAGTTACCTCCACAAATGAGTGTATCGGTGAGAAAATACTACCCTGCGGCTTTACGAACGGTCCTGTAAGACCTCAGAGGCGAGCATATGTGTAGCTGTGACAGAGAAACGAGGCTTATGACATTGGCTGACATTTTAAAGGGGCATATCAGAATGTTTTGAAAAAAATAATATAAATAATATGAAAAGTCATGCAGAGCATGATGTTATTAGCCGATCAAATCAGGGTAAAGTACATCGAACATATGTAGGTGTCTCTGGTAACATTGTCAATGGTAAACTATTTTCGACCACAGTTCTGTACCCAGCGTTGATATTTTTCTCGATTTTGTGCAGGTTTTGGAAACCCGTTCCCAAATCCATCCAATAGCAGCAATGCCATAGCAGCAATGTTTTGTTGTCACCATTATGTTACGAAATATTCCAGCGTAACACCTGTACTGTATGCTCTATTTATCTACAAATTACACTCCGCAATACACAAAGTTGTAGTCACTGTGTGTTTGTCCGAATTCTATGGCAGCACGCGAGTGGGCGGAGCTACCAGGGCTATATATATCTAGCGGTTACAGTGTCATCTAAAAATAGACGCAAGCTCCTGCGTATTCAGGCACATGCCCAGATTGGCCTAATGTGCCCCATCCGTGATTTTTGCGCGATGTCGGGCGCAAGACAATCAATAATTTGCGGCATTGACAATAATTAAGGGGGATTGCCGCAATCGCGCGTGCTGGATGCATCCCTGCCATCCCTGCATGATACGTAAACAAATCAAAGTTGGCTATGAAGGGCAATTCTTCGTTTTGATTGGTGGAAAATTTTGTGAATATTAACTAGCGTCAAATGACGCGCATACGCGATCCAATGGGATAAACCCGAGATGCTGGGATAAACCCGAAAATGCTGGGGTTGCTAGTAAGGAGATTTTGAGCAGAGGTCGATTATAAATTAGCCGAATAAACACATTTTACGCGATTATACGTGGCTGAAACTTGTTCTGTTTAATAAATAAAAGCTTTAAATTAGCCCAATAATCGGCGTATGTTGGCGTATATGGCCATTAGAGCCAACTATGGACTTCAACAACAATAACTTCTGGGTTAAATCTCTTCCGGCGTTCAGCTCATTACGTATTCAAAATTGTGTTATTTGGCTAAAAGTAAAGTTTTAAACGGAGATAATTGCCAAAAATGCAAACTTTATCGGTTGATGCAATTTGGAAGTGATACAGAAAAATTCGCGTTCGTAGATTACCGAATAGCGGAGAAAAGGGTTGCTACAAACTTTTTCAGAATTCGATGGATAACCAATATATTAGCCGATCTATAAATAGATCGGCTAATAAAAAATGAGTTTTTATCATGGCCTTGTGTAAAGTGGTTTGAAGATATATGACGATACTAGGACTGCCGGGTTGTTGCAATGTTCACCGATATCGGTTTTCAAAAAGGCCCGTTATGCCCATTTAACACCAAACCCACCTGCACAGTCGCGCAGTTTGACCAGGATTTCCACTCTTCGCCATTCAGTCGGTGAAATAGTCCAATATAATGTAGGCACGGATCGGTCTTTGGCTTTATATCACACACAGTGACTGCACTGCGCTGATCAGAATATATAGAGGATATTCATATTTTTGCAACGAATATGACATATATGTTCATCGAGTGAAATATGGACATTTCACACCACGATATATATACCGCTCCATGGAAATTAGCAGTTTTTCACATAGGGTACCTATGTATTGGAATCGCCTCGGACAGTTAGCCACGCCCCAGACCCCCCTCGATGGGATGGTCCGTAGTGATATATTGGAGTAACCATAACAACAAAATGCATTGTGTTACTCAACGTTTAACGGTCATACGCAACCGCTAATTGAAAATAATATTATGAAAAACTACTTGCACAATATCAACAACGGATGTTCTACGTACACAAATACATCGGATTATTTTGTTGCGCGTTATTTGCCCCCATTTGCATCACAAATCGTGCGGTCATCGCTAAATTTAGTAACAGGCTATACTTTTCGGCAGAGTTAACTCCCCTCCGAATACTCTCCACCGGATAAACAAGTCTTGTTCTGACTTAGGGGAGATAACTCGTGTTTACTAATGGATTTGTTATACTGGAACATTTATTTTTGAAAATAACTTTATAATACACGGATAAAGAAGGAAAAATACTATATAATCTGAATAGTATGTACATTAGTACTCGTCTAAAAGCTGTAGCAATATAATTGTTAACACATTTAAATGATTTTGTGTTTATATTAATACTCTTTTTTAGGCACCATCTCGATATTACACTCATACACATGACTCCATTTTCTTGTCCAATCTTGTCTGAAAACGCCAGTAGCAATATAATTCGAACCAATTGGTTTCCCAGTGAAGGAAACTTTTGTACTTTCAGTGTTGAATATGCAAGGGAGCCCCCTTCCACCCCACACATTTTGCTGTTGAACATACATGTAACACCAAGCCAATCCATCAGTCATTATTATGTTCTCATGCTTCAGATTTTGAACAATTATAATACCAATCTAAGGGACTGGACATTATTTATCACCAAGGGGGTTGGGGTGGAAATGGGGCTAGATAAATTTTGTTAACTCACCTTAGACAAGTAAAAGCCCCCACCCCTTCCCACAGCTTTTCATTAAATTGTCAAGGCCTCCCCCCATTGAACAATTAATAATGTTCAAGCCCAAAACGAGACGGTTCAAATGAGTGGTAACAACATAATTATTCTATCATGTTTTTTTAATAAACATATATTGCATCTACTGATTGCCAGGGTTAATTATGCCCCTATGCGATAGCCAGGGGGACATATTGCCTTGCTCTTGAGGTTCCGTATGTCCGTCCGTCTGTACATTTACATGAAAAAGATTGTAAGAGTTTCTCCAGTTAGAGTCCAGTATTCCAGAGGGGCATATCCATGTTTTACAAACATAATGTTTAGTGTTAATGTTGGTACAAAAGATAATTTATTAAAGGTATTGATACTTACATTTTCCTAAAATGTTGGGCAAGTAGCTTTTTTATCTGGGCAAGTAGATTATAATTGTACTTGCCCAGCCGGGCAAGTATGAAAAGTGAATATTGTTAAGCCCTGTCACCTGTGCGAAAATGAGTCACACGTTTGACAGCTACAAACTACCTGACCTCCAGAAGTTCCTGAGAAACAGAGGCGTGATCGTGACGGGCTACAACTATTTCATTCAAAAAACAGAAGTAAACATGGCGATGTCAAAGTAATGCAGAAACTTTAACAAAAATCCTGCTACAACATTGTTTTGTACAGACAAGGCATTTTCAGGCGCGATACCGCTTCCGTGGCGGAATTCTTGTAGTACCCTATGTTCAGTACTTTCAGTACTTTGATTATCCGATCTATTAGCTCGGATTTAGTAACTATATGAAAATTCTCAGTCATTGCAGATATTATATGAGTTAAGTGGCGGCCGCAGTGTCACTGTTTGCGGGTTTAACTGTAGAAAAACACGCGGTACTACGCCATAAAAAAGTAGTTCAACAACAGTAAAACAGCGAGCTATCTTACCGTTTCAGCGTAATGTGTTGTTTGCTTTGTTGTGCTATATGTGTGTTATTGCAAAAGTTTGTGTATACTTTATAAACTATTAACTGTTATGTATTAATATGATTTCTTTGTTATTTATGTTGATATTTTGCGCAATGATATAGTAGGAGGCGGGATTTCCCTGTGACGTTTTTCTTGAATGACCAATCACAGATTAAAGCTTACATTCTGAACTTTATATAGGTCAATGGCTCGATAAAATCCGACATTGGACAGCGAAATGATGATCATTTAAAGCAGAAACATTGTTTGTTGACAGTTACATACTGTTTTAATCATCTTGAGCCATCGATATTATTAATCAGTGTCCATTTGAATTAAAAAATAAACTAATCTATAATGAATTTAGTAAAACAGTTCGCGCGGAAATCCAAACTTTTCATAGAGGTGCTAGCAATTTTTTGATAATTACACGTCGTGTGTGTTAGCGCATACGCTGCCGACAGTCTTGCGACTTGACGTTACACAGCATATACAGTACGATACACTTCACAGAGGAAACGTTGTCTTGAGTTTGAATAAGGATAATAATTATCTCTAGATTATTTGTATTATGAATTAAAAAAAGTATATTTAAATAATTAGATATTAATTTAAATAAATATTTCGGCATCATTTACTCAATAAATTAAAATTGAATGTGTAGCTGAAATGAAAGTGAAAGTAGAACGTTTTTGTTATATCCTCCGGGTTACAAATCGCTGAGGATTCCTATTTGAATTGGAAAATTATATGAATTTTAAATTTAGGAGACTGTGTCAGGAGAAAATGGACTTATGCCATATGTCACCAGTCTAGTTCCTTGATGACATATGTCACCTGTCGTGTTCCATGCATGACTGCTCGCTCTTGTTTGTAAGTGTTGTAAAATATATAAAGTTTATACAAAACTATATATATACACCCCCCCCCCCCCCGGCATACAAGGTATGTCGAGGGGTATATTGTTTTCGTAATACCGTCCGTCCACGTTAAGGAGTTTGGGTACCCATTATATCCGTGACGGAAAGTCGGATGGACCTCAAACTTCATATACTTCCTTATCATCAACCATATTTGCATTCCATACCACACTCATGCGGCCTTCATGTCCAAGGTCAAGGTCAAATTACTTAGACATTTGCATCCGTACGATTTGCCTTAAAGTTTTCTGCAACCGTAAGTCAGATTGACTTCAAACTTCATATACTTCCTTATCATCATCCATATTTTCATTCCATACATGTACCACACCCATGTGGCCTTCATTTCCAAGGTCAATGTGAAATTTCTTTGAACAATCATGTTTGTCAAGATAAATATTGTTTTTGCAGCATTGATAATGAATACTGATTCGACGAATATACTGATTCTAAATGGAGTATATATGATTTTTTGTGTGAAATATTAAAATGGTTGAGCACGTACTGCGAAGGATTTCAGGACTTTCAGTCCTTTTATTTATAATGTATACGGTAATGAATGTTATTTGCAGCCTATTTGCAGTCCTGCACTGCAGGTGCGCATTATGAATATAGATAGCGGAAGTAGTCGTATTTTCACAGGAAGTTGTTTATGTCATTGATGAGAACATATGACTTTTATTTACATCGTATAACTATGTATTCATGGGTAGGTATATAATAAACATATGCATATTCATGTTTGGTATGCTGTGAGCCAGAGTAACATACGATACAGTAGAATATCTCCGGACATGCAGTCTGTGTATCACTAATGTTATGGGTCTCATTGGTGTCTTTTTATGATGATAATGCCTTTTCACGTTCGCAAAGCACAGCCGGATACCTTGGCATAGTCATATGTCTGATTTGCAGTGGAACATCTCTAAACCGGACACCCTGTGGAGGTACCCAGGGTGTCCGGTTTAGAGAGGTTCCACTGTATACTTGTAGTACTTCCACGATCAAAAACAACGATTGATCTCATAAACATGTATCACATTCTCTTCATAGGTAAACATGTACGGATGTATTAGATTGTATCCACGTAGACATTTAATATGTTAGTATAGCATTATACTGTATGCCGATGCAGAATGCACTAGATGAGCAGCTGCTACATCAGCTAATTGGTAAGAACCCAGTAAACATCGTATTGGTCTGGCGCGTGAAATACGAGAAACGGGAACTCTTATCTGATGATTCTGTATCAGTCTGATCCCTTTCACCACGGGTTCGAGTCCCGGGATAATCTATCATTTGGAGGATATATGTGGCTGTGACTGATGAAAATGGGCTTATCTGATAGTATTCATACCCAGTGTAGATCCTTACCAAATAACACACTCCTGTTACGGGGCGCCAAGTGGGACATGGCTCAATTTTGTCAACAAAATTCATTTTTGTGCCACAAAATTCAATTCTGTGTCACAGAATTCAATTCTGTGTCACAGAATTCAATTCTGTCAATTCTGCACACGCATGTAAGAAGGACTACCATTGGTCAGAAACTGCACTGGAGAAATGGGTCACGGTCGCCGATCTACACATTCAATGTCGATGATTTATTTCTCATTCTGCCGATGATTCATTTCTCATTCTGCCATTTTGCTTCAACTATCTCCAAACAGTCAAACGTTGACAAACCCATTCGTATTTAAACTCATTTGCGTTATAATTGTACACATAATTCATGTACATGTAGATCTCCCGCGAGTACTGACGTCATTTAGTGTGTATCGCAAGGTACATTTGCCCCAGTTAAATCAATAATACACGCGCTGTGGCCTGTGTTCTGACTGCTGTCTGTGTTTATAAACAGAATGTGTGTATTGGGCCATTTGAGGAAACCATTTGTAGTATTTGTGTAGATACCATGGATACATGTACTAAGATGGTGTATACTGTAAATAATGCATGTAGACACATAGTTGCGAACACGTAACTTCGCAACTAGTAGACACAGATCCAATACCATTTGTTTCACAAGGTTAGATCTACTGTTAGAATACGACGTCATCTAATGTCATTTTCGAGCATAAAACGTTACCTGATAAATAGAATACCAGGCTAGTGTATTTTAATATCAAGTTTATCAGGCTCGGCTCGGAAACGGTAGGAATTCCTCGGCAAGCCTCGGAATTCCTACGCGTTTCCTAGCCTTGCCTGATAAACTTGATATCAAAATACACTAGCCTGGTATTCTCTATATATGGGCATGCTCTCAGGACTAGCTATATCCCGGCTACTTTATGTTTGACCCTGTTTACATAATTGAGGGAAAATACTGAATATTTTTCTTATTTCTCCTTCAAAGTATATATGCTTATATGGTGTGGCCACTCATTTGTAATCATAATATAACCAAAATAACTGTCCATAAAGAAGTATAATATTGATATATTGGGTTATATTTTCGCATTGAAATATTTAAACCTGCAAGTGTACTCCACCATCTAGTAAAATGGACTAAGACCGATCTCAACCAATCAACGTAGAGATGACATACGCAACTAATTTTTGTGGACAAAAATGAATTCTGTCTTCACAAAATTGAATTTTGTGACACAGAATTGAATTTTGTGACACAGAATTGACAGAATTGAATTTTGTGACACAGAATTGAATTTTGTGATTTTTAGTGTTACAAAACTCAATTTTGTACACATAATTAACCTGTCCTGCATGGCGCCCCGTACCTGTAGCATGATAACGATCTTTATTGCTTGTTAGAAGCACGACGAGTGTTTCATTGATGGAATGGCGAACAATGTAGATCCTAATCAGATTGCGCTGATGCACATGCTGATGCACATTGTTGGTTGCAAAACCGCTAAGCCCAATTTCTCCAGTCACATTATGACATATTTCGATCTACGTGGATAGTTTTACAATAGATTGTTGAGAGCATGAGTATAGAGATATAGCCCGTCTACAAAGCATGTTAGGCTAAATAATGTTCTTCCTATTTGTTTACATAACATACATACATAACATTACATGTAGTTATGTAAGTGTCTATGTTATGTATGAAGCTATCTACAACGATCATTGTTGCATAATCCAGAAGTACACCCGTCGGCGATATTCACTGCCCACCCACTCGTTGTCTCAATTGCAAACAGCTTTCCTGTTGCCATCATCAGCCGCACTACCATCGTGTGTGCTTTTATTAGACCCCGCCTTGGACCGGTCGTCAATGGCCGTTTTGCTGCGGCGTCCTGTGTCAGAGCCATTGTCGAATCTCTTCCTTCGACTGACCCGCCTCGACTCGCCGTCATTGAATTTATCGGCATGTTCGCTCACCTTCGTCTTTGCATCTATAACAGTCAGTGGATGACATCTGATGAATGATATTTACGTATCTTCCTAGATCTTTATATACGCATTGAAACCACCATTACTATTGGGTCGTCATCATCATCGCCTTTTTTAAGTTGGTGCTGTTTAAACAGCATGTCCATTCACTACCTTACCAAAATATAAGTCTTGAACTCTAAAGTGTTGGACCGTATCAGGAATACTACACTAGACGTGTTTGCGATACATGATACTGACTTTACATACTTTCATTTTCCTGAAAGTCGCAGATGCGTTGATATATAATTACTTTTAATCATTGCACTCTAACACTTTCAACCCTAAGGAACTGGAATGGACTGTGATATGCTAATGTTCCGACCAATCCAATAGTCACAAAATGATTTTCAGATTCGTCCACTTATGAAAAGGGGGTGTTTTTGTTCTCAAAAATATTAAAATTACTTGCAAAAAGTGCAGATCCTGATGAGACGGCTCGTTACGAGCCGGCTCATCTGGATCTGCACTTTTTGCATAAACCGATATAGCGGGCTTTCGGGTTCAAAGGGTTAACAATATTCAATTGCGACTATTTATTTACTAGTAATTTAGCACTTATACCTGATTTTGCACGTTTTCTCTTCTTTTTTCCATCACTATCTTCTTTCTCGCAAACTTTGGATCGTTTCTGGAGCTGCTGCAACAGCGACTTACTGAACACCTGTGTGTAAATAGAGATACCATACAATAATATACGTGCATGACTACTGATATCTGCATATGTATATCTCACAGATGATGCACCAGTGACAATTAGAACTTACTATTATTCCGCGAACTTTGGATCGTATCTGCAGTTGTTGAAGCACATACATGTTCATGCAATTATTAAGCACATGTATATAAACAGACAAACATCGGTGATATTGATGATATTGAGAAAAAACGTCAATAAACTGTTATATTGCTCTTTCAACGTGATATGTCAGTCGATAAGAATGAACTACATGGTATGTGTTTTGTTTGTTGTTGTTTGTTGTTGTTTTTGTTTTTATAAAAATCCACGTGTCTATTTAGTTTGCTCTGGGATTTGCCGTAATAAGGTTTGCATATAACTAGTATAGGCCAACTTTCCATTTGACAGTCTAAGCCATATTACACATCTCAAACATACCTCAAATTCGTGCACTTTGTATGTACCGGTCAGACTCGCTTCTTTGGTCAGCGCATGTACATCTTCATGGTCAAATAGTCGACACCTGTAAACAAATTAAAGACGTAAGTGGACATGTCAATGCGTTGGTCGCAGAGAGAGAACAGAAAACAAACACACACACAAATTGAACTCTTATTGAAAATATGTTGCAAAACATGATTGTGTCAAGATAAATCTCACTTACAATGCAACATGATACTATAGGAGTGTATACATAGCATATAAACGTAAATGTACCACAAAACAACATTTCACTGTTGTGTTTTATACATCTATAATCACCAGCGACTGTGGTATGAATTGTTCCTTTGAACATAGACATGGACAGCTAGATCTATCTACGTACCCGTCCTGTGTATTAGAATAGACCCCAAATTTCTGTCCACCGTCGGAGAGAGTCTCCAAGATCACATTTGCTCTGGCGGTCTCCTGCTTAGTGAAGCAAGTCTCGTACTGCGCGGCCGTCTGCAAAACATCAACATAACATCAGAATAATGTATAATAGAATAATCGTTTATTGCTTAAGCCATGCTGGCTCTTGAGCACAATAGTAATTAACAAACATACAAGCAACATGACAATGCAAGCAAGATGACAGACAGTGGACATGAACAGTAGTGTATGTGTACACTAAATATCAGATTTGTAAATACAAAGTTGCAATAAGAGAGAGAGAGAGAGAGAGAGAGAGAGAGAGAGAGAGAGAGAGAGAGAGTAATTTATATGGAAAACACTTGAACATAAGAAAAGGGTACGGTGACATGTTGTCAATTGCCAAAGTATGAAAGAAAATGTCCACTACTGATCAGACATGCGCACATAATACGAATACGCCTGCGTATATCTATCGATGTATATAAACATTTAAGTTGACATACGTTATAGATGTGACACTATTTCATCTCTCCTTTTAAATGATTTAACAATGAACGTTCCTAGGGTTCTTACTTCTTGTACGTGTACAGTGTAATACCATGTAAATGACATACATCTATTATCAAACGGCAAAATGCAAGGGGATAATTTAGCTTATGCAACACGTACATACCTGGAAACAATGTTGTTTATCTTGTTCAACAAATGCTAGTAAATTAAGATTACAAAACAAGAATGCATGACATATGTTTTTCAGATGTGTGTGACACTTATTGCGTAAAGTAGCCCGATGTTCATATATGTGTCGTGCTGCATTGCGTTAGTTTCTTCTTTACGTGGGTTCATGTGTCTCCGTTGGGTATCTTGTTCTCTACTTGGACACATTTCGATATACATGTACTCACAGCCTTTAGAATTTCAAACTTCTCTTGAGCCTTATCGACGGCCACTTTGTATCTCAGTTCGTCTCTCTCCGCCTTCCGCTGCAGTCGCTTAGTCCCTTTCGTCATTTCCCGGAGATACTTCTCTCGGCTCTCGTTAAGGATGTCAATCTCTAGCTTCTCGGCTTCCAGTGCCACGCTCTGGTAACGCTGTAAATAAAGTTGTGTAAAATCATAGGCCTACACATGACCGCGCAACCCACACTATCTCGGCTAAGAAAATAGGGGGCCGTTTCACTAAACTTCGTACGACTAAAATGTTCGTAAATGCAAATTTAGGATCGTCTGGAAATTTCAATTGATGGATTTACATTTATTGAACACAGGCTGCATATGCAGCCTATGCTCAATAAATGTAAACCCAACAATTGTTTACAAGAAAACATTGTTAATGTGAAAGTTACAAACTATCAAAATGTTGCACATACGAACATTTTAGTAGTACGAAGTGAAACAGGCCCTAGATACGTTACAACGTATGCGATCAGCGAAGTCCCAGGTAAGCCTGCGCATCTGCGCAATCTGACCTGTGCCTACGCTGTTCTCCATACATTATTTTGGTCGTAGACTGTGGCAATATTGGTATAGTCCCTGATGCAAATGAAGAAGTGCAATAAAACGCGCTTGCAATATACATGTATATGTTCTCGTAGTCAAGTGTGCGGTTATCATGCCGATACTTACGAATTTCCTTTCCTCTGTGACGGACTTGTACTTGCTATATGTTGTATGCATGTCCTTGAAAGCCTTCTTCCTGTACTTTAGATCAATAGACATGTTCTTGTCCTCGTCCTTGAACCTGGGGAAGTTCAATATGTAGTTATTTAGACAAGGCCGGGTTGGATGAAGGAAGCGTGAATTGTATTACATTAAACCCTCTAAGCCGGTCACAGAGAAAACATTGGTATATTTAATTTAGAAGTTGGGGCACACTGTATAATAGTTCGAACGGTAATGTATATATTTGGGACCGCACAAACATGTAATAATTCCAGCACAAAAATATTTACACAATTCCCTAACATTTGATTGGTCCGTAGCAAGTCTCTGTCCAGAATTTATATCCCAGTAAACTCCCACGCCGAACTACTTTCCGTAACCGACAGGCGTAGTTACAATAATCCTTAAGAAAACGGAAAATAAACACATTTTCTTGATGAATTTATTTTTCAAATGCTGGAATTATAAGGAATGAATGGCCTTTTTGTGGAATTTATCGGGGATATAAACTTGGAAAAGTCGCGGGAATACTGGACGAGGCCTTCCGGCCTTCGTCCAGTATTCCCGCGACTTTTCCAAGTTTATACCCCGATAAATTCCACAAAAAGGCCATTCATTCCTATATTACATATACCAGAATTACAGTTGTGCCCCTCCAAACCAGACATACTGGAATTTTTCCTCCCAGGGTTTCCGGTTTAGATATGTTACATTGTTTTAAGTCGAGATGTACTCATCCTGATCATAACAGCTGTTGTAATATAATTATTCTATTGACTAGACTACGAAGGCATAGGATTCCCCCGAAAGTAGAATTATGATCACGATGGCCCGAATTGAGTAAATTTAGGTGATGTAAGCTATGTTACTGCAATTAACATATTTTAGGTTAGAGTAGAATGATGTGTATGATAATAATAATAATAATAACGATTATTTGTTGTAAACACCAGGTTTAAAATTAATGTACATAAAGGTTGGATATATATATTTTTTTAATATTATTTCATGTCCTGTTTGTCGGGTAATGTGTTAGTTATGCCATATGCGATTTTGTAGTTTATCTAACTAGTGATATTTCAAATATCAATCACAAGAAATGTTCAAATTGAATTGCCTAGTACTATAGGCCTACTTACTTTTTAAGTGTACCTGCGTCTTTAACGAAGTTTTCGTAGTTCACAGCAGCTGTGGCGAGTTTTGTATCCAGGGTGTTGCGAATGGCGAGCACGTCGTAAAGGAATCGGCACTTCTCTGCAAAATGGCCATGGATGGTCAACACGCGTTATACAGCGCAGAGGCACATGCCACCACCACCTCACCAAAATGCCCCAAGAGACATTTGGTGAGGTGGTGTGGTCTTGCGTTGAAACTGAGAAAATGTACAGAGTGACCCGACTCGAACAGTGGGTTGTAATATCATTGTCGTCGTAAACACATTCAGTTAATACTAATTCTTTATTCGTAATTAATTCTCAAATCACACACATTTTTATTCAGCTTTGTAGGGGTTTATGAACGAAACTACATGTACATACCTTTGGAAACGTGTATCTTTGCATCGCCATACATAACATCAATATGCGGCTTCAGGCGCTCGTCGATGAACTCAATCGTCTCGCTTATTCCATGGACACATTGACCTTCCACACCGGCCATTCTCTGGTACAGTGCAGTCCAAAAGGCAATGTCTGATATCAGTCTAGAAATATACGTATAAACTTAATTATGTTTCTAAAAAAACATATGGAATCTAATTTTAAGATATGCTGCCACAATTAATTTGTTTTAGCATCGGCCAATATGTAAACATAACTGAATACTACTGATAATGACATCCAGCATCAATAGTTGTCTCGATCATATCTTCAGTTAAAAAGAAAGTAATTATTGTAAGGTGTATCCATGTCTACGATGACGTCTACGGTTAACATAATTATATTTATTTATATTGTTATATAATAGTTTATAATTATATTTACGATAGTATTATTCACATTGCAAGTTCAATTAATTAATATACAGGTATTGACATTTACAACTGTATTCAATTCGTATTAAACTTACTGTTGTGGTTTCTGCGAACCAATAAACAATTTGATACGTGAAATACTGCTCTCCATCGTCAGGTGTGTACGATATGTACGATATAACAGAAATAAGACTCGGATATCAATCTCACTCTGTTGTCTCTGTAGTCAACGTCTTGACGTCGAAAACGCAACGTAGCAACTGAATAGGTCGATGTGACTGTGAGTAATAACGTCGCTGGCCATTGGGTAAAATCTAACGTGTACAGATCAAGTGGTTAAAGACGTCATTGTTTTGTGTGTTTTTTCCAGCCAGCTGAAAGAGATAACCTTACGATGCTTGTGACCAATATTATTAATTTTCTGACTTTCTGTTATACTCGAAATCGAGCAGTTTGATCAGCTGAGACTGAGCATAGCTCAGCCTCGACAAATGAAACATCCTGATTTCGATCATGCGAATATATCATACGTGTGCTCATACCGTTTTATCATCACGGTCAAGGTTTGTATGGTCTATGCCACTTATTGTGGGCTCAAACCCGTGTCTGGGTTTGCCCAATCGATAATGGCGCACCAATACTGCCCAGTGAAGCATAATGGCCTATCAAAACAGCACGATCATGCATTGAAGGCATGTTTGAGATAGTAGGCGATCAGCATATTGGATAGATGGGTTTCGCCGGCAGCTCCTGGCTATTATAAAAGTCAGGAGAACCCACACGCACGTTTGTGTATACATGTAGTTGTATTGAATGATGTGACATGAAGCTATTGTAAAACCATGTTGATGTCGATCACAAATAGTGCATGTTTTTCAACTAAAATCCTTCCGGACATCTGTAGCCTATTTCACCAACATTGCAATGTATACTTTTCTAGCAAATTATACTTTGAGGGAGAAATTTTCAATTTTAGGATAAATTTATTAATTTTTATTATACTGAATTTATTATTTATTACATTATCACAGCCAAAATAATAATAATTCTGCATACTTTTAATCATCAAATATATACAGTCGTTCGTTCTATATGAAATAATGCATTTCGGGAAAATAAATGATTACTCCCTCAAAGTATACTTTGCTAGAAAAGTATACTTTGCAATGTTGGTGAAATAGGCTATTGATACTACTGGTTTCATGCCCTCAGTTTAATTTATTTCATATGACAAGTGCATGCATATAACATACTTCAGCCAATAGCTGCTTATGAACGTCATCCAAGTGCAGTTTACGAATGTACTCTCTGATCAGGATCTAAACAAAACTTATATAAGTGTTGTAGCTGATCAGGATATACACTGGCAATCAATGCAATAAAGACAGTTTTATCGTTTACCAATGACGGCTATAGATATGAGACACGCCATGCGATTTTGTACCGAAGGACATGTGCGATTGTTCATGAAATATATTTACAGAAAATATCACAAGCATTTACTATGAAAATCTCACCAACTTTCGACGTCATTTACGGAAAATATCGTAAATTTTGTAAATATATTTAATGAGATATCGCACATGTTCTTAGGTATAGCATCACATGGCGTGAGTCATATGTGGTTGTGCCTTCTGAAATGTGCTTATGACCCTTCACGAATGTGCTAGAAGGTCAGGAGCTAGGCTGGCTACAACATCATAACAGGGGCGTCGGAACAGGTCCGGCAGGTCCGGCAACTACCGGATCAATAATGTTAACATATTTATAATTCATGTATAAACAAACGGAATGTAAATATTTGTTCTGCAATTTTCTCATTTCTTATCAAAAGTGTATGTTGTTACCACTCAGTTGAACCGTCACGGCGAGACGGTTCAACTGAGTGGTAACAACATACACTTTGGGTGGATACCGGGGGCACCCAGTAGATTCGCCGGACCAATCTTATGATGCTTCCAGCGCCCCTGTTTTCCAGTCACATTCATGTATAATGGTATGCCCTTGATCTATATTTGGGTTATCCTTCGGCTGTTTGTCTCGATGCTCTTATCATATCCCGTTGATATGCCACTTATACAAGATCTTGTAACATGAGTGATGATTCAGTACAATAGTGTATACTATATTTATTAAACGAGTTCACACTGATTTCATCGAAACGAGGCTGTCTTAATAAATACAACACACTAACTAGTACATAATCAGGAATGTAGATTCCTTTCTTTTTACATAAACATACATAAACATGTACGTTGTAGTGATCACATACCATGTTTTCTGTAGTACTTAAAAAAGGTTGGATATATTAGCACCAATATACAGTTTTCGAGAGTTGCCCCGCGCCCCCATGTTATTTGGAGTAGAGGCCCTGTGTTTAAAAATAGCAAGGCCATGCTGACCGCTAAAGCATATTGGTAAATGTTCTCAAAGTGGGTCACACTGGGTGACTGCGTCTCGAGAAATTCGTCTTACACAGCATTTGTGTCCAGTCTAGATATAATGTCTTGTCTGTTGACACACGGCTGGAGCATACTATGGATCCATAATATTTATTAGAAGCAGGACGTGTGTTTTTCCGACGGAATGGCGAACAGTGCATACGCTAATACGACTGCACGGATGGATAGATTAGATTAGGTCTACACTGGTTGCAAAGATCATACTCTTCATTTCTCCAGTCACAACCACATTACGTACGCATATGGCTGTATGTTGAGCTATTGGGCTTGTGAGTTTTGCGACTAGTGTAGATCCGGATCAGCATGTACATCCACTCAGTCTGATCAGGATCTGGACTATTCGCCATTCCATCAACTTGAATGTAACACCCGACTACACTGGTAACACATCCCATAAGACACATTTCTCCCACAGCCACATGCTATATGTATTCTAGGATAGCTATTAAGTACCGGGTATGGAAGTTTATACAGCCAATGTCCACCTTTAAATTCCAGTGACGTACTAACGAGTGTACATACAGAAGTCTATGTTTTCAATCATTTAATACTAGTCTACAGGTGCAAACGTATACCTCGTGACCACAGTATGCATAAACGAATTGTTGATATCGTTGTGTCTTAATATCAGTCATGTGCGAAATAACATGTAAATACTAAACATACAAGAAAGATAACAATTCCCCTCATTAAACTATGTCTAGCCTTCAGTATATGGTCGCATAGATGGCGAGCGGCACATAATCTTCATGAGTGAAGGAGTGTTCGTAAATTAAAGAAGAAGAAGAAGAGCCGAAAAGTCAGTGGCTGGAACGCACGACCAATAACAACAACATACTGAACAGCTGAAGGAAGGAAGTGGGCGGAGATTGTGTTTTGGTTAAATCTCTACTGATCTCTACTGTCAGTCGTCATGGGTTTGTGGAGATTCGGATTTCTGTCTTGCCTTCTGTGTGCGGGAGCCTGGGCATACAAGGTGGAGTTCGAGCAGGCAGAAACATGTGGATACGAGGTTAGAAATGTTTCGTGTGTATACCTGGGTTACTAGAAATTCTAGTAGAATAATCAAAGTATTCATGCATGTCACTAGAATTTAATAACGAGCTTCTAAGTATAAGTTAGCTCACGGTTCGTCCGCATGTACAAGGAGATAATCCGCGAGCTTTAGCGAGCTGATTATCTCTTGTACATGCGGACAAACGTGATCTAACTTATTTATCGCATCCTCATGCACATACCTTCCACACGAGCTGTGTTCATATGTACAGAAACAAACAAATATGTACACAAACAAATATGTCCCAGATGTGATAATGCCAATTAACATGATGACTCAATGGTGATATTAAATGTACAGTAACATCAAATCATAGCTATAAATATCTTCTTGAACTATACAATGGTGTCGACTAGTTCGATCTGTGCACTTAAGGCTTTCAAAACAAATTTAAAGTTCATTAACGTCAATATTCAATGCAGTTCAAAGACCCCTGTGCAGGTAAAATGTCATAACGTTCTAACGTCAGTAAGTAACGTAAATTTTGTGATGTATGACATCACATGTGTGTTTGCAACGTCACATTTTTTTCTGCTAATGCTGCTCATCTGGTAGTGTAAACAAAAGGGCGAACAGCATACTGGAGTAGCATAGCAAAATTAGTATTAAACTTGAAGCATAACTATCCAGCAACATCATGACAGGGTAGTTTTTTGTTGAACAGTTAATTTACTAAATAAGACAGCTTTTCCATCAGCAGGGTCAAAGGATTTTACACATTTTTACTATATACAGAATAACTTTTTACCAAACTATTGGAATGTGATAAAATTGTGCCACATATTTTATTATGATGTATGCAAGGCTAAATTTGACGTGAGTTGCGCATTAGCCGATGCAAAGAATTAGCCGAAATGACAGTGCGTACTTTGATAAAATGAAATAAATTCTGAAAACTGTCCAAAAACAACAATTAAAAATTTAGTATTGAGTGTATAACTCTAATGACAATATAAGACCAACTAACACACGTTACAAGCACCTGTGTGCCCGAAATTTTCTGCTGCAGAGCTGCCCGCCAGTGAAGAACGGCATGATCAACGTTCACCTGGTCCCGCACACCCACGATGATGTCGGCTGGCTCAAAACTGTCGACCAGTACTACTATGGCAGTAAGTCACGATGATTGTTTCCTAACACAGTGGCTTAGCCAGGCTTTTGCCGAGGTGGTGTGAATTGTGGATTAAGTTTGGTAGGAGTGTGTGAGCATTCTTTCCCGGAAAAATATTGTTTTCTAAATTCAATTTATAGTATATATACCTTGATTATAGTATTTTAAAGCATACTTTTCACATATTTTATAGTTCCTTCCCTCAGAAAAAAACATAAGTTAAAATAAAAATGCACACGGTGACAGTGACACCTGACACATTTTAGGGGGTGTGTTCACACCTCTTGCATGCAGTTGGCTGCACCACTATAACATACGAGGTGTTTCCATAAAGTTTGTGGACACCATTTACAAACCAAAAACATGAATGATTTTTAAAAATTATACAGCCATACACATAAATTTAATACAATCAAAACTGTAAAATATCAAGTTGATACACAAAGTATTGACGATTATACTTGGCTGCATGAGTGTCAAGTCTTTTCAGAATTTGTACTGGTCAGAATGCAATCACTCCTAAATACATGTGTATACTACAAATACTTTTCAACCATTATATGCTGAATATACATGTACTCCATTTATGGACAGTAAATTTCAGATATTTTCTTTATATCTCATCAGAATTTTAAATTGTGACCACCATTTGAACCATCTCATCGAGATATTTCAATATTTACATATACCTAAAAGATTGGAATGGGTTCAAAGACATTTATCCCCATTGACTGTCCATGTGTTCCAGGTAGGAACGACATTGCCAATGCGGGGGTCCAGTACATCATAGATTCCGTGATACCCGAGCTTCTAAAGGACCCGAGTAAACGATTCATCTACGTCGAGATGGCGTTCTTCGCTCGCTGGTGGCGAGAACAGAACGATGATATGAGACAAATTGTGAAAGGGCTTGTTAACAAAGGTACCTACTGTCTGTTTCACGAAACCTGCCCAAATTTTACGGCTCTATTAGTATATAAATAATGCAAAAAACAATATATTTTTTCGATAATATTAAATTATAGCAAACTTTAAGAATGAGCCTACTTTTTATTTCGTGAAATTTGGTCCAATAATGATTTTATTGCAAAAAAACAAAACAATTTCCACATGTTAAATCCCCATAGACATCTTCACTCTAATTTCAGAACTAGTGGACCGATTTTCAAAATGTAACTTGTTTTCATTTCCAAGCTATCTAGCTAGATTTCAGAATCAATTTTCAAATTTTTTCGTTTTTAAACTCCTCCAGGTTCTCCACCTCTTTTTCCCCCATGGTAAATTCCCATAGAGAACTCATTGTTCGTAATAAAATCAATATTTGACCAAATTTCACAAAATGAAAAGAAGGCTCATTCTTGAATTTTTATAAAATTTAATATTATCGAAAAAGCTCTTGTTTTAGCATTGTTTATATGTCCGGAAAATGTGGCCAGGTTTCGTGAAACAGACAGTAATACATAGTTTTACCAATGTTGCTCAAACCATGTAATAGTATTCACATATCCCATATGGTTACCATATGGGATATGTGAGTACTATTACATGGTTTGTGCTACATGTAACAGAATAAAGTCTACTGTCTGTTCCACGTTTTTTCGCAATAAAATCAATATCTGATGGAATTTCATGAAATAATTTTTTTTGGGGAGGGTCACTTTTGTTATTTATGAAAAAGTACTTACTTTTAAATATTTTTTAGATTTAATGTGCTTAGTAGCCAAAAGTTCGTCGGCAGCAAAACGCGGAATAGACAGTAGTGTGTTAACCCTTACTACGCCGAGTTAAATTTTGTCGTTTGCTGGAAATGTTTTATTTTCAATATTTCTTGACAAAAACCTGTTTTGACAGCGCATGAGAATCGTCTCTTGGAGACGATTCTCATGTGCTGTCAAAACCGTTTGTTTTGTTAAGAATTAACCCAAAAGTGAAAAACAGCAGACGACAATAAACATGGAACAGATAAATTTAGTCACTTGTCAGAAATAAAAATGCCATTGCCAAACAAAAGACATTACCAGTGTAAATGCTGATGAATTATATTTTCATCCAGGACAAATATGTTTCATATGGGCAAATATCCATGACGAGCAGGGTACATAGTTCTGATTACTCTATGCACATGCACAGTCTCCACTGGAGACGATACTCGTGCGCTGTTTTTTGGTGAAATTTTGAAAATCCCTGGGAGATAATTCTCATTTGTTGACAAAACATGTTTTTTTGTTGTTGTGAAATGCAGAAAATACAGCAGACAAAATAAAACAATTTCAGCCTTGTAGAGAGATAGCCACATTTCAGGTCAGTATTGCAATCTGTATTCACAATATATTACTGTTGAAAAAACATGATGATTACAGTAAAATGTTGTTACCACTCATTTGAACCATCTCGTTGAGATGGTTCAAATGAATGATGACTACATATACTTTTGAAAAAAAGAGGATTTTTTATCGAAAATTTAATATTTTAATATTATCATGGGTTTAACTACATTTCAGGTCAGCTGGAGTTTATCCTAGGGGGTTGGTGTATGGATGATGAGGCAGCAACCCACTATAACGCCATTATAGACCAGCATTCACTCGGCTTCGAATTCCTGCGCCAGAACTTCGGCGAGTGTGGGCGGCCCAGAATTGGCTGGCAGATCGATCCATTCGGCCATTCCCGCGAACAGGCTTCATTGTTCGCACAGGTCAGTGACATGAATTGCCCTACTGTATGTTTCATGAAACCTGCCCAAATTTTACGGCTACATAAACAATGCATTCCCAATATTTTTTTCGATAATTTTGAATTTTATAAAAATTTAAGAATGAGCCTTTTTGTTTCGTAAAATTTGGTCAAATATTGATTTTATTACAAAAAAATTATTTGTCTATGGGAGTTTAACATGGGGGAAAAGGAGGTGGAGGAGCTGGGGGAGGAGCCAAAAAATTGGAAATTGAAAGAAAATGAAAGGTACATTTTGAAAATCGGTTCACTATTTCTGAAATTAAAAAATTTTCCCATGTTAAATCCCCATAGACAATAAATTGATATTGGACCAAATTTGGCTCATTCTTAACTTTTGCTATAATATAATATCATCGAAAAAATTGTTTATATAGCCGTAACATTTGAACAGACAGTAATTAGTAATTGTCGAGCACACGTTGGTGGAAAGTGAAACATAGTGGTCACAATTCCGGCATCTTCATCGTAGGCGTGGTCATTGTAGATATCGTCTTAGGCCTCGTTGTGAGGGTCAACAGCTTTTGACGTCGGTCAAAATGTTGTATACACAACAATGTAACTCCTGATATATTGGTTGGATCTATATTAAACTTGATCTATAGCTTCCTCAAATTGGTGGCTAACCACCCCATGTCATTCAGGTGACATTGACATTCATGGTTGAGACACTCGCCGGTGATCGCCTTGTTACGCATGGCTGTGCATAATCTGAAGTATGTATGACTACTTTGCAGATAATCATCTTCACATTTCCCCATAAAAATAAGTTGTGTGGTGGTACATTGTAGTCTGTTTTGTTCGCTCTTTGTCCATCATTCAGCTATTCAAAACTTTGGTGTTTAATGCTATCAGCTAAACTATTTTTTGTTTCATGCATTTCTGAATATTTTTTGTGCATTGGGTAATTTGCTGATTTAATATGTTCCTTTTGCTTTTAAATTTAATTTATAACTTTACCTTCTTTGAACTTCCAGTTTGGCTTTGACGGGTTGTTTTTCGGACGACTCGACTACCAGGATAAGGACCAGAGAATGAAGGATTTGACCATGGAGATGTTGTGGCATGGCAGCCCAAAAAATCTCGGTAAATATTAACCTTCAAAACATAAGACTAAAATTGTATTGTGTGTATTTCATCATTATTTTCAACATTTCTCAACATTTGTTGGGGTGCATGGGAATTACCGGCATCTGAGTTGTTCTCCTATTTGCCTAGAAGAATGCCTGCTTGTTACTGAGCAACCAAAGCATATGTATGACATGACTGTGACTGGCGGAATGAGGTGTATTACATAGGGGATAATCCATCGTACATTTTGAATAGCGGGAAATAATACACGAGTGTCCGTCGGCTTCCGTGCAAGCTTCCGCATAAGCCAAAAAGTGAGCGAGCAAACGAGTTGCTTGCATGGAAGCCTACGGACACGAGTGTATTATTTCCGCTATTCAAACATGTACATGTAAGATGGAATATCCTTTATTACACTTCACGGCAGATATATATGCATACCTTTTGAGATTGTAAGCGTATGAATAGTTGGCACAATGATATGTTTCCCACATTTTGACATCACATTGTGTGATAATTCCAGCACAAAAATATTTACACAATTCCCTAACATTTGATTGGTCCGTAGCAAGTCTGTCCAAAATTTATATCCCAGTAAACTCCCATGCCGAACTACTTTCCGTAACCGTCGGGCGCAGTTAAAATAATTCTTAAGAAAACGGAAAATAAACACATTTTCTTGATGAATTTATTTCAAATGCTGGAATTATAAGGAATGAATGGCCTTTTTGTGGAATTTATCGGGGATATAAACTTGGAAAAGTCGCGGGAATACTGGACGAGGCCTTCCGGCCTTCGTCCAGTATTCCCGCGACTTTTCCAAGTTTATACCCCGATAAATTCCACAAAAAGGCCATTCATTCCTATAATGTCAAGTCAGTAAAGTCATGTAAACTTTTTGAAATCCAAATTACGCAGCTGTTTCTATGAACTAGATATATTTGAGTGCATGTTTGGAATGTGTTCAATCACATTAACATTGTACATTAGTCAAGACTCTCCAAATTTTCAAATAACTTTATTTTTACTGTAATAAAAGACGGTGCAATCATTACGGATGTTCTCTTAACGGTGTATTATTTGTAACAAGTTGATTACGGGATTTCTCTCACAGCGAAACTCATGCAAATAACTCATAAGAATGTAATAAATTAGTCTATCCTATGAAGAAATGGTTAATTTTGTTATTACAAAAGAAATCATCCAAATATATCTAGAAATAAAAAACTGGCAGCGTGAGACCTCTGGTGCAAGTTTTTTGCCATGACTGACTGGTGACCAATTGTCCCAGTGTCGCGCTTGAATTTAAAGGCTCACCAGGTAAACATAATTGGTTAACACCTTATATAACAAGTTACATGTACGCATCTCTGTATAGTAGTTTTGTCTCTGGTGTGTCATTCATACCTTTTCTTTGATAATGATGTTGAAAGATAATCACACTATTTTATATGTTGCACAACAGTTATGGAAAGTTGACAAAACAGCTCATGCGCCCTCATGTTTATAGCTCGACTGTTTGAAGAACTTATGTGGAACTAATGACACACTGGCATGGGTATCAACGTCCAGTTTTTGCTAAAGATTCTCACAAAATGTACATTTGATGCGGTCGTTCATGTGTCAACAGGCCGAACATTTAGATTTCTGCCTTTTGATTGCATTTTCAAACTATAGATTTTGCTAAATTACTAATATCAATACAAATGTTGAAATACAATAATTTTTGTCGCGCCCGCTTGCGGAAAACGCGATATAGTCGGCACTTTGGCGTATGTACGTACGTGTGTCCGGTTAAAGTTTTTGGTTAAGTTGTTTGGTTCAGTTTTTTGGTTAAAGTTTTTGGTTAAGTTCTTTGGTTAAAGTTTTTGGTTAAGTTTTTTGGTTAAGTTTTTTGGTTAAGTTTTTTGGTTAAAGTTTTTGGTTAAGTTTTTTGGTTAAGTTTTTCGTTATACTATATCTTTTTGTTTAGTGTCCATGCCTCGCCACAAGGCGCGACATGCAGGCCGCGGCCATCTAGTATTATGGTAGATTTCTCCAGAGCTGAGCATTTTTCAATGTCCATTTTTGTGTTATATAATAAATTAATAACATGCAATCTATATTTTCATTCTACCACCCTACCGTGCGGCCCATGTGCCCAATGTCAAGGTCTAATTACTTTGAAATTTTTGGTTAAAGTTTTTTGGTTAAAGTTTTTCGTTATACTATATCTCTGCAACTGCTTCGCCCATTACCTTGAAACTTCACATGGATGTTTATCATCATTGTCACGCCCGCTTGCGGAAAGCACGATATAGTCGCCACTTTGGCGTACGTCCGTACATCCGTGTGTCTGGTTAAAGTTTTTTGGTTAAAGTTTTTTGGTTAAAGTTTTTCCGTCTACTATATCTCTTTTTTTTAGTGTCCATGCCTCGCCCCAAGGCGCGACATGCAGGCCACGGCCATCTAGTTTACCTGTTTGATGACTTTTGTTGCACAGTTTCTGAAAGTGTAAACACATTTGACTTTCTGAAAACACTTGTCTTTGGAAAACCGCATGAATAATCAAACATGTAAAATATTGGTGTGTGCGAAGCCACGTACACTGTGTTAAGCCAGATACACTTACTCTACAATGTGTGTGACCAATGTAGGCCAAGATCAGCCTCCGGATCTGTATTCAATCATTGAAGTATGTGTAGTAATGCCAGTGAAATGATTGGATCATAATGCAACTGGAGAAATGCTGAAAGGATAGCTAAGATTTTTACAAAAATGTGTCTGTGACTGGAAAAATGGGCTTATAGACTTGTGACTAGTGTAGCTCCTGATCAAACAGCACACTCCTAAAGCCTGATAACAATCTGTATTACTTGTTAGAAGAAACATGTCAGGTGTTTCATTAATGGAATGATGAACAGTGCAGATCCTGATCAGACTGTGCGGATGCACAGGCTGATCTGGATCTACACTGGTCGCAAAACCCATAAGCCCCATTTCTCCAGTCACAGCCACATATGAAAGGTCCCTTTTCTCAGCTGGAAGTACATAATGTATATTATGTATATTAAGCTCTGTCTGTGTCTTCTATGTCAAGGTGCACATGATAATGATGAGATCATTTCTCATTCTAACTTAATAGCTGATGATAAAGTTATCTTTGGCCGATAAAAACATTGTTTAGGATGACAATGGTCCTATCTTTGTTCATTAAAGGTCAAAATCTAGGATAAATTTCATTTGATCATATGCTCATTTTCAACATGTCATTTTACAGATTAATTAATATTCGGTTTTGACAGGCAGAAATTGACTTTGAATCAATAACTTGACAATTAATTGATGGATCAGCTTCAAACTACATAGGCATATTCACCAGCAACAGTAGAGGAACCTTACTTAACTAAGTTAGTAGCTTAAAGATTGAGGTCACAGTGACCTTGAGTATAAAAACATATCCGATTGATAACTGAAGAACCCTTTGACATGTCCTTATCAAGCTTCATAGGGACAATGAAGATAGCCACTAGATAAATCATGTTGGTCATTGTCACAGTTTCAGATCAACCCATTTCATGCTGAGGATATGCCATTTTGATTGGGGAAAATCATAAATATTTTCTTTAAATGTGCTTATACGTGGTTGTCACGACCACCATCTGAACCGTGTCATCGAGACGGTTCAGATGAGTGGTCACAACATATACTTCTGTTGAGAAATAAAAAAAATAAAAATATAATATTTTAAGAAATTCATACCCGTAAAGGTGTATTCCGCATGTAATGGGTTAATAACTCCAGGCGCAGTTGACTTGACCTGTCTTCTTCACTCTTTAATAAACTGTCAGATCTGTAGGCTAAAGGTCAAGGTTAGATTGACATTGAACATTAAAACTGTTGCCATTAATAATTTGAGAACCTTTTCAGTAGTCATGTTCAGTTGAGGTTGCTATTGATTTTGAGGTCAGTATACCAGTATATGTGGCTGTCACTGGAAAAATGGGGCTTATGGCGTTTGTGGCCAGTGTAATTGTAGCTCCTGATCAAACAATACACTCCTGGGGGCCGTTTCACTAAACTTCGTAAGACTAAAATGTTCGTAAGTGCAAAATTATGATAGTCTGTAAATATCATATTAACATTGTTTTCTTGTAAACAATTGTTGGATTTACATTTATTGAGCATAGGCTGCATATGCAGCCTATGCTCAATAAATGTAAATCCATCAATTGTAATTTCTAGACGATCCTAAATTTGCGCTTACAAACATTTTAGTCGTAAGAAGTTTAGTGAAACGGGCCCCTGAAGCTTGATAATGATCTATATCGCTTATGAGATGCATGACATATGTTCATTGATGGAGTGACGAACAGTGCAGATCCTGATCAGACTGTGCGGATGCACAGGCTGATCTGGAGCTACACTGGTCGCAAAGCCTATAAGCCCCATTTCTAATCACACCCACATATCTTGTAATTATAGGAAATAAGGCGACTCTATTCACGGGTGTGCTGCCCAATGGCTATAACCCACCGGCGGGGTTTAACTGGGATATTTTTGTCCCTGACGAGCCCATGATGGTAATTACTAGAACAAACTAATATGTAGTTGCCTGCCACACCCAACAATTAACCTCTCTCTCGACCAGTCACATGCTCATGAATGATGCAGATTTTATATGTGTATTTTATAATCACATATGAAAAAAAAATGAATGTATTAATTATTCAATGTCACTGTCAGTCAATCTGGCCAATTGTGCATACATCTAAATTCCAATCACTGTGTGACCTTGACTTACTATATATCTTTTACTGATTTAGCCATCACATGGCCTGAAAATAGCAGCTTTTCCCAATAGATCAAGGAAAAAGTGAAAGGTCCAAGAAATTTTTGGAAGGTCCGAGAGGATAATTGCAAGAAAAATGGTAGAAATATGTGTTCGTTTCATACTAAACGACTCGTCACACCATGTGACTGTGTCACCAAAAATTATCTTAAAAGACGATAATCAGAACGGATTTAGCATCACCACTGAATGATGATCACAGTTTCAATTTTATCACAGGTCAGGCGGACTTTTTGCTTGTAAAATACAAAGGTCCGATATTAAAATTTGCAGGTCCAGGACCTCGGACCAGTGCTATTTTCAGGCCCTGCATCAGTTAAGTCTGTTTCTCAGCTTCTATAACACTTACTGCTACTAAACATGTTCAATATCATCAGGGGGTGATGTACACCATTTGTTCAACAGTCTCGACTGGAATATATTGCGACCTCTTGCGAATATATTATGACCTCCGGCACTCTTGTTGATATTTTTTCTCAAAACTATTTACTGTGATACATGTAATACATGTATGTCACATATTTCTATCTTATCACATGTGAGAAATTGCCTTATTTGAATATGAAAATTTACGATGTCTTCTTTAAATGGCGTTGAAAGTTGAGAAACTACTATATTTCACAGCACTTTCAAAGTTCAATCACACATTCGCATGCTCAATCCAATAATGAATTGATGTTAACCCTTTTCAACATCACAGGCCTGTATAGTGGTATTGGCAAACAGTGTAGATCCAGATGAGCCGGCTCGTGACGAGCCGTCTCATCAGGATCTGCACTTTTTTCAAGTACTTTTCATATTTTTGAGGGCAAAGACACCCCCTAGTCATAGATGGACTAGTCTGAAAATCATTTTCTAACAATTGGATTGGTTGCAAAATTAACATATCAAAATCCGTTCCTTACTTAGGGGTCAACGGGTTAAAATCAGCATCATTGATATGCTAAGATGGTCATAAGGCAGACCATTTTACATGAACAAAAAGTGGGAGGCAAAATGTATATACTGATTGTACCATTGTAAGTCACTATTAAATACAAGTGTAGAATGGGTCTACACAGTTACCATAAACCTGACTTTGTTCAACAGAATGATGTAAAAGTCAGTCAAGCAATCAATCAACCAATTAATAAATCTCACAGACACAGTTCTAGCTTCAGACACAGAGCTGTTAACCATGTGGCTGGTCATTATAAAATGTGCATGTCTAAAGGTTATAACATCCCAAAGGGCTATGGTATACAGTGTACACTGTTCTCCACAGTGTCTATGCATGTGCATGAATAAACGCTACCGGTAATTTATATTCTCGACAAGAAACAAAACACCCCTTTTCATAAATGGACTAGTCTGAAAATCATTTTGTGACGATTGGATTGGTCGCAAAATTAACATTTCAAAATCCATTCCAGTTACTTAGGGGTGAAAGGATTAACTGATGGCGAGACGATTACATGGAAAAGCTGATCTGGGGAAAATATTGTATGATCCATTTCTTCATATATTTGGCTGTGACTGGAGAAATGCGGCTTATGGCATTTGTGGTCAGTCAATCTCCTGATCTTTTACCACATTCCTTCTGTCTGTTAGGGAGTGGGTGGTTTGTCGGGCGAAAGCGACGGCGTAAATTAACAGTAGTTCCTCATTATAGGAATCACAATTTGCCTGGTTTGGCCCTCGAGTACATGTTTATCTTTGGCTCTTTTGTTACCTGGGAGTTAAATTGGGTTATTGCCCATTATAAAAGTAGTAAGATTATTACTGATCCTCCTGCTTTTGGGAGGGGGCCAAGTCATTCTGGTGTGGCGAGGACCTGGCATCAGATCAGGATTATTCTGATTTCAGGGCTGAATATATAGATTTTTTATTGTTAATTTTCAGTTCTGATTTTGGGATTTCCACCCCCCCCCCATTGGTACATGTACTTGAACATGTACATGTACTTGTACAGGTACTATATGGGATTTAGTTAATGGGCCGTTAAATCACACAAGCAAACAAACTGTCTGTTAGGGATCGTTATTTTGTCAGAAGAATGACAAGCATTTCAAAGACTGAATGATGAACAGTGCCGACCTGATCGATCCACACAGGCTGATCTGGATCTACACTGACCAGTTTCAGCCACATAAGATGGATTTCCTGCCCGGCCTCGTGTACAAATCTCATTACATACATTGCCGTACAGGAGAGAAAGGGGACCTTTTCACGGGCGTGTTATACACTGGCTACGGTCCTCCCGGGGGATTCTGCTGGGACATTGGCTGCTCTGATGATCCCATTATGGTATTTAATGGCACCATTATCCATTTGGCATGTTATTGAAACTCGACTCGGACACTTGAAATTGTGTATTTGAGACTTGAGTTTCAGAATCATGAACATATATGTTTCATAGCCACAGAGCGTCACTCGATCTCATTAATTCCCCAGCTGCACTCAAATGCCCTTTAGATGCTTGCTAGTTACATTATACAGTGAAATCTCTCTAAAATTCTTCTGAGCCTTCCTCCACACTCGCAGAGATAATCTAAAGTTGGTTACACTGCACGATTGACACCTTCTAATGTGGAATTTCTGTCATTTCTTTTCTCATGTTTCTGGCATTCTACATGTACAGAATTATTATACTGAATTTATTACATTATCACAGCCAAATGGCTGTGATAATGTAATAAATTCAGTATAATAAAAATGTAGCTCAACTATTGTTGTTGTCCTGCCAATGGTTTTCATGTCACACTTAGTGTTTAGTGAACCTTCTGTCCATTTGTTACTTTAAAACCTTTACTAACAGTCTGCAAATAGTTACACAGTGTTCTACACGGACACCTCCTGTTCACGAGTGGTCACGCTCTCTTTCAGCATTATATATGGGGTATGATACAACAAACCTCGGCTTGTTTCATTTCTCTTGTTGCCGTTACTATTTTAATTTGTAATTTTCACTGTATGCGTTTTCACTTTGTGTCGCTAATCAAAGTATGAACAGTGTAGTCCCTGATTATGATAAGACTGCATAGATGCACTGCCTGATTATTGTCAGAGTAAACACTATCGTAATTATAATCAGCCTCACAAACTGAGCCTTTGTAGTACTTGTTTCACTAATCCTGCCCAATTTTTTCAGCCATATAAACAATGCAAAAACATTTTTTTTGGATAATGTTAAATTCTATCAAAATTTAAGAATGAGCCTTCTTTTTATTTTGTGAAATCCAATATTAATTATATTACAAAAAGACAATTTCCCATGTGGGAATTAAACATGGGAAAAATTTTCTGATTTTAGAAATAGTGGACCGATTTTCATAACTTTTGTTTTCTTAGTTAGATCATTTCCAAGCAGTTTCTTTTTACTTCACCCACAGCTCCTCCACCTCCTTTTCCCCAATGTTAAATTCCCATAGACAAATCAAATGTTTGTAATAAAATCGATATTCGACCAAATTTCACAAAATAAAAAGAAGGTTCATTCTTAAATTTTGATAAAATTTAATACATATACCGGGTACATGCATTATAAAAAAAATTATTGTTTTGGCATATGTTTATATGGCTGTAAAAGTTGGGCAGGTTTCGTGAAACAGACAGTAATGATGGTATAGACCGTGATCAGGCCATTATATACATATATAATGTAACCTGACAAAACCATACCTATTGCCAATATACACACACAATGTATGCCTTTATAAACAGGTGAGAAAGGTGACCTATTTACGGGAGTGTTATACACTGGCTATGGCCCGCCAGGTGGCTTCTGTTGGGATGAGGGGTGTTCTGACGACCCCATCATGGTAATTTGAGTCCAAATCTGAAGAAATATACAGAATACAAGGCTATTGTGTTTTAACAGGCAAGGCTTGGTTGGAAATGCATAGGAATCGCCAAGAAATTCCTACCGTTTCTAAGCCAAGTCTGAGAAACGTGAAATAAAGAGAATACCATGCTAGTGTCTTTTAATATCAGTTTATCGGGCAAGGCTATGTGAATTAATTTCGCAGCTAGCCTCAGAATTCCTACCATTTAGAAGAGTCTGATAAACTGATATCAAAAGACACCTGTATTCTATTTATCAAGTAACATTTTATGCTACACAATAAGTAAATATGATTTATATCAAATAGAATGCAGACTTCTTTACATTACGTCACCATACTGATCTCATTTGTTAACCCTTAGACCGCTATCTAATTTTTTTTGTCGTCTGCTGTATATTTTCCATTTTTAGCATAAAAAACATGCATTGACAGCACTTTAGAATAATTTACAACATGCTTTGACAGCACTTCAGAAGTGCTGTCAAACCATGTTTTTACTGAGAAATAAGGCAAGATATAAAAGCAACAGCAGACGACAATTGTTGTGAGTAGCGGTCTAAGGGTTAACGTCTATGAGGTTGATCAACTTATGAAACAACAGGGATCAATATTTTATGCTAGACACATAGACCAGATTCAATGTATATAATTGTATGCCAAAAGGAGCTAATAGTGCCTGACATGGTGATGGCAGGTTTCGATAAACAATTTTGATCATTCATTTTACATGGCAACTTTTGGAGGCATTGCTGTGTGAATCCCAGCTTTACCCTATTGTGTTTATATGTCAATATAGTACTGATAAAACAAAGATAATTGTGACAAAGGTGTATTTTGAAGGAGTTGGACTCATGACTACCTCCCAGCTATTACTCCCAAGCTGCCCAGATACATGTAACTGCTTGGACATATCAATTAAACGGCAAGTTAATTATGAGTTTGTAATTGGCAAATCAAATTTCTATTTACAATTATTTTAGCGGATGTATCTCTAAGAAACGTACATAAAAGTACCTGTATTTTTAACAAGCTGACATATTTAATGATGTTCAATGGCATTTTTTGTTTCAACCACGATTGTGGAAAGTGAAACATAGCGCTATGGTCACAATTACGGCGGCGGCGGCGATGTCGTCAACAATTTGGGACATAAATTTTGGACGTTGCCAAATTTCCCATATCTCTTGATCCATTAGTCGGATCATTACCAAACTTCATCAATAGCTTCCTCAAATTGATAGCTATCCATCCTGTGTCATACGGGTGACATTGATCGTCACCTTGGTGACCTTAACCTTTGTGGTACGTAAATTTTGGACGTACCAAATTTCCCATTTCTCTTGATCCGTTAGTCAGATCATTACCAAATTTCATCGATAACTTTCTCACATTGATGACTATCCACCCACTGTCATTCAGGTGACCTTGACCTTGACCTTGGTGACCTCGACCTTTGTGGGACATAAATTTTGGACATAGCCAAATTTCCCATATCTCTTGATCCGTTAGTTGGGTCATTACCAGATTTCATCAATAGCTTTCTCACATTGATGAATCTCCACCCACGGTCATTCGGGTGACCTTGAGATTCAGCTTGGGGACATTAAACTTTGTGTCAATAAGTTTGTACATACGTACAAATGTTGAAAAACTCCTGATCCGTTAGTCAGATCCTTTAACAAACTTCATCAATAGCTTCCTCACATTGATGGCTATCCACCCAGTGTCTCATTCGGGTAACCATGACCTTCATGTCGATAATTTTGGACGTACGTCCAATCTCTTGATTCGCTAGTCAGATCATCTCCAAACTTCACCAATAGCTTCTTCACTTTGATGGATATCTACCAGTGTAATGTGGTTGACCTTGACCTTGGTGACCTTCATCTTGGTGTCAACAATTTTGGACATACATCAAAATGTTCAATATCTCCTGATCCGTTAGTCATATAATTTCAAATTTCATAATTAGGTTCCTCACATTGATAGCTATCCATCCAGTGTCATTGCGGTGACCTTGACCATCACCTGGGTGACCTTGACTTTTGTATCAATAATATTTGATGTAGGTCCAAATGTTGAACATCTCTTAATCCGTTAGTCAGATCATTACCAAATTTCCCCCAATATCTTCCTTCCTCATTTCGTGGCTATCCACCCAGTGTCATTTGTTTGGCCTTGACCTTGGTGACCGTGACCTTCATATCAATCATTTTGGTCTTCCTCATCTTGGCAACCTTGACCTTCATGGTGATCGCCTTGTTTATTGGGTGAGACACTCCATGGCGATCGCCTTGTTTGTTTAAAGGTACATGCCCACTCAGTAGACACAAACTATTCTTTATATCAGGCATCATCTGAGACATTTCTAGCAAAATAAACAATTCATTCACCATTACCTAGCTCACATATTGATTGGCATTATTATACATTTTATATCAGACGTAAATTTCCACACTGATATCTGGGGCGATAACTGTGTTTCTTTAAAATGTTAATGAACATTAATATTTATTATCTGTATTTATTTTTTGATTTGCAATGATCTTACTTTATAATCTGTCGAAAATATTATTTTTTTAGGTAACGCATTTAATTAGTATAAATAATTAAAACATATCATGTCTCATTTGCATATGAAAATAGCCTGATACCACCGCGAGTCACTGTCAGTAAAATACATATTACTAAATGATTATTTCTGTATATATAGCGGGCACTAGTAATTGGTGAAATATTGACGCAATTATACACAATTTAATTCCTATAGAGAACATTTTGTACCTACTGAGTGGGCATGTACCGTCAATCATACTATTATGCCTATTGAACATTTTACATCATGTGGCATTCATTAACTCTTTGCATGCTGGGAAATTTGTAGGCTATAAATAGGTCAAAAATAGCGGACAATAATCATCATATTTTCTTTTATTTCTCCTTGTAAATATCATGAATATATCTTGGAATTTCATTAGAATTGAGTCCTGAGGACTCAATTCTAATGAAATTCTAAGACATATTTACAGAGAGAAATAAAAAATATACTCCTAATTTGTTTGGCGGATATTTTCACCGCTAGCATGCAAAGAGTTATTTAGGATTTTTTGATAAACTGCTATTCAAATTATTTAACACTTTCAACAATAGAGACGTCTGTAGCAGTGTTTGTAAACAGTGTAGACTCAAATGAGCCGGCTTGTAAGTAATTATCAAAGTTTCATAAAAACAAAACACCCACTTTTATAAGTGCATGGACTAGTCTGAAAATCATTTTGTGATGATTGGAATGGTCGGATAATTAACATGGCACAGTCCATTCAAGTTATTTAGGATTGAAAGCGTTAATAAAGCTAGCTATCTTTCCCTGCTTTCTCATACCAGCTATAATTAACTCATGTAGCTTTGCTGTTCCATTCCTACTCACGTTTCTATCACAAATATTTGTGTTGCTCACTGTAAACTTCCATATGTTTATTATTTGTATTAACCCTTAGACCGCTACTTTCAACAATTGTCGTCTGCTGTTGCTTTTATATCTTGCCTTATTTCTCAATAAAAACATGGTTTGACAGCACTTCAGAATCATTTCCAATGGAAATGATTCCGAAGTGCTGTCAAAGCATGTTGTAAATTATTCTAAAGTGCTGTCAAAGCATGTTTTTGATGATAAAAATGGAAATTTTAAACAGCAGACAACAAAAAAATAAGATAACGGTCTACGGGTTAAAATATTCATACTGTTAAATTTTATCCTTGTCTATATGCCTGTTTCTAGTGAAGTAGGCATTACTGGGCTCATATGTGAGATAGTACAGTATGTAAATAATATACAAAATATTCTCAGGAATTGGTCAGACGTTAATCATCCAATACTTCAACTTGACATGATTATGTAATTTATGGTAACTGTTTCCGATAACATATTTACATTGTTCATGCAAGAAAGTATTAATATCAAAGTACAGCTCACTGTTATAATATCACAAGTTTCTTAGCTCCAGATAATGAATTAAACATTGAATACTGTTGCTTCTTACTTGTGAAGCCAATTTGGGTTATGACATTAATGTTCTGAACATTTTCCTAAATTTGTGTTTGAATACGGGATGTTTGATTGGCCGAGACCGAGCACAGCTCAGAGTCGACCAATCAAATCTCCTGTTTTTGAGTATGACAATGAGGCACATGCTCAGAATAGTTCATGTCCACAGGCCCTGCGGCCCGATTCACTAAACTTTGTACGACTAAAATGTTCATAAGTGCACATTTAGGATCGTCTGGACATTTCAATTGATGGATTTACTTTTACTGAGCATAGGTTGCATATGCAGCCTATGCTCAATAAATGTAAATCCATTAATTGTTTACAAGAAAACATTGTTAACGTGAAATTTACATAATTTTGCATTTACAAACATTTTACTCGTACAAAGTTTAGTGAAACGACCCCCTGATGCCGTGGTCAATTATTTGCTCTGTTTCTAATGTACACCAATTATATACTTGTAGGATGACCACAGGCTGCATGACTACAATGTAGATAAACGTGTTGGAGACTTCCTCAAGGCCGTCAATGACCAGGTGAGCTTGGTGTGGCCGTCTGGGATGGCAGTGTATGAGATGGTCCTTCAACCAGCTGTCATTCCATTACATATAGATCCAGTTTATTCTCCACTGCCACTGGATTTTACATACATGTACATCTTCACAGTTATTGTGCACGGAGAAACCAGCAAACACTGTAGGTGTTGTTTCCAATACTGGTAATCGTCAATCTCACATCTCATCAGTACACATTTGCACATGATAACATAGTTGGTATTGATTGAATAATGTTTTATTTCCATTCATACAATAGTATGACATACTATTGTATGAATGGAAATAAAATATTATTCAATCAATAGCAAGCGATATTCAATCCCAGGGTGTCTGGATTAGACAGGCTGCATTGTAAATCAGGCATTTGAGCAGGTCTATATAGGGTGTCTGGATTAGACAGGCTCCATTGTAAATCAGGCATTTGAGCAGGTCTATACAGTTTTCGGTGGCTTGCAATCATAAACAGTCATTATCAAAGGAAATACTTGACAATACACACATATTTGTCCCTGTACCAGGTGAAGCACTATGCGACGGAGCATATCATGATGACGATGGGCTCCGACTTCCAGTACCAGAACGCGGCCCACTGGTACAAGAACATGGACAAGCTGATCAAGTACACCAACAAACTGGTACGCTCTATTGTTGGTTACCCTTAAAATCTACTGATCACTATAAAATCAATATGTCACTGAATTTCTACCAAGAAGTTTTTGGATGGCAACATATTTGTTATTTAGAAAAAATGTGTGCTTCATAATTTGATAGTATGTTTAATTGTCAAAAACCTTCAGTGTATTTTAAATCTATATGTAACAGACCATACTTACCTCAATATATACAACTTCAGGAATCATGTTTATAAAGCTTTTGCATGTTTTCCGAATTTGTACTCAAAATCATGTAATTTGATTGACCGACTCTGAACACAGCTAGGCCTCGATCAGTCAAACTTTCTGATTTCGAGATTGGAATGGTGCGTACTCGGAAATCTTTATAAGCACGTACGACCCTAGAGCTTGTGATTTTTAACTTGTACACGTACATGTAAAGCAGGTATTACTTGAAATCTGTCCTTCTATCGAGGTAATAGATAAAAATCTACTGCAACTGGGCGGTATTAATTATAAACTACATGAGCATGTTCTCGCAACTTACACATGAAATCAGGTAGTTTTCTGTGAGCACAACTCAGTGACTACTCAAATTTCTTGACTTTGAGTATGAGATATTGGAGTTACTGTATACACCTAGTACTGGTAGCCTAATGGCTATTTTTGCACACCTCATTCCTCCTACTATGTAGAATGTTAACAACAATTGTCGTCTGCTGTTGCTTTTATATCTTGCCTTACTTCTCAATAAAAACATGTTTTGACAGCACTTCAGAATCATTTCCATTGGAGATGATTCTGAAGCGCTGTCAAAGCATGTTGTAAATTATTTTAAAGTGCTGTCAAATCATGTTTTTGATGATAAAAATGGAAAATAGAAAATAAACAGCAGACGACAAAAAAAATAGGATAGCGATCTAAGGGTTAAATACCTATATTAGAGTGAAATGTGTTTTCTACTTTACTTCAGGCTTGGGTTTATAAACCTTCATTCCAATTTCAAAAGCACAATTCATTCAAACAATTAACACAACAATCGGGGAAAATATTTACAATGTTGTATTCCCTATACCGGTACCATACATTGTACTTGCATAGTTGTATATAAGCAACAATTTGAACCCTGTGTTTATTTCATTTCTGATAGTAATCCAACTTATTCCAAATCGATTGAGCTTGTTGGTATTGGATGAATAGACTGCAGTCCCTGATCAGTCTGTTTGGATGAACTGGCTGGCAGATGTCTACACTAATCTCAAATATAAAACACCGGTTTTGTCAAATTGTGGCTCATAAATGTGGCTGTGACTGGAGAAATGGAGATTATGCGATTTGTGTCCAGTGTAGATCCTGATCAAACAGCACGCTCCTGTCGCTTATCAATGATTTATATTGCTTGTTAGAAGCATGATGTGTGTTCATCGATGAAATACCAAACAGTGCAGATCCTGATCAGACTGTGCGGATGCACAGTCTGATCTGGATCTACATTGGGGTCAGCATGTAAGTGCACACACGAATGAACACGACAGGTTGGAACCAACCTGTCTTGTTCATTCGTGTGTGCACTTACACGCTGACCCAAATGTACACAGTTCGCAAAAAACTATAAGCCCCATGTCTCCAGTCACATACACAAATATACAGTATTCCTGTATTGTACTCCTACAAGTATGTAATATGAGTTTCTTACAGCAAGCGAGCAATGATTCGAAGGTAAACGTGTTGTATTCCACGCCGTCATGTTACCTGTACCAACTGAATCTTGCTAACAAAATATGGACCACCAAAGATGATGACTTCTTTCCGTATGGGATGTTTGCGCATGGTTTCTTAACCGGCTTCTATACGAGTAGATCAGCTCTGAAAGGCTATGTGAGACGAACAAATAACTTCCTGCAGGTATCAATTACATAGGACATCATAGTGTTTGAATGACTTACAAAAATGTTACAAATACTTATCTTGCTGGTTTGAGATTAGACACTGACCAATTGATGCAAATGCCAAGTAAAATGTAGCTTTTATTTGACATGCTTGTAGTTTATGCTTCTGATATACATAGCCTCACGTCTAGAATTGTCTTCCTTATTGCAAAATTGAGACAAGGGTGTCCGGCTTAGAGAGGTTTTACTGTAAATCAGGCATTTGATAATTCTGAACAATAAGTGTGTGCTGTGCGATCACGGACAGACATTATCACCTGAGATACATGACCAAGAAACTCATCAAAAATAAGATCGCAGGTGTTTTCATGGTGTCTGGTTTAGAGAGGTTCCACTTTATACATTTAGAAGAGAAATGGAAAATGTGATTGCTGCAGTTCAAGCAGTGGCTGGAGCTGGGGTAGGACAGGAAGGCCAGGAATATCTGTGACTCGTCATACAGTGGGGTCAGCGTGTAAGTGCACACACGAACGAACACGACAGGTTGGAACCACGCTGACCCCACTGTAGAAGTTTGAATGGAAGCCAGTGGCACATGCTGTCCGAATGTTTTGATTTTAGAGGTATATAAGAAAATGGCCCATCAGAAATTAACACAACATAGCTGTATATTAAAAAAGTTAAACCTTATTTATTTTTCAACAATTACAAAAAAGCACTTATACAACTTCATTTGTTTGCGTTCGTTGGCACAGATGGGGGAGTAAGTGTGATCCTTGATGTGGGAGGAAACCGGAGTACCTGGTGGAAACCAACTTTTCCGTGCGACCACCATACCATTTCACATGCCACCCCAGTCGAGGATCGAACTCGAGCCACTTTGGTCAGAAGTGCGCTCATTACCGATTTTGTTAACCGGACAACTCTTCATTACTAGTTCATTTTTTGAAAGAATTGATTGTCACTATGTTTGTGAGAACATTTTTGAATAGGTCAGGAGTCGGTGACTATTGTCAGGAGGTGTATATTGGGGAAAGTGTCTCCAGAAACACGATGTCTATACAGTCAGTGAAAACAAATAGTTAAATACTAGTGACAGGTGACAAACGCACATTAGTAGTAGTAGGGATGGTCATAACTGTGAAAATTCCATTAACCCCTCCCTAAGTAACTGGAATGGAATTTGATATGTTAATTTTGTAACCCATCCAATGGTCACAAAATGATTTTCAGACTAGCACATTAATGAAAAGGGGGTGTTTTTTTGTTCTAAAAAAAAATACTTGCAAAAAGTGCAAATCCAGATGAGACGGCTCGTCACGAGCCGGCTGATCTGGATCTACACTTTTTGCAAATACCACTCTATACAGGCCTGTGGTGTTGAAAGGGTTTATAAAGTCCAGAAACCAGAGCGAAAGCAGAGAAATAATAATGAATAATGAAAACTAACAACCTTCACTGGTCAATTATTAGAGGAAGGTCATTATGTTGAGTTTGGCAGTCATTGTTTGGCGCACCAAAACCTAGCCCAAACCTGTATGGTTTAACCAGTCCCGTTTTATTGTGGTCTTCAAACGTTCAAACTCCTTGAACACTATGACTTCAAAGTTTGTGTCCGTACCTTCTGATATTATCAAGGTCATAATTCCAAATATCTAGGACAATTTCGGAAATCAGAAACAAATACTTGAACTAATGTGGTCTATATTTTGTGTGTGTGCTTTTAAAACAATTCAAGTTGGTACAGGTTTCATACATTGTGTTTTTGTTTTCTATTATAATTGTCTTGTTTGTTTTTTTCCAGTTGATTGTTGTTTCACATGGGAAGGAAACAAACTCTAATCACTTGTTAAGTGATACTCATCTTCTACATTATGGCATTTCAGCAAGTGACCAATGGCAGTCTGGTCAATGTTCTCTATTCCACACCGTCCTGCTATGTCCAGCAACTGAACAATGCCAATAAAGCCTGGCCATCTAAGGATGATGATTTCTTCCCCTATGCACATCGTGCTGACAGTTTCTGGACGGGGTATTTCACAAGCCGCACTACATTGAAGGGATATGTCAGACGAACGAACAATTTCCTTCAGGTATTGGATGGGTTGTGGCCAAGGGGTTAGAGCACCTGACTTCCAATCCGGAGGTAAAAAATGTGGGTTCAAACCTCGCCTAGAGCATCAACAAATACTTTCATAGTATTTCCATCCCACTGGTCTGTCGGATGAGACTTTAAACTGTAGTCCTGTCTCTATATGACCTTAGCTGTTGGTGGGACGTTAAACTCTTTCACTTTCATTTTTCCTTCAGGTATTTTGACATGTTGCAATATACAGTAAAACCTCTCTAAACTGGACACCCTGGGAGGTCCCCAGTGTGTCCGGCTTAGAGAGGTTTCACAGTAATCCAGGCATTTGATCATTCTGAGCCATAGTTGTGTGCTATTCGATCACAAACAGACATTATCACATTAGTGTCCGGTTTAGAGAGGTTCCACTGTAATTTACACTGCATTGGAATGTACTGGATAAACTATTTTGAAAAAGATATTTCTTTTTCTACTTAAACATGCCAAATAAATAATGATTTATGGGACAAGTATTTAAGTTGTTGAATATACTTACATCAGGAATATTTATATAACAATAACAAAACAGTGGCCAATGTAGATCCTAACTGATCTGAGGCAAACAGGTCACAAAGTCACTTTGTGCTTTATTACATTAACCCTTGAAACACACAGGCCTGAATAGTGGTATTGGCAAAAGTGTAGATCCTGATGAGCCGGCTCGTGACGAGCCGTCTCATCAGGATCTGCACTTTTTCGAAGTAATTTTCATATTTTTGAGAGAAAAAAACACTCATTTGTCATAAATGAGCTAGTCTGAAATTCATTTTGTGACTGCTGTATTGGCTGCAAAATTAACATATCAAAATACATTCCAATTACTTAGGGGTGAAAGGGTTAAAACCTATATTAACACATGACTCATGAGCATCAAGTCATTGCTATGTGACCATAATGAAACGTGAGTGTTTTGTAGAGATGGGATAAACATATTCGAGGAAACAAAAGCCCAGCAAATATGTTGTCCGAAGAGTTATGAAACAAGGATACTACGGTACTTGGCATTTGCAATAATTGGCCAGTGAGATCCAGACCAAAATACATGGTTACAAATCAACCTCTACCTTGTTCCTTAGAATCACATTATGCCATTTGTCACGGTGAACCTGGTGAGCGCTGATCAACTAGATATGTGGCTGTGACTAGAGAAATGGGGCTTATGGGATTTGTGACTAGTGTAGCTAGCACACTCCTGTAGCTTGATGGTGATCCATATTCCTTGTTAGAAGCATGATGGTGTTTCATTGATGGAATGCCGAACAGTGTAGATCCTGATCAGACTGTGCGGATGCACAGGCTGATCCGGATCTTCACTGGTCGCAAAACCGATAAGCTCCATTTCTCCAGTCACAGCCACATTTGCGTAAGCTATAGCCAGATACTTATTTGAACTGTTACCTTAACCGTCAATCCATACATGAATTCACATCAGGGACCAAGTTATCAGGAACATATTGCGATCTCAATGCTTGAAAAATCTTGTCAATACGTGTAGTAACAGCATCTGACATTCTTTAGACATAAAATATTGTATAATATTTAACTGCATGCTGGGAAATTTTCAGGCTATAAATAGTTCAAAAATAGCAGATGACAATTCATTATATTTATTTTATTTCTCCCTATAAATATCATGAATATGTCTTGGAATTTCATTAGAATTGAGTCCGGAGGACTCAATTCTAATGAAATTACAAGACATATTTACAGAGAGAAATCAGAAACATAATCATAATATTGGTGAATGTTATTTTCACCTCTAGCAAGAAAAGAGTTAAGGACCCGTTCTATACTTGATCATCATATGATTTGAATATAATTGCTTCCAAAATATGATGGGATATATGTATAACATTTATATGAACACTTGCTTGTTACTGTATCCTATACGGCACATGGTGTGGCGAACTCGGCCATCATTGTGTGTTCAAGCCATCAGTCAGTTGCACCTCTTGTCTCGTTTGAAAAAGATTGGAAGATCCAAAGTAGAACAAATGATACAATGTCGCTAATCATACATAGAAAAGCCAGGACAAGATATATGATACAGTAACAAGTCAATGTTCACATATATGTTGTACATATATTTCATCACATAGCAATTATCTTTGAATCACATGATGATCAGGTATAAAATGGGTCCTTAAGTGATTGAAAACTCCCGATTCCAGGTTTGCAAACAAATGGATGCCCTAGCGAAATTGGAGGACTCAACAAATAGTACATATAGCATACAAGTACTCAGTAAGTATTATGTTTATAAGTTCATGTTCTGTAGAAAGAATGTGTAAGTCTCACATTGGGATGTTTGTTGGTGTATGCTTGGAACAGCTGTTCGGACCATGAGACAGCATCACACAACTCAACCGTGATTCCTGGTCTCAGACTCAACCTTGCCACAGATTGTATTATGTATTAGTATTGACGTTGGACATGCAGCATTCTACATGATTTGTGAGAAAAAATAATCAGTGGCAGAGTTAACCCTTTCAACACTACATACCACAGCGCCAATGGTTGCAAATACATGTAGTGTAGATCCAGGTGAGCCGGCTCGTAAGCCGTCTCATCAGGATCTTCACTGTTTGTGGATATGTATACAAAAACACCCATATTGTGATTAATGGAATAGTTCAAAAGTGTACATGGATGAGTCCATAGCAGTTACTGTACTTAGGGGTGAAATATTTAGAAAACACAGTTGATTTTACAAGTTACATTAACCCTTACACTGCTAAATTAAATTTTGTTGTCTGATTTTTATGGTTTATTTTTCTGATCAAAGACATGGTTTGACAGCATTTTAGAATCATTTTCATTGGAAATGATTCTAAAATGCTGTCAAACCATGTTTTTATTGAGAAAGAAGACAAAATATAAAACAACAGCAGACGACATGTTTCGTTCCCAGCATTCCAAGGGTTAACAATGAGACCCTGTTACAATCATCATTGCTAATTGAGCGATGATTCTGAACTACAAGGTTACACATGATACTACCCATACTACCCATGATTGTGGCTGTGACTGGAGAAATGGAGCTTATCGGTTCTGCGACTAGTGAAGATCCAGATCAGCCTGTGCATCCGCACAGTCTGATCAGGATCTACACTGTTCGGCACTTTATTCAATGAAACACCCGTTGTGCTTATAACAAGCAATGCAGATCGATATAGGGCTATGGAAGTGTGCTATTTGATCTGGAGGTGCACTGGTCACAAATCATATTTTTCCTGTCACAGGCAATATTATGATTGACGGTCACTTTGCCGTTTCCTAATTTCCAGGGGAAGCTATGGGAGTGGCACAGCATCACGATGGTGTCTCGTAAGTCCTACTTTCTATTCCCTCGCTAATCATTCATGGCAAAATTGTTAATATTTTGTTTGAAGTTTGAAACCATTTTTACCGCACCTTCCGAAGGAAGAAGTGCTTATGGCATACCCTCGGCGTCGTAGGCGTCCGTCTGTCTGTCCATCCAAGCTTACAAATGGATACATGTGTGGCTAGGAGAACAATAGGTTATGTAATATTCTATTGTTCTGTGGTTTTATGTGGCTAAAAATGGGTTTATGTGGCTACAGAACAATAGGGATGAACAAAGGAAAAGGTTAGGGTTAGCCACATAAGTATCCATTTGTAGGAACGTCCGTCCGTCCGTCTGTCCGCCTGTCTTCAAGAATTATAATTGCCTATATGTTCTGTTTCCTTGCTTGGATTTGCTTCATATTTCACACACGCATTTCTCCAAGGGTCCTCTACTGCGTTGTGGCAAATCCACGTCCGGCCACCCATTCTAAGCCCAGGGTCAAGGTCATTTACTTTGTGCATCTCGAAACCTTAACGCTCGGACGCTCGGGTAAATGGCCTATATTTTCTGTTTCCTTGCTTGGATTTGCTTCATATTTCACACACGCATTGCTCCAAGGGTCCTCTACTGCGCTGTTGCAAATCCACGTCTGTGCCGCCCGTTCTAAGCCCAGGGTCACATACTTTGTGCATCCCAAAATCTTAACGCTCGGGTAAATGGCCTATATTTTCTGTTTCCTTGCTTGGATTTGCTTCATATTTCACACACGCATTGCTCTGACGGTCCTCTACTGCGCTGTGGCAAATCCACGTCCATCCTGCCCCTTCTAAGCCCAGGGTCAAGGTCACATACTTTGTGCAATCCGAAACCTTAACACTCGGGTAAATGGCCTATATTTTCTGTTTCCTTGCTTGGATTTGCTTCATATTTCACACACGCATTGCTCCAAGGGTCCTCTACCTCTGCTAAGCCCAGGGTCAAGGTTAAATATTTTGTGCGCTCGAAACCTTAACACGCTCTGGTAAATGGCTCATAAATTTTGTTTCCCTTATCCAGCATGTTGTGTTTTCAAATGTGCCCTCGGTTCCTTTGCTGCCCGGGCGCGCTTCGTTGTCCTCTGACAACTCTTGTATGATTATGTCTCAAAGATGCAAATTAAAACACAATACTTTTAGTATGCGATTAACGCATTTCATGTAATTCTTTGTCTCATCTGTAAGTCCTGGTTTGTCAGGTCGCTGACAAAATTTCAAGCTATGTTAACACAGACGTTCTTCTCAGCTTCAACCATTAAGGTTTATTGCTGGGATTGTTAACCTATTACACGGGTATGAATATTTTTAAATATTTTATTTTCATTTTTGTTATTTATCAATGAAAGTATATATTGATTTTGAAATTGGTGCGCCTGCATCACGCGATGTGTATTGTGGCCCCGGAATATGTATGTTTAAATCAGCTGTTTGAATGGAATGGTTATCAAAGTACCGTACCGAAAGTACTGCATATATGCTCAGATTGCATGATATATCCGACGGAAATGTAACAATAACGTTCGGCCATGTCCAGCTGTGGGTAAACTTTTTGCCATGGCACTCGGGAACTGTTTAAACCCATGGCCAACGGCCTTGGGTTTCAATCAGTTCCCTCGTGCCACAGCAAATGTTTACCCACGGCTGGACATTGTCAAACCTTACATTATCCATCCATTTCAGAGGGACAGAGAAACAACAGGTGGCATATGATTACGCTGAACGGCTGGCTCAAGGTACAGAGGAATGCCAGGTGGGTGTACTATATGTGGCTGTGACTGGAGAAATGGGGATTATGGCCTTTGTGACCAGTGAACCTCCTGATCTGCTGGTTCACTCCTGCAGCCACATAGGGATATATTAAGCATGATTGGGCATTTCACTGACTGACTGACAAACAGTGCAGACCCTTATCAGACTGCGCTGTTGTGCAGGCTTGTTTGGTCGCAAATGACGTAAGCCCCATATCTCCATTCACAATCAAATATTTGGATTGGCAGCTGCCAAGGGGAACTGTATGCATATAACCATGGCATTATCGTTAACCAGGATATAAATTTGTAATCTATTATCCTTGTTATAATGAGCCATCTGAAGATTAGCCCATTTTATGCTGAGGATATGCCATTTTCATTGGAGAAAATCATAAATATTTTCTTTCAGTATGCTTAAAAGTATATGTCACGACCACCATTTGAACAGTCTCGTTGAGACGGTTCAAATGAGTGGTCGCAACATATACTTTCATTGAGAAATAACAAAAATATTTTAAAAAAATGATACCCATAAAAGTGCATTCCGCATGCAATGGGTTAGATTCTTATTGTGAAGTGTTCACCCCCAGGAATTGCAACACTGTTTCAGGGGTACCAGAAAACCAGGTGTAGTGGCTATGGTAGAAATTTGCGCAAGCGTAACAAGATATCTGTGTCTGACTGGAGAACATTTCCAGCTTTTGACATTAATGATCGCTCTAGATCCAAATTAGGATCTATGCTGTTTGTTAGAAGCATATCATGTGTCCCACTGGCTGAATTGTGAACAGTGCAGAACCTGATCAGTCTGTGCAGATGCGCAGGCTGATCTGGGTCTACACTGATCGCAAAAGACACGATCCCTCAATTCTCCAGACATAATTACATATTTAACAGACAGACAAAGTCATGAGCTACAATCAAATTAATATACCTGGCATTTCATTAAAAATATCAGATATTATAACGTCTGACCTTACAGAAAGTGGTAAACGATGCGTACAGTGTGCTGATGGCCAAGTCGACCATGAGACCCCCGAGCCAGGCCTTCTGTTCCCTCACCAACATCAGCTCCTGTGTCTTCACAGAGGTCAACAAGGAGGTCGGTACCCACAATGTATATGTTTCTATGAAATATCGTTGCTGTCTGCTTTATACACCTGTTTACAAAAAAAATCAGGACATACCATCCATCCATCCTCTGTCATCCATCCTCTGTCATCCATCCATCCAACTGACCATCCATACTTCCGTACTTATGTGGCTAGAGAACAATGGGTAACTGTAAATGCTATCCATTCTGTTGTCTTACGTGGCTACTTTAAACAAAAGAATAGCCACATAAGTATCCATTTGTAGGAACGTCCGTACATCAATCCATCAATCCATCCATCCATCCATCCATCCATCCATCCATCCATCCATCCATCCATCCATCCATCCATCCATCATCCATCCATCCATCCATCCATCTATTCATCCATCAGCTAGTAGTGTTTGTATTTTTAAGTATTGTGCATTAGCAGCCAAGTTAGTATATACCATTTGTCCTCCACATTACCATGACCTATTGCAGGCTGTCCATTATCTATAAATTCCTATAAATGCCTATAAATTTGGCAATCCCTATATTTTCCCTATATTTTCCCAAAATCCCTATAAATCCCTATATTTTTCAAAAATCAGTAACTAATTTTTGTAAAATGCTCAAAATCAAGTCTGATATTCAAATTACTGGTTTATTCTAAACACAGTGCAAGGTTAGAGATGCATGTGACTAAATTATGATCGTATTTACCAGTTTTCTTTTTTTGGATCATTTTTTATCTCGTTGTAAGATGTGTAATTCTGTATTTTCAGCAAACATTTAAAAAATCCCTTAGTTTACCGGTAGCTGATTGAGATGATGTAACATTGTGTTTTAAGTCTGTGAGTTGTCTTTGGAACCTGGTAACAGGAAACATTACTTTTTTTTACCTGAAAGGACCGTCCTGAGCATGACATTAAACTGCTCCTTGTCGGTGAAATATTGAAACATTGTAACTACACAGGTGTCACCAAAGCACTTTTTGGTATCTACTATGTTTCAGTTTCTAGTTCCTAGTCCACCCGTGTTAAAAGATTATATTGTTAATTAATCAAGTTAATAATTGTAAACCATTTAAAAAACAGAGGAGAGGATACGGAATGGCTATAAGGGGAGGAGGAGGCCATTAATCTAGATTTTTAACTCGAAAAAATCCTTTACGTACACACATACATGCCGTAAAATTGGAAAATATTGAGTTTTGTCCCTATAAATCCCTATTTTTTTGGCAAAAATCCCTATATTTTTGGAAAAAAATCCCTATATTCCTATATATTTGGAACCGAAAGTGAATGGACAGCCTGCTATTGTTTTACTTCAGGGAAGGGATGGGTTGAGGACTAGGGGTTAGAACACCTGACTTCCAATCCGGATGTTGTGGGTTCAAACCTCGCCTAGGGCACCAAAATATACTTTCATAATATTTCCATCCCGCTGGTCTGTCGGATGAAACTTTAAACTGTGGTCCCGTCTCTCTATGACCCTTGCAGTTGCTGGGACATTAAACCCATTCACTTTCACTTCAGGGACTTTAATAGCCATCCTGGCCATATTGTGAATAAGAAAAAATGCATTTCTCATCAATTGTAACACTACAGCTACCACATTTACACATAAGAAAGTATGTACACCATTTGACCTTGACCTACCATTTTGCTTCACTGACCAGAACTTGACAGGTGTATATTGTCAGCTATGGCACTCTTTGTTTCCTTTTTCCAAACAACACGTAACAGTCTATGTGATATGTGCAGGGTGAAATGGTTAAAATGTACACAAGTTTTATGGGCAGCCATCTTGATTCATCACTTGTGGCCACTTACTGATATACCATATTTATTCTACTAGTAACCCGCTCTCTAATAGTAGCCCCCCTCCCGTATTTAAATTCTAAATATGTTATTTTCACATACAAAAGTCATTTAAAACATTGTTTTCAATGGCTTTTGCATGTGAAAATAACATACATGTACTTTGATCCTACTTTCCACGTTTTGATCCCCATGGATTGCATAGCCCCGGAGCATTTATTAGAATGAATATGGTATATGTGTGTTACAGTTCGTGATGACAGTCTACAACCCGCTAGGCCACGAGGTCAGAGACTGGATCCGATTGCCGGTGATCGGCAATGCCTATACTGTCACAGGACCCGCAGGCGAGAATGTGCCCACGCAGGTACATGCAGTGTCGGTCTTAGAGCGAGCCCCGGGGGTATTTTCCCACCTCAAACCGCCCATGTCCCTCAAAATATGTATATAGATCCAGATCAGCCTGTGCAGTCTGATCAGGATCTGCACTGTTCACCATTCCATCAATGAAACGCCCGTAGGGCTTCGAACAAGCAATGTATATCATTATCAGGCTATTTGCTCAGGAGCTACACTGGTCACAAATACCATAAAACCTATTTCTTTAGTCACAGCCACATATGAGAATTACTTATTATCCCTCCCCGATAGGCAAGAGGGGATATATCGTTAGTCCCTGTACGCACGTACGTACATACGTTAGTAACACCTTTCATTTTTCAATGATTCGTGAACCGCTTCACTGATTTGAATAATATTTGGCCACACTGTGTCTAGGGATGCTGCTTTGTATTGCATACCGCCCACGTCCAACCGACCAAGGTCACTGAGGACTTGTGTTTACCTTGTTTGTAAGGCAACATTTTTTTTTCTTTTTTCAATATTGGAATGAATGGCCTTTTTGTGGAATTTATCGGGGTATAAACTTGGAAAAGTCGCGGGAATACTGGACGAAGGCCGGAAGGCCTCGTCCAGTATTCCCGCGACTTTTCCAAGAGGGGATATAGCGTTAATCCATGTACATGTATGTGCATGTGTTTCGTGCAACACCTTTCATTTTCAGTAACTTATAAACTGCTTCACCGATTTTGATAATATTTGGCCACAGTGTGTGTCTACGGATGGCGGTGCTTTGGTTTGCATATGACCCATGTCCGACCACCCAAGGTCAAGGTCACTGAGGACCTATGTTCAACCTTGTTTGTAAGGTAAAAATGTTAAAGTTTTTTTTTATTATCAAGGCTACCAGCGAGGGGATCCGCTTAGTGATAACGATTCCTTGTCATAATCATAATGGGGAAGCTGCCCATTACCTTAAATTGCCCCCTTCGAACTGGAACCTAGCCACAACCCGGTGTGTGGTGGTGTACTTGGCAGCAGTTTACCCAGCAAATTAACACACAAACATAACACAATGTTATACTCTACAAGATATGCTACAATAAGCCTGAGTTTGTCAGATCATGGCCCATATAGCAAAGCCCCAGTTTAGCAGACTAAATATGGTAACCAACTTTTCAATGGTTGGAAAAAAAGTCATTTCTCAAAACATTACATTGTATGTGTTGTAGATAATATCAGTTACAGCGCGGACCAAACAAATCCCCGAGAGAAAGGGCTCCATGGCTACGAACGACCTTGTTTTCCCTGTAGACCTGCCGGTGCTGGGCTGGAATACCTACTTCATCAAGATGAGCAGCAACAAACGACACAAGGAGCAGCAGACGTCACACACAAAACCATTTGTGCATAACGAGGACTATACCATGGCAAATGAGGTGTGTTTATCTTGTTTTTAACTTTTTAAACACTATACCTTTTTTTGCGATGTTTGTAAACATTGTAGATCCAGATGAGCCGGTTCATAACGAACCGTCTCATCAGGATCTGCACTTTTTGCAAATAATTTTCTCTTTTTTTTAAAGAAAAAGAACACGCTCTTATAAATGGACAAGTCTGAAAATCATTTTGTGTAGATTGGATTGGTCGGAAAATTAACAAATCAAAATCCATTGCAGTTATCTAGGGTTGAAGGAGTTAATAAGGATGGTTGGATTTTTCTGCAGGCTGTCCTTCTAGAAAACCTAGTTGTAGCAGTGCCACAACGAAAATGGCCTTAATGTATTTGCAATCATTGTAGTCCAAGATCTTGGGCTACACTGTTTGCTATTGAGTTGGGGAAGCATTCCTGAATCATTAGATCTACTTCAGGCCACATGTGTGGTCTAACTGAACAGGAGTTACACCCATCAAATACTCAATAAACATTTTTTTGTTTTGCAGTTCACATAGTATTGAGCCATTCTCAGATAGTATCACCATTATCGCGTCGCCAAATTGGGCATGAGCCCTGATTTCTTTTGGGACATATGGTGATACAGCAAGGAAGGCTATTCCTTAGCCTGGCTTGTATGTCAATCATTCAATTTATTTCTTTATAAACTACTATGGCATGAATCTGTTCAGCAGTTGTGATACATTTCAATGTTTTGCTACACTTCAGCATATGAGCCTCACATTCGACGCGGTATCTGGTCAACTAAAAGCCATGAAGAACCTTGCCACGGGTGTAGAGCTGCCAGTTAAGCAGGATTTGGTCTACTACCCGAGTCACCCCGGCAACTGTAGCGAGTCCAAGTTCCAGCCATCGGGGGCTTACATATTCCGTCCCAACACGACCAAACCTGTGGAAATCCCCTTTGGCCCTTCATCAGGCATAGTTGTAATTAACCCTACCTCCTATGTTTGTAGAATTTATCTTCCATTTAATTTGCAGTCTTCATTAGTCGCCATCTTGTGTCTGTTTGTCTGTCTGTCCGAGATTTGCGTTATAGTTTTGAATTGACTTGAAACTTCATAGGCTTATTAGCCATCATCCATATTTTCATTCTGTGGCCCACTTGTCTGGCCCCTGTGTCCAAGGTGAAGGTCAAACAACTTAGAAGTTTGCGCAAAGTTTTTGGCAAAATGTTTATTAAGTTGCATTAATTGTTTTGGGGGGTACCTTCCATTAATCCTAAACATGTAGATCCTGATGAAACAGCTCATCCGGATATATACTTTTTACACAAGTGAAACTGAATTTACGTTTCAACAAAGAAAGGGTTTCATGTGGAGAATCCATATTATGCAGTACCATTAATACCCGATGTGACTGGAGCTGATGGTCCAGGGGCCCCCGTTTCACTAAACTTTGTACGACTAAAATGGTCGTAAGTGCAAATTTAGTATCGTTTGGAAATTTCAATTGATGGATTTACATTTATTGAGCATAGGCTGCATATGCAGCCTATGCTCAATAAATGTCAATCCAATAATTGTTTACAAGAAAACACTGTTAACATGAAATTTACAGAATATCATAATTTTGCACTTACGAACATTTTAGTCGTACAAAGTTTAGTGAAACGGCCCCCTGAATAACAATCCATTTGGCATTATATGTAGATAACTCGAATACGAAACTTCATCAATGTAAGTCCAATACATTTTTTCCAGAATAATGTTTGACATTGATTACATAAATGATGAATCACAGTGTATTTCTTGAAAAACCTGCATGTGATTCGCACAATTAGAGCAGGAAAGGTCAAATGTATTTCCACTTTATCAACTTCTCTAAACCGGACACCAATGAATATCTTCCCATGTATAAACTTGATGAGCTTTGACTGTAGTCTCTAATTGTATAGTCTGTTCATTAGAATGTACACTGAAGGTGGTACATCTCACAGCTAGGGCCCGTTTCACTAAACTTTGTACGACTAAAATATTTGTAAGTGCAATTTTATAATCGTCTGGAAATTCCAATTGATGGATTTACATTTATTGAGAATAGGCTGCCTATGGTCAATAAATGTAAATCCAGTAATTGTTTACAAGAAAACAGTGTTAATGTGAAATTTCAAATAATTCAATGTGTATTTTTACAAATGTATTATTGATTTTCTTCCTTATTAATGATAAAAAAATAAAACAAATAGCATCTACGAGTTTAGTGAAACGGTCCCATGGTCACCAATCTTGTCCATGTCCCATATACAGGGCCCCCTGGTGCAGGAGTCGTACTCGAACTTCGGTCCATGGCTGACCCAGGTGGTCCGACTATACGAGGGAGCAAAATACGCTGAGCTCGAGTACACAGTCGGCCCCATACCCATCAAGTAAGTCCCGTGTCATGGATACAGGTGGCATATATAGTGTGTTTAACCCTTTCAATCCTAAGGAACTGGAATGGACTGTGTTATGCTAATGTTCCGACCAATCCAATGGTCACAAAATGATTTTCAGATTCATCCATTTATGAAAAGGGGGTGTTTTCGTTCTAAAAAATATTAAAATTACTTTCGAAAAGTGCAGATCCTGATGAGACGGCTCGTTACGAGCCGGCTCATCTGAATCTGCACTTTTTGCATATTAAACCGCTATAGCGGGATTTCGGGTTCAAAGGGTTAACTCTTTCCAACACTAGAGACCTCTTTCCTACTATTTGCAAACAGTGTAGATCATCATGGGCCAGCTCGTAGCAAGTCTTCGTATCCAGAACTGCTCGGTACATCCGGGTTAAAGCTTTTGGTTAAACAATTTCAGTATACTATCCAAGCCTCGGCAAGCACGACATGCGGGCCGTGGCCATCTAATTGCAAAATGACCCCCTTGTCTGCATAATGAAACAATGTCACACTTTAGCATGAAATAATTCATATCATTTTTTGTCGCACCCGGTAGCGGACAACACAATATAGCTGGCACATTGGCGTACGTACATACGTCTGTGCACATTGGCGTACGTACATACGTCTGTGCCTACGTACCTACATACAAGCGTCTGAGTTAAAGTTTTTGGTCAAATTTTGTCGGTATACTATCAATACCTCGGCGGGCACGACATGCGGTCCACAGCCATCTCCTATGAACCCATGTTTTCTTTTGTTCTCAAAAATGATAAGAAATGCTCACAGTATCTTCATCTACTATTTAGGTGGTCAACTAGGATCCACAATTGTTGTAAACATTATAATGTCACTTAGTGAATCATTTGCACAATTTACTTTAATTTTCCACGAAAGCCTATTCTATAGCACATACCAAACAAAAAACTATATTAAATATCAGCATGTTCGACCTGTTACTTCATTGTTACAGAGATAACGTTGGAAAGGAAGTGATAGTGAGGTTTGCCAGTGATCTACAAACCCAGCAGCTATTCTACACGGACGCCAACGGCCGCGAGATACTGCAACGCAAGTGAGTAGGCGAAACGTTGTGAAACTCCCTTCACTGTCAGCTATTAATGTGACACAAAAATTTAACATATTCATCCTGATTTCAAGCAGATCAATTATGATCATATGTGGCTGTAACTGGAGACATAGTGCTAATATGAATTTTGTGACCAGTGTAGATTCAGATCACCCAATGCATCCGCAGTCTTATCTGGGAGCGCTGTTTGCCATTCCATCAATGAAACACCTGTCATGCTTCTAACAAACAATATATATCGTGATCATGATACAGGAGTACTATATTTGATCAGGGGCTACACTGGTTAGAAATCCTGTAAGCCAATTTCTCCAATCACAACCACATGTTCAATGTGCTTTATGGTTGATCTGAATTTATTACATTATCACAGCCAAAATGGCTGTGATAATGTAATAAATTCAGTATAATAAAAATTAATAAATTTATCCAAAATGGCTGTGATAATGTAATAAATTCAGTATAATAAAAATTAATAAATTTATCCAAAATGGCTGTGATAATGTAATAAATTCAGTATAATAAAAATTAATAAATTTATCCTTAAATTGAAAATTTCTCCTTCAAAGTATACTTTGCTAGATAAGTATACTTTGCAATTTTGATGAAATAGGCTACATAGCTCACTGTCAACCAATACCTAAGCTCGAGAGCAGATCTATATACGGTAGCCATATGAATATCGCAGTAAGCAGATTGTTTTGCAGTAAGCAGGTCTGTGTTGTAAAAAGCAGATTTTATGTTGCAGTTAGCTATGTTATGTTAGCAGGCTAATAGTAGTGAATTGTGTCAAGTTTTTAAATGCACACTATCCACTGCATCATCAAATGATTTTCTCCCAGGCGAAACTACCGCCCCACGTGGAAACTGAACCAAACAGAACCAGTGGCCGGCAACTACTACCCAATCAACAGCCGCGCATACCTGCAGGTATGATAATATATGGGTGTGACTAGAGAAATGGACCTTACGGGTTTTGTGACCAGTGTAGATCCAGATCAGCCTGTGCATCCGCACAGTCTGATCAGGATCTGCAGTGTTCGCCATTCCATCAATAAAACACCCGTCATGTTTCTAACAAGCAATAGTTATCAGTCTACATAAGATTGCTATTTTATCAGGAGTTACATTGGTCACAAATCCCATAAGCCTCATTTCTCCAGTCACGGCCACATATACTGTAATAATCTGGGGCCTGTTTCACTAAACTTCCTACTACGTAAGGGCAAAATTATGATAGTCTGTAAATTTCACATTAACAATGTTTTCTTGTAAATAATTGTTGGATTTACATTTATTGAGCATAGGCTGCATATGCAGCATATGCTCAATAAATGAAAATCCATCAATTGAAATTTGCAGACGATTCTAAATTTGCGCTTACGAACATTTTAGTCGTAAGAAGTTTAGTGAAACGGCCCTCTGTTGCAGAGAGTACTAAATAAAGCACTCAAATTTTATTTCCAAAATTATGAATTATGGTTGGTTACAGGTACAATATAGATGCCATGCTTTCAAAATATATATAATGTATAGATTTCATTATCATTCATAGTATAACCACACCTGATGTTACGAGATGTTCACCACAAGGTATGATTTCTATCGCCAGGACACGACCACCAACACCCAGTTTACAGTGCTGACAGACCGATCATTTGGCGGATCAAGTATCGAGGATGGAGAACTGGAAATTATGGTAATTGCCATATATCTTGCTACTCTGCATTATACAGTAGGGAGCGTTGTTAAATTGTTTAACCCTTTCAACACTACAGGCCTGTATTGTCGTATTGGCAAACAGTGTAGATCCAGATGAGCCGGCTCATCATGAGCCAACTCATCAGGATCTGCACTTTTGCAAATAATTTTAATATTTTTTAGAACAAAAACACTTCTTCATAAATGGACTAGTCTGAAAATCATTTTGTAACGATTGGATTGATAGGAAAATTAACATATCCCAGTCCATTCCACTTATATTAGGGTTGAAAGGGTTACTTTTGACACCATCTTCACCCTTAGACCACTACTCACAACAATTGTCGTCTGCTGTTGCTGTTATATCTTGCCTTATTTCTCAATAAAAACAGGATTTGACAGCACTTTAGAATCATTTCCAATGGAAATGATTCTAAAGTGTTGTCAAAGCATGTTGTAAATTATTCTAAAATGCTGTAAAAGCATGTTTTTGATGATAAAAATGGAAAATAGAAAACAAACAGCAGACGACAAAAAAAATAAGATAGCGGTGTAAGGGTTAATTAATGGATAGTCCATATTCGTAGAACCGGATTTCCTGATACTGACGAGAACAACGAGTATGAGATGTCTTTCAGATGGGTGTTATGTAAGAAATTAGTTTTAGCCACAGTAAACAGGGTAACCCTGCTTTCAATAGAGAAATTGGGCATATGGGTTTTACGACCAGTGTAGATCCAGATCAGCCTGTGCATCTGCACAGTCTGATCCGGATATGCACTGTTCGCCATTCCGTCAATAAATCACCCGTAATGATTCTAACTAGAAATATAGATTGCTATCGGGTCACGTCGTGGGATATTTTATCTCGATCTACACCAGTCACGGCCACATATCCCTATTTGGTCATGACGTCTTCTATTGTTTGACAGGTTCACCGCCGTATGTTGTTTGATGACTGTCTGGGTGTGGGAGAACCACTGAATGAAACAGGATCTGACGGCCTGGGCCTCATTGTCAGAGGTACATCAGGGGTCATGAACTCTTATAAAGCTGAATTAAATTCGGCCATCTGTTTATGAAAACACACTTTGACAATGCATGAGAATCATCTCTAGGAAACATGCTAGGAGAGTGTGCATACAGTGGGGTCAGCATGTAAGTGCACACACGAACGAACACGACAGGTCGTGTTCGTTCGTGTGTGCACTTACACGCTGACCCCCAGTGTATCTTAGCAATGAATCCATCCTTTCTTGGATTCATAGCAGCTGACTCTGACTGTGATCCACAACAGGGACCAAGTTGTATATAGTAAAGGTGCCTGCCACCAGATTAGGATATTGTAATTTCAGTTCTGAGCAGCAATGATCCTGCTACACAGGTACATTCCTGATTGTATATGACCTTGCTGTTGAACAGACATAAAACTTCATCCAATCAATCAATTTAAGAAATTATGACAAAAGTGAAATTCACAAATATTAATTTGTAAGTTTGTAAGGGTTAATTAGCTAAGTGGTTGCTGGCCCGATAGATGCAGTGACTAGCAGTATGAATGAAAGGGTCAGTGGGAAAGGGGGCTAACTCCATCCATCAGGAGTTAGCCCCCTTATTCCACGGACCCCTTCAATTGCATATTTCTCCACAATAAAACTAAGTTTCCCTGATTCCACAGACTCGTTCAATTCGCATAGTTTCTCCAGAATAAACTAAGTTTCACTTATTCCACAAACTCATTCAATTTGCACAGTTTCTCAAGAATAAAACTAAGTTTCCCTTATTCCAGAGACTCATTCAATTCACATAGTGTCTCCAATATAAAACTTCCATTCCCCAGGTAAGCTGTATATATACATGGACACAATAGCAGCGTCGGCAAGACTGCACCGCGATATGGCTTTGCGGCTCTACATGGCTCCCAGCCTCTCATTCGCCACCACAGATATGAAACAGTCAGAGTGGGACCAGAACTTCCACTCGACAGTAAGTCGCAGTTGTGGTGGTGACCACAGTAGTTTCTAGTACAGCGGAACCTCTCTAAACCGGATACCCTGGGGACTTTGAGACCAGTCAAGACCCAGGCCAGACTGTGCGGATGCAGTCTGTGCGGATGCAGTCTGGCCTGGGTCTTGACTGGTCTCAAGGTCCCCAGGGTGTCCGGTTTAGAGAGGTTCCACTGTAAAACAGACAGATGACTACTTCAAGACACGCATGGATGCTTTGCAATCATGAACAGACATTATCTTTGGAAGTAAATGACAATGAAACATATCAAAAATGAAGTACATGTAACATGTCTCAGTGTCCGATTTATTGAGGTTTCACTGTACTTGTGATTAGTCCCGCTTTTGGTCTGCTAAAGACACTTTTGTTGCCTGGTAAGGATTTATGCTGTTTATTAAATATTGATGGCTATTTCACCAACTGAATAGTGAACAGTGTAGACCCTGATCAAATTACACAGATATATAGGTTGGTCTAGAGCTACAATAGTCACAATGGCAATAAGCCCCATTTCTCCCACAGTCTCTTGGATGGGACTTTAAACTGACATCTTATTTCTACGACCTTAGCTGTTGCTTGGACATTATACACCTTTTCATCTGTTCCTAGATCTCTTCACATTTCCTCTACCTGTATTTCAGTGGTCGGGCATGACTAGGTCCCTGCCCCCGAATGTACACATGTTGACCTTGGAGCAGTGGGGAGGTCCCGCCATTACCCCCGCACCCGAGACACAGCCCTACCTGCTGAGGCTCGAACATTTCTATGAGAAGGATGAAGACCCCGAGATGTCCATGCCGGCGACTGTCTCACTCACGGTAATACATACCAAGTGTCACTGGCAGGAAGAAAGGGCTATGATCTGCACTGTTAGTAAATGACTGTCTGTTTCACGAAACCTGCCCAAATTTTACGGCTTTGTAAACAATGCAAACACAATATTTGTTTAGATACTATTCAATTTTAGCAAAAATTTAAGAATGAGCCTTCTTTTTATCATGTTTATTTTGTGAAATTTGGTCCAATATTGATTTTATAATTTCCCCATGTTAAATGAGTGAAGATTTAACATGGGGATTTTTTTCTAATTTAAGAAATAGTGGACCGATTTTCAATATTAAACTTTTGTTTTCTTAGTTAATAGATCAATTCCAAGCCAGGTATCCAAGTAAATTTCCATTTTTTTTCGTTTTTTGACTCGTGCCACAGCTCCTCCACCTCCTTTTACCCCATGTTAAATTCCCATAGACAAATAAATTTTTCGGGATAAAATAAATATTTGATAAAATTTCACGAAATATAAAGAAGCTCAATCTTAATTTTGCTAAAATTTAATATTCTCGAGAAACAAATATTGTTTTCGCATTGTTCATATAGTTTAAGATTTGGGAAGGTTTCGTGAAACAGACAGTAGTGAAACATTGGCCCTCCTTCCAACAAATATACTTATCTAAGCTGACTAAAAATCCATTAATCCATTCACAAATTGTCCGTCCAATAGTTTTACAGTCACAATTAATACCTATTTCATTTACAAAAATTAAATGCGGCATTTCAAACGAAATACATGCCACAGTTTCACAAATCAGGCTTGCTGATCAACATGGAACTTGTCAACCAGCCTACATATATCCAGTCAGGCACGTAGCCAGGCACCAATTCATGTTCAGGCACAAACTATTTTTGACCGAGTGTAATGACAGAGTTGACTAGGTGGATCGGGGGCATGCTCTCCCTGATTCTTTTATACATGGAGATGCAAAATCCTGAGTTCTGGGGCATTCGTTATATAAAATCAATTGTTAAGAGTTTTTTTCTATGGGAAACTAGGCTATTATTCTTTTGTTAAAATGATGTGCAGGCTCAGGCCTTTTGGCCTACAGGCAGCTACGCCCCTGCCAATGTGATCAGTCATAGATGAATAATTAAACCTGTTATCAACAAGAGAAATTGTATTAACCCTATCAACACCACAGGCCTCTATTCCAATGCTTCCAAACAGTGTAGACCTAGATGAGAGGGTACCGAGCCGTCTCATCAGGATCTGCACTATTTATTGCCGTTTCAGTTATTTTTTTTAATATAAGATTCACTCTTTTCTGATTAATAGAATAGTCTGAAAATTAAAATGGAATATTCCATGTCAGTAACTTCCATGTCATCGCTAATATTCAAGTACTCAGCGCTCCAGATAAGTTTTGTATCTAAAGAGTATTAGACACCCAGATTTCAAATTAAATGCGTATTTTACTTTTACAAATGTATTACTGATTTTCTTCCTTATTAAATGGGGAACAACTTATAATGTTTTTTAATGAACTTATTATTTCAGCTGCAAAAAAACACTTTATTACAGTATTTTCACTATCAATTTGAAAATCAATGCGTGTTTTCACACTGCTGTTAGAATTTTGTACTCCCACGTTTGATAATGTGTATTCTGCTAAAATAAGTGCGTAAAATACGCCAATATGCACCTTATCTGGATCTGGAGCTCTGGGTATTTAGTTTTGCTGGTTTCTTGTTGCAGGATCTGTTTGTACCGTTCAAGATCGCGAGTATTGACGAATTGACCTTGGGTGCCAATCTCCTGCTCACCGACCTTCATAGACTCCAGTGGAGGTCAATGGATGGGCAAAATGGTTTGTAGTTTTGGGGATATATTTATATGTGACTGTGTCAGACTGGAGAAATGTGGATTATCGGTTTTGCGACCAGTGCAGATCCAGATCAGCCTGTGCATCCGCACAATCTGAGCTGGATCTGCACTGTTCGCCATTCTGTCAATGAAGCTCCTCTCATTCTTCTAACAAGCAATACAGGCCGTTACCAGGCTGCAGGAGTGTGATATTTGATCAGCCACTACACTGGTTAACGATCCCATAAGCCCCATTTCTCCAGTCACAGCCACATATTCCACACCAGACAGTGTCTGCAATATAACAGGTTTGCAAGATGTACATGTGGATCTACAAGGAAAAATATATTACAATATGTAAGTGTGTAGAACATGTTGGTCGAAATCAATTTATATTGCAGTGTAATAACACGGTGTAATAATCATATTACACTAGTGTAATAAATATGCAAATGAGACTGGTACAGATGACACACTAGGTGGTCATTACAGCTTCAATGTATTGTATTGTGCTTATGCAATAAATAGATTCTAACATTTGTGTTGATTTAATACGAGATTAATTAAACTCATTGACTGATTTCATAAGAAACTCGACATAGCCTCGTTTCTTATGAAATCAGTAAACTCGTTTAATAAATATCATATCAAATCATCACTCGTGTAAGATCCTGTTTATTGAATATTTCGTACTTTAATTTTTCAATTACCTAGGCTTCAGTAGCTGATTTCATCAAAATTGCAAAGTGTACTTTGAGCGAGTAATCATTTATTTTTCCGGAAATGCATTATTTCATATAGAACTAACCACTGCATATATTTGATGATTGAAAGTATGCAGAATCATTATACTGAATTTATTACATTATCACAGCCAAAATGGCTGTGATAATGTAATAAATTCAGTATAATAAAAATTAATAAATTTATCCTTAAATTGAAAATTTCTCCCTCAAAGTATACTTTGCTAGATAAGTATGCTTTGCAATGTTGGTGAAATAGGCTACAGGTACCCTTACCACACCTCTAAAATTGTTTTATCTGTGACTCGGACTGCAAACAAAATGAAGCTCGTGTATCCAGCTATTAATGAACTATACTCTTAGAAGCATGATAGATGAGTGACACTAATCAAAGACCTTAAGCCCCATTTCTATACCGTAGTAATTCTATTAGAAGCCCATGCTTTAATAATAGACGCTCAGTCTTGCCACTGAACAGGACCAAGTTTGTCGCCAGGTTTCTCCAAATAATTACATACCTCTAATAAAAGACCAATGCCTCTTAGAGCAAAATGTAAACTAAATTTAAAATGCCCTGGCGTCTATAAATGAAAACATTACGGTAACACATGTTGTTGCAGTTGGCGAGACCTATGAACCAACACGACAGGAAAGCAATGCCGTGCCGGATGTGGTACTGAACCCGATGGAGATTCGCACATTCCAGGTCATACTGGAGCGGGGAAATCCCCGCCGCACAGCCAACAAGTTTGACGTGTTCTCCTAGCGGCGAACGTGGTGATAAATATACTCACAATGTACTCGGAATAGGACACTAAGATGTAATTTGTTATCATGCTGGAGAAAGTTACAATAATTAGATCACAGTTACTGTATTATTGGGGCATTGTTTGCTTTGAGAAAATCTCTAATTTATTTATCAGTTATCACAACGCAGTGGACAGTAAATTGAATGGGTCAGTAGAAGAAGGGGACTAACTCCCTAAGGGAGTTAGCCCCCTTCTTCCACTGATCCATTGAAGTATTACACTTGTTATACATGTTTTGATTCACCCTTTGTATGACACATGAAGTCCCAGTATATCACCATAACTGCGGAAATGGGGCTTTTGACTTTTAAGCCAGTCTGGCTCCTGATCTGTTTGCACATTCCTGCAGCCGTATAATGATCTATAGTGTTTTTTAGAAGCATGCCAGAAGTTTTCCTGACTGGAAGAGCAATACCAGGCCTCAACAATTTCTTTATTTTCAACTCATCTAAATTGAATGTCAACTTATACATTCCTATATGTTTTAATGTTTATGCCACACTGTCCCTGAAACTTAGGACCCGTCTGTGAATGGCTGTGATAATGTAATAAATTCAGTACATGTATAATAAAAAATAATAAATTTATCATAAAATTGAAAATTTCTCCCTCAAAGTATACTTTGCTAGAAAAGTATACTTTGCAATGTTGGTGAAATAGGCTACTGATCATACTGTCGCAAATGCCACAAGCCCCATGTTGCAGTCACAACCACATATACAGTTATTGCAGTACAGATGTTGGACAGAAGTAATTTCCCACCCATTGAAATCCCATATACATGTACTTACATGTATATGTAACTGTGCTTGTTAGCATGTTACTTCAAATATAATGTACAGATTATTAAGTAAATAAAATGCATTGAGTAGCCAACATATTTGTGCAGAAATTACTTCTGTCCACCTGCAGTACACATCAGTAGTTGTACATTGTAGCTTCAGATCACACTTCATCATTGCAGTCTGATCAGTGCCTACACTGACATTGGACTCGTGGCAAAAGGCCGATTCCTTGCTAAATGCCAACATGTTATCCATCGACAGACAAGATCATTTGATGATTGACCATTAAACGGAAGTCTTGCATACAATGTCATATAGTTGTACACACTGATCTTGGTATATGTTGGTTGCAATTGAAGGGGCCAATGGAAGAAGGATCCATAAGGGAACAAAAATCTTTCAAACAATGTCATATATTTATACACTCTGATCTGGGTAAATGTTGGTTGCAATTAAAGGGGTCAGTGGAGAAAGGGGCTATAAGTCCCTTATGGGGACTTAGCCCCCTTCTTCCACCGACCCCTTCAATTACGGTACCATGTGTGACTTTTCTCTGTCTCGGGATAAAATTAATTTTATGAGTGATTAGCATATTCCTGGCATAATAAAAAGTAATGAAGCATAATGAGCTGGTATAATTATGAGTCCAGAACGGAGAAAACACCTAATTCTGCTGTGATGCCATAACAAGATTGGATTGAATACCGGTGCTAGCTGAATTTGTTTAGCATTTGAAAAAGGGTTTGTAGATTAATTTTTGTAGACGAGGGACTTCCCAAGAACTATTTTTACTACCAAGAATTAGTTTACTCTCATAGTATTTTCTATCATTTTGGGTTTATTAATACCTGGTAATCTATGAAGTGCTGGTTCAATTGTCATATGTTCAAATTTCCCTCAGTGTTTACTTATTAACAACTCCAGTGGTATTTTCTCCAAGGTTCTGGCTCATCATAATCTTTTTGATTCACGTTGGGCACCTGGCTGACAAAAATGGTATCTAAAGCCCATTTTCCAAGAGACATATTGTGGCGGTCTCGTGCCAAAACTGGCAGCACAGAATAGGCACTGCAGGCATGAACATCACTTTACACTATCTAGTATACTGGCATTTCGATCGGAGCAATTAGTGCCAAAATAGGCTCCAATGGAACTTAGTGTGAAGCAATTTTCACACGGCCTGTTTCGATATCAAAATCTGGAAAAATATGTGCCATGAAAAACAGGCCTTATTTAATTTGACCAGAGCAGCTGAAGTTCAATCTGTTACCCAACACGATGGTAAAACAATGATCACTAGAAACAGAATTCTCCATACAACGGTCACAAATGTAAAATACCATTTGTTAGCTACCAACCAATTTCATAAATTGTTTCTATAAATAACATAGTGCTTATACATGTATGTAAGTGGAACTTGTGTATGTGCAATATGGGTGCTGCAGATTTATATTTTAATACAATAAAATGTATATTTATTATGCACTAGTTGTTGATGTTCACCAATCTAATCAGCCTAGGAATTACCGGTACTTCATATTTCTTAACCTGCCATCTGGTCATCACCATCGTGATCCTGATGAGACGGCTCATTGTGAGCCAGCTCAACTGGATCTACAGTGAAATGACAGCGAGATGTCATGGGGGGGGGGGGGGGGGGGGGTGGACATCTCAGGGTGTTCCAATATGTGGAATCTCATGATCAAAATATGGTGACGATATCAAAATTGTTGCCTACATTTTTCAAGAAATGTAACTCGTTTTATTTTATATTATATTTTATGTATAGCCTGCCCACAGAATGTGACATGATGCTGAACAAGGACATCGTTATCAATAAGCTAATCGCCTCATTGGCAGCCTTGACAATAAAAAAAAAAAATAATAATTAACAAAGTGAACATAAGTCCTCAGTGAACTGGACCTTGGGTTGTCGGACGTGGGTTGTATGCAAAACAAAGCACCATCACTAGACGCACATTGTGGCCAAATATTATTAAAATCGGTGAAGAGTTTCATAAGTTATTGAAAAATGAAAGGTGTTACTAACGTGCACAAGTACGTACGTATGTACGTACATGTACTAACACTCTGTGGGTGGTGGTCGGGCGAATGAGACGGCATAAATTAACGGTATGGGTTCCTCCTTATAGGAATCACGATTTGCCTGGTTTGGCCCTCGGGTACGTTTCTTTGGCTCTTTAGTTACCTGGGAGTTGAATTGGGTTATTGCCCATTATAAAAGTAGTAAGATTATTACTGATCCTACTGCTTTTGGGAGGGGCCAAGTGATTTTGGTGTGACGAGGACCTGGCATCAGATCAGGATTATTCCGATTTCAGGGCTGAATATATAGTTTTGTTATTGTAAATATTCAGTTCTGATTTTGGGATTTCCCCCCCATTTGTACAGGTACTTGAACATGTACATGTACTTGTACAGGTAATATATGGGATTTAGTACTAAACCCATTGACCCGGCCTTAAATGACCTTAGCTGTTGATGGGCCGTTAAACCCTAACAAACAAAACAAAACTAACACTCTAACACTAAATCTCCTATTGGCGAGGGGATAACAAGCTGGTATATTCAGTTTTGCAGAGACGAGTTTACTTTGTGCGAACACCCTGCAAAATATAGATGTCGTATTGCGTAGATGTACATGGTGTTATGGCAACACATTATCCAGGGTTTTCTAAGAAACTACGAATCTGTTGGTGAAACCACATATACCGGCGTGTTTAGCATTAAAGCAGACAGTCAAAGTCAGTCTGGCCAAAAAAAATACACATTTACACAATATACAGGGTGTCCCAAAAAACAGGGACCTAATTCAAATAACTATAACTTTTATTTCATGACATTGAACCATTTCCTTTTCAGGGAATATCCAGTTGTGGACTATCTTTCCAATTCTACGTTTAGTTTCACAGATAGGCTCAACACAGCAAGTTACGTCACTGTGTACTGATGACGTCATTCTTTGCATTCGACCGAAAGTCGATGAATGTGTCCAACATCAATCATTCAGCGACATCGTATTTCCAGGAATATTTATAAAGGAAGAACAACAAAATGTCTGAAAACATGAATATTATTATACCGGGTATGGAAAGTGTTTGAGCCAATCCCACCACAGGTGGAAGACTCGGACCTATGACACAAAAAAAAATGCCTATTAAAAAAAATCCCATTACCCCACCAACTTGGTCTCGTACAGTACCATATGCTAATATATATTAGCATATGGTACTGTACAAGACCAAGTGGGTGGGGTAATGGGATTTTTTTTAATAGGCATTTTTTTTGTGTCATAGGTCCGAGTCTTCCACCTGTGAATCCCACCCTTAAATATAAGCTGAAAAGAAAAGAATAATATTATTGCAAATCATTGAAATGTGTTATAAAATGGACACAGTGGACACTTGTACTTTAAATTAAAAAAAAGCTATGTCGGAGGACAGTCAGATATCGCTCCATATTCTGAAAATCATGAATGAATCAAAGTAGAAGAGAGGTGTGCCAACCATGAAATCATATAAATGTCAGTAGGAGAAAGGCAGGATGTGTGTGTTTTATTTGTGCACAGTGTTGTAAGAACTGCTCGGAACATAAGAAATCCAAATTTAGTGGAATTCCAATTGCACCAAGATCAATTAGAGATTGTGAAGCCTGACTTTTCTAACCATCATCAACTCTTTGCATGCTAGTGGTGTAAATAACATCCAACAATTTACGAGTATGTTTCTTATTTCTCTCTGTAAATAGGTCTTGGAATTTCATTAGAATTGCGTCCTCTGGACGCAATTCTAATGAAATTCAAAGACATATTCATGATATTTATAACAAGAAATAAAAGAAAATATCATGAATTGTCATCTGCTATTTATGAACTATAAATAGCCCACACATTTCCCAGCATGCAAAGAGTTAAGGTAGAAGAATGCCTGTATTCGACCCCTATATCAAATCTATTTGGAATATAGTCAGCATAGTAGACGATAAACTATGTTATAAAGACACAAAATCAATGATTATATACCAATATCAAATGTATTTAATTAGTGTGTCTCAATCATTCCCATATAATATTATTTTAATTTATGTAGATAAAATGTCAAAATGGAGAAAATTCAACAAGGGAGGTAACTCTGGATTTTTAACATTAGTGACCTATCCATATTATTCTGTGAATATTTGAATCTTTGTTCACGGTTTAACCACACTAAATCATCAGATATTCATGCGCAGTGTAGTCAAAAGTAGCATGTTAAAGACAATAATCCTGATGTGGTGCACCACAGCCACTCTTTGCTTGCAGAAACCAGTCAATTGATGTACTAATCTACTTCACAGGCATGTTAATCATCGACATGTTCAAGCATGTTTTGGGATTATTTTGTAAGTTGAACATGTTTGCCATGTGAGGTGGTTTCAATGTCAGCCGCTGAATTTTTGCACATGGTGCAGGTTATGGGAAAATAGTTCCCACAACATCCATACGAAAAATGAAAGTAGCAGAGAATAGCAAAATGTGTGGTATTTGGTTATTTATATAGGAACCAGATGGCCGTGGCCCGCATGTTGAGCCCGCCGAGGCATTTGATGGTCTCAGAGTGTATTTATTTGAAGTATGAATTAAGGATTGTGGAGATATAAGGTATGTAAAAGCTTTAACGTAAACTTTAGTCATTTGATCTTGGGCATGTGGGCCACATGGGTGGGCTATAGAATGAAAATATGGACGATAATAAAGAATTATTTGAGGTTGAAGTAAATCGGAGTAAGTGTTGTGGAGATATAAGGTATGTAAAAACTTTAACACAAATTTCAAAGTCATTTGACCTTGACCTTGGGCATGTGGACCACATGAGCAGGCTATAGAATGAAAATATGGATAATAAATAAGAAGTATTGGATGTTGGAAGTAAATCGGATGTAAATATGGATGATGACTAATAAGCATATGAAGTTTCAAGTCAATGTGACTTAGTATTGCAGAGATATAAGGTATTTAAAAACTTTTAACGCAGATTTCGGACAGACAGATTGAAGCACGGACACCCGGACGTCATTGTGATCACTATGTCTCGCTTTCCGCAAGCGGACTCGACAAAAATCAACGATGGTGGCACATACACAATATAATTGGTGACATGTACTCATTTAATTAAACATATGGCAGCCATTTGAATTAGGTCCCCGTTTTTTTGAGACACCCTGTATATTTAGAGAAAATTAGGAGTATTGTGAATCCACTCAAGGACAGTTTAAACGATAACACAAGTCAAATATTGAAGACACTATATTTATAAATACAAGTTTCTAATTTATAACATATAAATGCACCAATACTACAAAATATCAAGGCCATGAGGAAAGCACTTATTTATGAGGCACATGTCATGCTTCCAACACTTTACTTGCGCTCACCATATCATCACTGTTTATTTTCGTTAAGAAACATACGCAATGAAGCACATGCGTTCATACAATATGAATATACAATAAGAAGACAGTCAGAGAGACGGAAAATAGTGAGAGACACAGGCATTGACACAATCTATTTTCAGTAGCACTAGCTACCACTGATGGAGGATGTACCTCGCCACTTGCAGTCCGACTTACGGGGGTACAGAGATAGTAGGTACCTGGTGGGGTTGCTTGATAAAGAACACAAATGTGGTTATTTACCCGTTTCATACCAGACACTGTAATGTACGAAGGCTGTCCCAAAATAGCATGACATAATATTACGTCAACGGGATTTAATCTTTTGCACAAATAATGGTTAGCCATTTTCAAGCAGAGAAATTTCTTTTAACGTAAGGAGATTAATACCAAACATTCAGCCAATTATATATACCAAGTATTTTCAGCCGGCACACGCCCATAATGTCGCATTTTTATTTGTTTTGTTCTGTGCTGTTTGCCTCAGTTAATAAGCTAAAATATTGCTCATTCATTCTGCTGTCATCCCACGAAATTTGAAATGAATATAAATGGTTGAAACATTGTAGTTTATAGGAATCTTCGAATTTTGGAAAGGCATAAGAATATGATGGCGCACTAGTACATACTTGGCATGAACAATTTGTTAATTAGCCATGGAAGATAATGTAGCCGGGAAGACCCAACATATACACATGTTGGTGTTGTAGTAATAAAATAGGTGTGATCAATGCCCATTGTGGGCAAACTGTGTGGAAGATTGCAGAATTTGTTGCGGTGTAACCAGGGACTGAGCATCAAGTAATTAGAGGGTGTTTGTAGCAAGTGGGTTATGCTCCATCATTACATATTCATAGAGCGCTGCAAACAGTTTTTTTGAAAATAATGACATTGACGTCATTTAAACTGTTAGTCCCTGCGTCAGCATGTGACTCCTTTCAATCTGGCATATATTAGACATGCTTGGAGATAATTTAATGAAACTTTCTAGTAATGTTCCCAGCGAACGTGTAAAATGACTAACTCATGTAGATGGAATCATTAATTTTGGAAATACACAAAATGTCACGTCACATTGGGACAAGCCTGGTATAATCGGGCTACAAGAATACAGTTGATCTCTGTCTAGTAAGGCCCAAAATCAATGTTTTCTAATTACCCGTCACATTACAGACCTGTTGCCGATTTCACCAACATTGCAAAGTATACTTATCTAGCAAAGTATACTTTGAGGGAGAAATTTTCAATTTAAGGATAAATGTATTAATTTTTATTATACTGAATTTATTACATTATCAAGCCATTTTGGCTGTGATAATAAATTCAGTATAATAATTCCGCATACTTTTAATCATCAAATATATGCAGTGGTTAGTTCTATATGAAATAATGCATTTCGGGAAAAATAAATGATTACTCCCTCAAAGTATACTTTGCTAGAAAAGTATACTTTGCAATGTTGGTGAAATCGGCTACAGATGATGATCTGTGCTGGTGACAAACCATATATGAGACCAGCCATGTGATTTTGTGGGAAAAATATTTACATAATATTTATAAAGGAATAATTATACAGAATAATTACTGTCAATGACGTCAAACGTTCAGGAAATGTTCATAGCAAATTCTCTGAACATTTCATCAACTTTTGACGTCATGAACGGAAAATATTGTAACTTGTAAATATATTTCATGAGATATCGCACATCTTCGAGGTAAAAAATCACACAGCTTGTCTCCTATTTTTCCTTCTGTGTATCCTGTTGAAGGATCAAACATTCGGGGGGCTGTTTCACTAAACTTTGTAAGACTAAAATGTGCGTAGGTGCCAATTTAGTTTAGGCTGGAAATTTCAATTTATGGACTTACATTTATTGAACATAGGCATGCTCAATAAATGTAAATCCAATAATTGTTTAATACAAGATAACATTGTTAATGTTAAATTTACAGACTATCATAGTTTTGCGTTGTACGAAGTTTAGTGAAACGGGCCCCTGGTCCATATTTCCCTATAATCTCTACAGTTTTCATTCACAGAGCAGTTTTTTAATGTCCTCCCACATGACGGCAATTCCTTGATGGTACTTGTCAGTCTGCAATGACAACAAGACACACGTATCAGCAAACACAGACATGAACATGTAAGATACTGTCTGTTGTGTAACTCGACCAAACTGTCGAGCTATTTATTTTATTGCATGGAGAATGTACAGCAATTTTATCAAATGTTAGATTTGTAATACAAACAGATATCTGCAAACTCATTTGTGGCTGTGACTGGAGAAATGAAGATTATGAGTTTTACGACCAGTGTAGATCCAGATCAGCCTATGCACCCACAGTCTTGACAGGATCTACACTGTTCGCCATTCCATCAATGAAATGAAACATCCGTCATGCTTCTAACAAGCAATATGGATCACTATCAGGTTAAAGGAGTGTGCTATTTGATCAGGAGCTACACTGGTCACAAATCCCAGACCCATTTCTCCAGTCACAGCCACAATTTACACCAATGTTATCAAATGTTATGCCGACAGCCTGCTTTATTTGCAGCTCAAATAAGTGAATTTTTAAATTTGTTTTATTTGTTCCCTATTTAATATCATGAGCCACACAGACCATGAATTGCCAATATCCCTATGTCTCCAGTCACAGCCACATCTATGCAATATGTGTGTCATTGGATTAATAAAACTGCAGTCAGATGCTGCGTGAGTTGGCCACTAACATAGCATTCATCGTACTTTGTACAAGTGTTTCTCAGATATAATTCCAGCATATTTACACAATTCCCTAACATTTGATTGGCCCGTAGCAAGTCTCTGTCCAAAATTTATATCCCAGTAAACTCTCACGCCAAACTACTTACCGTAACCGTGAGGCGCAGTTAAAATAATTATTAAGAAAACGGAAAATAAACACATTTCTTGATGAATTTATTTCAAATGCTGGAATTATAAGGAATGAATGGCCTATTTGTGGAATTTATCGGGGATATAAACTTGGAAAAGTCGCGGGAATACTGGACGAGGCCTTCCGGCCTTCGTCCAGTATTCCCGCGACTTTTCCAAGTTTATACACCGATAAATTCCACAAAAAGGCCATTAATTCCTATAATAAACTAGAAAATGTGATCTGTCGACGCACTTAGGGCCCCCATAGGTGATTTGAGAAACTCTTACAAAAACTTCCAAAAAATAATCAGACAGACAGACGGACGGACGACGGACGGACGGACGGACGGACGGACGGACAGACTTGACAAAAACCTATTGATACATTTTCTACTTATTCAATTTAGAGACGTTTCACTACTTACTCGAAGCAATAATTCAGAGTACAGGTCCTTTGTATCGTTTATTTTCTGCTCGACGATTTTGTCCAAGCGTTTCTCCTCCTCGTCCATTTTCTTCCTGAGTTCGAGCACCTCACACTTCCTGGTCATGTTGGAGGACTCCTTCTGCATCAGCTCCACTTTCTCCCTGTAATCATAGACGGTCAGCTTGATAGTAATTAACCCTTATACTGTTACACACGAAAATTGATGTCTGCTGTTGTTTTATAGTGTGCATTCTTTCTCAATAACTAGATGGCAGCGGCCCGCATGTCATGCCCGCCGAGGCTTTGATAGTATATACAATGTATACCGAAAAACTTTAACCCGGTACGGCAATGTACCGACTATATCGTGCTGTCCGCAAGCGGGCGCGACAAAAACATGGTTTGACAGCACATAAGAATCATTTCCATTGGAAATGATTCTAAAGTGCTGTCAAAGCATGTTTTTGATGTGAAAAATTGAAAAGAAACGGCAGACGGCAATATTTAATTCAGGAGTGTAATTGAATACAAATTGACAGCAATGACTACAAATGTTTTTTACTGCTTACCGGCCGGGGCTGACAAACACAAGAGATCAGTAACACTGATAGACCCCTCAATAACTGTAACACAAATTTCTATGTCATTTGACCGTGGGCAACTGGGTGGGCTATAGAATGAAAGTATAGATGTGATAAATAATAAGTATATGAAATTTCAAGCCAAACTGACAGTAACAAGTAGTAGTTAGCCGAAGACTTTAATGGAAATCTCAGACAGATGGACTGGGGGACTAATGAATATATCTCAAATTGTTTTTTTAGGGTACATAAAAAGTAAATGGCTTGATATTCCCTATATTAACCCCTTCAACCTAGACCCCATAACACCAATTTGTCCAAACACTAGATCTAAACGAGCCGGCTCATAACGAGCTGCCTCATCAGTATCTACTGTATTCGTCTATTGTGTTCAATTCTAAATAAATATAAATGTTCTCATCAACAGAATAGTCTAAAACAATGGACAAAAACTAATGGGTTGAACATCCCAGCAACATATACAGTCATGTAGATAACCAATAGGCCACAATCCATCCATAAACATGGAAAAACCAATGTTGGATATTTACGACTTCATGTCACTGGAACGGGTGCACAATCAATTTTGACCAATATCTGACAAAGTCACTAGCCGTATATTCCCTATATTAACACTATATACTCACTCCTTGAGGGCCTCCATCTGTTCGCGGAGCACCTTCATGCGGTTGTGGTGCTGCAGTGAGAGTTTGGCGAGTTTCTCCTGCCGCGTGGACAACATGTGATGTAGCTGACCTTTCCGGTTGTTGAGGTCACGCAGCTGCTGGTTGTGGTCCTGGCACCGGTCCACGATCTGGGCAATCTGCGCCGCGATCTCACTGGAACACGGGACACAACAAAGATGGACAGAGCTCCAGATAAGGTGCATATTGGCGTATTTTTCACACTTATTTTAGCCTAATACGCATTGATTATCAAAATTGGGAGTACAAAATACTCACAGCAATGTGAAAATACGCATTGATTCTCAAATTGAGTAGTGCAAATACTGTGATAAACCTAAATATTTACAGTGTTTGCTTTTTGCAGCTCAAATAAGTGAATTTTTAAATTTGTTTTATTTATCATTTGTTCCCTATCTAATAGGAAAATCAATAACACATTTGTAAAAGTAAAATATGCATTGAATTTGAAATATGGACATATAATACTCTTTAGATACAAAACTTATCTGGAGCTCTGGATGGGTAAAATGCAATTTTACAAGAGTGCCGAAGTTCACAATATATATGAGCGTCACTCACTGGAAAAAAAAGGGTTCTTTTTCTTGTCGTGATAAACTTGTATACCAAATTTGGTTAAGATCAGTCAAGTAGACCTTGCGTTATTGCGTGGAAAAACTGTGCCCACCACCACATACAGCATGAATCATTGGTCAAACTGATCATGATCAATGTTTCCCTTTTCTCACAGTGAGTCACATTTACCCCTGACGCCCAACTTACTTCTCCTTATTGATGCTGGCCTGCACGGCCTCCAAATGCTGCAGTCCCTTGTCTGCGTCCAGCGCCATCTGGCGGCAGTTCTCCCGCTGCTGGTTCAGGTCAGTTAACCGCTGCAGCTTCCGATTCAGCTCCTCCTATATAAATAAACAGTGGAACCTCTCTAAACCGGACACAGAGACTTGTTAGTTGCACTTAATTTTGATATGTTTCATTGCCATTTACCGCCAATGATATTGTCTGTTCACACGCAAAGGATCCACACGTGTCTTGAAGTAGTCATCGGTCTGTTTACAGTGGAACCTCTCTAAACCGGACACCCTGGGGACCTCCCAGGTGTCCGGTTTATAGAGGTTCCACTGTATAATAGAAACATGAAATTAAATGTGTTCAACATCCCAGCTGTCTTTAGCTGTCACTGTCAAAAGTTAAATCCATTCACGTTTTAATGTCCCAGCAACAGGTCATATAGAAACGGAGCCTCGGTTTTAGGTCTCATCTAAAGACTGGAGTGGAATTGTAATACTATGAAAGTATTTTTAATGCCCAGTGTGTTGAAAGTGAAAGTGAATGGGTTTAACGTCCCAGCTAAGGTCATATAGAGATGGGACCACAGTTTTAAAGTCTCATCCGACAGACCAGTGGGATGGAAATAACGTGAAAGTGTTTTTCATGCCCAAGGTGAGATTTGAACCCACAACCTCAGGATTGGAAGTGAGGTGTTCTAACCCTAGGCCACAACCCATCCCCTAGGGTGGATGTTGAACTCACAACCTTTGGTATTGATGTCTAATGCTCTATCCATTAGACTATAAAGGCATCCATATACACGGCACAAATATGGTGGACTACCTTCAGTGAAGGCAGATTAGGAGATAGACTGGACAAACCATAAGCCCTCCACAGCTACAATTAAGCTTGGAATTATCTGCCTATGGCACAAACTTATCCAACATTACATGGCGGGCTACCTTCACTAATGGCAGGTTAGGCGATACACTGGCCAAGTGCCATGAGCTCCATACTGTGGCAAACCAATTGAGCATGTGATGGAGGGCGAGGAGAGAGAGGTGGGTTACCTTCAGTGACGGCAGGAATCGCTCCATGCTCTCCTGCTCCTCCCTCACACGTTCGGGCGACTGGACAATCTTCTGGGACAGCTTGTCTGCCGCCTCCTTTGCTTGGAGTATCGCTACTCGCACGTGGTCCTGTACAATGGAACAGACCAGGGGGCCATTTCACTAAACTTTGTAGTGGAAAAGTGAGGCGATTATGACCCCGCTTTGAAACCGGTATGCGTACTCACAGAACTGTCCATATCGGAGCGTGCATGCCCGACGTCGTGCGTCAATGATGCCCCAGAAGCTCTAAGGGAAGTGACTCATAATTGTTCAAGTTTGGAAACCTATTTATACGACTGACCTATATATATATTGTCCAGAGAACTGAATCAAAATGAAAAATTAAATTAGTATATTCAACAGGGTAATTGATCTTAAGTGGGATTGTTTGGTTTATTAATTTTCTTACATACAGAAGCAGCTAATCTGAAAATAGGGCAAGTTTATGATATGTATGAAAGGGGACAAATGTTTTACCCATTGTATAATTAACGTACCCTTGCAGCGATTTTCTCTGTGATGTGTGTCTTTGTTTCTGAGATTTGTTTCTGCAGGTTTGTCTTATGGTGGTGTTGTTCCTGCATTCTATTTGACACCTGCTGTATCTGCTCCTGGATCTGTAGGGAAAATGGTAGTCGAACTTCACACAAGCCATTTAGTTAAGAAATAACAACATAGGCTGTTGCATTTACTGTAGTATGAAAACGATTTGGTCTGCTTAAAGTTTGCTAGGAGTCAGAAGGACTCCTTGCAAATTTTAAACAGACCAAATATGTTTCATACTACAAATAAACGAAAAAACCCATGGTTTTATTACTTGACACAAGCCATTTATTTAGGGAATAAAACAATGGGCTATGACATTTATAGAGGATCTCAGACGAGTTTCAATTTGATATGACATTTATAAAATGAGACATGCACAATTTATGCACCGAGCCTCTGGTGAGGTGCATAACATTGCTGACGAGTTTCATAACTGTCATATCAAATGGAAACAAGTTTGAGATTCTGTTTATCACATGAATTCACACTCCAAATAGCAGAAATCTTGGAGACATCCGATATGCTTCAATGAGAAGCCGCCATTGACTATTTTCGCACTGAGTTGAAAATCTCAATAGAAATAGTTTAATAATAGCAATACATGTACACTATAGGAATGAATGGCCTTTTTGTGGAATTTATCGGGGTATAAACTTGGAAAAGTCGCGGGAATACTGGACGAAGGCCAACTTTTCCAAGTTTATATCCCCAATTAATTCCACAAAAAGGCCATTCATTCCTTATAATTCCAGCATTTGAAATAAATTCATCAAGAAAATGTGTTTATTTTCCGTTTTCTTAAGAATTATTTTAACTGCGCCTGACGGTTACGGAAAGTAGTTCGGCATGGAGTTTACTGGGATATAAATTTTGGACGGAGACTTGCAACGGACCAATCAAATGTTAGGGAATTGTGTAAATATTTTTGTGCTGGAATTATTGTATTATAAATATGCCATATTATAGGTTCCTGTTCTTTGTAATCATTTCATATTATCAAATAATTCCAGCACAAAAATATTTACACAATTCCCTAACATTTGATTGGCCCGTAGCAAGTCTCTGTCCAAAATTTATATCCCAGTAAACTCCCACGCCAAACTACTTTCCGTAACCGTGAGGCGCAGTTAAAATAGTTATTAAGAAAACGGAAAATAAACACATTTTCTTGATGAATTTATTTAAAATGCTGGAATTATAAGGAATGAATGGCCTTTTTGTGGAATTTATCGGGGATATAAACTTGGAAAAGTCGCGGGAATACTGGACGAGGCCTTCAAAAATTACAATTTTCGAAAAATAATAAAAAAAAAAGAAAGAAAATTATTTTATTTTTTTTCCCAAAAATTGTAATTTTTTATCGCTTCGTCCAGTATTCCCGCGACTTTTCCAAGTTTATACCCCGATAAATTCCACAAAAAGGCTATTCATTCCTATAAGGAGAAAGCATTTTAACAATTGTAGTGATTTTACTGATTCATCGATGCTGCTAATGACGTTTAAAGTCGTATAGGATGACATCAACTTCAAAACATTGTTGCTTTGTCGCGCGCGCCATTAGGGACGTCATTTGGAACATCTTCATCTTGTTCATTTGGCATAATGTTAGCGCATAATACAAATACGTAATTAGGGTGATGCGGCCAGCCAATCAAATTCGCTGCAGGTGTTATTATACAGGTGTCATATCACATTTATTCAATGGGTTACAGAACGGCATAACAACGTTTTCATGTGATAAACTGTAGTATGAAACAGATTTGGTCTACTTAAAGTTTGCGAGGCGTCAGAAGGACAGCCAAATATTTTTCATACTACAAATAAATGCAATAGCCCAGGGTTTTATTACTTGATACAAGCCATTTATTTAGGGAATAAAACAACGGGTTGTTGCGTTCACCGAGTATGAAAAATAATTCGTCCGTTTAATGTGTGTGGAGTTCTCTTTGGACACCACAAACTTTAAATAGACCAACTCTTTTTCATACTACAGTAAACACAACAGCCCATTGTTTTATGACTTATATTTACATTACATGTTCTGAAATTTCAAAAATGCAAATAGCCAAATATGGCGTTAAAATTAATAATGATCTTGTTTTGCATCATTTTGTCGCAATTCATGGAAAAGCGACATTACCGGTCAATATCGTGCTGTTCTAGACAACGCCATGGAGATTAATGACATCAAACAAACTTTGAGGAATCAACAATGTCACATGTGGCTAATGTCATGTATTGGGATATGAACACAATTTGTTGAATGGGCATTTGCATTATGAAATTATAGAAGGTGCAAATATTACATTATATGTTGGGTTCATTTGAAACCATTAAGTAAATCATATTATATCCACCGTCTTTTACAATTGTGGCTATCAGTCATTTACTTACTCTAATGGTCATGCACACGCAATTTTAACATTTTTATTGACCACGAGTAGCCACACGGATGGGCTTCATGTACATAAACAAACTTGTGAACTGTTGAAATTTTATGGCAATTAAAAATTGTAAAAAAAATTATTTTAAACACCTACCTACAAAAATTACCTACATATCTTCACTTTTCATTTATTCTGAGGGAACTTCTACATTCCATCATACTGATGTTACATTACTGGCTCTGACGTTAACCCTTTCAACACCACAGGCCTGTATAGTGGTAATGACAAAAAAGTGTAGATCCAGATGAGCCGGCTCGTCACGGTCTCATCAGGATCTGCACTTTTTGCAAGTAATTTTCATATTTTTGACAACAAAAACACCCCCCTTTTCATAAATGGACTAGTCTGAAGATCATTTTGGGACGATTGGATTGGTTGCAAAATTGACAGAGCAAAATCCATACCAGTTACTTGGGGGTGAAAGGGTTAAATGCCATAAAAAGATAGCATGTGGGTAGTAATGTACATGTTAATTTAATATCATTTGAATCACTATGAAATAGAATTGGGTTGGAATATATAAATCTTTCTGCAAGGTACAACAATTGGCTAAAGGTTACATTTTGGGGTAAAACAAGAACATGTGGCTGTTGGAACACAAATGTCGGCAGCAGATTAGAGAAACTCTGGCAAACTCCATTTCAACCATAAATAACTGCAATGGACTGTGATATGTTAATTTTCTGACAAATCCAATTGTCACAAAATTATTTTCAGACTAGTCCATTTTTCTAAAAAAAATATGAAAATTACTTGCAACAAGAAAATTTGGCCTATCGGCACACGAATGCCCCTGGTGACAGATTGAGAAACTGTGGCAAATTTAATTAACTAAACGTGGCAAGTATTCATAAGCACAGGTGTGAAGGTCAAATGGTGAAGGTCATATTGAGGGCAGCATGGATGTGTGGCATTTGTCCACAGGTTTGAGGTATTGAAATATTAAAGGAATCCTTCAATGAATATAGAAGATAGGACAGAATTGAGAAACTCCAGCAAATTTATCAACGTGGGAAAAAATTCAAAGGCGTCAAGGTCAAAAGGTCATATTAAGGGCAGCATGAATGTGTGGCATTTGTCTACAAGTACGCTGTGTTGAAATATTTAAGTAATCCTTCAAGGAATATAGAAGTTATGACAGAATTGAGAAACTCCGGCGAACTTCTTAATGTGTGAAAAAGTTCAAAGTTGTGAAGATCAACATGTCAAGGCCATATTAAGGGCAGCATGGATCTGTGGCATTTGTCCATACTGTGTTAAAATATGTTATGTAATCCTTCAAGGAATATAGAAGTTATGACATAAATGAGAAACTCTGGCAAACTTCTTAACGTGCAGGACACACGGACGGACACACAGTCCAAACACTATTTACCTAAAAAGACTAAAAAGTGCAGATCATGATGAGACGACGTATCGTCACGAGCCGACTCAATGAATCTACACTGTTTGCAAACATTGCTAAAGAAGTCTATAGTGTTGAAAGGGTTCACCAAACCCACGGACACATAGTCCAAACACTATATCGATGGTTTAGTAAAGCATAGCACTTACGACCTTATGTTACTAGACCATCGATATGCAACCCTGAAAACATAAGAAAGTACGGCGTTGTTGACGTACCTTCTCCACCTCGGGCTCCTGCTGGGCCTGTTCCGCCCGGAGACGACTGAGTCGCTGCTTCAGCTGCTCGTTGCTCTTCAGTAGCGTGTCGTGCTGCTCTCGGTGCTGCTCCTGTAGGGAACAAGGCCAGCTGATCAATTAACCTTCATAGCAATGTTATATAACCGTTTCAACCCCAATACAGTAACTGCAATGCATTTTTTCACATGTTAATTTTCCGACCAATCTAACTGTCACAAACTGATTTTCAGACTAGTCCATTTAAAACAAGAGTGCCGCAATTTCATACAGAAATGTAAAAAAAAATGGTTTAATACATAAGTACGTTAAAAATTCTATAGTTTTGTTAAAAAAACATTTTGGCATAAAATGAACAAGGTGCACATGTACAATATCTGTAGAAGACTTGTGCATAGTTTCAGATCAATTGACTGAAAGGGTTTACACGAATAGTGTACACAAACTCTGTACCCTATATAGAAATTGCATACAAAAAATGGCTTAGATACAAAGATGATATTTTTGTTAAAAACAAATAATTTAGGCATAAAAACACCAAGATGCAATTCTTCAATAATGTAACGAGGTTACAATATCAGAAACAGGATACATTATGTTTGAGGAATTACTCTCAGGTTTTAACTTCTCTTTCAAAAGTGTACATGTATATAATTCCAGCACAAAAATATTTACACAATTCACTAACATTTGATTGGTCCGTAGTAAGTCTCTGTCCAAAATTTATATCCCAGTAAACTCCATGCCAAACTACTTTCCGTAACCGTCAGGCGCAGTTAAAATAATTCTTAAGAAAAGGGAAAATAAACACATTTTCTTCATGAATTTACTTCAAATGCTGGAATTATAAGGAATGAATGGCCTTTTTGTGGAATTTATCGGGGATATAAACTTGGAAAAGTCGCGGGAATACTGGACGAGGCCTTCCAAAAAATTACAATTTTCGAAAAAAATTGTAATTTTTTATCGCTTCGTCCAGTATTCCCGCGACTTTTCCAAGTTTATACCCCGATAAATTCCACAAAAAGGCCATTCATTCCTATAATACATTTACTTCAGTCTCCACAAAACTGCCAAAACTTTACAGTACATTCCGTCTAGTAAACTTTAATATTGTACCAGACGGACAAAAATTTACCATGGGTTCATGTATACCCCACTACCCCAAATCTTACGGACGGATGAACTGACGGATGGAATGACAACTACTTACCCCTCGACATACTTCATATGCCGGGGGTATAAAAAGAAAACTGATTTTGTGTGATACTCAAGAGCTTTCAAGTATATCAGCAGAGCTCCAGATAAGGTGCGTATTTGCATAAATACCCAATTAAAATTGCCAAAAAATCCAATTGAAATCAGTAGTAGTGAGTATCAAAAAGCAATGAAAAATGTGTGGTACATTTATCATGCTACAGAAAACAATAAACAGACCACAAATATAGCATATTTTTCCATGAAAACACATCTTGGTATTTCATTAGAATTGTCTCCAAGGAGACAATTCTAATGAAATGCCAAGATATGTTTTCATTTAGAAGCAAACTATTCAATAATTGCGGTCTGCTGATGTGTAAACAGTAATGTGATTTTATTTTACCCAATTAAAATTTTGAAATACCCAATTGCTTCAGAAATGATGGAGTGACAATACTCAATTACTGATTCCTTATCTGGAGCCCTGTATCAGTCATGTAAGTAAGGCTGGCTAGCGTCATAAAACAAGAAATGGGCATACCAAAGGAAGGGGATTTGAAGTTTAGAATAGAAAAGTAGGACGTTCGGTCCGGCCATTTTCGGTTTATCGTCAGACCGGTGGCAATTTTACCGGACATGTCCGTCGGACCGAGGAGTTTCACGGAGACTGTTACTCAGCTCCAGATAAGCTGCGTATTTGCGTATTTGCGTAAATACCCAATTAAAATTGTCAAAAACACAATTGAAATCAGTAGTAATGAGTACCAACAAGAGCTCCGTGGAGCAAAATGTCCCGCCTGGCGCAGTTTGATAGTATATATGGAGCTTGTAATAACCTTGGGGTTAGTGAGCAACATGGGCTTTCTGTAGAATGATGCGGGATGTTGTTACAAATGCATGTATGGAATATTTAAGCATAAGCTGAGCGTTAATTTGTAAGTCAGTGACCTTGACCTTTGGGGTTAGCGGGCACCATGGGCTTTCTGTAGAATGATGCGGGATGTTGTTACAAATGCATATATGGAATATTAAAGCATAAACTGAGCGTTGACTTTTCCAAACATGGAAATTTCTAATTCGTGACCTTGACCTTTGGGGTTTGCGGGTGGGGGCACCATGGGCTTTCTGTAGAATGATGCGGGATGTTGTTACAAAATGCATGTATGGAATATTAAAGCATAAACTGAGCGTTAAACTTTCCAAACACGGAAATTTCTAAGTCAGCGACCTTGACCTTTGCGGTTTGGGGCACATGGGCTTTCTGTAGAATGATGCTGGGATGTTGTTACAAATGCATGTATGGAATATTAAAGCATACATAAATTGAGCGTTAACTTTTCCAAACACGGAAATTTCTAAGTCAGCGACCTTGACCTTTGGGGTTAGCGGGCACCATGGGCTTTCTGTAGAATGATGCGGATGTTGTTACAAATGCATGTATGGAATATTAAAGCATAAACTGAGCATTAACATTTCCAAACACGGAAAGTTCTAAGTCAGTGACCTTGACCTTTGGCGTTAGCAGGCATCATGGGCTTTCTGTAGAATGATGCCGGATGTTGTTACAAATGCATGTATGGAATATTAAAGCATAAACTGAGCGTTAACTCTTCCAAACACGAAAATGTCTCTAAGTCAGTGACCTTGACCTTTGGCGTTAGAGGGCATCATGGGCTTTCTGTAGAATGATGCGGGATGTTGTTACAAATGCATGTATGGAATATTAAAGCATAAACTGAGCGTTAACTTTTCCAAACACGAAAATTTCTCTAAGTCAGTGACCTTGACCTTTGGCGTTTGCGGGCACCATGGGCTTTCTGTAGAATGATATGGGATGTTGTTACAAATGCATGTATGGAATATTAAAGCATAAACTGAGCGTTAACTTTTCCAAACACGGAAATTTCTAAGTCAGCGACCTTGACCTTTGCGGTTTGCGGGCACCATGGGCTTTCTGTAGAATGATATGGGATGTTGTTACAAATGCATGTATGGAATATTAAAGCATAAACTGAGCGTTAACTTTTCCAAACACGGAAATTTCTAAGTCAGCGACCTTGACCTTTGCGGTTTGCGGGCATCATGGGCTTTCTGTAGAATGATATGGGATGTTGTTACAAATGCATGTATGGAATATTAAAGCATACATAAATTGAGCGTTAACTTTTCCAAACACGGAAATTTCTAAGTCAGTGACCTTGACCTTTTGGGTTAGCGGGCAACATGGGCTTTCTGTAGAATGATGCAGGATGTTGTTACAAATGCATGTATGGAATATTAAAGCATAAACTGAGCGTTAACTTTTCCAAACACGGAAATTTCTAAGTCAGCGACCTTGACCTTTGCGGTTTGCGGGCACCATGGGCTTTCTGTAGAATGATATGGGATGTTGTTACAAATGCATGTATGGAATATTAAAGCATACATAAATTGAGCGTTAACTTTTCCAAACACGGAAATTTCTAAGTCAGTGACCTTGACCTTTTGGGTTAGCGGGCAACATGGGCTTTCTGTAGAATGATGCGGGATGTTGTTACAAATGCATGTATGGAATATCAAAGCATAAACTGAGCGTTAACTTTTCCAAACACGGAAATTTCTAATTCGTCGTGACCTGACCTTTGGGTTATGCGGCACCATGGGCTTTCTGTAGAATGATGCAGGATGTTGTTACAAATGCATGTATGGAATATTAAAGCATACATAAATTGAGCGTTAACTTTTCCAAACACGGAAATTTCTAAGTCAGCGACCTTGACCTTTGGGGTTTGCGGGGGGCACCATGGGCTCTGTAGAATGATGCAGGATGTTGTTACAAATGCATGTATGGAATATTAAAGCATAAACTGAGCATTAACTTTTCCAAACACGGAAAGTTCTAAGTCAGTGACCTTGACCTTTGGCATTAGCGGGCATCATGGGCTTTCTGTAGAGTGATGCGGGATGTTGTTACAAATGCATGTATGGAATATTAAAGCATAAACTGAGCGTTAACTTTTCCAAACGAATATTAAAGCATAAACTGAGCCTTAACTTTTCCAAACACGGAAATTTCTAAGTCAGTGACCTTGACATTTGGGGTTTGCGGGCACCATGGGCTTTCTGTAGAATGATGCGGGATGTTGTTACAAATGCATGTATGGAATATTAAAGCATAAACTGAGCGTTAACTTTTCCAAACACGGAAATTTGTAAGTCAGTGACCTTGACCTTTGGGGTTAACGGGCAACATGGGCTTTCTGTAGAATGATGTGGGATGTTGTTACATATGTATGTATGGAATATTAAAGCATAAACTGAGCATTAACTTTTGCAAACACGGAAATTTCTAAGTCAGCGACCTTGACCTTTGGGGTTAGCGGGCACCATGGGCTTTCTGGAGAATGATGCGGGATGTTGTTACAAATGCATGTATGGAATATTAAAGTATTCCATTGAGGGAAACAGAAGTTACAATGAATTAACCTGAGCGTTAAGTTTTAGAAACAGAGCTAAACGCAAAAACTTAACATTGAATGCATGTGAAAAGTAGGTCAATCAACCATGAAAACTAGGTCAAGGTCACATGGGCTCCCTCTGTGTGAGATGGTTACACCACAGTGTTGATGTATACCAAGTATGGAGGTCGTAGGTGTTATAGTTTTCTGGAAACTGACCTAAACGCAAAAACTTAACGTGAAATGTTGACGCCGCCGCCGACAACGACGACGCCGCCGCCGACGGAAAAGCTATGCCTATGTCCCGCTTCTACTAAAGCAGGCGGGACAAAAAGCAATAAAAAATTTGTGGTATCTTTATCATGCTACAGAAAACAATAAACAGACCACAAATATATCATATTTTCTTATTTTTCCAGATGTGTTTTCATTTAGAAGCAAACTATTCAATAAGTGCGGTCTGCTGATGTGTAAACAGTAGTGTGATTCTATTTTACACAATTAAACTTTTGAAATACCCAATTGCTTCAGAAATGATGGAGTGACAATACTCAATTACTAATTCCTTATCTGGAGCTCTGCTCTTACTTACCATGTCCATCTTGCAAGAATCGTACGTGGCATATCTTGTGGTTTTGAAGCGCATGAAGTTGATAAATGCACTGCAAATTTTCCGCAGCCTGTTTGGAGCTGGATGGGAGAAACAATAAACGGGCACTCAACTTAGAACATGAACTTTATGTATGAGTGCTACTAGAGTAATCCCAGACCAATCTGAGCAGAGACTACGCTAGACGCTATTACGTCAATCAAAAATGATGCCCCTAAATAACAGAACCAACCTGTCGTGTTCGTTCGTGTGTGCACTTACACGCTGACCCCACTGTACACATGATGTTATTTGTCATCAATGCTCTAAATCCCTTTAACCCTTTCACCCTAAGTAACTGAATGGAATTTGATACGCTAATTATGCAACCAATTCAATTGTCACAAAATGATTTTCAGACTAGTCCATGTATGACTAGAAATGTGGCCTGTCGGCACACGAATGCCCCCGCTGGCAGCCAAAGAAAACGAGACACATTTGAAAACAAGGGAACAGAAATTATAAGCCATTTACCCGAGCGTTAAGGTTTCAAACGCACCAAGTCTGTGACCTTGACTCTGGGCTTAACGGGGGCGGGATGAATGTAGATTTGTCCCAGGGCAGTAGAGGAGCATTGGAGCAATGCATGTGTGAAATGTGAAGCAGGTCCGAGCAAGAAAACAGAAATTATAAGCCATTTACCTGAACGTTAAGGTTTCGAACGCACCAAGTCTGTGACCTTGACCCTGGGCTTGGCGAGGGCGGGACAAATGTGGATTTGTCACAGGGCGGTAGAGGACCATTGGAGCAATGTGTGTGTGAAATGTGACGCAGATCCGAGCAAGGAAACATAAATTATAAGCCATTTACCCGAGCGTTAAGGTTTCGAACGCACCAAGTCTGTGACCTTGACCCTGGGCTTGGCTGGGGCGGGACGAATGTGGACTTTTTGACATAAACAAAAGTGTTTAAACAACCAGTTAAGGTTTCGAACGCACCAAGTCTGTGACCTTGACCCTGGGCTTGGCTGGGGCGGGACGAATGTGGACTTTTTGACATAAACAAAAGTGTTTAAACAACCAAGTGAAGGTCAGAAAGGTCAAGGTCATGTTCATGTTGGCATGAGTGTGTTCCAAATGCTCCCATGCATCAAGTGTCCAAATATTGAAGCAATCCATCAAGTAAAAGTAATGTTATACGATGAAGAAGAAACTTGTACAAACTTTTTGACAGAAACAAAACGGCCAAGTGTTTCCACAAAAATGTGAAGGTAAAAACGTTGAAGGTCATGTTAATGGCGGCATGAATGTTTTTCAAATGCTCACATGTATCATGTGTCCAAATATTGAAGCAATCCGTCAAGTAGTATTAAAGTTATATCAAGGAGCTTTACAAACTTTTTGACATTGTTGACGCGGACGACGACAACGACGCAAAAGCGGCGACTAGTCGCACCTTCTGCAAGCAGGCGAGAGAAAAATAGCCAAACAGATGTACATGGCACATTATTTCTATCAGGAAACAATCTGATAAAAGAGATTGTATGCAACCTACTTGGTGAAAGGATATCCGCAATACTGAAATCTTGTATGCCAATAACTTCCAGTACCCGTTGCCTGTGAATTGAGAGAGGTACATAAGTCACAAAACAGCATAATAACAGGTTCAAAACTTAAGATTGGAATGTTTTTCTCATTTCATAACATTGGTCACGGCCAGCATAGCATGCCCGCCGCGATATTGACAATTAAAAAGAATAGAACGCATATTTCAGATGAATAGATAAAACGGACCACTTTGTGATAACTATGTTTACCACGCCAAATGCAGGCTGGACGGGAAAATGAAAACAAAAGTCTAGCTACGGGAAGCACTAAGCTAACAGTAACTCTTTATAGCAGTGCAGTATACAATGTAATACACAATTGTTATTTACCCCTAAATTACACTCCTGAATTAAATTTTGTCTTCTATTGTTTATTTTTTGTTTTCCACTTTCCTCATTAACAAGCAAATGTGGCCTGTCGGTACACAAATGCCCCAGTGACAGATTCGAGTAACTCTGGCAAACTTCTTAACTTGACCCACAGATGGACCCATGGATACACAGTCCAAACACTATATGCCTCCCGGCTGTAACGAGACCTGTAGCATATTTCATTGCAAATTTTTCCCGAAATACATTACATTGTATTTCATATAGAACTAACGACTGCATATATTTAATGATTAAAAGTAGGCAGAATTATTATACTGAATTTATTACATTAATTATCAGTGATGATGTAATAAATTTAGTATAATACCAGATGGCCGCGGCCCGCATATCAAGCCCGCCGAGGCATTTGATGGTCTCAGAGTGTATTTATTTGAAGTTTGAATTAAGGGTTGTGGAGATAGAAGGTATGTAAAAGCTTTAACGCAAATTTTAAAAGTCATTTGACCTTAACCTAGGGCATGTGGACCACATGGGCAGGCTATAGAATGAACATATGGATGTTATATAAGAAGTATTGGATGTTGGAAGTAAATCAGAGTAAGTGTTGTGGAGATATAAGGTATGTAAAAACTTTAACGCAGATTTTATAATAACGCAAACTTCTAAGTCATTTGGCCTTGACTGGGGTACAGGGGCCGCATGAGTGGGATACATAAGGTTAACCCTCAGACCGCTATCTTATTATTTTTTTGTTGTCTGCTGTTTATTTTCTATTTGTCATTTTTATCATCAAAAACAAGCTTTGACAGCACTTTAGAATAATGTACAACATGCTTTTCCAATGGAAATGATTCTGAAGTCAAAACAAGTTTTTATTGAGAAATAAGGCAAGATATAAAAGCAACAGCAGACGACAATTGTTGTGAGTAGCGGTCTAAGGGTTAAAGCTAAATTTTGTATGATGAATATTATAAGCGTACAATTAAGCATATGTGCCCTGCCACTATAAAAAGAGGCTTATTAATTGTGCAACCAGTGTAGACCTAGATGAAACTGCATAACATCAGTAGCCTATTTCATCAACATGGCAAAGTATACTTCCCTAGCTAGCAAAGTATACTTTGAGGGAGAAATTTTCAAATTTAAGGATAAATGTATTAATTTTTATTATACTGAATTTATTACATTATCACAGCCATTTTGGCTGTGATAATGTAATAAATTCAGTATTGCATACTTTTAATCATCAAATACATGTATATGCAGTCATTAAGTTCGATACGACATAATGCATTTCGGGAAAACTAAATGATTACTCCCTCAAAGTATACTTTGCTAGATAAGTATACTTTGCAATTTTGATGAAATTGGCTACAGGGAATTCACTGTTTGCTACAGTTGGAGAACATTCCTAATGCTTATAATAAATACATCAAATCTACATCAGGTTATACAAGTTTGCGAGAAGATCAGGCGCTATGCTGGTCAAGCTCAATAGCATTTTGGTGTTACAGGACACATATGTGGTTGTGACTGGTGAAATACATTTAGGGTTTATGGGTTATGCGACCAGTGTAGTCCCAGATCAGCTGGGACATCCGCGTAGTCTGATCAGAGCCTGCACTGTTCAGCATTCCACCAATGAAACGCCCGCCATTCTTCTATAAACAAGCAATATAGATCGATATCCGGTTACAGGAGTTTGCTATTTGATCACAAGCCAAACTGGTCACAAATCCCATACGCCCCAACTCTCCAGTAGTAGCCACATATATAAGAGTGAATCATTCACTAAGTCTCCAGATAACACATGTGGAGTATGATCAGTGTAGTCAGAGCTCCAGATAAACTGCATATTTGCTTAAATACCCAATTAAAACAGTCAAGTAGCGAGTATCAAAAAGCAATACAAAATTTATGCTACCTTTATCATGCTGCAGAAAACAATAAATAGACCACAAATATAGCATATTTTTTCTTATTTTCCATGAAAACACATCTTGGTATTTCATTAGAATTGTCTCCAAGGAGACAATTCTAATGAAATGCCAAGACATGTTTCATTTCGAAGCAAAGTATGCAATAATTGCGGATGGATGTGTAAACAGTAGTGTGCTTTCATTTTATCAAATTAAAATTTTGAAATACAAAATTGCTTCAGAAATTATGGAGTGACAATACTCAATTACTAACTCCTTATCTGGAGATTGACTGTAGTCTTAACTGGATGAATCATTTCATAAATGTCTTTTCAACGAAAACCATGTTCTGCATAAAATGTCAATTCTGCATAAAACGTCAGCTGATAAATAGAATACCATGCTAGTGCCTTTTAATATCAAGTTTATCAGACTCGGCTAGCTGGGGACTTTGTATGCATTTCCTAGCTATGCCTGATAAACTTGATATCAAAAGACACTAGCCTGATAGTCTATATTTATCAATGTTGGGCATGTGTATGTCCGTGTATGGAGAGAGGGCAGTGATACTAGGGGTGTAACGATACGCATACATCACGATACGATGCGCATCACGATACGATGGGTCACCATACGATTCATCTCTCTATACTATTCACATTCACAATACTAGTACATGTATATATGTATATAAAATCACAAATATGCGATATAATGCATAAAACCAAACCCAAAACTGGTTCCAGACCGCTCGACTGGTTTGCGTATGTGATTCCCAATAATTTAATTTTAGTATTTGTACAGAGTACCCGACAATCACGTTTATATAATTTGGGATTCCAAAGCATTGAATATTTAAAACCATATCGAATCGAATATCAGTGTCACGTATCGTGAATTGCCATGTCTGCAAAATATTGCCGTGCGTCTACTGTTCGGTGAATCGTTACACCAGGGATTCCGCTGGCAATCGCCACTTTCGCAATTGGCGATAAAAATAAACAATTGAAAAAAAAAATCCTTTTATTTTTCTCGAAAATTGTAATTTTTTATCGCCAATTGTTTGTTTTTAACCTATTGGTTATTCCTCTTTTTTTTGGGCTTTTTTTTTTTTGAAGTGGCGATTTTTTTTTTTTCCCCAGCGGAATCCCTGTTACACCCATAAGACTTAAAGTGATACGTACATGGCATTAACACTGAGGATCTGGGGTATGGCATCATTGTACAGCTCCGGATATTCCAGGTCTGTTGTCAACATACATTGCTACAAATAGATAGATGGGTTTACATTCAACAACAAACATCAGGGCAATTCTTTTATTTCAAATCGATGAGTGAAAATGCTCTAATAAAGTTGAAAATTCACTCAGTTGAGCTGCAAAAAGTGTTTAACTAATTTTCTTTGTTTCATATTTTATCATTTGTTCCCTATTTAAAAACGAAAAAAAGTCAGTAACCCATATGTATACCAGCTGGCCACGGCCCGCATGTCGAGCCTGCCGAGGCATTTGATGGTCTCAGAGTGTATTTATTTGAAGTTTGAATTAAGGGTGGTGGAGATAAAAGCTTTAACGCAAATTTTAAAGTCATTTGATCTTGGGCATGTGGGTCGCATGGGTGGGCTATAGAATGAAAATATGGATGATAATAAAGAATTGTTTGAAGTTTGAAGTAAATCGTAATAAGTGTTGTGGATATATAAGGTATGTAAAAACTTTAACACAAATTTCAAAGTCATTTGACCTTGACCTTGGGCATGTGGACCACATGGGCAGGATATGGAATGAAAATATGGATGATGAAAAGAAAGTATTGGAAGTTGGAAGTAAATTGGAGTAACAATTGTGGAGATATAAGGTATGTAAAAACGCAATTTTATAATAACGCAAACTTCTAAGTCATTTGGCATTGACCTTGGGGCACAGGGGCCGCATGAGTGGGACACAGAATGAATATATGGATGATGACCAATAAGCATAAAATTGTTCAAGCAAATCCGACTTACGGTTACAGAGATAGTAGGTATCTGAAAACTTTAACGCAAACTTCATTTGGCCTTGACCTTGGGCACAGGGACAGCATGAGTGGGATACATGGATATATGTATATGGATGATGACTAATAAGCATATAAAGTTTCAAGTCAATGTGACTTAGGACTGCAGAGATATAAGGTATTTATAAACTATAACACAGATTTTGAACGGACGGACGGACAATATGGAGGAATGGGCTAGAACAATAGAAATGGCCCCTTGTTATGAATAGAATAAGGGGCCAGACGGAATAAATCAAAGGTTTCTTTTGTGTTAGGCTCTGCCTCTTGGCCCCTTACTCTCGAATACCTGCCCGGACTGACACACGGACGTCATTGTGATCACTATGTCTCGCTTTACACAAGCAGGCTCGACAAAAAGCAAAACATGCATTGAATTTTAAATCAGGGGGTGTAATACTCATTAGACACAAGCTTACCATTATTTATGTTTCATCATTATTACGGTACCTGTATATGAGAATCCACAGGTGAGCTGGTGGCTTCACACAGTATACGCAGAAACACCTCCTGCCATTGCTGTGGCTGAAATATACACATATAATATGGCAGTCGTCAGTTAGCAATGTTTTTTTTTCTCTTTTGGTGGAAGGGGGTCCGTGCATTTTGGAGAGAGAAAAATGTTAATATTTTGTTGCAAAAATAAACAAGAGTGCCGTAAGTCATACAATACGCCCATTGAAGATGGGCCAGAAATGTGAAGCTGTCACCAAGGCAAGAAACATTAATGAGAATTTGAAACTCTATAGCATTATTTCTTCCTCTCGTGCTAAACATGTATACTAATTTAGGTAGAGATGTGTAAATTAGATATTACATGTATATACAAATGGAAACAAAAATGTAGAAAAAATGGCTAAGTTAAAAAGGTGATATTTTTGTTAAAAAATATTTTTTCGGCATAAAAACACCAAGGTGCACATCTTCAATATGTGTAGAAGACATGTGTATAGTTTCAGATGGATTGACTGAACGGTTTCAGAGGAGTTGTGTACACAAACTCTGTACCCTATATAGAAGTGTATAGAAAAATGTAGAAAACATGGTTAAGTTAAAAATGTGTTATTTTTGTTCAAAAATATTTGTTCGGCATAAAAACACCAAGGTGCACATCTTCAATATGTGTAGAAGACGTGTGTATCGTTTCAGATCGATCGACAGAACGGTTTCAGAGGAGTTGTGTACACAATCACTGTACCCTATATAGAATTGTATACAAAAATGTAGAAAAAATGGCTAAGTTAAAAAGGTGATATTTTTGTTAACAAATATTTTTTCGCCATAAAAACACCAAGGTGCACATCTCCAATATGTGTAGGAGACGAGTGTATAGTTTCAGATCGATCAACTGAATGGTTTCAGAGGAGTTGTGTACACAAACTATGTACCCTATATAGAAGTGTAAAGAAAAATGTAGAAAAAATGGCTAAGTTAAAAAGGTGATATTTTTGTTAAAAAATATTTTTTCGGCATAAAAACACCAAGGTGCACATTTTCAATACGTTTAAAAGACGTGTGTATAGTTTCAGATCGATCGACTGAACGGTTTCAGAGGAGTTGTGTACACAAACTATGCAGTTTTTCTGTCCGTCGCCCGCCCGCCCGCCCGCCCGCCCCGCGGTAAAACAGAATACGTACCGGTTTTTTTAAAACGGTCGTATAAAAATGTCTCAACCGGGTACGTGTGATTTATTTTTTGTTAAGTGGTGATAAAATGTGTTCTGTGTATAATACGAGACTGAGATTTCACACAATTCATGTAGTTACTTGACTCTTAAAGCATAGACCGAGATCAGAAGGCTTTCGCCTGCATAATAGGAGAAAATGGCTTTGGAATCTTGCCAATCTCACTTCATTTTCAAATTCTGACCCAAGGGCCATGTAAATACACAACATGTTACTTGTATGCCATTTTTATTAGCATTAGATGATAAATCGGACACAATGCGATATATTGAGTCTTCATTGACATATCACAGTGTAGATAGTCAAAGTTATACGCAATTTATTCATTATTACGTCCACAATAACGGAAAATATAGACACACACCTGGAAGCCTCCATGCCGGTCGCCATTATCCTCATGTATATACCAAAGTCTCAACTAAATTAGGCCCGGGTTGGTGCATAGCTGTGATACTGTATAATTTGGTACACAGCGGAGATACAGGGACCTTTGTTGCATGATCAGACCGTTAACATTGGATTGGGATCCATTGCAGTAACTTACTTAACCCTTTCGCCCCTAAGTAACTGGACTTGCATACCAAAAATTATGTAATTATTGTTTAATATAATATGTTTATACCAACTGGAATAGATTTTGATATGTTTATTTTGCAACCAATCCAATTGTCACAATATTATTTTCAAACTAGTCCATTTATGAAAAGGGGGTGTTTGTGTTCTCAAAATATAACAAGAAACGAGGCAAAGCCACGAAGGCCAGGTTTTTTCCAAGCATAGACACTTGTATAACATAATTATACCCACTTTTTGTAGACTAGATGGCCGTGGCTTGCATGTCGCGCCTTGGGGCGAGGCATGGACACTAAAAAAAGAGATATAGTAGATGGAAAAACTTTAACCAAAAAACTTTTAACCGGACACACGGACGTACGGACGGACGGACGTATGCCAAAATGCCGACTATATCGCGATTCCGCAAGCGGGCGCAACAATCATGATAAACACCCATGTGAAGTATCAAGGTAATGGGTGAAGCAGTTGCAGAGATATAGTACACAAAAAAACTTTAAGAAAAATATTCAAAGTAATTTGACCTTGACATTGGGCACAGGGACCGCACGGTTGGGGGGTAGAATGAAAATATGGATGATGATAACACCCATGTGAAGTTTCAAGGTAATGGGCGAAGCAGTTGCAGAGATATAGTATAACGAAAAACTTTAACCAAAAAAATTTAACCAGACGTACGTTAAAAAGTTAACGTTGAAAATGGCTAAGTCAATTACGTAGAAATAATAGGTCAAGGTATAAAAAAAATGGTCACATGTTGGATAGTTGTATGTGGTGGGCACCCCTTGGTTATGAAGCTGTGAAAGTTTGGTGGTCCTAGGTGGTACAGTACCAAAGAAATTAAACACGAAAAGTTAACATTGTAAACGCGAAAAGTTAACATTGAAAATGGCTAAGTCGACTGCGCGGAAAAAATGGGTCAAGTTAAAAAAAAGGTAACATGTTGGATAGTGATATGTGGTGGGCACCCCTTGGTTATGAAGCTGTGAAAGTTTGTTGGTCCTATGAGGTACAGTAACAAAGAAATGGACTCAAACACGAAAACTTAACATTGATTGTGGACGCCGCCCGCCGCCCGCCGCCCGCCCGCCCAGGCCAATCCAATAGCCTGGGTTTTTTAAAAAAAAAAAAAAACCTGGCTAAAAATTACTAGCAAAAAGGGCAGATCCTGATGAGATGGCTCATCACAAGCCAGCTCATCTGGAAATCATCTGCATTGGCCATGAGATTATACATATGCGATGATTTAGTACCTACATGAAAGAAGACGTGTGAATTTTAGTGATTTTTTTTTTACAAAATGAAAATGTATGATCATTTTTCATAAATTACGTCGAAAGTTGACAAATTGATTAGGGCAAATGCGGATTGCAAATTTGCTCAACTTTCAACGAAATTGTAAGAAAATGACAGTTTCCGTCAATATTTTTCATGAAAAATCGCACATCTGTGTTGCTTATACGAACTAATATAGATCATTAAATTATAACTAGAAATGGACGCTTGTCGACAAGCGCATGTGTATCCCCCTCCCCAGATACACAAGTAGTTTGAAAAAATGGTGTTCGAGTTATGCTCCTGAGACAAAATCAGTGACAGAAAAAACAAAGGGAGATAACTAAAAAATTAGTGATGCAAGAGTTGTTATTCTTGCGTGACACACCTTTAGGGTCGTGGTCTATGCATGTGTGAAGTTTCATGAAAATATTCCAAAGGGTGTTCGAGTTATGCTCCAGACACGAAATCAGTGCACGAAACAACAAAGGGAGATAACTAAGAAATTAACGACGCAGGAGTTATCATTCTTACGTGCGACACACCTTTGGGTCGTCTTCTATGCATGTGTGAAGTTTAATAAACTAGAAAATGTGTTCATAGAACACGGATGTCCCACATATCGCTTTGATAATAAATGAGGCCAAATTCCAAGTCAAAATTTTCTTTTACCTGAGCGCACTAAGTATGTGATGTTAACCCTGGGCTTGGCGGGGGCAGGACGAACGTGGATTTGGCACAGGGCGGTAGAGGACCATTAGAGCAATGCGTATATGAAATATGAAGCTGATCCGTGAAAGAAAACAGAAATTATAAGATATTTACCTGAGCGTTAAAGTTTTTGAAGCACCAAGTATGTAACCTTGACCCTGGGCTTGGCGGGGGCAGGATGAACGTGGGCGGTAGTGAACCATCAGAGCAATGTGTATATGAAATATGAAACAGATCGGTCGAAGGATGAAGAAATTATGAGACATTTACCCGAGTCTTAAAGTTTTGTGACGGACGACGGACAGGAGGACGGGACGCACGTTCCTACGAATGAATACTTGTTGGGTTTTTACTCTATAAAAAATACCCAACAAGAGTACCCAACACTATCCTAACCCTACCCAATAAGATCCCTGTACGCTTACAACAAGTACCCATTCGCGTGTGCGGACGGACAAGGGTAACACTAAATGCCCCCTCCACTATCGTGGTGAGGCATAAAAATATTCCAAAGGGTGTTCGAGTTATGCTTCTGGATACAAAATCAGAGCATGAACCAACAAAGGGAGATAAGTAAACAAGACTTCCGCGGAATCAAATGCCTCGCCTTGTCCTGCCTTGACCTCGAGCCTGTGCCCGAAAGCAATTTTCACTGGCCCGAACATATTATACAATTATTGACTAGTGAGCCATGGAATATCAGATTATATTCTATGGCTCACTAGTCAATAATTGTTTTATTATATGATAATAGTCTGTATATAGCACTTACGACCTTATGCTACTAGACACAAATTTAAAAAGAATTTGCACAGGTCCACATAATGCCATAATATTTTCAACACAGTTTACGGAAATGTAATATCCAATGTAGTAATTTACCTGTATAAATTACCTGTGGTCAAGAGTGGTCAAGACTGGTCAAGACTGGACATTTGCACATGCTAGCACATGCACAGGTGAATGGTTCTCCCAGTCTCTATTGTTCTCTCTACAGGTAAGGTGTACAGAGCACACGAGAAAAGGTGTACAGAGCAAACGAGAAAACGGGTCTTAATGCATTATTGTCCAGTTTGTAGAGTGCGCAAAACAAAAAAGGGAGATAACTAAAAAATTAGCTATGCAAGAGTTGTCATTCTTGTGCGTGACACACCTCCGGGTCGTGGTCTATGCATGTGTGAAGTTTCATGAAAATATTCCAAACCAAAGGTGGTCGAGTTATGCTCCGGACAGGAAATCAGTGCGCGAAAACAAAAAAGGGAGATAACTAAAAAATTAGCTATGCAAGAGTTGTCATTCTTGTGCACGACACACCTTCGGTTCGTGGTCTAATTGAATGTGTGAAGTTTCATAAAAATATTCCAAAGGGTGGTCGAGTTATGGTCAATCAGTGCGCGAAACAAAAAAGGGAGATAACTAAAAAATTAGCTATGCAAGAGTTGTCATTCTTGTGCGCAACACACCTTCGGGTCGTGGTCTATGCATGTGTGAAGTTTCATGAAAATATTCCAAAGGGTGGTGGAGTTATGCTCCGGACACGAAATCAGTGCGAGAAACAAAAAAGGGAGATAACTCAAAAATTAGCTATGCAAGAGTTGTCATTCTTGTGCGCGACACACCTTCGGGTCGTGGTCTATGCATGTGTGAAGTTTCATGAAACTATTCCAAAGGGTGTTCCAGTTATGCTCCGGACAAGAAGGGTCTGCGGCGGACGCGGACGCGGCCCGCTGTCAAATCCATAGTATCCCCCGACGGAGTCTGGGGGATACAATTACAAGGCTGCAGGAAAGTGCTATAGAATGTGAAACTGGCTACAAAAGCAATACGCCCCACCTATCCAGTCATAAAATACTCACATCAGGCTTTTTGAAAGCTGGTTCATCTAGCTGTATATTGACCAAATCTTTGAGACAGCTAATAATGTCTGTAACGGTCAGCTCAGGGAAATTGTATTGGTCGCTGGTCATCATGATTAACTATTATCAAAGCAAATCTGAAAATAAAAGTGAATGAGTTTTACATTCCAACAACAGCTAAGGTGATGTAGAGACGAGCTGAAAAGAAAAAAAATTGTTTGTTTGTTTATGGTGTTTAACAGCCTACATTGTATCAACAGCTAAGGTCATGTAAGGCCAGGCCAACGGGTTTGATCCCATATTTAACCTGCTGCATTGGGGGGAAAATCCCAAAAACAAAACAGAATATTTACATCGAAAAAAAATATATTCAGCCCCGAGATTTAGATTAGAATAACCTGACCTGGTGCCAGGTTCATACCACACCAAGTCACTTGGCCCGTTCCCCTAATAGTACTAGGATTACAAATAATCATATTACTCATACAAAGAGGATAACCAGATTGAACTGTCACATACAAGAATTCCAACAATGTATGTCAGGGCCAAACAAGGTCTCGCTTCGTGATGAATCCTGATCGATTAAATTACCCATCGCATGCTCCCACATGTCACCCACGAGCGCACCCGATTGTGATTTATTAATTTAGCCATGATCTGACAAAATCTGAGAGGCCAGTTCAGACTTAATAATAATTGTGAGCAGTGTAACGTTATATTGATGATTCTGCTGGTATATAACGATACAGTAGTAAGACGGTAGTAATTCAGAGTTACGCTTCTGCAACTAACTTACTTCTGTCTGTTCCACGTTTTGCTGTCGACGAACTTTTGGCTATTAAACACATTAAATCTAAAAAATATTTAAAAGTAAGTACTTTTGCATCAATAACAAAAAAGTAACCCTCCCCAAAAAAAAAAAAATATTGATTTTATCGCGAAAAAACGATTTTCCTATGGGAATTTAACTTGGGGGCTAAAAATAGACTTTTTAAAAATATTTTTTTTTATTTATGGACAGATTTTCAAAATCTAACTTGTTTTCTTAGTTACACCATTTTCAAGCTATCATATCTCGCCAGATTTCGGAGTCAATTTCCTTAAGGATCCTTAAGGATCAAAAAAGGAAAAGTTTTGGAAATTGACTCCCCATGTTAAATTCCCATAGGAAAATCTTTTTTTCGCAATAAAATCAATATTTGATTGAATTTCATTAAATTCTTTTGGTAAGGGTGACTTTTTTGTTATTGATGAAAAAGTAATTACGGTATTTTTAAATATTTTTTAGATTGTGTTTAATAGCCAAAAGTTTGTCGGCAGCAAAACGTGGAATAGACAGTAAGTAGAAAAGTACTGTCTGTTACATGTAGCAGATATGTGGATGTCTTTTACTGTTTCATCTGTCTTTTATATTATCTGTATCCTACTAGCTGAGACCCGGTCATTGTAAAATATGGTCACAATATTAACAGAGACAGCAGATACGAGTAGTTTGCTAATTATATTAAATTATTTAAAAACAAGATTGGGTACGAAATTACCAAACAGTATGGCCAATTCATACCTATTTGTACATGTCACAGGTGTATGGAGAATAAAGAAACAGTCAACACTGTGGGTTCAGTCCTGGTTGTATATTTGTATATATATATGTGAATATATATTTACAGTATATTATGGGTGACCTGAAAATATAAGACGAGTATAAGCAGGCGATAAATTTAGGCGCTCTGCGAATAGTCAGGTCAGGTGTTCTCGTGGACCGGGTAACATGAATACGAATATACAATACACGGACATTTACATTAGACGGGACGGAACGAGACAGATGTATATAAGCCTGGTATGCACGCGCAATAACAGTGACACCCATAACAGACCGGCCACCCATCTTGGGCGAGATGCAATAGCTGAACAGTGAGACATATGGCAGTACAGTGAGACCCATAGCAGACCGGCCACCCATCTACGGGGATATGCAAATGCTAAAGAGTGAGACCCGTGGCAGACCGGTAGTTTTCACAGGAATAGGTTGTAAAATGCTGGAACACTGAAAAGGCATGAAGCAATTCAAATATACCAGAGCTATATATTAAAGGCGCTCACTTACCAAAAAGAATATATATAGTATAATATTGTACGTAAATAAATATTATATTAAATCATGCACTAGCTATGGCTATGACTATTTGATTCAAGGTCTCGGTGAAGAATGACCGGCTGAAGGCTAATGCGCGGATAATTATAGTTTACGCATGCATGGCTACATCCAATCAACATACATACAGGCTATGACGGGAAAGAAATATACAACGAGACTTATCACATGACATGTGTGGACAAATGAAATACAGACACGCAGCAACATGGACGACAAGAACAATACGTAACGATTCACGTGACATAAACGTAAAGTGAACGTTATATATTAATAGGGGCGCATGTTGAATTACCATATAGCCACAGGTAAACAATCTGACCATGTGACATACAAAATTACCGAAAAACACGCAACTATTGGTATGAAATGGCCAAACCGCGTACGAAATTTTATGGGTACGAAATGCCAATGGTATGGGATAATGGGTACGAATTGACCTGGAACAGTAGTTATGGTCCAAATTTTCTGATTTGTAATACGAATTAAATGGCAGAAATAGTAGCATGACCAATCTACCTATTATGACGTAGGAATTAAATAATCAAAAAATCAACATATGCACGTCAATAGCATATTTTAAAGATGTTGATCTGTCATCTCAGTTCGATTTAAATAATGCGCCATTTTCTTTTGAAGGCTAGCACATTGACTATTACGAACACATATTTCGTGACTATTTTGGCTACATCCATTAAGGTACATGCCCAATCACAGGGCACAAACTGTTATTTATAGGAATTAAATAGGTGTATATTTGTGTCACTATTCCACCAGTTCTAAAAATTACGAGTGCCCGCTATACAGATATAATCATTGAGTAATATTTATTTTACTGATAGTGACGCGCGGTGGTATCATGCCTTTTTCATATGCAAATGAGGCATGATATTTTTTAATTATTTATACAAATTAAATGCCTCACCTGAAAAAATAGTATTTTCGACAGATTATACAGTATGATCATTGCACATCAACATATAAATACAGAGAATAATTAGTAATGTCCGTTAACATTTTAAGGAAACACGGTTATCGCCCCTGATATCAGTGTGGATATTTACGTCTGATATAAAATGTATAATAATGCCAATCATTACATGGGGAAATTGTGAATGAATGTTTATTTTGCCAGGAAATGTCTCTGATGATGTCTCTGATATACAGAACATTTTGTGCCTACTGAGTGGGCATGTACCTTTAATATAAAATAGGTACTACCTATGACGGGCGACGTTAGTGTATGATAGTAAATTTACCAATTGATAGCTTTACCATGATGTTAGTATGCTATGAACGGTACCGTAGTATATGGTAGTATTGCAGATCGAGCTACTTCCCGCAACTACCACGGTGTTATAGGTTCTCTATTATAATTAAATGGTGTCATTGGCGCACTACTCTTATTTGAATCAGTGATACAATTTAGATATTTCCTTTTCATATATAGTACATTAATAGCATAGGTATCATAGAAACTGTATTAGTACATTTACGATCATTTTAAGAAAAAATAACAAGGGTAAGCATCTTCAGTGATATTATTCCCAATTTTCGCAATCTCAGTCGTCATTGAGCACGACTGTCACTTCGAGAGTTATACACATTTTGCCAATTGTTGGTATCAATTGTGTTTGCATTTACTTTTTATTAACCCAGTGCTGTGTCAGATGTGTTTGTATCCTGGACTACAGCAACAGGTGCACAGGTGCAATGTATACTTTGTTCTGGTAGTCGTGTTCCCCAATTATCCCGGATCGCTTGATTATGTCTTGTATTTTTAAACCCACATCAGCGAAGTTAAGTGCAGCGTGGCGGCTATATAAATTCTCCAGGTGCGAAGCTGTTCATGTATTCGTGTATTATCGCCATTGTGGACTCTCTTCAGCGTTGAGATAAACGCATATTTAGTCTTCAACGACAACACAAATATTTTGAAATGCAGTAACTTCGAAAGCTATATTAAGTATACTTTCCGATGTTATCGACATTTTGTTTTGGAAGCAATTATTCGTCGCTCGTATTAGTAAAATACCACCTGTCGTAAAACACCTCCTGCTTGGTTTACGGTAAAACAAATTACACTTTCAATCATATATTCAACCTAGTTTCACTGAATGGTAAGTTTTCATATACGCGTAACATAAAGCGGGCAACTTCGTCGCCAGTATTATTATTATTACAGAATCACATTTGAAACAACGTGGATTAATTATTTGCATTATTGATTATGTCTTGCATCCGTGACAACCACAGCTAGGTGATTCGATCTAGCGTGTCTTGGATGGTCATGCAATATTGTTACATGAAATACCTTAATTTCTAAACAATGTACAAAACAATTCAAATTCGCCCGGGTGTGAAGATTATGTAATCATGAAAGGCACTATATATATAAACATATGATAAAAAATGCAAAACAAGACTCTCAAGGTATTGCACCACTAAAAGACCAAATCACTGGTAATTATAATGTCCTGTCAGGCAACAGTGACAAAGCAAATCTTTTAAACCGGCAATTTCAGTCTGTCTTCCCCCCCCCCCCACCCCACCCCCCCCACCCCATTCCCCACACACCTTGCACACTTGCACCACTCACTTGGTCAGTCATGCCTTACACTTACACTTACAGTTTACCTAACACTTGATAACAAGTCTGTATGTAAATCTCTCCAAGACGACCTTGACCGCCTCGCCATATGGGAAACTAAATGGGATATGGAGTTTAACCCACTGAAATGCCAAGTCATGAACATTGCAAGAAACAAAAATCCGATAAAACATAATTATATACTTCATGAACAAATTCTTTCAACAGTAAATGATGCTAAATATCTTGGAGTTGACATTTCTCAAAATTTAACATGGAACACTCACATAAATCGTATTGCCAAACAGAACTCTGGGATTTCAAAAACGTAACATTGAAACTAAAAATGAAAAAGTCAGGGAACTTGCATATAATTCTTTAGTTAGGCCTCAGCTTGAATATGCATCTACGGTGTGGTCGCCCTACACAAAATACAATGCAAATAAAATTGAGATGGTTCAGAGACGGGCAGTTCGGTGGGTTAAGCATACTTATTCTACATACGACAGTGTGACCAGCATGCAGACCAGTCTTGGATGGCGTACATTAACTGACAGGCGTACTGACTCAAGATTGGCAATGTTCCACAAAATCTACCACCACCAGGTAGCTGTCACACTGCCCTCGTACCTGCAGCAGCACATGAGACTGACAAGAAATATGCACCCTTTCTCTATCAGACAAATTCATACCACTGCAAATTACTACACATTTTCCTTTTTTCCGCACACTGTTGTTCTCTGGAACTCCTTGCCTCACAATATTGCCATAATGACCGACCCTGTTCAATTTAGACAGGCAGTCGGCGAGCTGGCCCATTGCTAGGAGACCGGAACCGGTTGCTTTTATCTATCTTTTGCCTTTTTCATGCTTCACTAACCAACTATCACTTTATTTCCTCTTACTCTTAGCCACCAACATGTTTTTATTTGTCACCCTTTCCTTTTTTTGTATTTTAGACCAGTAGCCGATTTCATCAAAATTGCAAAGTATACTTGTCTAGCAAAGTATACTTTGACGGAGTAATCATTTATTTTTGGAAAAAAAAATGTCATGTCTTATGCTATGAAGCCGAAAATCACCTGTGACGAAATAAAGAAACCTAAACCGGTCTGAGAGTGAAATAATTTGTAAACCAATCAGAAGAACGGAATTCTTAGTAACCAAGACAACCCACAAACAACTATAAATGATCATAAAATTTAACATTAAAGGTACATGCCCACGCAGTAGGCACACAATGTTCTTTATAGGAATTAAATAAGTGTATAATTATGTCACTATTCCACCAGTTCTAAAAATTACGAGTGCCCGCTATACAAATATAATCATTTATTAATTATCAATTTACTGTTAGCGACGCGCGGCTGTAACAGTCTATTTTGATAATGTGCGGGGACGACGACTTTCACATCACGGCTTGTGGTGCGCATGCGCAGTATACTACACGCGCCAGTAGGCTTCCCAATATGTAAACAAGAATATCAACATGTCGAAACGTCCAGGACGGAAATTGTATAAAACAGCGTCGGCCAAAAGAAAGGCGAAATGTCTGAGGGACAGGCAGTAAAGAGAGAGAGAGTGGTTAATATTGGCGACCAGATCACCAAATGGAAAGAGTTACGTGGAGATTTAGATTTGGACTCGAATAGAGATTTCTCTTCTCAACTTCAGATACTTCACTGCGCATGTCAAAGATGTGATATGATTGAGCGTGTCACGTGACGCGTATTGGTAAAAATATCACGAGGTCGGAAAATACCCTTTCTGGTCGCGGCGTATAAAATGCGATTTAACACCAATTAACACGCGCCGTAATTAAAAATAACTCGTTAGTGGGTAGACATATGGCTCATATAAGGCGTGGGCATGCACCTTTAAGCACAATGTAATAGGTAATTACTGGAATAAATAATAATATAATGTAACTGCTTAAAAAATACCAATAATTAGTAAATTAAATTATAAATTTGACTGATTAAAATTGTACACACAAAGGAAGAAGAATACCAGACAAAACCGTAAACCAGACTATCGGAAAAAGACCGGAAGCAGTATGGAAGCAAATACAACTTTATTTTCAGCCTTCAAGGTAATTAACATTTTAGAGCTAAACATTCCCAATTCAGTATATTAAAAATTAATAAATATATCCTTAAATCAAAAATGTCTCCCTCAAAGTAAACTTTGCAAGATAAGTATACTTTGCAATGTTGGTGAAATAGATTACTGTACAGGTACAGCCGTACCACAGGTGATGGGCACAACTACTAATCTGATAGTATGTTGTTCCTTGTATAAATATACTATATATATACTGTCATGTGATTTTTTTCCCGTCACCTGTGAGCCGTGCTGGACAGGTCAATTTGGGTGTGTCGCAACAATGCTCTCGCAGTCTCTGTGCCAGACTGTGGCTGTACAAAGAGAGATTGAGGCGAAAAATAAGCGCCTGAATTACAGACATACAACAACAACAACAAAACAGTTTTACTGTTTCTGAAACGAAAAACAAATAAATACATATTTCTTATTGTTTCAACATGTTTACAGATGTGAATAGTTTTCTGGATGTTGGTCCAAGTGGCTCTCGTAGTTTGTCGTTGACAAATGAGCTGATTACAATTTCTGAAGTGAAGGCAGACAGTGGATTTTTGATTCATCATTTTCTCTCTTATTTCTTAAAGCAAAACATTCCCACATGTCTTGTCAGCTTTCGTCAGTCATTCAGTCACTTTAATTCTGTTGGCAACAAAATCGGATCTAACTTGGCAGCTGCCAAAGACAATAAATTATTTACATTCATTGAGGGATTGAAACTTTTGGCTGGTTCCATGCGTGAAAATGGAAGCAGAGACACAGCATGGAAAGACTGTATATCAAGGGGAAACAGTTGCATTAGGTCTATATTCACACAACTGCAGTCAGTCCTGACAAACATATATGGTCAATGCCAGTCACATAAACCAGTGTTGATCATTGACAGTTTGTCCGTTCTCGTTGACATTGGTTTTTCAGTAAAGGAAGTTACAGCTCTTGTTCATTATTTGAAGAGTTATATGGAATCCGAATCACTACATACCATTGTACTGTGCTTAAACAATGACTTGCAAGAAAATGATGAGGCTGGTTCGCTTCTTCACAAGTTTTTGACACATTATTCCACATTAAACCTGGAAGTAACAGGACTTGAGAGTGGATATTGCCGTGATGTGCATGGCCAGGTATATAGTGCAGCCACATGGCGCATTAGTTGTGGACACGTCATTCAAAATATTCCCGTATAGTCAGTAGTTAGCAGCAGTCCGCAGTTACGGTGCTCTTCATAGCCTTCTGCAGAGTAGCGAATTGTGCCCAATTTACACTTCAACTGTTAAATACGACATATTTTGTATATTTTTCAAAAGTAAATAAAGTCAGGATTATGAAACTAGCACATTCCATTACTTATATAAATTTGCAGATGTACATGGCATGCTAATTATTTAAAGGTGCATGCCCACTCAGTAGGCACAAAATGTTCTTTATAGTGCATGCCCACTCAGTAGGCACAAAATGTTCTTTATAGGAATTAAATAAGTGTATAATTGTGTCACTATTCCACCAATTCTTTATAAACATTATGAGTGCCCCATATACAGATATAATCATTTAGTAATGTAATAGTGACTCGCTCTCAGGCTATTTTCATATGCAAATGAGGCATGATATTTTTTTAATTATTGTACCCCCCAGTCGGGGGATACTATGGATTTGACAGCGGGCCTCGTCCGCGTCCGCCGCAGACACTTCTTGTCCGGAGCATAACTCGAACACCCTTTGGAATATTTTCATGAAACTTCACACATGCATAGACCACGACCTGAAGGTGTGTCACGCACAAGAATGACAATTCTTGCATAGCTAATTTTTTAGTTATCTCCCTTTTTTGTTTCTCGCACTGATTTCGTGTCCGGAGCATAACTCGACCACCCTTTGGAATATTTTCATGAAACTTCACACATGCATAGACCACGACCCGAAGGTGTGTCGCGCACAAGAATGAAAACTCTTGCATAGCTAATTTTTGAGTTATCTCCCTTTTTTGTTTCGCACACTGATTGAGCATTAACTCGACCACCCTTTGGAATATTTTCATGAAACTTCACACATGTATAGACCACGACACGAAGGTATGTCGCGTACAAGAATGACAACTCTTGCATAGCTAATTTTTGAGTTATCTCCCTTTTTAGCTCACCTGAGTGTAGCTCGTGTGAGCTATTGTTACCGCAATGTGTCGTCCGTCGTCGTCCGTCGTCCGTGAACATTTTCAAACGTCTTCTCCTTGGTAACCATTGGGCCTATAGTCACCAAACTTCATGGTCATGGTCCTTAGGTAGGGGGATTACAAAATTGTTAAAATAACGTCATTATGTTATCCAAGATGGCCGCCGTCTAAAAATAGCACAAATTCTTAAAAAATCTTCTTCTCAAGAACTGCCAACCGGATTTCGACAAAACTTGGTAGGAATGATCGATGTACATTGCTCTTTCAAAGTTGTTAAAATGGTGACCCCAGGGTCAAAAATGGGCGTGGCCCGTGAGGTCAAATTTGGGTCAAATTTTATTTTTGACTGAATATGGTCATGTCATATATCAAATTGAAGGTATCAATGAGGCGATCACTCTGGTGCATTTTTTGTCGAAATCGGATTGTTATGTCATCCAAGATGGCCGCCGAAAGGTCAAAAGGTCGTTCTTTTATTAGAGATTTCAAAATTCTTCTTCACATGAACCGTTTGGCCTATGGTAGCCAAATTTAAAAGTTATGGTCAATGGGTGAAGCATTTTCAGATTTGTTAAAATGGAGGTCATTGCTAATCCAAGATGGCCGCCGTCTAAAAATAGCATAAATTCTTAAAAAATCTTCTTCTCATGAACCGCTAGCCGGATTTCGACGAAACTTGGTAGGAATGATCGATGTACATTGCTCTTTCAAAGTTGTTAAAATGGTGACTGCTCTTTCAAAGTTGTTAAAATGGTGACCCCGGGGTCAAAAATGGGCGTGGCCCGTGGGATCAAATTTTATTTTTGACCGAATATGGTCATGTTATATATCAAATTGAAGGTATCAATGAGGCGATCACTCTGGTACATTTTATGTCGAAATCGGATTGTTATGTCATCCAAGATGGCCGCCGAAATGTCAAAAGGTCGTTCTTTTATTAGAGATTTCAAAATTCTTCTTCACATGAACCGCTTGGCCCATGGTAGCCAAACTTAAAAGTTATGGTCCATGGGTGAAGCAATTTCAGATTTGTTAAAATGGAGGTCATCGCTAATCCAAGATGGCCGCCGTCTAAAAATAGCATAAATTCTTAAAAAATCTTCTTCTCATGAACCGCTAGCCGGATTTCGACGAAACTTGGTAGGAATGATCGATGTACAATACTCTTTCAAAGTTGTTAAAATGGTGACCCCGGGGTCAAAAATGGGCCTGACCCGTGGTGTCAAATTGGGGTCATCCAAGATGGCCGCCGAAAGGTCAAAAGGTCGTTCTTTTATTAGAGATTTCAAAATTCGTCTTCACACGAACCGCTTGGCCCATGGTGGCCAAACTTCACAGTTATGGTCCATGGGTGAAGCCTTTTCAGTTGTTAAAACGGAGGTCATCGCTAATCCAAGATGGCCACCATCTAAAAATAGCACAATTTTTTTTAAAACACATGAACTCGATGTCACATTCTCCTCTGGTGTTCATGGAGTCAGGTGAGCGAGTTAGGGCCATCATGGCCCTCTTGTTTGTTTTGCGCACTGATTGAGCATAACCACCCTTTGGAATATTTTCATGAAACTTCACACATGCATAGACCACCACCCGGAGGTGTGTCGCGCACAAGAATGACAACTCTTCCGTAGCTAATTTTTGAGTTATCTCCCTTTTTTGTTTTGCGCACTCTACAAACTGGACAATAATGCATGAAGACCCGTTTTCTCGTGTGCTCTGTACACCTTACCTGTAGAGAGAACAATACCCTTCTCCGGTTGAACAATAGACACTGGGAGAACCATTCACCTGTGCATGTGCTAGCATGTGCAAATGTCCAGTCTGACCACTATTTGACCACAGGTAATTTATACAGGTAAATTACTACATTGTATATTACATTTCCGTAAACTGTGTTGAAAATATTGTGACATTATGTGGACCTGTGCAGATATATGTAGATAAATATAGGACCATTAAAAAATAATTCTGGGCTCCAGTAGCAAGCATTATTATTTTTAATTTTTAAACTTTTTTTTTTCATTTTTTTTTTCAAATACTTTTTCAATTTTTGTCTAGTAGCATAAGGTCGTAAGTGCTATATACAGACTATTATCATATAATAAAACAATTATTGACTAGTGAGCCATAGAATATAATCTGATATTCTATGGCTCACTAGTCAATAATTGTATAATATGTTCGGGCCAGTGAAAATTGCTTTCGGGCCCAAGCTCGAGGTCAAGGCGGGACAAGGCGAGGCATTTGATTCCGCGGAATTCTTGTTTACTTATCTCCCTTTGTTGTTTCATGCTCTGATTTCTTATCCAGAGCATAACTCGAACACCCTTTGGAATATTTTTATGCCCCACCACGATAGTGGAGGGGCATTTAGTGTTTACCCTTGTCCGTCCGTGGCCTGTCCGCACACACGAATTGGTACTTGTTGTAAGCGTATGGGGATCTTATTGGGTAGGGTTAGGATAGTGTTGGGTACTCCCAACAAGTATTCATTCGTAGGAACGTGCGTCCCGTCCGTCCGTCCGTCCGTCACAAAACTTTAACACTCGGGTAAATGTCTCATAATTTCTTCATCCTTCGACCGATCTGCTTCATATTTCATATACACATTGCTCTGATGGTTCACTACCGCCCTGTGCTAAATCCACGTTTGTCCTGCCCCCGCCAAGCCCAGGGTCAAGGTCACATACTTGGTGCTTCAAAAACTTTAACACTCGGGTAAATATCTTATAATTTCTGTTTTCTTTCACGGATCAGTTTCCTATTTCATATACACATTGCTCTAATGGTCCTCTACCGCCCTGTGCCAAATTCACGTTCGTCCTGCCCCCGCCAAGCCCAGAGTCAAGGTCACATACTTCGTGCTTCAAAAACTTTAACGCTCAGGTTAATATCTTATAATTTCTGTTTTCTTTCACGGACCAGCTTCATATTTCATATACGCATTGCTCTAATGGTCCTCTACCGCCCTGTGCCAAATCCACGTTCGTCCTGCCCCCGCCAAGCCCAGGGTCAAGGTTACATACTTGGTGCTTCAAAAACTTTAACGCTCAGGTAAATATCTTATAATTTCTTTTTTTTTTCACGGATCAGCTTCATATTTGATATACGCATTGCTCTAATGGTACTCTACCGCCCTGTGCCAAATCCACGTTCGTCCTGCCCCCGCCAAGCCCAGGGTGAAGGTTACATACTTAGTGCTTCAAAAACTTTAACGCTCAGGTTAATATCTTATAATTTCTGTTTTCTTTCACGGACCAGCTTCATATTTCATATACGCATTGCTCTAATGGTCCTCTACCGCCCTGTGCCAAATCCACGTTCGTCCTGCCCCCGCCAAGCCCAGGGTCAAGGTTACATACTTGGTGCTTCAAAAACTTTAACGCTCAGGTAAATATCTTATAATTTCTGTTTTTTTTTCACGGATCAGCTTCATATTTGATATACGCATTGCTCTAATGGTCCTCTACCGCCCTGTGCCAAATCCACGTTCGTCCTGCCCCCGCCAAGCCCAGGGTCAAGGTCACATACTTAGTGCTTCAAAAACTTTAACGTTCGGGTAAATATCTTATAATTTCTGTTTTCTTTCATGGATCAGCTTCATATTTCATATACGCATTGCTCTAATGGTCCTCTACCGCCCTGTGCCAAATCCACGTTCGTCCTGCCCCCGCCAAGTCCAGGGTTAAGATCACATACTTAGTGCTTCAAAAACTTTAACGCTCAGGTAAATATCTTAGAATTTCTGTTTTCTTTCACGGATCAGCTTCATATTTCATATATGCATTGCTCTAATGGTCCTCTACCGCCCTGTGCCAAATCCACGTTCATCCTGACCCTGCCAAGCCTAGGGTCAAGGTCACATACTTGGTGCTTCAAAAACTTTAACGCTCAGGTAAAAGAAAATTTTTACTTGGAATTTTGCCTCATTTATTATCAAAGCGATATGTGGGACATCCGTGTTCTATGAACACATTTTCTAGTTTATTAAACTTCACACATGCATAGAAGACGACCCAAAGGTGTGTCGCACGTAAGAATGATAACTCCTGCGTCGTTAATTTCTTAGTTATCTCCCTTTGTTGTTTCGTGCACTGATTTCGTGTCCGGAGCATAACTCGAACACCCTTTGGAATATTTTCATGAAACTTCACACATGCATAGACCACGACCCTAAAGGTGTGTCACGCAAGAATGACAACTCTTGCATCACTAATTTTTTAGTTATCTCCCTTTGTTTTTTCTGTCACTGATTTTGTCTCAGGAGCATAACTCGCACACCATTTTTTCAAACTACTTGTGTATCTGGGGAGGGGGATACACATGCGCTTGTCGACAAGCGTCCATTTCTAGTTTTTACTATAAATTAAATACGTCATCTGAAGAATGTTTTTTTAACAGATTATAAAGTATGATCATTGGACATCAAAAAATAAATACAGATAATAAATAGTAATATTTTAAGGAAACACGGTTATCGCCCCTGATATCAGTGTGGAAATTTACGTCTGATATAAAATGTATAATATTGCCAATCAATGCGTGGGGTAATAGTCAATGAATGTTTATTTTGCCAGAAAATGTCTCAGATGATGTCTCTGATGTAAAGAACATTGTGTGCCTACTGAGTGGGCATGTACTGGTAGAATAGATCTACAGTCACTGCCAGTCAAAATCATCATGTACATATATTTTTTTGGAGCCAACAACAAAATTGTATTTTCTAATTATTCTGCAAGGATAACAAGAGTGCCGAAGGTTACACATACGCCTATCGAGGCAAGGCCAGTCATCAAGGGGAGATAACTCACTGAAGACCAATAGCTGGGGTTCTTCATCTTGACGTGATAAACATGTATACCGAATTTGGTTACGATCCGTCGAGTAGAACTGCAGTTCTTGTGTGGACAATCGTACAGAGTGCGAAAATTAAAAATGGCCGCCAATGGGAGATAAGGCATGGGATATTTTGTAACATAATCGATAGGGTTCTTCGACTTGCCATGATAAACATGTATACTGAATTTGGTTACTGTCCGTCAAGTAGAATTGAGATATTGCGTCCAAAAATTTAAAATGGCCGCCATGGGTGATATATAGTAACATTTTCAAAATCAATAGGCTTCTTCATCTTGCCTTGATAAACATGTGTACAGAATTTGGTTACGATCGGTCAAGTAGAACTTAGAGAAGTTATTGCGTGGACAGGCTGTGCCCGCCGCCCGCCCCTATAAGGTGATTACATAATACGTCTCATTTTTTCAAACGGGCGTATATAAATTACTTCAAAATTACTTTTATGTAATGTTAGTTTCCTGTATTTCAGTTTTAAAAAAATTTGTAAAAAATAACGGTTAAAATGCGAATTAGATCTGATTTTATTTTCTGCTGGAGAAAGTCGTGGGCAGCACCATATCTCCTTTACAGAAACTCAGAATATTCAACATGTTTAAAGTATCACGTGTCTGCAACTAATGTTAAAGTAGATCAGTGTTGATAATCTTATATCTTGTAATTGAGCAATAGATACATAAATTTACATTTGAGTTCAGAAATAAAATTTCTCAATACAAAATAGTGATTCCAAGTTCGGTAATAGGGGAACTACATTACCAAATGATTTCCTCTGTTTATCATAGTATATGATAGAATAAGACACAAACTCCTTGGAATTTGATCAAATAGCATACGAGCATGGTACCTTTGGTTGATGTAGGTCCTTTGAAGTCCATAAAGCGAAAAACCACATTTGTGTCGCTCCCGTTCATAGCGGTCACAATTCAAGCGGCATAGTAGTAGTAGTAGTAGGCGTCAAAAATGTTGGATGTATGTCCAAATGTTGAATACCTCCTGATCCGTTCATTACCAAACTTCATCAATAACGTCCGTACATTGATGGCTATCCACCCAGTATCATTCAGGTGACCTAGACCTTCGTAGGCGAGACACTCGCCGACGATCGCCTAGTGTGATTATCTAGTGAGATATCATTGCAGACATAGTGGCTTAACAATGTTAACTGAATACCTATATTTAATTATGCATGTAGTAGCTTGGACATTACACTTTTTATAGCAGCAATTCTTTTTGTTTCCAGTTACGAGCTACGTATATTGACACAATGAGCAGAGAGAAGCAGTTGGAGAAACGGACACAGTTCAAACTGACGGACAAAACATGCAGCCTGTTCGCTTCTGGGATGTCTTCCGCAGTGCTGTAGGTGTGAACTGTTCAAGTCTAAATATGCAAATTTACTAACGAGATGCCGCTCAGCTCAGCTCTACTTGGAGCTACATGTATCCCATAAACACATTTTTGTCTATTAACCGGCACGGAGTGCAGCACCAGTGTTATAGAGAATACCAGGCTATTGTCTATAATACTATTCATCAATTCTGCAAAAACCAGGAACAAAAGTGGGTTCCTGTTTTTTGCAGAATTGTTGAACATATTGTATTACTGCTGAAAGATTATAATAATATTGATATCGAAAGTTAGGCTAGGCTAGGAAACATGTAAGAATTCCTTGGCGAGTCTGGGAAACTCCTCTGACGCTTCCAAGCCGGGCCTGCTAACTTTGATATCAAAAGACACTAGTATTGTATTATCAGGTAATGATTTATGCTACAGAATGGGCAAATGTAACATGTTTTTGGTGAAAAGAACGCAAACTGGTTTACGTTGTAACAATACACTGATATCATTCCATAACACCATGCGACGCCGTTCGCCCATTAGAACTTCAGAGAAAGTAGTCAATGTGTATGACACGTGGTTACAACAACAAGTACTGACTGCATTTGGTGGTCTCGGTACTTTGGCCCAAACTTCTGTCGTTTTTGCGAAGAATCGATTTCCGTGTCTACAGACATGGAAATCGATTCTTTGCAAAAACGACATTTTATAAGTATGTGCCGAACTCCCGGGACCACCAAATGCAGATCATGAAGACGCGTTTGCTGCGCCATATTTAATCAAAATTCATTGCCTATTAAGAAAAATATCATTTAATACTTACTTTGGAGTGGGTGCGCTTTCAACACTTTCAGCCATTGTTGTTGCTGTTGTAACCACGTGATCATGCACCTTGATAGTTGTGGCCTAGAGATGCGTATCTAGTCAATGCAAGATACGACGGTTTGTTATCAGTCGGCGTTTATTTCGTAAATACATTAATTGCATGCAAATGTGAAAGACTCGGACATGTGACTCAAGAAGTTGCCCCATCTGTCAACTTAGAAAATGATTTCATGTATGCAAAGAATACTCCAGTTTTCATTTCTGATTAGAGAAAATGAATAGTTTCATGTAAAGGTAGTATGTTTTACACATGTCCCTCTGTCCATCACACACTGTTCACCTTGTTGATTTAGGTCCACAGGTCGTAAACTGCTCGACATATTTTCATCATAATTCACACATGAGACATGCCATGTTACTTTGTAACTAAGAACGGTAATATTTTATGTAAATTTGTCGAAAAAAACAACAAATTTTCATGGAAAATGCTGAAATTTGACAACTTTTGACAACGTTTATGGTATATATTGTAAGTCTTGTCAATATTTATCTTTGGATACTGTATAGCACACAATAAATACGTACCAGTCACATGGCTTGTCTAATATGTCAAGGATTCTGTTGTGTGTGTGTATAGTATTTATGTCTTTGAATATCACATAGCTGGTCGTGGGTGGTGGTCGGGCGAACGAGACGGCGTATATTAACGGTAGGGGTTCCTCCTTATAGGAATCACGATTTGCCTGGTTTGACCCTCTGGTACGTTTTTATCTTTGGCCCTCTTGTTACCTGGGAGTTGAATTGGGTTATTATAAAAGTAGTAAGATTATTACTGATACTACTGCTTTTGGGAGGGGCCAAGTGATTCTGGTGTGGCGAGGACCTGACTTCAGATCAGGAAAATTTTGATTTCAGGGCTGAATATATAGTTTTGTTATTGTAAATATTCAGTTCTGATTTTGGGATTTTCCCCCCATTTTACATATACTTGAACATGTACATGTACTTTTACAGGTAATACATGGGATTTAGTACTAAACCCATTGACCCGGCCTTAAATGACCTTAGCTGTTGATAGGCCGTTAAACCCCAACAAACAAACAAACAAACACATAGCTGGTCAAACATTGATGGACAATTAATAAGTCAAGTTCTGAACCAACATTTATTTTTGTGCGTTCAAACATGTATACATGTACATGACAAATCCAAATAATATTGGCTATTGATACCCTGTGGCTGTTTATTTTCATCCTGTGAGTAACTCGTGGATAAGCATCATGTTAATGTTCCAATTATACTCGGCGACAAAAGAAACCGTACAGTCCAATAATAATGGCTTATCTAGGTGAAGAGGAGAGCTATATAATAACAACGAAAATGTTTATACAATAACCATACTTAGTAACATCACTTATTAAGTTAAGCATGTAGTAAGCCATCAGCATGTAGAGGTTGAATAAAAGTGTAATCATGAAAATATGTAATAAACAATATGTAATTTAACGATCAGGATTCACCCTTACTGGTATCCCGAACGTAGACTTGGTTCGGCCTTCATGTACGTCTTTGGCATTATTGTATGCGAGGGTTTAATCTGGTTATATCCCTTGTTTGAGTAGTACGATTATTCCTAATCCTATTACTTTTTAGGGAAGGGGCCAATTAAGTGACTTTGGTGTGGTGTGGACCTCGCACGAGGTCAGGTATATTCTAATTTCCTGGCTGAATATATAGTTTTTCAATGTAAATATTCCATTCTGTTTTTGGGATGTTCCCACTAATGCAGCAGGTTAAATACGGGATCGAACCTGTTGGTCTTAAATGACACGAGCTGTTGATAGGCAGTGAAGCACAGATAAACAAACAAACATATACCATCAGTACCGGGTAACCTGATTTCGTTGGTTATTATCTCGGCACTTCATGCAGGATTATCATGGTTTTATTGGGCTTTATCTAGAGACTGCACAAATGACGTTTTGCACAGAATCATTCAACCATAACTACGCACGGACCGGAAATGGTACACCTTTACTTGGTCAACTCACACAATATGTTATTTCAATTTCAATCAACATAATGTTTATTGTATTGCCTCAACATTTTGCGTGAAAAGTAGACTTGATAGAAAACACATGTTTCAAATCATTTAGAAATATAGTTGTGCTCTTTTAAAAACTGTACAGTTTCTTTTGTCATTGTGTATACATTTGAGTAATTGTGTTGCAATCCAAAACTATTCAGAATCATAGTTCCTGGCGAAACATCTATAGTGAAACCAGGGTGTCCGGTTTAGAGATGTTCCACTGTAAACCAGGGCCCGGTTGTTCAAAACACCAGTTAGCTTAACGGACTGTTAAATCCTTAACGGACTGTTAAGGATGAATGGTTAAAATCTCTGTTAAAACAGAGATTTTAACCATTCAGTTAAGGATTTAACAGTCCGTTAAGCTAACAGATGTTTTGAACAACCGGGCCCAGGCATATAACCATTCTGGGACATACCTATATATTTTGCAATGATGAACATGCATTATCATCTGAGATGTGTTACCAAGAAACCTCTCAAAATGAGATCACATATTATCTCGTGTCCGGTTTAGTGATAACATTTGGATGAGGTCTAAACATTTGGATGAGGTCTATAGTATTGAAATGGTTATAATTCCAGCACAAAAATATTTACACAATACCCTAACATTTGATTGGTCCGTAAAAAGTGTTTTTTGCAGCTGAAATAATAAGTTAATTAAAAAACATTATAAGTTGTTCCCCATTTAATAAGGAAGAAAATCAGTAATACATTTGTAAAAGTAAAATATGCATTTAATTTGAAATCTGGGTGTCTAATACTCTTTAGATACAAAACTTATCTGGAGCCCTGAGTACTTGAATATTAGCGATGATCTGATAAAATGTTCATCTCCTGGTCAGCTGCAATCAATCATAATTCCAGCACAAAAATATTTACACAATTCCCTAACATTTGATTGGTCCGTAGCAAGTCTCTGTCCAGAATTTATATCCCAGTAAACTCCATGCCGAACTACTTTCCGTAACCGTGAGGCGTAGTTAAAATAATTCTTAAGAAAACGGAAAATAAACACATTTTCTTGATGAATTTATTTCAAATGCTGGAATTATAAGGAATGAATGGCATTTTTGTGGAATTTATCGGGGATATAAACTTGGAAAAGTCGCGGGAATACTGGACGAGGCCTTTTCGGCCTTCGTCCAGTATTCCCGCGACTTTTCCAAGTTTATACCCCGATAAATTCCACAAAAAGGTCATTCATTCCTATAGTAAATGTTCATCTAGGTTCATATAAACACATGTGACCCATTTCATAATTTTCTGTACATGCCATCAAGTCAACAAAGGCACATTTGGATTCTGGAAGCCGTTGCACTAAACTTTGTAATCATTATCATGTTTGTACAAAGATGTGCATGAACTTGCTTCTTGCATTAAAGGTACATGCCCACTCAGTAGGCACAAACTGTTCTTTATAGGAATTGAATAAGTGTATGATTGTGTCGCTATCCCATCAGTTAGAAAAATTACAAGTGCCCGCTATACAGATATAATCAGTTAGTAATATTTATTTTACTGATAGTGACGTGCGGTGGTATCAGGCTATTTTCATATGCAAATGAGGCATAATATTTTTTAATTATTTATACTAATTAAATGAGTCGCCTGAAAAAATAATATTTTCAACAGATTATAAAGTTTGATCATCGCACATCAAAAAATAAATACAGAGAATAAATAGTAATGTCTTAACAATTTAAGGAAACACGGTTATCGCCCCTGATATCAGTGTATAAATTTACGTCTGATATATAATGTATAATAATGTCAATTAGTACGTGGGGTAATGGTTAATGAATGTTTATCCCGTCAACACAGTGCATATGTGCCGTGCAACATTTTTGATATCCTGTCAATACGTCCTAATCACTGTGTATGAATATGTGCGGTGGATGGGGCTATTTTTTTGCATTTTAAAGCCATTTGTATGTGTTGACGGGACAAATAGAATAGTAGGTTAGTGCCGTGAATGGCAAAAATATCTGGCAAGGCTCGGAAACGGGATGTGCTCGGCAGAGCCTCGCCCATCCCGTTTCCTAAGCCTTGCCAGATATTTTTGCACTAACCTACTATTCTGTATTTATTTTGTCAGAAAATGTCTCAGAAGATGTCTCTGATATAAAGAACATTTTAAAGGTACACCTATAAAGGTACATGCCCACTCAGTAGACACAAAATGTTCTTTTAGGAATTAAATAAGTGTATAATTGTATCACTATTCCACCAGTTCTAAAAATTACGAGTGCCCGCTATACAGATATAATCATTTAGTAATATCTATTTTACTGATAGTGACTCGCGGCGGTATCAGGCTATTTTCATATGCAAATTAGTCATGATATTTTTAGCTCACCTGAGCGAAGCTCATGTGAGCTATTGTTACCGCAATGTGTCCGTCGTCGTCCGACGACGGATGACGATCGTCCGTCGTCGTCCGTGAACATTTTCAAACGTCTTCTCCTCGGTAACCATTGGGCATATAGTCACCAAACTTCATGATCATGGTCCTTAGGTAGGGGGATTACAAAATTGTTAAAATGACGTCATTACTTATCCAAGATGGCCACCGTCTAAAAATAGCACAAATTATTCAAAAATCTTCTTCTCAAGAACCGCCAACCGGATTTCGATGCGTCTGTGGTTATTGTTTTTGTTACAGCCCATTGCTCTATGGACATACCGGCCAGCATGTTTTCCTGATTTAACCACCAATCTAGATGGTCGCTTAAATGTTGTGTAAAGGGAACTTTGTACGCTAAATTGTTTGATGTCGGTTTCCAAAAATGAAGCAAATGTAGCTGAATTGGCCGCATGTGTAGCCGAGAATTTGGTACCAACTGAATGCACGAGGCCATTAGACCCAACAGATGTAGGAAATCCCTTGCGTTTTGGTTTCCGTTTTTCAACATGAATATTGCCTGTTTCACTTTTTCGATTCTGTCGAGTGTTGGCATTACTACCCCCTTTTGTAGCCTGAACCAAGCCCCGATGTACACTGGGTTCTGAGTTGGAGTTAATGCTGATTTCTCCAGATTTATAATGAACCCCATGTTCAGTAACAAGTTCAACACTTTCTCTCGATCTACAAGAAGCATTTGCTTTACCACAAACCAGTCGTCTAAATATGTCGCCAGTCTCACATTGTGTACTCTCAAGTGTGCCGCCAAAACAGTCACTATTTTCGTGAACACTCTTGGACTGCTGGTCGGCCCAAAAGGGAGACATACCATTTGCCATTTTTTTCCCTGAATGCAAAAGCGGAAAAACTTTCTGTGTTTGTGATAAATCGGCACATGCAAGTACGCATCTTTTAGATCGAGAGATATCGCCCAATCTCCTTTCTTTGTCAGATTTATGACCTTTGTCAACGAATCCATTTTGAAATGCTGCTTCCTTAGATACATGTTGAGAGGCTTTAGATTTAGAATCGGTCTCAGATCTCCCGTTTTTTTGGGGACCAGAAAAAATGTACTGTAAAAACCTTGATATGTCTCTGATACAGGTACAGGTTCTATTGCACCTTTTGTGCTTAAATCGTTGACCTCGCTTAATAATATGGCAACATTTTCTGGCGAGGCTTTTGTTTCTTTTACCCCTGTTTGATGTGGCCTGTTTACAAACTCGAATTTGTAACCACTGTTTATTATGGATAGGATCCATTGATCGTCTGTTACGGTTTGCCAATTCGTTAGAAAATATTTCAATCGCCCTCCCACAGGTATCTCTGGACGCAGCAACATTACTGATTCGTTGTAGTCAGTTTTTCTTATGTTTGAAAAATCCACGAAAAGTACTCACCGGTGTATTTCCCTGCTTTGCTCTGGGTCCACTATATCTGGGTCCACTATATCTGGATCCCGTTGATTGTTGTTTGCCGGTCTGGCCAGTCCAACTTTCTTTCCGGTTTGATGCATATGAAGAGCCATATGACCGGTTCAGTACTGAGCTCGGCTCAGTCCTGGGCCGTTTGAAATCCCTATCTGGATTTGCCGAAGATTTGCGTTTATATTTGTTACCCAACTCCGGCAACAATTCATTCAGTTGTTTTTTCTTTTCTTGTCTCGATTGTAACAACTTCTCAAATTCCTGTCCAAAAATACTGTCACCAGAAAGTGGTGCTGAATTGGCTTTGTCTTTCAAGTCTTTAAACTCCAACAACCCTGTATCCGTGATTGTGACACATCTTCGCACCTTATGGTGTAATGCTCCCGTTCTCGCCGTCTGATCCAGAGCTTTTGTTGTCATGGCGAATATGTCGCGTACCATTTGCACCGACGCATCAAGATTCGGCTTGTCCGATTTCAAAAGTTGTAATAATTTACTGAGTCCTTGCTGTATGTAACAATTTACAATGAGAACCATACGGGCAGCAATCTGTCCCTGATAGGCGGTCTTCTCAATCATTTTCATCGGCTGAGAATACAAAGACTTGGCCTTGCCAAAAGCTGCTTTCGGACCATGTCGTTGCAACAATAAATGCTGAACTGTATCTTCAAGGGCCGGTACATTAAACATGTCCATGGAGCCCTTTTGTACTGGAAATGACTCTCTCTATGTATCTTTGTAGGCAGTCAATTTCTCGGGATCACTGATTCTCCAAGACGTTTTCAAAACATCGGCTTGACTTTGGTCTAGTTGTAAACCCCCAGTGTCCTTGGGCTGCACTGTCTGCGCATCTTCCCCAAATATTTCTAATAGAATGTCCTGCATATCGTCAGTCTCGCCCGAGCCTTTGTATTTTGAAAAACGTTTGTCATTTTCACTTGTCGTTGTTAGCACAGACTGCTGATCATCCTACAACAAGTCCATTCTTTCCTGCTGGCCAGGTTGTAGGGACAGTAATTCACAGTTGTCTGTAGGGTCAGATACCCCAAACTGTTTATTCAGTGAATTTGAAAGGGATACAATCGGTGCCTTCCCTGTACGCAAATTCGAAGTACTGGCTTCGCCACCGACAGAAACGAGGCCTTGCACGGACTTGTTTGACACGTTATCTGTGGTTGTCTGTCTTGTAGACATTAAATCTACTAATTATTATACCCACTTTTTTGTAAAAAAAAATGGGTATATTGTTTTCGTCACGGGTGTCCGTCCGTCCGTCCGTCCGTCCGTCACGTTTCTTGTAACTCGAAAAACTGTTTCACCTTCATACCTACGCGCCTGATATTTGGTATGTAGCTTCGTTATCATGTGCAGATGCGCAAAGTGAATTCGGATTTTTGATCCGACCCTCCATCATGGATTATCTCACCCTTTCGGACTCAGAATTTCCCATTTTTTCCTTGTAACTCGAAAAACTTTTTCACCTTCATACCTACGTGCCTCATATTTGCTATGTAGCTTCGTTATCATGTGCAGATGCGCAAAGTGAATTCGGATTTTTCATCCGACCCTCCATTATGGATTATCTCCCCCTTTCGGACTCGAATCCGAATTTCCCATTTTTTCCTTGTAACTCGAAAAACTTTTTTCACCTTCATACCTACGCGCCTCATATTTGCTATGTAGCTTCGTTATCATGTGCAGATGCGCAAAGTGAATTCGGATTTTTCATCCGACCCTCCATCATGGATTATCTCCCCCTTTCGGACTCCGAATTTCCAATTTTTTCCTTGTAACTCGAAAAACTTTTTCACCTTCATACCTATGCGCCTGATATTTAGTATGTACCTTCGTTATCATGTGCAGATGCGCAAAGTGAATTCCCATTTTTGATCCGACACTCCATCATCGATTACCTCCCCCTTTCCCACTCAGAATTTCCCATTTTTTCCTTGTAACTCGAAAAACTTTTTCACCTTCATACATACGCGCCTCATATTTGCTATGTAGCTTCGTTATCATGTGCACATGCGCAAAGTGAATTCGGATTTTTTATCCGACCCTCCATCATGGATTACCTCCCCCTTTCGGACTTAGCATTTGGGGAAAGTGGGTATATTGCGATGGCGCGCCATCGACTTTTTCTAGTTTGTTCCAGAAACCATCTAATTTGTTGTCAATACTACCTTCAATGGTCGCTCTTACCGCCGTAAGTCTCTCCTCCATTTGTTTTACCGACAAACCGGTGTCGTCCGGGTACTGGTCCGACACCTTTTTCTTCCGCGATTTTGCAGTTTGTTTTGCTGCCGCGGTCTTTTTTATAGACGAAGGCGTCTGTCTATCCTTATCGGACCCTGTGTCCGACAACGCTTTGACGTGAGCATCAGTCATAATGCATTTAAATTTCAATCTTCTTGGAACACGTGTGAACTTCGTGTCGACGGAAATATAACTGAGGAAGGACACGGATTACTGGTCATATATAGATGATCAACCGGAAGTCACTTAGACGCTTTTTAAAGCAGTCGGGTTGTGAATCAACCTCGGACAATATATCCTAATGTACGTTCCGTATCGGGTAAGTTTAATTTCTGTAATGAAATAGAAGGTATCGATGAGGCGATTGCTCTGGTGCAATATTTGTCGGAATCGGATGATTATGTCATCCATGATGGCCACCAAAAGGTCCATTTATTCAAGATTTTTAACTTCTTTTTCTCAGGAACCACATGGCCGATGCTGGCCAAACTTCATAGGAAGTTAAGATCCTTGCGTGAAGCATTTTCAGATTTGGTAAAATGAGAGTCATCGCTTAATCCAAGATGACCGCCATCTAAAAATAGCACAATTTTTTTAAAACACATGAACTCGCTGTCACATTCTCCTCTAGTGTTCATGGAGTCAGGTGAGCGAATTAGGGCCATCATGGCCCTCTTGTTTAATTATTTATACTAATTAAATGTGTCGCAGGAAAAACTAATATTTTCGACAGATTATAAAGTATGATCATTGCACATCAAAAAAGAAATACAGAGAATAAATAGTAATGTCAGTTAACATTTTAAGGAAACACGGTTATTGCCCTTGATATCAGTGTCGAAATGTACGTCTGATATAAAATGTATAATACTGCCAATCAATACTTGGGGTAATGGTGAATGTATGTCTATTTTGCCAGAAAATGTATCAGTTGATGTCTCTGAGATAAAGAACATTTGTGCCTACTGAGTGGGCATGTACCTTTAATGTGGATCCCAAAATGTTCCAGTTTGCCAGCTTTGTGTACCTATGTACATGTACATTTTGTACTTATATACTTAGCCCCCACGTCGCAATACCAATGCCCTTGTTTTCTTTGTATAAAGTTCATATTATAAACAGATAAAAGACAGTTGTCAGATTTAGATGGGCTATATGACACTCCCTTGGAGATGGCCCCGTCATGAACACACAGAAATTGGACCTAATATTATTTATAAATGCATGTTCAGTCCCAGAGTGAATAAATAATATCTAGTGTTCAAAATATCTGTAAACATTAGTGTTAAATTATCTATAAACAATTGAAATGTTGAAAAAGCATACACAGTATGTAAGCAATATACAGGCACCAGGTCAGGTTATTCTAATTTCAGGGATGTAAATATTCCGTTCTGATTTTGGGATTTCCTCCCAATGCAGCAGGTTAAAACGGGATCAACCCCGTTTGCCCGGCATTAAATGGCCATAGCTATTGATAGACCGTTCAACACCAATAAACAAATAAACAAAACGCCAAGGGTATTATTTTGTTTTCTGACCGAGTGATATAATATTGTTTGTCAGATGGGGTTTAATTTGTGACAAACCATGTAACTCCTTTACATCTTCAAGTTTAGACCAGTGGTATCATTAGACCAATGGTATCACTGGTAGCGCTTACATGTAGTCTGGTTTCCATACACTGATTCTTCAATGAAAAATGAAACCCATGCCTACACTGTTCGCTAGTTAGTTCATGTTTGCAAACCATACACTGATGCATGGATCATTAACAGGCGAGAACGAGAATTTCTAACATATTTTTGAAAAATAATTTGTGAAAATATGAACATAAATTCTCTTACTAAATGTTCTCAAAAATAGAAGTGCTCATATACCGTAGTTACAGTGTAACACTTACTGTAAAGGTATGTACATGAAGAAACTTCAATTGGGAAGATACTTCCCCTGCACTTGACATAGTTCATCTCGATTGTCTTTCAAGCTCCGACTATGGCCATAGTTTGTTTCGGCATGTTATTGTTCTGTACACTGTGTCGCCCGCATCAAGTCTAGCACGTTATTGTTCTGTACACTGTGTCGCCCGCATCAAGTCTAGCACGTTATTGTTCTGTACACTGTGTCGCCCGCATCAAGTCTAGCACGTTATACTACATGGTCTGATACTTCTTTGTCTCGCCGACATCATCGTAGTCGATACAGAGTAGACAGAGGAAGATGAAGCCCTCGATAAGACAGAGCCCAGTGCCGGCCCAGAACAACATGAACGACCATTGATACCAACGATCCACCTCCTTTCCGTTCTCCGTCGGGTAGATCTTGTGCGTTGTCTCATCCAAATCTCGCATCGCTATGAAGCAGATCCCGCTAGTAATCCCCGCCATACCTGTGTTGGGGTGAGCAAAACAAGGATGTATTTATGCTACGATGTGATCAGACAAGTGACATTGCTAATGTGACATTTTTGCGACTAACTCAAGTTGTGATCAGCCCGTAGGCGCAGCCTAAGCAATCTCATATTATTCGCTATTCAGCCATTGACATTGCTTTATCCCGTCAGCAAAATGATAATACGGATATTTCATTCAATGAAATTGTCATTCTAACAATATAATTGTGCTATCTATAATTCAATTGCAATTTGCGTTCGTTCAACATCAAGATGGGAAAATACATGAAGAATTACAACCAGAGCAGGGACGTAATATAGTGGGTGTACATCTCTGTCTAAAGCAATTTTGACACTATTTGCATCTCCAACTCCAGAGCATACACCATAACAAGAATTTAGACTGATATTTCTTGTCATTGTCACAGGGCGAGAAAGCTGCGCACCGGCCCAGAGTCGAGGCCCGGAGTCAAACCCGGAAACTCTGGTGAATTATCAATACTACCGTACTATCTGACTGAGCTAACCGGGCACGAATACATTCCTTCTGCCATCGTGAGTTACATAAACACAGTGCCATCATCACATTAATCTGTTTGATATAGAATGGAATTTATGTTCATTGGGCATGCATGATTTGGCGAGTTACTTACACGATATGAGAGACATGATGGCAGCAATGAGGTACATGCTGGGTCGCTTGATGCTGTGACAGTCACCCGGCCACAGACCGCAGATTAACGTCAGGATCGTGAATAGCTGCATCCCGGCCGCCGTCAAACCAATCGCGATCCACGACCGCCCTAAATCTGAAATTATAGTAACCGGGATGTTCTGGCTAAACACTATGATAATGATTACAATATTGTTTAGACACATTCTCACAAAAGCTGACGTGCTTACTTTGCATACAATACAAACAGACCCATACCAGATTTTAGACTACACACGATAGACAGATACCTAGCCTCCAATGTTTATTGTTCAGTGAGAAACATCATACAAGCACACAAGCTGCATCATACAGGCTTGAACCACATATCAACATAGAGGTCGTTAAAGACAGGTGAAAAAGTCCACATTAGCACATTTTCAGCATTCAGCACGTCTGTGGTTTCTTAACAAACGGTGCAAAATGGCACAACCCAACTGTAGTAAATTGACTCTGTATAAATGGTACGTGTACATTTGACCAAAATGAATTGACTATTTGAAGCTTTTCATCCACTCAACAATAAAATCATATCCCGACGGAAATACACCTACCACCTAGACGGGGAGAATTGCACATTTTGCAATTAAATTCAAGCGTCCTTGATCCCATCTCTGAAACCATATACAGTGGAACCCCTCTAAACTGGACACCCTGGGGACCCCATTGTGCTTAAGTTAGATGCGTTTCGTTGTAATTTATTACATTGTCCTGTTTGTTCAGGACTGAAAATGACAATGGTAATCGAGTGTTTAAAGAGGTTCGAATGTACTATCAATGTATGTGCCAGTTATGTACGGGTGAAAGAGGCTGTGTGCTTACGTAGATATCTGATGTCGTCTGTGGATAGGTTGTCCTCAGTCCGCCGTGTCCAATCTTCGAACGTGAATACACAGAGCCCGTGTACATCTTCCTGGGGTACATCTGAAACACGGCGGATAATTCATTATCACCGACAATGCTCAATTAACTGCTGTTTTAATTCCAATTTTTTATTATCAAAAACATGGTTGGACAACACTTTAAAACATTATCATGTGCAGTCCAGTTATTTAGGTGTGAAAGTGACTGTTATCTGGGTTTCGTCAAGAGATTTTCATCACAGGCGTGCAGCGCGTCAGTTACGCGTGGTATAGATAGGGTCATATATTGATGACAACAATCCTACAGCCGTCCTCTGAGCCACCCAGGGTCTTTCTTTATACACGACCCAATACATGTTGGTAGTCGGGACCCATTTCTGGTCGTCGAATCAGCACTTATACACGGCGAGGCAGTATCATGCATTGGTAGAATAATGGGCTTTTGGGCTCTCATAGCACCTATATATATACATGTAGCTGTAACAAACGTCATCAATGGCCTTTCAATAAACGATTTTGTTTTGGTTTTCAGAGGTTGGTGTATTTTTTGACAGTTTACTTGTTTCTAAACGTAAATATGTGAATTGTACACATTTTACCATCCCTACTACGGGTTATTGGCCTGCACTTACATTATAGGCTGGCACATGTTCAGGCTAGTATTGTTATACATGTACATGGCATACCTGCATTAATTGGATACCCACTGCATTCGTGTTTTATTATATGCTTCATTTGTGTCGTGGTATTTTTGTTGTATTTAGTAAGTAGTATACCTTGTACCATGCTATTAGTTTTGGAATATGCCGATGTCGTTTGGGAAAACTGCACTCATTATGAGCTCGAAGATCTCGAGAAAATACAATTGGAAGCAGCCAGAATAGTATCAGGAACTACCAAAATTGTGTCTTTAGAATCCCTCTATGACGAAACAGGACGAGAACCTTTAACAAATAGAAGACATAAACACAAGCTAATAATGATGTACAAAATGCAAAATTCGTGTAAAACTATTCCCAACTTACCTATCATCTCTGCTGCCAACGGCTGCTGGTAATGCAACCATGTACAATTTACGTAACAACGAAAATACACTAACAATAACCTCTCGCACTGCCCAATATTATAATTCATTCCTGCCATCAAGTATCAGGGCATGGAACTCGTTATCTCTTGATTTCTGCACAGCGGGTGAAAGGGTCAACATTCAAATATTCCCTTATTTGTCTCTATTCCAAAGTACTACTTTACACGAAATCTTCATGCGGGCATACTTCACACACGTATGGGGACAAGGTGTAGCTCTTTAAACTGACACCTGTATTCAAAATATAACAGATAACCCCAACTGTGTATACATGCGGACAAATCGAGGACACTGACCACTTCTTTCAACAATGCAATTTGTATAATCAACATCGTCAGTTACTATACTACGAACTTACAAACATATGTAGGCCAACAACCAACATACTCTTATATGGTATACCGGAAGCGAACATAGAAACAAACACCGCAATATTTAAGGCAGTACAAACATTTATTATCAATACTAAACGTTTTGCACGCTAGTATGACAACATTTTTGTCTTCGTTTCTAACATTCTAACAATCTGTTGACACAACGCGAACCTGTTGGAAGCACTCACTATGGCCGGGTGGACAGTCATGTGTCGGTATCACCCACCCACACATCATCAACTACCATCTAGATAGCTACGTGCACACCCACACTCTGCTACTGGACTACCTGTGTAGACGCATGGCCAGTAACCCTTTCACCACTAAGTAACTGGAATGGACACTCCCATGTTATTTTCAGACTATTCCATTTTCCTGAAAACGGTACTGTTCTAGAATCAGAAAATGCCTGCAAATAGTGCAGATCATGATGAGACGGCTCATTACGAACCGGATCACCTGGATAAACACAGATTGCAACCGTTATGATATGTCTGTATTGTTGAAAGGGTCACTTGATATAACTACAAGTGCATATCATATTGATGATCTATCATCACTTGACTACAGTGGGGTCAGCGTGTAAGTGCACACACGAACGAACACGACATGTTGGTTCCAACCTGTCGTGTTCGTTCATGTGTGCACTTACACGCTGACCCCATTGTAAGCAGTTATGGCGTAGCATAGAACGTCCCACTAGCCGACAGTTGGATTGAGTGCATACATGATGTAATTATTATTATTATCCATAGACTGGTTCACCCAATCCGTCCATGTTGACTCCGTTACATTGACTTCTCACCATAGCATGTAACATAATATGAATACAATATGTTTATACTAATGATATTAGTCGGTCTCCTTTGGTGAAAAGCGGGCGTACACTGTCGCAGTATCAAATATATTCAATTCCAACGCACGTATTATATGTTTGTTTGTTTGTTTGTTTGTTTGTTTATTGGTGTTTAACGGCCTATCAACAGCTAAGGTCATGTAAGGCCGGGCAAACGGGTTCAATCCCATTTTAACCTGCTGCATTGTGGGGAAAATCCGAAAATCAGAACGGAATATTTACATCGAGATAAAATATATTCAGCCCTGAAATTAGAATAACATGACCTGGTGCCAGTTCCATGCCACACCACAGTTACTTGGCCCCTTACAATGGGATTACGAATAATCGTAATACTCACATAATGGGTATAACCAGATTCAACTGTCACATACAAAATGCCAAAGACGTATGTGAGGGCCAAACCAGGTCTCCAGTCGGAATTCCGGTAAGGATGAACACCGATCGTTAAATTACCCATCACATACTCCCACCTGCCACCCACTCGTATTATATGTCTCATTTACGACTTTCAATGTACATGCCCACTCAGTAGGCACAAACTGTTCTTTATAGGAATTAAATAAGTGTATAATTGTGTTTGTTTAGTGGGGTGTAACGGCCTATCGACAGCTAAGGTCATTTGAGGCCAATGGGTTTAGTACTAAATCCCATATATTACCCATATAAGTACATGTTCAAGTACATGCACAAATGGCGGGAAAATCCCAAAATTAGAACTGAGTATTTACAATAAAAAAACATATATATTCAGCCCTGAAATCGGAATAATCATGATCTGATACCAGGTCCTCGCCACACCAGAATCACTTGGGCCCCCTCCCAAAAGCAGTGTATAATTGTGTCGGTATTCCACCAGTTCTAAAAGTTACGAGTGCCCGTTATATTACTGATAGTGACTCGCGGTGGTATCGGGCTATATTCATATGCAAATGAGGCATGCTATTTTTTTTATTATTTATACTAATTAAATGCATCAACTGAAAAAAATATTTTCAACAGATTATAAAGTATGATCATTGCACACCAAAAAGTAAATACGGAGAATAAATAGTAATGTCCGTTAACATTTTAAGGAAACACGGTTATCGCCCCTGATATCAGTGTGGAAATTTACGTCTGATATAAAATGTATAATACTGTCAATCAATACGTGGGGTAATGGTGAATTAATGTTTATTTTGCCTGACAATAGCTCAGGCGATGTCTCTGATATAACGAACATATTGTGCCTACTCAGTGGGCATATACCTTACATATCGTCTAGATGATGTTTGTTTCTAATTACAAACATTCCTTACATGTACTGAACTATGTAAAATAATGCGTTGAACATACATGTACATGTAAAGTGAGATAGCTAGTAAAATGATACACTTGATGCAGCACAATTATATATGCATTGTGTTTGTTGCTGGTGTATTTATTTTTGTGCGTTCATTATGACTTGTGTAATTTAATTCTATTGCAAACCCAACATATACAGTATATACTGCATTACACACATGTCAGTACAGTGACTGTATGTGAAGTTGAATGATCGCATGTGTAACATATTTAAATGAATACCGGTACAGCCTTAAATTTGACATTTGCGGTTGTGACTGGAGTTCATATGGGGCATATGGGTTTTGGGACCACTGTAGGTCGAGATATCCAGTGCTCTGGCCCGCAAAGATGAATCCAGGCTTAAATTGCTGGAACGCCAAATAATCTGATAGTACGCGAATCATGAAAGAAAGTCAATAAAATTAGAAAAAAGTGTTTTTTAGATCGGCGAACGATCACGACTTTAGTTTGAGCTGGCGATCAGCTATCGGCCAAATATGACCGATAATCCAGCCGGACGGCCTCCGATTCTGTGTGAGATTCTTTCGTACACGCAACTTTCGCTTTGGATGGGGTAATCAAAACGCGAATAACTCGATAAATACTTGAAACAGCGATTTGAAGTGAGTATATTCACACACCTAATACCTTTATCGATTGCCAGAAACATATTTCATACATTTAATCGATGTTTATTGTGTTTGTGCGAGCCGGAAAAAAGAGGGCTCTTTCTATAATAGCGCTATTTATACTCACCTTGAATTAACGTATAGTACTGTACGAGACCAAGTGGGTGGGGTAATGGGATTTTTTTTAATAGGCATTTTTTTGGTGTCATAGGTCCGAGTCTTCCACCTGTGTGTACATGTACCTCAGAGTGTGGAAGTTGTGGAGCTCGTGAAAATCATTAAAATTGACGTAACTAACGAACGGTTAAGTGGACACGGTTCAAATTCGGACATTCTCTTGCGACACGACTTGTACAACAAGGTACACAATGACCAAATGCGTACGTTTGCCGGTTTTGATAAGTTATGCTTTCAAAATATGTATCGTTTCTTTTGTGGCTACGTGTATTTATTCTGTATTTAGTTTTGGATGTGCAATGATCATACTTTATAATCTGTCGAAAATACTATTTTTTTAGGTGACGCATTTAATTTGTATAAATAATTAAAAAATATCATGCCTCATTCGCGCGTCACTATCAGTAAAATAAAGAGTACTAAATGATTATATCTGTATAGCGTGCACTATATTTTTAGAACTGGTGGAATAGTGACACAATTATACACTTATTTAATTCCTATAAAGAACATGTTGTGCCTACTGAGTTGGCATGTACCTTTCATGCTTGCTCTAATTATTTATGTGGTTCCATAAATCTGCGATTGATTCTGGGATTGCAAATATCGTAAGGTACGTTTTGTCAATAGGTGACATCTCGTATGCACGTAATAACCAAATAGTCGGAGCGTAACAAACCTCTCCATCAATTATAAAGAGAATACGTTTGGTTGTACAATATATCTAGATATTAAATCCGGAGACGACCCCTCACAAATAAGTAATTTCAATACACAATGTTGTACTGTGTTAATCAATCACATACTTACTTATCTACGTCGAAATGCCAGCAGTCAATAGTGACATATCCAAATCTGGAACAGAGCTCACCAGTGAGCAGGACTCATGGATAATCTCGGCCATCACCTGGACCGACAAACCAAACTTTTGACGCATAATCAAACATGTTAATTATAAGGACCCTTCTATACCTGATCATATACTCAACAAAACTAGAAACGTCCCTGTTTTATAGCCGGTGTAGCTCTGTCTATGTATGTACCACATGTTCAAAGTACATGTATTTTAAACCGTGGCGATGTTCAGAATACGATCGTGTAGAGTTTAGCCGATACACACGGTTTACATAGCGGCCAGTGACCGGAACGTTGAACTTTTTTAATTTTTCACTGTTTTCGATATGCCACGGCTTTCCGAAAACGAGCGAAATCAGGCAATTGGGATGCTTGCGGGTGGGATGGCCGCCAGGGCGGTCGCGCCTCGGTTTGGTTGCTGTCGGAAGACGATTGATCGTCTTGCAGCCCGGTACCAGCAGACTGGGGCTGTTCACGACCGGCAGCGACCTGGTAGGCCTCGTGTAACGACGGCTAGAGCCGATCGTTACATTACGTTGACGCACTTACGTCAACGTCGATTGGCAGCCACAGTCACTGCTAGGCGATACGGTGTCTCAGGGCAGACCATTCGCAACCGGTTACGTCGTAACGCCCAACCAATCCGGGCACGCCGCCCGTACACTGGTCAGATAATGACCCAACGTCACCGTGCTGCCAGACTGTTATGGGCGCGACGTCATCTGAACTGGAGAAGGGCTGACTGGAACCGAGTTTTGTTCACCGATGAATCTCGGTTCACAGTTAGTCATGCTGACGGAAGATTACGGGTATACAGGCGTAAAAATGAAAGATTCACCGATTGTTGCATTGTTGAGAAGAACAGGTTTGGGGGAGGGAGCGTAATGGTCTGGGGTGGGATCATGGGAAACCGGAAGACAGATTTGTTGTTGTACAGGGCAACATCAATGCACAACGTTATGTTGCAGATGTGCTAAATGCACATGCCTTACCATTTATCCGTCAGCATGGTCCTGGTGTGACATTGATGCACGACAATGCCCGCCCTCACGTAGCCAGGGTCACCACTCAATACTTACAGCAAAACAACGTCGACGTCATGCCATGGCCCGCGGTCTCCCCGGATCTCAATCCCATTGAGCACATATGGGATGATCTGGGCCGCAAAGCACGAGCTAACCATCAGATTGACAATGTTCGCGATCTTACACGGGCGTTACAACGAGAATGGAGGAATTTGCCCAACGCACTGGTATTGCGTTACGTCACGTCGATGCGGCGTAGGATCATTGCATGCATTCATGCAAATGGTGGCCACACTCGGTACTAACGAGATTTACTGAATTTGCCACATTACTTATTGAAATTCCATCTCTAAACATTAAGTAACACATTTCTGAGTTTTTGTGATTTTTGATTTTGACCCCTACCGCCCTTGGCCGGTTATCTCTCGAATATTTAACAAGATATCCAAATGCAATTTATTGGCTTTGATACAGAAATGAATGAACTTGTTTTTCCATTTTGATTTTTAAAAGTAACCCTTTTGGTTTTTGATGAATCTTTCCTTAAACATGGAGGGACGTTTCTAGTTTTGCTCAGTATAGTTTGATCCCAAAGATAATTGCTTCATAAATGTGATGGAATAGTTGTAAAACATATATGTGAAGACTGCCTCGTTACTGTATCATATACGGCACATGGAGTGGCCAAGTCGGCCATCGGCCAGTTTCACCTGTTCTGCTGCCGTTTGACAAAGAACTTAAAGGTACATGCCCACGCAGCAGGTTACACTGTACTACTACTTTTCATTTTCTGTCATGCCTTATGTGAGCCATTTGTCTACCCACTAACGAGTTATGTTCAATTACGGCGCGTGTTAATTGGTGTTAAATCGAATTGTATATGCCGCGACCAGAAATGGTATTTTCCGACTTCGTGCTATTTTTACCAATACGCGTCACGTGACACGGTCAATCATATCACATCTTTGACATGCGCAGTGAAGTATCGGAAGTTGAGAAGAAAAATCTCTGTTCGAGTCCAAATCTAAATCTCCACGTAACTCTTTCCATTTGGTGATCTGGTCGCCAATATTAACCACTCTCTCTATGTACTGCCTGTCCCTTAGACATTTCGCCTTTATTTTGGCCGACGCCGTTTCATACAATTTCCGTCCTGGACGTTTCGACATGTTAATATTCTTGTTTACATATTGGGAAACGTGGCGCGCGTAGTATGCTGCGCATGCGCACCGCAAGCCGTGATGTGAAAGTCGTCGTCCCCGCACATTATCAAAATAGACTGTTACCGCCGCGCGTCGCTAACAGTAAATTGATAATTAATAAATGATTATATTTGTATAGCGGGCACTTGTAGTTTTTAGAACTGGTGGAATAGTGACATAATTATACACTTATTGAATTCCTATAAAGAATATTTTGTGCCTACTGCGTGGGCATGTACCTTTAAACAAGATATACAGTAGCTAATCACATGTAGAAAAGCCACGGGAACGGATTTTTATCAATTATATTACACCAAACTGTAAAATATGTCCGTTTTCTGAACAGTCTTGTGCCTGTGTTTTTAACAACATGAACCACCATTATAAATATTCTCATACACAGAAAATCGCACAGTGTATCACGTTTACCTGGCAAACCACACAACACATACCATATATACCCATTACTGTCCTCTGTTATTAGCTAAAAAGACAAGTGACATGTAAGGCTTAAGCAGTTACCAGAGTATATTGTGTCCCTGGTGTCTACTCACCTAATAATGCGAGTAAATATGGCTTTAACGTGTACACTAACATAGACTGTGCATCAGATCGAAGTTCACACATAGAAATTTATTTTGAGATTGATGGGAGCAATGCTCATATATCTCGTCTTTTGAATAGTTTGCGGTCATAATATTTATAGCTTGTCGTTGTCATATGTCTATTATGTATTGCACCAAATATTATTTGCTGTATGTGTCAAACGCACGAACGTACGATGGCTTGTACATACAACGATGGCGGAGATGGCAACTCAATGCTCAATATAATTACAGTAACAAGACAATATTCACATACGTTATATTCATACATCAGATCACTCTTATGAAGCAATTATCACTGAAGTAAAGTGTATATATCTATCTATGACATACTACCTTAAGTTTATAATTATGTTATCGGCAGACGAGCGGACGGACGTTGCAACATGACACTCCTGATGTGGTGCATCCGTTGTTCCCAATTGTAACATATGGTGGAATAGTCTTCCCTCGTTTTTCTATACAATTATCACGTTAACACGATTTAATACTGTAATTGATCACAGGTGTTTGAACAGATGGTCAGAATGTTGGTTTCATATGGGTATTTGTGTGGATTTTGGGTAGATTTGGGTGGATTTCGTTGGTTTTTGGTAATTTACATAGTTGTGTGCGACTACTAATGCTCAATCATTACACACGACAGAAATCGTCATTTATCTACACATTCACCGTTCCGAACATCTGGGCTCCTTTACTACTGCCAACATACGGAAAGGAAAGAAAGCTTTTTCAATATTTGGCAAATAAAAGTTCCAACAATCATTGCTTTCTGACCGATTATATCATCAATTTCCAACAACAAACTCCAAATTCGGATTCTATCAAATCAGGAGACATATATACATTTGCTGATGCCAATAGAATATGTGAACTGCATTGGTCTATTCCTACATCAAAAGCCATACGTTTGCGCGATTTTCCAACGAGCCCTGAAAGCGGAGAATACACGCGTGGCACGCCATTTGATTGGATAGCCATTTCCCGCAATGTGTCAAAATCTTTGACGACCTCCCCCGTCATGCATGAGCGTCGAGATGTAACATGATGTAAAGAGGTTTAACACGTCTATGTAAGGATGTGTAACCAAATGTATCCGCTTTGAGAGCTCGACCATCTATCCGAGAATAGTTTAAGTTTTTCAGAAGTTGTATGTGGGTAACAATGCACACAACCCACCAGATATACCGAGATAACCCATAAAACACCGAAATATTAGCCGCTCTTCAAGCACCTGTGTAATTGAGGATACGTGATGTTGCCCACTAGCTAAGTTTTTTCGTACAAATGTCATATCCTTTACTGAACTCCTGAATTGAATACGTTTACATAAAGTTCGGCTAATACACTTTGTTTTTCTCACTCCTTACGTGTAATTGAAGTGTGGTTGTGAAGAAAGACCAGCGCAGTCCGATTTCAGCCTGCGCATCCCAGGGTCTTTGAGGCGAATGCCTACATATCTATTTCTGAGTACATAACAATCACAGCATAATAGAAACCAAATCCCTAGACAGTTATTTATTCAGAGTAAAAGATATCTCTTCGAGTCAATAAGATATCTCTTTCAATCAACAAGATATCTCTATCTGACAAACAGATATCTATTTCAATCAATAAGATATTTGTTTGTCAGAAAGAGATATCTTGTTGATTGAGAGAGATATCTGCTTGAATGAAAGAGATATATTATTGACTCAAAGAGATATCTGTAACTCTGAAATAGATATCTCTATGATAATAACAATACAGATATCTGTTTCAGAGTTACAGATATCTCTTTCCGTCAATAAGATATCTCTTTCAGTCAATAAGATATCTCTTTGACAGAATGAGATATCTGTTTAGATTCAATGAAACAGATATCTACTTCTATGAATAAGATATCTTACATAGCCAAACAGAAATCCTGTTATATAAAACAGATATATTCTATGGTGAAAGAGATATCTTGTTAAATAATTAGATATCTATTTGACTTTTTCATATAGATATATGTTTGATCGACTACTTAACAGTAACTGTTGCTCCCTGCAAGTCATATAATTATTGTCCAATCAGAAAATAGTAAATAAATAAGTTTTTGTGGTCCATCAGCGGGATGGTGGAACTATTTTCCTGGTAGGGAGAATTCATTTATACAATTAAAAAATGAAACGAAACAGATATCTTATTGAAAGGCTTCAAATAGATATCTCTTTCATCAAACTAGATATCTTGTTGACTCAAAGAGATATCTTGAACTGTCAAATATATATCTTGCCGAGTCAAAGTGATATCTTTATTAAATTATTAGATAGATATCTCTTTTGAAATACTAGATATCTACTTCACAATAAAAGATATCTCTTTCCTTCTATAAGATATCTTAATGAGCCAAATAGATATCTCTTCTATTATTTTCAAACAGATATCTCTTTCCGAGAAGTAGATATCTAGTATTCTGACAATAAGATATCTCTTTCAGTCAATAAGATATATCTTCGAGTCAATACTATATCTCTCAGTCAATAAGATATATATTTGAGTCAATAAGATATCTCTTTCAGTAAATACGATATCTTCCTCCGTCAATAAGATATCTCTTTGACTGAGGAAGATATATGTTACTTATAAAGATATCTTGTTCATGTACTAGATATCTTATTGACTGAAATAGATATATGTTTGTCTGAAAGAGATATCTTGTTGATTGAAAGAGATATCTTATTGACTCAAAGAGATATCCTTTACTCTGAATAAATAGTAAAACGGCGTGACATAGGGTCTGTGCATTGGAGCCCCTGGAAGGACGCAAGCAACTAATCAACATGCAGGAAACATACTCTCGGGGAAGGAAAGATACCGCTAGTTCCTGTCAAAGACGCCCTTCGTAACTATACAATTTGCTTCGAGTTACACCATTACATGTACTTACGAGCTGGTATTCCATTTTCATAACACTTTCGCCACATTCCGAATCTGTAAGTGAAGTTCATACGAATCGTTTCATTGCTGAAGTCTGTAGCATCCGTTTCGTACCAGAAGTCAGTCACAATGCCGGCCACCAACAGCCCAAGTGACACTAGAATCATAAACAGTGCCAGAAACAGCGAAAACAGTTGGCATTTACTGATCCGCGCCATGATTTCGCTTGCAATTGTTACTCCCGACACAAATCCACACACTTCCCCGAACTCACAAAACACGAAAATAACTCGATTATTCGAAATCTATGAATGTATGTACACACCATCGGGGAGTTGTCTGTCCAACAGGTTGATCAATACGTCCACCTCTGTCGTGCGAATACAATAGAATTAACGAGTAACCGGTTTGGTTACCTGAGGGGCCGTCTCAAAACATTCCGTAACACAGACAGCTTAATCATAACATTACGGTTTCGGGAAAAACGAATACTCGCACGTATACTAACATGGCACAGCATCGTGTATTTTCATAATATATTAAACTCGTGTGTAATTAAAACTATTTGACAAAGGTTCAGGACCCGACGTTTTAAAACACGTGTCCGTAGTGAACTCCGAGCCAAGCTCAAATGTGGCTGTGACTGGAGAAATGAGCTTATGGTATATGTGACCAGTACAGCTATACTGATCAAATAGCACACTCAGGTAACCAGATAACGATATACATTGCTTGTTGGAAGCATGTTTCATTGATGGAATGACAGGGCAGCTCCTGGTCAACCCGTGAGGAAGCGCAGGCTGACCTGGATCTACACTGTTCGCAAAAACACAGCAACCATATCTCCTACTACAGTCAAAGCCGCAAATCAACTGACTCAGTCACATTAACTAGAAATGGACGCTTGTCGACAAGCGCATGTGTATCCCCCTCCCCAGATACACAAGTAGTTTGAAAAAAGGGTGTTCGAGTTATGCTCCGGAGACAAAATCAGTGGCGGAAAAAACGAAGGGAGATAACTAAAACATTAGTGATGCAAGAGTTGTCATTCTTGCGTGACACACCTTTAGGGTTGTGGTCTATGCATGTGTGAAGCTTCATGAAAATATTCCAAAGTGTGTTCGAGTTATGCTCCGGACACGAAATCAGTGCACGAAACAACAAAGGGAGATAACTAAACAATTAACGACGCAATAGTTGTCATTCTTACGTGCGACACACCTTTGGGTCGTCTTCTATGCATGTATGAAGTTTAATAAACTAGAAAATGTGTTCATAGAACACGGATGTCCCACATATCGCTTTGATAATAAATGAAGCCAAATTCCAAATCAAAATTTTCTTTTACCTGAGCGTTAAAGTTTTTGAAGCACCAAGTATGTGACCTTGACCCTGGGCTTGGCGGGGGCAGGACGAACGTGGATTTGGCACAGGGCGGTAGAGGACCATTAGAGCAATGCATATATGAAATATGAAGCTGATCCGTGAAAGAAAACAGAAATTATAAGATATTTACCTGAGCGTTAAAGTTTTTGAAGCACTAAGTATGTGATGTTAACCCTGGGCTTGGCGGGGGCAGGACGAACGTGGATTTGGCACAGGGCGGTAGAGGACCATTAGAGCAACGCGTATATGAAATATGAAGTTGATCCGTGAATGGAAAGAAAAATTATAAGATATTTACCTGAGCATTAAAGTTTTTGAAGCACCAAGTATGTGACCTTGACCCTGGGATTGGCAGGGGTAGGACGAACGTGGATTTGGCACAGGGCGGTAGAGGACCATTAGAGCAATGCGTATATGAAATATGAAGATGATCCATGAAAGAAAACAGAAATTATAAGATATTTACCCGAGCGTTAAAGTTTTTGAAGCACTAAGTATGTGACGTTGACCCTGGGCTTGGCGGGGTCAGGACGAACGTGGATTTGGCACAGGGCGGTAGAGGACCATTAGAGCAACGCGTATATGAAATGTGAAGTTGATCCGTGACCTTGACCCGAACATATTATACAATTATTGACTAGTGAGCCATAGAATATTATATGATAATAGTCTGTATATAGCACTTACGACATAATGCTATTAGACAAAAATTGAAAAAGAATTTGAAAAAAAAATGGAAAAAAAAAGTTTAAAAATTAAAAATAATAATGCTTGCTACTGGAGCCCAGATTTTTTTTTAATAGTCCTATATTTATCTACATATATCTTCACAGGTCCACATAATGCCACAATATTTTCAACACAGTTTACGGAAATGTAATATACAAAAAAAAATAAAATAATAATAATGCTCGCTACTGGAGCCCAGAATTTTTGTTAATAGTCCTATATTTATCTACATATATCTGCACAGGTCCACATACTGCCACAATATTGTCAACACAGTTTACGGAAATGTAATAATGTACCTGTATAAATTACCTGTAATAAGTTAGTGGTCAGTTAAAAAATTTAAAAAGAATGTAAAAAAAAAAATGGAAAAAAATAATTAAATTAAAAAAAATTAAAAGAATAATGCTCCGTCCTGGAGCCCAGAATGTTTTTTTAATAGTCCTATATTTATCTACATATCATATATACACAGGTCCACATATTGCCACAATATTTTCAACACAGTTTACGGAAATGTAATATAATCATTTACCTGTATAAATTACCTGTAAGTGGTCAGTGGTCAGTTGCACATGCTAGCACATGCACAGGTGAATAGTCTGTATATAGCACTTACGACCTTATGCTACTAGACAAAAATTGAAAAATAATTTGAAAAAAAAAATGAAAAAAAGAAAATGGAAAAAAAAAGTTTCAAAATAATAATGCTTGCTATTTTTTTAATAGTCCTATATTTATCTACATATATCTGCACAGGTCCACATAATGCCACAATATTTTCAACACAGTTTACGGAAATGTAATATCCAATGTAGTAATTTACCTGTATAAATTACCTGTGGTCAAGACTGGACATCTGCACATAGTAGCACATGGACAGGTGAATGGTTCTCCCAGTCTCTATTGTTCTCTCTACAGGTAAGGTGTACAGTGCACACGAGAAAAGGTGTACAGAGCAGACGAGAAAACGGGTCTTCATGCATTATTGTCCAGTTTGTAGAGTGCGCAAAACAAAAAAGGGAGATAACTAGAACATTAGCTACGCAAGAGTTGTCATTCTTGTGCGCGACACACCTCCGGGTCGTGGTCTATGCATGTGTGAAGTTTCATGAAAATATTCCAAAGGGTGGTCGAGTTATGCTCCGGACAGGAAATCAGTGCGCGAAAACAAAAAAGGGAGATAACTAAAAAAATAGCTATGCAAGAGTTGTCATTCTTGTGCACGACACACCTTCGGTTCGTGGTCTAATTGAATATGTGAAGTTTCATAAAAATATTCCAAAGGGTGGTCGAGTTATGGTCAATCAGTGCGCGAAAACAAAAAAGGGAGATAACTAAAAAATTAGCTATGCAAGAGTTGTCATTCTTGTGCGCGACACACCTTCGGGTCGTGGTCTATGCATGTGTGAAGTTTCATGAAAATATTCCAAAGGGTGGTGGAGTTATGCTCCGGACACGAAATCAGTTCGAGAAACAAAAAAGGGAGATAACTAAAAAATTAGCTCTGCAAGAGTTGTCATTCTTGTGCGCGACACACCTTCGGGTCGTGGTCTATGCATGTGTGAAGTTTCATGAAAATATTCCAAAGGGTGTTCGATTTATGCTCCGGACAAGAAGTGTCTGCGGCGGACGCGGACGCGGCGCGCTGTCAAATCCATAGTATCGGGATACAATTAACTGGTTTAGGAAAAAAAGTATCCGAGAAGTTTTATAACGTCGGGCCCTGGTCCTATACATAATTACATACACACAGAAGGTATAATTTGCAACGCACATACCTTTGTTTTCCGGGGGGAAAAAAATGAAGCAATCAGATCGTGTGGTTTGCGTAACCAGTCAGTCAGTTCGTGATGAAATTAAATACATGTATCAAATTGTGTCGTGTCTCAAATGTAAACAAAACAGGAAATGTAATGTCCATCAATATACCGATTGACTTGGTCCACTTTCAATTACACACGTTGTATGTTTGTTGTTGCATGAATGACAAGTCATTAACTGAATAAAGGTGTGTTATACAAATGAGTAAATATGCTGGAAAGTCGCCGAACCGTCAGGCTACAGTGGGGTCAGCGTGCAAGTGAACACACGAACGAACACGACAGGTTGTTTGCAACCTGTCGTGTTCCTTCGTGTGTGCACTTACACGCTGACCCCACTGTACGTGAACCGACACCCATTCATAAATCGCATTAGCTCAATAAATACGTACTATAGTACGCCTATTACGGAGATTTGTACGGATAAGAGACTCGTCATAATATAAGGAGTAGTTAATGGATTTTGCGACCAGCATAGTCCCAGAGCATTCTGTGCCTCATTGCAGTCCGATGAGTTTACACGGTGCGCCATTCAGTTCAGAGAAATATTCCTGATCCGCAAAATGAAATGAATATCCTGCAGCTCCGCGCCAGGTTGCCAAAGCGTGTAATCTGATCATTAGCTATGCGCTAAACAACTAAGTAGGACCGTCTTCACAGGCACTGGTCACATATTTAAGCCGAATGAGACATGCGAGAAAATATGTGAAACGGCAAATAGATGCAAACTTAGGCAATGGCGTCTGGTCACAGAAAAGTATCCGATATGTCCAAGCTTTGTGCTTTTTGGCGTGTGATAAACATGATCTCAAACCCGTTTCCAATTGATATGATATTTATGAAACAATACATATAATAAATTGTGCGCTACTCGTTTCATAAATCTAATATCAAATGAAAACGAGTTTGAGATCCTCTATTTATGCAAATAAGTGTGCGCCCATTGATAGACAAGCCTTCTTGCGACCCATGTAGACCAGTTTATATAATGTGTTCATGCCTTACGATATGTTCGCTATTTCCCCAGTGAAACATCTAATTCCTCCAACCCAACGGATACAGGGGGAGGGTCCTGGGGGTCCGGACCCCCCCCCGCAATTATTTATGTATCCGCGCCTGCAACCCATACTTTAATTTCGTCAAAAACGTAATACTGTGTGTTTATTCTATGGATTCACGTATTCCTTTCTCATGCTCCAAACCATGTTCGATTGAACGAGGTTTATCTGTGTATCCGACAACCAAACATATTGCTCTTGAAGTTCCGCAAGTCCGTTAGTGGTCATTTACGTCGACATGTTTTTCAGAGTTTCTCCATAATGCAATAACTTCATTATTACTACACGAATTACTTTGACATTCGCACACTTCAAACACGAGGACATGCGTTACACACTCACGTGACCATCATCATCACCTCTACAAATATACCCGTCCGCTCGAATTGTCGAGTGAATTTTCGATCTGGACGAGTAATAATTTAAATATATAGACAGTAAGTACAGCATAAACATTAAATCATATATGAATGATGAGTTGATTTCCAATACGGACGAGTGGAAATTAAGTTTGTCAAGGCATGTCGTGACCTTGAAAAGTTTGATGAAATACTTATACATGTATCCATTTTCACATCGAAACATTTCTCTATCGTTCGATAACTTCAATATTACTATATGTATTACTTCGACGTCCGCACACTCTTCATACATGTGGACATACACGACACACATGATCATTAGCAGGACTTGTCTTCACGAGACCGCTGAAACACCTTTTTTGTTGACCTCGAAATGTGTCTTACTTCACTATTACTACATGGATTACTTGGATATTCAGCTATTTTCTAAAGGTGTGCCCATTCTGTCATAAATCATGTTTAAATGGAAAGGAGCACCAGGGATTCCACGTCTACACGACGAGACAGCAAGGATGTTAGCTTGTTGGAAAGGTCCGTGAACAAAATAAGGTGATTGGAACTGGTTAACAGTTAGCGCAGCGTCGCAAACCTCTCGCTTATCTCACCATCGTGCCTTACAATTGACAACTATACCAGGAAATAAGCAAGAGTGCCGAACGTCACACTATAGCTTAAAATAGATGGGCAATATATCAAACATGAATGCAACTCATTTAAACGGATAGTTCCACCTTGAAAATGAATGGCTACTCATTAAACACATACTATTTTACTTTATCAAACGTAGATAAGTTTTATGTATTTGATAATTAACAAGAGTTGTCAGAAGACAACGAAGCTCGCCTGTTGGCAGCCTTCACTCAAACTTGGCACAGTTGTATAAACAAGAGGGCCATGAAGACCTTAATTCGCTCACCTGACTCCATGAACACCAGAGGAGAATGTGACATTGAGTTCATATGTGCTATTTTTAGATGGCGGTCATCTTGGATTAAGCGATGATTCTCATTTTACCAAATCTGAAAATGATTCACCCAATGATCTTAACTTACTATGAAGTTTGGCCAGCATCGGCCATGTGGTTCCTGAGAAAAATACGTTCATAATCTTGAATAAATGGACGTTTTGGAGGCCATCATGGATGACATAATAATCCGATTCCGACAAATATTGCACCAGAGCAATCGCCTCATCGATACCTTCAATTTGATATACGACATGAGCATATTTGGTAAAAAATAAAATTTGACCCCACGGGCCATGCACATTTTTGACCCCGGGGTCACCATTTTAACACCTTTGAAAGAGCATTCTACGTCCATCACTCCGACCAAGTTTCGTCGAAATCCGGCTGCCGGTTCATGAGAAGAAGACTTTTTAAGAATTTGTGCTATTTTTAGACGGCGGCCATCTTCGATTAGTGACGACCTCCGTTTAAACAAATCTGAAAAGGTTTCACCCATAGACCATAACTGTGAAGTTTGGCCACCATGGGCCAAGCGGGTTCGTGTGAAGAAGAATTTTGAAATCTCTAATAAAAGAACCTTTTGACCTTTCGGCGGCCATCTTGGATGACATGACCATCCAATTTCGACAAATAATGTACCAGAGCGATCGCCTCTTTGATACCTTCGATTTGATATAGACATGACCATATTCGGTCAAAAATAAAATTTGACCCATTTTTGACCCCGAGGTCACCATTTTAACAACTTTGAAAGAGCATTGTACATCGATAATTCCTACCAAGTTTCGTTGAAATCCGGCTGGCGGTTCATGTGAAGAAGATTTTTTAAGAATATATGCTATTTTTAGACGGCGGCCATCTTCGATTAGCGATCACCTCCATTTTAACAAATCTGAAAAGGCTTCACCCATGGACCATAACTTAATTAAGTTTGGCTACCATGGGCCAAGCGGTTCATGTGAAGAATAATTTTGAAATCTCTAATAAAAGAACGACCTTTCAACCTTTCGGCGGCCATCTTGGATAACATAACCATCCAATTTCGACAAAAAATGCACCAGAGTGATCGCCTCGTTGATACCTTCGATTTGATATATCACATGACCATATTCGGTCAAAAATAAAATTTGACCCCAATTTGACCCCACGGGCCACGCCCATTTTTTGACCCCGGAGTCACCATTTTAACAACTTTGAAAGAGCATTGTACATCGATCATTCCTACCAAGTTTTGTCGAAATCCGGTAGGTGGTTCTTGAGAAAAACATTTTTTGAAGAATTTGTGCTATTTTTAGACAGCGGCCACCTTGGATTACGTAATGACATCATTTTAACAATTTTGTAATCCCCATACCTAAGGACCATGACCATGAAGTTTGGTGTTGGTGACTATACAATGGTTAACGAGGAGAAGACAATGTTGAAAATGTTCACGGGCGGACGACGGACGGATATCAAGGCGTTCCCTGTAAAGAAACAGAAGTTATAAAAAGACGTTTACTCCAACGTTAAGTTTATGATGTTGATCTTGGGGAAAGGGGTGGGGTGTGGGTCATGGATTTGCTGTAGCACAATAGAGGATCATCAGATGAATACATGTATGACATATCAAAGCGTTCCCTGTAAATAATCAGAAGTTATACAACATTTACCCCAACAGTAAGTTTATGAACATGCTAAGATTGTGACCTTGACCTTTGGGTAAGGGTTGGGTTGTGGATTTGCTACAGCATGATAGAGGGTCATCTGACGAATGCATGTATGAAATATCAAGGCGTTCCATGAAAGGAAACAGATGTTACAATACATTTACCCCAACGTTAAGTTTATGAATGTGCTAAGTTTGTGACCATGACCTTGGGGAAAGGGGTGGGGGTGGGTCATGGATTTTCTATAGCACGATAGAGTATCATCAGATAAATGCATGTATGAAATATGAGGCGTTCCCTGTAAATAAACAGAAGTTACACAACATTTACCCCAACGTTAAGTTTATGACCTTGACCTTGGGGTAAGGGTTGGGTGATGGGTCGTGGATTTGCTACAGCATGATAGAGGGTAATCTGAGGAATGCATGTATGAAATATCAACGCGTTTCATGAAAGGAAACAGATGTTATAAGACATTTACCCCAATGTTAAGTTTATGAATGTGCTAAGTTTGTGACCTTGGGATAAGGGTTGGGTCCTGGATCGTAGATTTGCTACAGCATGATAGAGGGTCATCAGATGAATGCATGTATGAAATATGAAGACATTACCTGTAAATAAACAGAAGTTACACAACATTTACCCCCAACGTTAAGTTTATGAACATGCTAAGTTTGTGACCTTGACCCTGGTTTAAGGGTTGGGTGGTGGGTCATGGATTTACTACAGCATGATAGAGGGTCATCTGAGGAATGCATGTATGAAATATCAACGCGTTTCATGAAAGGAAACAGATGTTATAAGACATTTACCCCAACGTTAAGTTTATGAATGTGCTAAGTTTGTGACCTTGACCTTGGGGTAAGGGATGGGCGGTGGGTCGTGGATTTGCTATAGCATGATAGAGTATCGTCAGATGAATGCATGTATGAAATATCAAGGAGTTCCATGAAAGGAAACAGATGTTACAAGACATTTACCTCAACGTTAAGTTTATGAATGTGCTAAGTTTGTGACCTTGACCTTGGGGTAAGGGTTGGGTGGTGGGTCATGGATTTGCTACAGCATGATAGAGGGTCATCTAAGGAATGCATGTATGAAATAACAAGGTGTTCCATGAAAGGAAACAGACGTTATAAGACATTTACCCCAACGTTAAGTTTGTGGACGCCGACACCAACGAGACGCCGACGCCGCCGGGGGTATGCCATAAGCTCTTCTGCACTTCGTGCAGGCGAGCTAAAAACAAATTGATTGCTTAACATATTATAGAATATATAAATAAAGTAGATTGTCAACTAGAAATGTGGCCTTTCGGCACACGAATGCCCCCGCTGGCAGCCAAAGAAAATGAGGCATATTTGATTATAAGCCATTTACCCGAGCGTTAAGGTTTCCAACGCACCAAGTCTGTGACCTTGACCCTGGGCTTAGCGGGGGTGGGACGAATGTGGATTTGTCACAGGGCGGTAGAGGAGCATTGGAGCAACGCGTGTGTGAAATGTGAAGCAGATCCGAGCAAAGAAACAGAAATTATAAGCCATTTACCCGAGCGTTAAGGTTTCGAACGCACCAAGTATTTGACCTTGACCCTGGGCTTAGCGGGGGCAGGACGAATGTGGATTTGTGACAGGACTGTAGAGGAGCATTGGAGCAATGTGTGTGTGAAATGTGATGCAGATCCGAGCAAGGACACAGACATTATAAGCCATTTAACCGAGCATTAAGGTTTCGAACGCACCAAGTCTGTGACTTTGATCCTGGGCTTAGCGGGGGCGGGACGAATGTGAATTTGTCACAGGGTGGTAGAGGACCATTGGAGCAATGCGTGTGAGAAATGTGACGCAGATCCGAGTAAGGAAACAGAGATTATAAGCCATTTACCCAGCGTTAAGGTTTCGAAAGCACCAAGTCTGTGACTTTTACCCTGGGTTTAGCGGGGGCGGGACGAATGTGGATTTGTCACAGGGCGGTAGAGGACCATTGGAGCAAATGCGTGTGTGAAATGTGAAGCAGATCCGAGCAAGGAAACAGAAATTTTAAGCCATTTACCCCAGCGTTAAGGTTTCGAAAGCACAAAGTCTGTGACCTTGACCCTGGGCTTAGCGGGGGCGGGACGAATGTGGATTTGTCACAGGGCGGTAGAGGACCATTGGAGCAATGCGTGTGTGAAATGTGAAGCAGATCCGAGCAAGTAAACGGAAATTATAAGCCATTTACCCAGCGTTAAGGTTTCGAGACACGTACGTACGTACGTACGTACGGACGCCGGTAACACTATATGCCCCCCCCCCCCCCCTCACCATTCGGTGGCGGGGGCATAATAATTGAAACACAAATTGCAACAGATTTAAACGCATACTTTTCGCAGTTCAAATACATTTTAGACCCCTAGTCTCAGTAGAACCGGGTGGCATATAGTGTTTGGACTGTGTTTCCGTACGTCCGTGGTCCGATCAAAATGTTTGTCGGAGTTTCTCCAATCTGTCATAAATGTTCTATTACTTGAAGGATTACTTCAATATTTCAACATTTATAGTAATCATGTTTCTTTTGCCAGCCTGAATATGACCTTCACCGTTGGACATTCACAACTGTCATACCTTTTTTTATATCCCTTGAAGGATTACTGTAATATTTAAATACATAATTCTAGTGCACAAATGCCACACATCCATATTGCCCTTAATATGTACATATGGCGCCGGATGTACAATGTGAATACTATATCCCTCCGAGTCTCCGACTTGGTCAGCTCAAATAATTTGGTGAGGCCAACTGTTTATTACCCATATTTACAAAATTTAGATTCAATACTGGTAAGTTGCATAGTCAAATGGAGATCTCGATCAACATACACATGGGCCGCGCCATACGAAAACCGGGCTTAATGACAACGTCATGAAAAGCGGTAAACGACGTCAGAAAAACGACGATTCAAATTGTCTAACGTCGCCGTAAAAGTTTACATTTTGCCCTCCCATTTACGTTTATTGGTGTCAGTTAACATTAAGTGTGAACAGAAAACGGATAATGATAACTTACTGAAACTTTCACTAATATGAGACGCGATGCCTCAGTACACATAGTATGACGTCATGATGTGACATCACGCACTTGTGACGTCACTGAACGTGAATCCATGTTTGACGTTATGGCCATGGTGTGATGACTCAATATTATAGCAAGGATACTTGCACGAATTCCTCGCAGCATCAATGACTTACAAATGATTGAGGCGCTGTACATTGTCACATAACTGTCGTTCTTTGACATTGTCACTCTTTTTCGTCGGTTGTCCTCATGAATTTAAAATGGTGAACGCATAATTTAACTGGCTACATATCAGCGTAGTCTTCACTTACACTGCACTTTGATTACTAAATAACCTTACATATGAACCTAAATCACGACATGTTGACATAACGTGAAACTATGTCGACATGTTGAGATAAATTACAGCAACTTGTTGCGATAATTATCTCAACATGTCGAAATATTTATGTCGACAAGTCGTGATAAATATTAACACAACTTCTCAACAAGTCGACATAATGTGCCCAATTATGCCATGAAATTCTGTTATACAAAACTATCACGTCATGATGACACGTTGTGATACTTTATCCCGTTATGTCGACATGTTGTGTTAACTTATAACGTTATGTCGACATGTTATGATACCGTATCACGTTATGTCGACATTTTGTGATATATTATCAAGTTATGTCGACATGTTGGGTTAATGTATCACGTTATGTGGACATGTTGTGATATGGTATCACAACATGTCGACATAACGTGATAAGTTAACACAACATGTCGACATAATGGGATAAAGTATCACAACGTGTCGAACGTCAATAGTATGACGTTGCAAAAGTATTGAAAATAACATGACAAACTTAAAGATGAGGGCCCGCACATCAGGGTGTATTGTGGGGGTTATATTTTATTGTTTCAAAGTTTAGATATGGCATTAATGTACACAAATAGTATTTACATTGTATTACCTGGTACACTTATTGGCAGTATTGTGCAATATTTGTAAGACGGAAATCAAGAATTTTGAGGTCTGAAGCGATATTTATTCAAAGAAAATCGATATTTATTCGTTCAATGCATTTTCTTGTGTACAATAGATATACTTAATAGGATATCGACAGCAGTCATAATTAAGTTGATACATTTAATTGATTTAACTAATTAAATCCATCAATTACAATTCACCATTTCTGCACATGTGCATACAGTGACCCGGGTCACTCTAAACACGGTATTGAAACATTAGTTAATATTGTGTAACAAACTGACACTTTGGAAGTTAAAAACATTTGGAAGTTACATAATTAGGTACCCGTTAAATTCCATAACAAGAGCTGTAGGAGAACAGCATAGCTCGACTACGAGAGTTGTCGATGTACACATAGCTTGACAAACAAGGTGGCCGCGACCTGCATAAAAACCTTAACCAAGGTTGACTAAAAACCTTAACCAAGGGAAATTAAGTAAGTAATTCAAGGTTAAATGTAGGTCAGTGTCAGATATAGGTCAGTGGTTATTGATGTACATCACTAGGAGATGAAGCTTTACAAGTATGGTAGCTGTAGGCCCAGGAATATTCCATATACAAGCTTGACTAAAAACCTTAACCAAGGGGAAATAAGAAAGTAATCCAAGGATAAAAGTAGGTCAAGGTCAAATATAGGTCAGGGATTTATTGATGTACATCACTAGGAGATGAAGTTGTCCAAGTATGGTTGGTGTACGGCCATGAGTATTGCATTTACAAGCTTGACTAAAAACCTTAGCCAAGGAAAATTAAGTAAGTAATTCAAGAGGAAATGTAGGTCAAGGTCAAATATAGATCAGGGGTTATTGATGTACATCGCTATGAGAAAAGGTTGTCCAAGTATGGTGTTTGTATGCACAATAGTATTCCATGTACACGTTTGACTAAAAACCGTAACCAAGGGGAATTAACTATGTAATTCAAAGTTAAATGTAGGTCAAGGTCAAATATAAGTCAGTGGTTGTTGATGTACATCACTAGGAGATGAAGTTGTCCAAGTATGGTGGGTGTAGGGCCAGGAATATTCCATATACAAGCTAGACTAAAAACCTTAAACAAGGGGAATTAACTAAGTAATTCAAGAGGAAATGTTGGTCAATGTCAAATATAGATCAGGGGTTATTGATGTACATCCCTATGAGAAAAGGTTGTCCAAGTATGGTGTCTGTATGCACACTAGTATTCCATGTACAAGCTTGACTAAAAACCTTAAACAAGGTTGACTAAAATCCTTAACCAAGGGGAATTAACTATGTAATTCAAGGTTAAATGTAGGTCAATGTCAAATATAGGTCAGGGGTTGTTGATGTACATCACTAGGAGATGAAGTTGTCCAAGTATGGTGGGTGTAGGGCCAGGAGTATTCCATATACAAGCTTGACTAAAAACCTTAACCAAGGGGAATTAACTAAGTAATTCAAGAGGAAATGAAGGCCAATGTCAAATATAGATCAGGGGTTATTGATGTACATCCCTATGAGAAAAGGTTGTCCAAGTATGGTGTCTGTATGCACAATAGTATTCCATGTACAAGCTTGACTAAAAACCTTAACCAAGGTTGACTAAAAACCTTAACCAAGGGGAATTAACTAAGTAATTCAAGGTTAAATGTAGGTGAAGGTCAAATATAGATCAGTGGTTGTTGATGTACATCACTAGGAGATGAAGTTGTCCAAGTATGGTGGGTGTAGGGCCAGGAATATTCCATATACAAGCTTGACTAAAAACCTTAACCAAGGGGAATTAACTAAGTAATTCAAGAGGAAATGTAGGTCAAGGTCAAATATAGATCAGGGGTTATTGATGTACATCCCTATGAGAAAAGGTTGTCCAAGTATGGTGTCTGTATGCACACTAGTATTCCATGTACAAGCTTGACTAAAAACCTTAACCAAGATTGACTAAAAACCTTAAGCAAGGGGAATTAACTATGTAATTCAAGGTTAAATGTAGGTCAAGGTCAAATATAGGTCAGGGGTTGTTGATGTATATCACTAGGAGATGAAGTTGTTCAAGTATGGTGGGTGTAGGGCCAAGAGTATTCCATATACAAGCTTGACTAAAAACCTTAACCAAGGGGAATTAAGTAATTCAAGTCGGTGAACATTACAAGTAAATAAATTACCTTGACCTTCAGAATTTGGATGTGGGGGTGTGCATAATGAAGCATCATCCGTAGACAAACATTGATGTGAAATATTATCAATGTCTGGAAAGGGGTTTAGAGAGATATTGTGAAAAAACAATAACTTTAACGCATTTCTGTTACAAATCCGGTGAACATTACAAGTAAATAAATGACCTTGACCTTCAAAATTTGGATGTTGGGGTGTGCGTAATGAAGCATCATTCCTAGACAAACATTGATGTGAAATATTATCAAAGTCTGGCTAGGGGTTAAAGAGATATTGTGAAAAAACAATAACTTTAACGCATTTCTGTTACAAAACCGGTGAACATTACAAGTAAATAAATGACCTTGACCTTGAGAATTTGGATGTGGTAGTGTGCGTAATGAAGCATCATCCCTAGACAAACATTGATGTGAAATATTATCAAAGTCTGGCAAGGGGTTAAATAGATATTGTGAAAAAACAATCTGTTTAACGTATTTCTGTTACAAAACCGGTGAACATTACAAAATAAATGACATTGACCTTGATAATTTGGATGTGGGGGTGTGCGTAATGAAGCATCATCCCTAGACAAACATTGATGTGAAATATTATCAATGTCTGGCAAGGGGTTAAAGAGATATTGTGAAAAAACAATAACTTTAACGAATTTCTGTTACAAAACCGGTGAACATTACAAGGAAATAAATGACCTTGACCTTCAAAATTTGGATGTAGGGGTGTGCGTAATGAAGCATCATCCCTAGACAGCCATTGATGTGAAATATTATCAATGTCTGGCAAGGGGTTAAAGATATATTGTGAAAAAACAATAACTTTAACGCATTTGCCTTACAAAAAAACCGGACGACGCGGACGACGACGACAACGGAAAAAGCGCCGACTATAGTCGCGCCTCTGCTAAAGCAGGCGCGACAAAAACCTTAACCAAGGTTGACTAAAAACCTTAACCAAGGGGAATTAACTAAGTAATTCAAGAGGAAATGTAGGTCAAGGTCAAATATAGATCAGGGGTTATTGATGTACATCACTAGGAGATGAAGTTGTGCAAGTATGGTGGGTGTAGGGTCAGTAGTATTCCATATACAAGGTTGACTAAAAACCTTAACCAAGGCGTGACGGTGACGCCGACGCCGGGGTGACAACATAAGCTCTACTTATTCTTCGAATAGTCGAGCTAAAAATGTATTTTTGCATAATTTGAGGGCATCTACCATTAAACAAAACTAGACGAGTGAAATGAAAATATGTTTTGCCTAGGACCGGGATTGCACCATCACCTTTTATTGGCACATTTGCATTGTCAAGTTCCAATTGCTTTGAATGTGGAATAATGACATTCTTCATTCGGCTTTGATTAGACCCGAGTGTGAAGATCAAATCAGGTTGCATGGGTTGCACATGGTGAGGTGGAGCTATTTGAAAATGTTGCAAGCCGCCTCGCCAAATACGATATGATTGCGAAATTTGCACAAGTCTGGGTTGTCTGGTTAGCGAAATCGTTAAAGAGCGCGCTTCTCACCAATGCGACCCCCTATTCGATCCTCGGCAGGGGCAGTATGTGCGATGGTATGGTGGTTTCCAGATCGGACAAGTGGGTTTCCTCCCACATTAATAACCACCCTTACGCATTAATCTGCGCCAACGAAAGCATCTGCATAAGTGCGCTCTCGTCCTGATTTATAAAAACAAGAGGTCCAAATGGGCCTGTATCGCTCACCTAAAAGCCTCCATAGTGGTCATCTTGATTTCACAAAGACTCTTCACTTACAACTTCAAATGTTCCACAGAATTTGTTGGTACCTTCTGATCTAACATATATTGCGATTATGCATGTGATTTACTGCTATACCTTCGATTTGATATATAAAATGACCATATTCGGTCAAAAATAAAATTTGACCCCTATTTGACCCCTCGGGCCATGACCGTTTTTGACCCAGAGGCCACCATATGAACAAATCTGAATCAGCGTTAACTATCCATCATTCATACAAAGTTTCGTCGAAATCGGCCTGGCGGTTTGCGAGAAGATTTTTTGACAATTTGACCTACTTTTCAACGGCGGACATCTTGGATTTGGTGATGACCTCCATTTTGAAAAAAAATGAACAGGCTTCACCAACAAACCATTTCAGTTAAGTTTGGTCAATATCGGCCAAGCAGTTCACAAGAAGAAGTCCTTTGAAATCTTTAGTAAAAGAACAACCTTTTGACCTGTAGGTGGCCATCTTGGATGACGTAATCATCTGATGTTGGCAAAACATGCTCCAGAGTGATCGTCTCATCGATACCTTGGATTGGATATATTATATGACTATATTCGGTCAAAAATATAATTTGAACCCTAGTTGACCCCTCGGGCCACGCCCATTTTTGACCCAGGTGCCACCATATGAACAAATCTGAAACAGCGTTAAATATCAATCATTCACACCAAATTTCGTCGAAATCAGCCTGGAGGTTTGTGAGAAGATTTTTTTGACAATTTGACCTACTTTTCAACGGCGGACATCTTGGATTTGGTGATGACATCCATTTTAACAAAAATGGACAGGCTTCACCCACAGACCATTACAGTTAAGTTTGGCCAATATCGGCCAAGCAGTTCACAAGAAGAATACGTTTGAAATATTTAGTAAAAGAACAACTTTTTTACCTTTCGGTGGCCATCTTTGATGACAAAATCATCTGATGTAGACAAACAATGCTCCAGAGTGATCGACTAGTCGATACCTTCGATTTGATATATTATATGACCATATTCGGGCAAAAATATAATTTGACCCCTAGTTGACTCCTCGGGCCACGCCCATTTTTGACACAGGGGCCACCATATGAACAAATCTGAAACAGCGTTAACTATCAATCATTCACACCAAGTTTCGTCGAAATCGGCCTGGAGGTTTGTGAGAAGATTTTTTGACAATTTGACCTACTTTTCAACGGCGGACATCTTGGATTTGGTGATGACCTCCATTTTAACAAAAATGGACAGGCTTCACCCACAGACCATTACAGTTAAGTTTGGCCAATATCGGCCAAGCAGTTCACAAGAAGAATACGTTTGAAATCTTTAGTAAAAGAACAACTTTTTTACCTTTCGGTGGCCATCTTGGATGACAAAATCATCTGATTTAGACAAAAAATGCTCCAGAGTGATCGACTAGTCGATACCTTCGATTTGATATATTATATGACCATATTCGGGCAAAAATATAATTTGACCCCTAGTTGACCCCTCGGGCCACGCCCATTTTTGACCCAGCGGCCACCATATGAACAAATCTGAATCAGCATTAACTATCGATCATTCATACAAAGTTTCGTCAAAATCGGCCTGGCGGTTCGCGTAAAGAAGATTTTTTAAGAATTTGACCTACTTTTCCACGGCGGCCATCTTGGATTGTCGATGACCTTCATTTTAACAAATCTGAAATGGCATCACCCATATATCATCTCTGTAAAGTTTGACCAACATCGGTTCAGCAGTTCGGGAGAAGATGATTGAAAATGTTCACGGACGACGGACGACGGACGACAGACACTTTGCCATAAGAATAGCTCACATGAGCTTTGCTCAGGTGAGCTAAAAAGTACATGCACAGTAACCAAGCATATCGGCAGATTTAAAAACGCCAACGGACCGGCGACGAAAACCGTCACGGGACAAAACGCAACGCAAGTTCACTCCACCTTTGGTCTCCGGCAGGCTAAAACATTGTTCTCCGAAAATCGAGGTTAACCGTCGGCTTATAGCAGACATTCACTTGCTTTCAGACTAAACGTGCGAACATTTGCACACGTCGCATACATCGTGCATTTGTGAAGTAAGGGAGACAACCAAATAGCCATCACGTGTAGTATAGTAATGTCAGAAAGTAAGCAACGGACAAGGCAATTGGTCTGCCCTCCCGTTTTTCATCTTCCTCTTTTGTGTAGCACAGACATAAGTATGACGATGTCTCCATACACACATCACATAGGGATCTGTGCAAGCATGCGCAACATGAACGTTATCTTGAAAATCTTTCTTCAGCAGCATATGGAATGAAAAGTTATGGGTAGTATTTAACGTCCCAGTAACAGCTAAGGTCATACAAAAACGGGGCATTGGTTTAAAGGTCTTGTCCGAGAGACTAGTAGAATATAAATACTATGAAAGTATGTGTCGTGCCTATGGCGAGCATTGAACACATGCACTCCCACAGTGTGAAGTAACGGACCGAGGTCTATAAATACATTACATATGCCTAAAAGCATCAATAAATGAAGAAAAACAAGAAATGCGTCTGTCGAACGCGGATGCCACCTGCAGCATATTTGAGAAACTGACAAATTGGTTAACCGAAAAGTGTGACGGACGGACGGACGGACGGACGGACCAAACAATATATGCCACCCGTTTCTTCGAAACCCAGTGGCATAAAAATAAGACCATTTAATCGCACAGACATTTCTATCATTTCTCGGGAAGCCATGTTTTCCAATCACCGTGTTCTTCCCCGATGACGTCATCGCTAAACGTAGTCGTTGTTACACTATATATGATTGGCCGATAACCGCGGAATGCAAGTCGCCAGCGCGCATATACCGGGAACAATATAAGAATAGATGGCCGCGGCCTGCATGTCGCGCCTTGTGGCGAGGCATGGACACTAAAAAAAAGAGATATAGTATAATGAAAAACTTTAACCAAAAAACTTAAACCAAAACATTTAAAAAGACACACGTACGTACGTATTATGTACGCCAAAGTGCCGACTATATCGCGCTTACCGGAAGCGGGACAAAAACTTTAACCAAAAACTTTAACCAAAAACTTCAAAGTAATTTGACATTGGGCACAGGGGTCGCACGGGAGGGGGCTAGAATGAAAATATAGATGATGATAAACACCCATGTGAAGTTTTAAGGGAATTGTGTAAATAATTTTGTGCTGGAATTATTGAACTAGATGGCCGCGGCCTGCATGTCGCGCCTTGTGGCGAGGCAAGGACACTAACAAAAAAGATATAGTATATATAGTATATAGTATAACGAAAAACTTAACCAAACAACTTAACCAAAAAACTTCAAAGTAATTTGACCTTGACATTGGACACAGGGGCCACACGGAAGGGGGTAGAATGAAAATATAGATGATGATAAACACCCATGTGAAGTTTCAAGGTAATGGGCAAAGCAGTTGCAGAGATATAGTATAACGAAAAACTTTAACCAAAAAACTTAACCAAAAACTTTAACCAAACTTAACCAAAAATTTTAACCAAAAAGCTTAACCAAAAAACTTAACCAAAAAACTTAACCAAAAACTTCAAAGTAATTTGACCTTGACATTAGGCACAGGGGCCGCACGGGAGGGGGGGGAGAATGAAAACATAGATGATGATAAACACCCATGTGAAGTTTCAAGGTAATGGGCAACGCAGTTGCAGATATACAGTATAACGAAAAACTTTAACGAAAAACTTTAACGAAACAACTTAACGAAACAACTTAACCAAAAACTTTAACCAAAAAACTTAACCAAAAACTTTAATCAGACATACGTACATACGTACGTACGCCAAAGTGCCGACTATATCGCGCTTTCCGCAAGCGGGCGCGACAAAAACCAACCAAAAAGATCATTACAATGAGATGACGTCACACGGAATTCCAGATGAACATAGATTGGAAAACATGGCTTCCCGCGAAATGATTGAAATGTCTGTGCGATTAAATTGTCTGTCGTGACGCACAGGACGGGTATAAATGTAGGTTCAAATTTTCGATTGGAAACAATGTTTTCTCTATTCAAAATGTTCCTTTACGGGCCGGGACGACATAAAAGTGTATTTTGAACCCGATGTTTACTCCTTTCTATAGCAGTATCGGCCTCGGAAATGTGTCTGTTCTTTCACGACCTAGCAATGATGTTAATTTTTTAAAAACAAAACAATCGATAGCTCGAAAACGCGCCGACATAGCGCATCGGGGAATATATCGTTGCGGAATACTAACATTGTCCCAACTTCTGCAATAGGCGACACTGATAGAACTCGGTTGACGTTTCGTGAGAGTCCGTTGTCTCGAGGCCGTCCGGGTTCGGCCTATAAAAAACTTCGTAACCTTCAACAGATGGAGTAAAACAATAAAATTAGCTTATTTTTTTTTCTTCATTTATTGATGCTTTTAGGCATATTTAATGTATTTATAGACCTCGGTCCGTTACTTTAACCTGTGTGCACTCCAGTATTTAAGTCCATTTAATGTTTATATGTATTGGTCATTTAAAACCAGGCCAACGAGTTCGATCCCGCATTTAACTTGCACAGTGCTGCATTGGGGAGAAAATTCCAAAACCAGAACGGAGTATTTACATCGAAATACAAATTCAGCCCTGAAATTAGAATAACCGTACCTGGTTCCAGTAGCCTATTTCACCAACATTGCAAAGTATACCTAAATAGCAAAGTATACTTTGAGGGAGTAATCATTTATTTTTCTCGAAATTCATTATTTCATATGGAACTAACAACTGCATATATTTGATGATTAAAAGTATGCAGAATTATTATACTGAATTTATTACATTAAATTCAGTATAATAAAAATTAATAAATTTCTCCTATACTTTGCTAGATAAGTATACTTTGCAATTTTGATGAAATCGGCTACAGGTCTATACCACACCAAAGTCATTTGGCCCTTCGCCTAAAAGTAATAGGATCAGGAATAATTGTATTACTCAGTACTAGGGTTAAACGCAAATATTTCAAACTAAAACGCAAATTTGACCTTGACCTTGGACATGAAGGCCGCATGGATATGTAATGAAAATATGGATGATGATAAGTATACAAAGTCAATCACACTTACTATGCTTACCGTTAAAATAGTTAACGCAAAATTTACGGGTGCAAATTTCTATTTGACCTTGACCTTGGACATGAAGGCCGCATGGGTGTGGTATGGAATGTAAAGTTGGATGATAAATATATGAAATTTGAACTCAATCATACTTGCCGTTGCAGAGATAATGGGTACTCCAAACAAGAGGGCCATGATGGCCCTAATTCGCTCACCTGACTCCATGAACACCAGAGGAGAATGTGACATTGAGTTCATGCGTTTAAACAAATTGTGCTATTTTTAGATGGCGGTCATCTTGGATTAAGCGATGACTGTCATTGCTTCACCCAAGGATCTTAACTTCCTATGAAGTTTGGCCAGCATCGGCCATGTGGTTCCTGAGAAAAAGACGTTCAAAATCTTGAATAAATGGACCTTTTGGTGGCCATCATGGATGACATAATCATCCGATTCCGACAAATATTGCACCAGAGCAATCACCTCATCGATACCTTCAATTTGATATATAGCATGAGCATATTCGGTCAAAAATAAAATTTGACCCCAATTTGACCCCACGGGCCATGCCCATTTTTGACCCCGGGGTCACCATTTTCACAACTTTGAAAGAGCATTGTAAATCGATCATTCCTACCAAGTTTAGTCGAAATCCGGCCAGCGGTTCATGAGAAGAAGATTTTTTAAGAATTTATGCTATTTTTAGACGGCGGCCATCTTGGATTAGTGATGACCTCCATTTTAACAAATCTGAAAAGGGTTCACCCATGGACCATAACTTTTAAGTTTGGCTACCATGGGCCAAGCGGTTCATGTGAAGAAGAATTTTGAAATCTCTAATAAAAGAACGACCTTCTGACATTTCGGCGACCATCTTGGATGACATAACAATCCGATTTCGACAAAAAATGCACCAGAGTGATCGCCTCATTGATACCTTCGATTTGATATATAACATGACCATATTCTGTCAAAAATAAAATTTGACCCCAATTTGACCCCACGGGCCACGCCCAATTTTGACCCCGGGGTCACCATTTTAACAACTTTGAAAGAGCAATGTACATCGATCATTCCTACCAAGTTTCGTCGAAATCCGGCTAGCGGTTCATGAGAAGAAGATTTTTTAAGAATTTATGCTATTTTTAGACAGCGACCATCTTGGATTAGCGATGACCTCCATTTTAACAAATCTGAAAAGGCTTTACCCATGGACCATAACATTTAAGTTTCGCTACCATGGGCCAAGCGGTTCATGTGAAGAAGAATTTTGAAATCTTTAATAAAAGAACGACCTTTTGACCTTTCGGTGGCCATCTTGATGACATAATCCAATTTCGACAAAAAATGCACCAGAGTGATCGCCTCATTGATACCTTCAATTTGATATATGACATGACCATATTCAGTCAAAAATAAAATTTGACCCCAATTTGACCCCACAGGCCACGCCCATTTTTGACCCCGGGGTCACCATTTTAACAACTTTGAAAGAGCAATGTACATCGATCATTCCTACCAAGTTTTGTCGAAATCCGGTTGGCGGTTCTTGAGAAGAAGATTTTTTAAGAATTTGTGCTATTTTTAGACGGCGGCCATCTTGGATCACATAATGACGTCATTTTAACAATTTTGTAATCCCCCTACCTAAGGACCATGACCATGAAGTTTGGTGACTATAGACCCAATGGTTACCGAGGAGAAGACGTTCACGGACGACGACGGACGACGACGGACACATTGCGGTAACAATAGCTCACATGAGCTTCGCTCAGGTGAGCTAAAAAAGGCCATAATAATCAACAAACACGACTACAAGAAAACATATACACTGTAAGTGCGGTTTTACTGGACTTGTTCATTTCTGTCTCGGACTGTGCACGTATTGTTACAGTCCCTAACAGATACGCCTTCTATCCTAGCATCAGCTTACGCGAAACTACGTGTAAAATAGGAACACATAAAACCAAAAAGACGTAAATGTGCACAACTGTCGTCATGACAATAGCGCTCAACGACCACCAAGGATCGGGAATTAATAACAGCACTGGAAGAACGCGAAGACAGCACTGGAAGACTTATCACGTTAAGTCGACATGTTGTAATACCGTATCACGATATGTCGACATGTTGTGATACGTTAACACAACATGTCGACATAACGTGATTGTTTAACACAACATGTCGACTTAACGTGATAATATATCACAACATGTCAACATAACGTGATAATATATCACAACATGTCGACATAACGTGTTGTCATACCGCAGATAAGTTTCTCGGCTTTTGATTGGCTAGCTTGCCTGGTCATATATATTATATGACCTGCCAAGGCCGTCGAACATAGAGAAATTGCGATTCCCCTCCGGCGCCTCGCGTCCAATGAAGACACATTTTGAAAGCGTCTAGCGATTTCGAATTGTATTCCTCACTAAACACAATAAAACCCCGAATTGATCAATACAAGTAACAAATTGTACACTCAAAACCAGTCTTTATTGTTTATTTTTCCATAAATATTCTTCGCTCATCAAAATATGAGCGAAAAATGAGCCAAAATAACGAAAATTGCTTTTCAAATCTGAACACGCTCGCCTTCGTGACACGGCTATATTTAGGTCACAAACTATGGGTTCCACGCACGAAACCGCGGCGTAGCAATGACAGCGAATGTTTGGGAACCAGTCGCATTATTCTAGAGGTGCCAAAGGGAGAGCAGATCGATAGAGCAGTGGAATATAAATTAAATTACACGATATAAAAAAACTGTCATAAAGTCGTTTTCGATGGATTTCTTACTCCATATATAGTTTGTTTTCGTTTAATAAAAAAACAAATTGTTCATTTACGCCTTTATATTAAGACTGACGATAGAAAATCGAATCTCGGATTATTTTTCTTCCTGAAAAAACGCAAAGATCAAAAGAAGAGATGTTTATACGGCCAAATACAGGATCTGCGGTATGACAAATACGTTATTGTGATTCTACACAGGCTATATGGTGTAATATTGCCCGTCTGAAGGTATGTTCACCCTCGGCGATACATACCTCCAGACTGGCAATATTACACCATATAGCCTGTGTAGAATCACAATAACTTATAATACCACGGCCGTAGACACCACGACGGAAGCCACGGCGCGCCGTGGCACTATTTTGGCTCTAGAATGAGGAAACACCATTCTGAGGGTCTAGGTTGATTTTGTTCTGCAGGAGGGCCCTCAATAGACCGCTGTGTCATTATTTTATTCACCGCTACGGGCCTGAATACGGTATCACAACATGTCGACATAACGTGATACGGTATTACAACATGTCGACTTAACGTGATAAGTTAACACAACATGTCCATATAACGTGATCCATTAACACAACATGTCGACATAACGTGATAATATATAACAACATGTTGACATAACGTGATACGGTATCATAACATGTCGACATAACGTGATAAGTTAACACACATGTCGACATAACGTGATACGGTATCACAACATGTCGACATAACGGGATAAAGTATCACAACGTGTCGTCATGACGTGATAGTTTTGTATAACAGAATTTCATGGCATAATTGGGCACATTATGTTGACTTGTTGAGAAGTTGTGTTAATATTTATCACGACTTGTCGACATAAATATGTCAACATGTCGACATGTTGAGATAATTATTGCAACAAGTTGCCGTAATTTATCTCAACATGTCGACATAGTTTCATGTTATGTCAATATCTTGTGATATTTATGTTGACATGTTGCGATAAATTATATCAACATCTCCTCATCTCGATGATCAATTCATGCTTCCATAATTATCTTGGTAAATTGAGACTTTTGAACTTAGTGAATGAATGATATGTCATTTAATGCCCTCATTTGATCATAAACGGAGGTAGACATGCAGCTATATAATGACATATATATCCGGGGTTTGTATTGAATTTGGCAAAACAAATGCATCAAAATCTCTCTAATAGATTCAGAATCAGTGATTTCAATGCAGCTTCTTGATTGTTTGTGTATAAGCAATACATAATGCACAAAACACACAGTGATGTCGGTGGAGTTTCAAAAAGTTTTGAAATTAATTGGAAATTTGGTGGTCATAAACTTGCTTTTCGCACGATTTGTAGTATCAAATCACCCGCTTATCACTTGACTGCATAATAATGTATATCAGGCGATGGTAATGCGATCCTCAAGAAAGACACGGCGACAATTATAAGGTATCACCATACCAAATCCCAACGTCGTGTTTTGTCACAAAGTTAATGTTATAAGCGGCCTACTGCAGATGTACACGTGCAATGTCTACAAACAAATACTCCATTTGAAGCAATTCCATACACACCCTTATGATATAATATTGGACTAGAAAACAATCATCGTGAAAATTACGTGTGGGCACAATCATATGATCCGGCGATGAAGGGTGGGGATTGGGGATTCGGGGACAAGCGCCCCTTGGGAATATAGTTCATCCCTGAATGCCAATCGATGTGTCTGAAATGTATTTCATATTGAAATTAAAAGAAAAAGAAATTGAAAGTTTTTACGTGATCTTTTTATCACTTCTTTCTATTTATGTTGGTCTGTAGTAATTAAAATAACACCACTTTATCATGATATGAAAGTCATTCGTCATTCGGCGGATTTATATGGGGGGTGGGAATCCCATATGCATAACCTGCAACTGCAACATCCAATTATGTATTATATTTACGCGGTTTGGGTTATGGTCCCGCGGGATAATTTTAGAAGATTTGCAAGCACAATATGTACATAAAGTTGTACGGTCACTCGTGTGGCTAGTGTTGAAACTGCCAACACATCACATTATTACCAGCCACCGATCATCGCGGATAGGTTGCTTGTAAGAGCTTTCGATTTCCAGTGTTGGTTGAATAACCAGTATTATTATGCTGCAACATCCATATGCCTTGGGTTAACTGAAAATTCACATCCATGATGATTGATAAATGCTTCATTGATTTCATATGCACAACTCATCATTAATATATCATGGGCAATTTTATCTTTACCAACACAACGTCATCACGCGATATGGGGCCCCGACGTCAAAATGAAATGACGTCATGTTAATGTTATGCTCCATATTGTTCAATGGAAGAAGAACATGTCCATGCTTTCATTCGTGCTCGCACAATGGGTTATTATTTTTCAAAATAAACGGGATAACATCTTTTTTTTATACTACATGCACTTCCGACAGCTAAGTCAGGCAATGCAATTCACCTTTGTTCAAACATACCACCTGAAATACCAGCAGTAACGTTATTGACCACTGACGTTGTCGAAGTGGATTCCCTTTATGTGGCTGTTCGTGTACGGTATTAAAAAAATGAAATCACATAGGGCAAGATTGGGCGAATCTGGAGGATTTAATAACGCCTCAATCGAGGATATTTGATCATAGATTCACCCACTGTAACCACTCAATTTGAAAAATGTACAGATGTCATTTCAACTACCCTAAAACTCGAGGGAAATTGGTAACTCGCCTGGCCTTCTGCTACATGTTCACCATCATCGGGATCCATCTAGCCATATGTCTCCTCATATTTAAATCTTTTTAATCACACAATGAGTTCAACCGATCTGGCATTTCACGAAAAGTTGGCAGTTAACCAATACTTTAACTTTGGGTCACAACATCTGACGACGTCACTTTTGTACGTCCATGCCTAACCTTTCGCGCCTTCACGTCCATTGTCTATCCGACTGTATCGTTTGTATATTGTCATCCCAACTTTCTCTCATCATCAATATCTCGTGTTTTGTGTTAAAATACAAACTTTAATATAATCTCTTGGTTTTTCCGGCATATTCTCTTACACAGAGCTGGCAGACGTTAAACTACGTCATTTCCGATCATGATGTCAGATTTTTAAAATACTTTGTCGCATACGAAATGTTAAATAATGTCGCTATTATTCCCCAAAATTATTTCAGACAGCAGCAAACAACAGCGAAACGCCAACACTTCTCACTCTCCCTTATTTGAAAATTATTCATACGAAATTACATTACTTGGGCCGCAATCCAAAACATGACATTACATTAGCAACTGCAACACGAGCTATGAACATTATTTTCATACTTTATCTTGGCCTAATGGGAGACACTTGGCCAGGCCACGAGATTTGTTGAAATGCGATAAAAGATCACAAATCTATAGGACTTGTCCGGGTGTTTTATCAACACCCCTTATATACGTCGTTGATAAAAACGTCGTGATTTCGACGCCATTGATCTAAAACGTCATATACGTTTTTACCATGCATCATAAAAATACTTCTAAAATGAAAAATAATTGGGATACATTGATAATATGGGTTTTAAAACATGTACCATTCAGAATACGTGAAAAAGTAAAAACTGAAAATGTTGTCATTAAGCCCGGTTTTCACACGGCGCGGCTCCAATGTAGAACAGGCAGTAATATTCACATCTGATATTGAGAACGTATCCCAACCATAAGGCAACATTCAAAATACATGTAGTTTATGATGTCAAATCATTTTAGTTAATTGTTCGTAATGTAGTTAATTTTATTTAATTCGAACCTGTGGTGTTTAATATGCAGAGACACACACATACCAGTAGCCTATTTCACCAACATTGCAAAGTATACTTTTCTAGTAAAGTATACTTTGAGGGTGAAATTTTCAATTTTAGGATAAATTTATTAATTTTTATTATACTGAATTTATTACATTATCACAGCCATTTTGGCTGTGATAATGTAATAAATTCAGTATAATAATTCTGCATACTTTTAATCATCAAATATATGCAGTTGTTAGTTTTATATGAAATAATGCATTTCAGGAAAAATAAATGATTACTCCCTCAAAGTATACTTTGCTAGAAAATTTGAAATGTTGGTGAAATCGGCTACAGATGTGTTCATGTTAGTTCCATATTCAACTGTCATATAACGTTGTTGAAAAGGTAGTGGCTGTATTGAGACGACATTTGAGCTGGATAAACTTGTTTAATAATTTAAAATTAAAAGATTAAAGAACAAGAGTGCTGGTAAGTCACAAAATACTCCCGTTGAAGATGGGCCAGACAGCGAAGATTGCAGAAATGTGAAGCTGTCACCAAGGCAAGTAACCTTAATGTGAATTTGAAAATTTACAGTATTATTTCTTCCTATTGATAAACAGGTATAATACTTAGGTAGAGACATGTAAAGTAGAAATTAATATATAGAGTTGCAGACAAAAATGCAGACAAGAATTCCGCAGAATCAAATGTCTCGCCTTGTTCCGCCTTGACCTTGACCCTGGGGCCCCGAGAATAGTCCCATATTCATCTACATATCATAGTAAAGGTATGTATAAAGTTTGATGACTGTAGCTGATAAGGTGTTGAAGTAATGACCGTAACACGAAAACTTAACATTGAATGATGACGATGCCGACGACGACTCCGGAAAAGCAAAACCTTAGTCTCGCTTTCCGCTTTCGCGCTTTCGAAAACAACAACATTTGTTTCGACATAAAAACACAAAGGTGCACATTTACAATATGTGTAGAAGACTTGTGTAAAGTTTCAGATCGATTGACTGAAAGTTTTTAGAGGAGTAGTGTACACAAATACACAAAATATATAGAATTGCATACAAAAATGTAGGAAAAATGGCTACGTTAAAGAAAATAATATTGTTTTTGGCATAAAAACACCAAGGTGCACATATTCAATATGTGTAGAAGACTTGTATATACATGTAGTTTCAGATCGATTGACTGAAAGGTTTTACAAGAGTAGTGTACACAAATTCTGCAGTTTTTTCGCCCGCTGTAAAACATAATATGTACCGTTTTAAGAAAGGGCAGCTAATATACAAGCACACATTGGTGGACTGATTGATCAAAGGCTTCTGTCTGTCTAACAGCAAGGTTTTTACAAATGAAACACGCCATGTGATTTTGTATCCAAGAACATATGCGATTTTTCATGAAATATATTTACACAAACTGACCCGTCCTGTCAGTTTAAAGGTAGAAAGATGACGAAATTATAGCAAATGCAGAATATAATTCCGTTTTTGCTATGAACATTTCGTCAACTTAATACATCCTTTACGGAAAACATAGTAAATTTTGGTAATATTTATCATTAGATATTGCACATGTGCTTAATAGATGCAGAATCACATGACATTATTCTTAATACACAGAAGAGTACCATTACCACATAAAGGTCACGTGATGACAGGGGCGGTTCCAGTATTTGGGGAACGCTGGGGGGGGGGGGAGGTGTTGTCCTATTTTCGAGCTCCACTGAGTATGCTAGGGGGGTCCTGGGGCATGTCCACCCACCCCACACCGGAAATCTATGTATAAACTCCGTGGCTGAACGGGGGTGGGGGTTGCAACCCCAGAACCACCTCCCCCTCTCCAGATCCGCCCCTGGATGATCACTCTGCCACATATATGAGGCTGTGACAAATGGGGCTTGTGCAAACAGTGTAGATCCAGATCAGACTGCACATGCGCATAGTATGAACAGGATCTTCAGTTGCATATGAGGCACGCCATGTGATTTTGTACCTTCAGACATCTGCGTAATTTCATGGAATATTTTCCGTAAATGGCGTCAAAAGTTGACAAAAATTTTACAGTACATGTACATGCGGAATTATGCGGAATTATGTTTAATGAAATTATGCAGATGTCCGAAAGTACAAAATCACATGGCGTGTCTCATATAACTAGATCCAACTCCTGTTGACAACTACTGATTCACCACTACTAAGAGACATGCTATGATATTTTGTAGCTAAGAAGATATATCATAGATACGTAAATGATATTGAAAGAAGAAGAAAATAATTACAGAATAGATTTGATTCGATTTAATGGTGTTTAACAGTTTGTCAACAGCTAAGGTCATTTTAGGGCGAGTTAATGGGGTCGAATCCCATATTTCACCTTGTGTGACAGGGGATAAATCCCAAAATCAGAACTGAATACATGTATTTACATTGAAAAAAGAATATATTCAACCCTGACATTAGAATAACCCGACCTGGGGGCCGTTTCACTAACCTTTGTACGACTAAAATGTTCGTAAGTGCAAAATTATGATAGTCTGTAAATTTCACATTAACAATGTGTTCTTGTAAACAATTATTGGATTTACATTTATTGAGCATAGGCTGCAGCATTGCTAAGGATTTAACAGTCTGTTAAGCTAACAGAGGTTTTGAGCAACCGGGCCCGGACATACATCGACAAATGTTTATGAATCTACATAACTGTATTGAAAACATCTACGGTAATGGGGGGTGGCCTATAACGGTGGGGGTGGGGGGAGGGGGGGGGGGGGCGGGTGGGGGGCCTATGGCGTAGGCAGTCAGTGCAGACCCTGATCACTAAGCACCTTACTGAAGTCTGATATAGGTATACATGCATAGTGCCTGTTTGCAGTGGCGCAGGTTATTACTGACTGAATGACAAACAATGCAGAACCAGATCAGACTGCGCAGCCATACAGTCTGATCAGGTTCTACACTGATCGAACAACCCATATATCCCATCCTTCCAGTCACAGCTACACACAAGTTATTACTGACATAATGGTAAACTGCACAGGGCCTGATCAGCATGCGCATCCACGCAGTCTGGTATGGCGTTACAATGTTCGCATAAGTCATATATCCTGCATATACAAAACAGACAACCTACTGGGACCCGTTCTACCAAACTCCGCTCGACCAAGAAGTTTGTAAGTGCAACGTGGGGTAATGGTGAATGAATGTTTATTTTGCCAGAAAAATGTCTCAGATGATGTCTCTGATATAAAGTACATTTTGTGTCTACTGAGTGGGCATGCCCCTTTAATACATTATGTTAATGCATTGAGAATGCCCATTTTATGCCATATTCTGTAACACGAATCAGTAACTTGAGCACTTTTATACTGTTGCCGGTGGTAATATCAGCCGATGGGTAACAGCAGCTGGCCACCAGAGCCGTCGTCATACATCCAGTAGCTGAAAGGACAAAATGCCCTGCTCACTGACAACAAGAAATACTGTCTAATTAAATGTGTGTCACTCTGTACATTTCTTTTCTTTAGGGCATTTTTTGTGAAATCAACAAACAATAATAAACATAGGTAAGTAAATTGCAATCACAGCTAGGTAATATCACATTTGGAACTACACAAGCTGATCTGTAGCCTATTTCACCAACATTGCAAAGTATACTTTTCTAGCAAAGTATACTTTGAGGGACAAATTTTCAATTTAAGGATAAATTTATTAATTTTTATTATACTGAATTTATTACATTATCACAGCCAAAATGGCTGTGATAATGTAATAAATTCAGTATAATAATTGTGCATACTTTTAATCATCACATATATTCAGTCGTTAGTTCTGTATGAAATAATGCATTTCCGGAAAAATAAATGATTACTCCCTCAAAGTATACTTTGCTAGAAAAGTATACTTTGCAATGTTGGTGAAATCGGCTACTGGGTCTGATCTAGATTCGCTTTATCAGCTGTTTATATAGAATACCAGGCTAGTGTATTTTGAAATCAAGTTTTCCAGGAAAGGCTAGGAAACGCAAAGGAATTCCGAGGTTTGCCGACTTCCGAGCCGAGCCTGATAAACTCGATATGAACAGAAACTAGCATGGTATTATATTTATCAGGTAACGTTGTAGGCTACAGAATGCGAAATTATGACGTCGGCCATGTGACGCCGTTCAACCAATGAAACGTCATTTTGACATTCCTTGTAACCCGGATATTTGTATCAGGTCCATGCCTGGTACAACATTATGGTATCAGACAGTACATATTTAGCCAATACAATGCTTCTTACATGATAAAATCGAACAAGAGTTGTCAGAAGACAACGAAGTTCGCATGTTGGGCCGTGTTGGCAGCCTTCACTCAAACTTGGCAGTTGCATAAAAAAACATGAATATTATATAACTTGTCCTTGGGTTAAGGGGCGTGCGGTGGACCTTGACATTGGGGTCAGTGGTGCAAGGTGGGTCGTGGGTTTTTGCTGTAGCACAATAGAGGATCATCAGATGAATGCATGTATGAAATATCAAAACGTTCCCTGTAAATAAACAGAAGTTACGGTACACAACATTTAACCCAACGTTAAGTTGATGAACATGCTAAGTTTTTGACCTTGACCTTGGGGTAAGGGTTGGGTGGTGGGTTGTGGATTTGCTACAGCATGATAGAGGGTCATCTGAGGAATGCATGTATGAAATATCAAGGAGTTCCATGAAAGGAAACAGATGTTATAAGACATTTACCCCAACGTTAAGTTTATGAATGTGCTAAGTTTGTGACCTTGACCCTGGGGTAAGGGGTGGGCAGTATCATCAGATGAATGCATGTATGAAATATCAAGGCGTTCCCTGTAAAGAAACAGATGTTATAAAAAGACATTTACTCCAACGTTAAGTTTATGATGTTGATCTTGGGGAAAGGGGTGGGGGGGGGGGGGGGGTCATTGATTTGCTGTAGCATGATAGAGGGTCATCAGATGAATGCATGTATGAAATATCAAAGCGTTCCCTGTAAAGAAACAGAAGTTACACAACATTTACCCCAACGTTAAGTTGTGTGAACATGCTAAGTTTGTGACCTTGACCTTGGGGTAAGGGTTGGGTGGTGGGTTGTGGATTTGCTACAGCACGATAGAGGGTCATCTGAGGAATGCATGTATGAAATATCAAGGCATTTCAAGAAAGGAAACAGATGTTATAAGATATTTACCCCAACGTTAAGTTTATGAATGTGCTAAGTTTGTGACCTTGACCTTGGGGTAAGGGGTGGGTCATGGATTTGCTATAGCACAATAGAATATCATCAGAAGAATGCATGTATGAAATATCAAGGCGTTCCATGAAAGGAAACAGATGTTATAAGACATTTACCCCAACGTTAAGTTTATGAATGTGCTAAGTTTGTGACCTTGACCTTGGGGTAAGGGATGGGCGGTGGGTCATGGATTTGCTATAGCACGATAGAGTATCATCAGATGAATCCATGTATGTAATATAAAGGCGTTCCCTGTAAATAAACAGAAGTTACACAACATTTACCCCAACAAAAAGTTTGTGACCTTGACCTTGGGATAAGGGTTGGGTGATGGATCGTAGATTTGCTACAGCATGATAGAGGGTCATCAGATGAATGCATGTATGAAATATGAAGACATTACCTGTAAATAAACAGAAGTTACGACCCTGGAATAAGGGTTGGGTGGTGGGTCATGGATTTACTACAGCATGATAGAGGGTCATCTGAGGAATGCATGATGTATGAAATATCAAGGCGTTCCATGAAAGGAAACAGATGTTATATTAAGAAATTTACCCCAACGTTAAGTTTATGAATGTGCTAAGGTTGTGACCTTGACCTTGGGGTAAAGGTTGGGTGGTGGGTTATGTATTTGCTACAGCATGATAGAGGGTCATCTGAGGAATGCATGTATGAAATAACAAGGTGTTCCATGAAAGGAAACAGAAGTTATAAGACATTTACCCCAACGTTAAGTTTGTAGACGACGCCGACATATGCCTGCCATAAGCTCTTCCGCACTTCGTGCAGGCGAGCTAAAAAGGTTTAGCTCACACAGACCGACAATCAAGATCAGGGGTTGGATGAAGTGAAAATATTCCTGATCACGAGTGACATAACTAAATGTACTCTGTGATCACATATACTAGGAACTAGAAGTTATTGTGTGACCGAGCCAATTGTTACAGAAGTGACTAAAATAGCCCACAGATCAGACGGCATAGTGTGACCAGGGTACACACTGATGGCGCCCTCAAGGCGACCCAACGTGGGTCAGACCTCCTAACTAGCTAAATTGAGTGCATAGCGTTTTAGCGAGCAATTTTTACACTGCTACTCCGCCCAAAAGACGGTGTTGTATATCAAATGCATAGTATTTATCAGTTAACATTGAGGAGTGCTGTCATAATAGTAGTATGCACTTGGTAGTACTCGATACAGCGGGCTATAATGTTACACGACTTACCAGTTGAGGAAGAATCTTTTCAAGATGTTCCAAACTCATCTCCTCTTCCCCGTCTTTCTGTAAACAAAATTACATTGGTCATTGGTGCTGCACTCTGTGGCGGAGAACAATGTTTCATGAAAAATAGGAATTCATCTATTGCCTATTTCGATGGTACGGAGAGCAACACCCGTGTTGTATAGTTTGTTGCATAGTTTGTTTAATAACCAAATCATATACATGTACACCGATTGATTACTTCGGGTTTAATGTTTGGACAAGAGCAAGTTCATAGGTATAAAGATGGGAATGCAGCTGTATGTGGGGAGCAGAGTCCAAATTACCATCAAACATTTCAGCACTGAAATACAGTGTCCTGAGTCTGGTGCCAGGTTCTACATCGGATCACTCCGCGAATGGTATCTAGCAGTACATATCATAGCATTACTTTTGCCATTTCAAAATTGAAAACGATTATTTTAATACATGTATTACAATAATACACGTCAGATGTGATCATGAAACTTCTGAGCATGTCATAATGGACATTAAGTTATAGTACCTGAAAGATTCGTTCTACAAACCATACTATAATTCCAGCACAAAAATATTTACACAATTCCCTAACATTTGATTGGTCCATAGCAAGTCTCTGTCCAACATCTATATCCCAGTAAACGCCCACGCCGAACTACTTTCCGTAACCGTGAGGCGCAGTTAAAATAGTTATTAAGAAAACGGAAAATAAACACATTTTCTTGATGAATTTATTTCAAATGCTGGAATTATAAGGAATGAATGGCCTTTTTGTGGAATTTATCGGGGATATAAACTTGGAAAAGTCGCGGGAATACTGGACGAGGCCTTAAAAAATTACAAATTTCGAAAAAAAAATATAAAAAAAATAAAAAAATCTTTTTTTTTCGAAAATTGTTTTAAATTTGTTATCGCTTCGTTCAGTATTCCCGCTACTTTTCCAAGTTTATACCCCGATAAATTCCACAAAAAGGCCATTCATTCCTATAATGAAGGCAGTCAGCGAGCATGTCATAATGGACATTAAGTTAGTACCTGAAAGATTCGTTCTACAAACCATACTATAATTCCAGCACAAAAATATTTACACAATTCCCTAACATTTGATTGGTCCATAGCAAGTCTCTGTCCAACATCTATATCCCAGTAAACGCCCACGCCGAACTACTTTCCGTAACCGTGAGGCGCAGTTAAAATAGTTATTAAGAAAACGGAAAATAAACACATTTTCTTGATGAATTTATTTCAAATGCTGGAATTATAAGGAATGAATGGCCTTTTTGTGGAATTTATCGGGGATATAAACTTGGAAAAGTCGCGGGAATACTGGACGAGGCCTTAAAAAATTACAATTTTCGAAAAAAAAATATAAAAAAAATAAATTTTTTTTTTTTTTTTTCGAAAATTGTTTTAAATTTGTTATCGCTTCGTTCAGTATTCCCGCTACTTTTCCAAGTTTATACCCCGATAAATTCCACAAAAAGGCCATTCATTCCTATAATGAAGGCAGTCAGCGAGGGGATTAGATTAGTGATATCGATGCGCTTGTTAACTTTAGTTCACAATTGAGGCTACATACAGTCTGAATATAAGTACAAATGATGCCAAACACAATATTTTAAAATGATCTGAAAACGTTCTCGAGCTTTATCATAAAGCTTGAGAATGTGTTCAGTTTGTTTTAATCAAGAAATTTGATTGGCCAAGACTGAAAAAAGCTCAGTGTCGACTTACGAAACTTTCTGATTTTGAGTATTACAATCATAGGTCCTGATGTGTACATGTAAGAACTCACCGTAGCTTGAACAGCTGTTCTGCTAGCAGCTTCTAGAAATGGAAAACAGTAGTCATATTGTTTAAACCTAATTTGCAGGTGAAAATGTGCATGTGACCAAAACAAATTCTGTGATCAACTTGTATTATAAAGGCATTGACAATGAAAATCACTTATATTAGCACTGATTGACCAGTTGCTTGGAACAGTAACGCAGTTTCATATCATCCTGAGCATATGTGCTGTCTGATCAGGGCATACAGTGTTCATTGTTTATGTAGCTGCTGTGTACATATATGTCTTTGTTGTTTTGACAAAAGATACATAAACCACAAATGGGCCAACGCCTGATAACATGTACTGTAGGCTTACAACAGTTCCAACAATCGCAGGCCCATGTCAGGGTGCATCTGTGCAGTCTGATGATCAGATCATGACCTATGGTTCACATTCAGCGCTTGACAATATACAAGCAGATCAGTATTTACAATGGGCGGCCCTAATATGTGGCCCTGACTGGAAAAGCTTAGTATATGGTATGGCATTTGCAACCAGTATAGACCAAGACCTGCCTATAATCATAATGGCATGCAGTCCAATCAGGGCCTGCAATTCATTCAGTGAAATACCCATCATACTAACAAACAGCATAGATAGTGCTAACAGATCAGGAGCTGGATTAGCTACTAATGTCATGACAAGCTATGTGATTTTGTACCTAAGCAATTTTGTTCATGAATAATATTACAGAAACTGTGATATTTTCTGTAAACGACTTCACAAGTTGACAAAATTGAAAACAGGTACATACCAGCCACAAATATCGTGAGAACCTCAGTGATCAGGGTCAGGGCTTCAGCATTGACTGAAACAGTGTTGAAGGTACACGTAACATATGAGACACGCCGTTACTTTGTACCTAAGAACATGTACAATTTCTCATGAAATATACATGTATTTACAGAAACTGTGATATTTTCTGTAAATGACGTCGGAAGATGACAAAAATGTCAGAGCAAATGCGGAATAGAATTGCTAGCCTATGAACACTCTTGTCAACTTTCAAAGTCATTTACGGAAAATATGGTAAATTTTGTAAATATTTTTAATAAAAAATCGCACTCATATGTTAACTTAGAAACCAAATTGCTACCTCACTGCGATATTCTCCCCTCGATAACATATTGTAGGCGAATTATTGTAGCTAATGTTAACTGCCTCATCATGAAAACAGGAGCCATGCAGCAACAGAAATAGGACATGTACTACGTTTTACATATATTTGAACAAATATAAAATAGTATTGTCATTTTTCATGTTATCATTTCATTTTGGCTGCTAGCGCTAACCTAGACAGTATATTCTGTGCAAGTAGATGTATGGTGGTTGCAGGCCTAACAGTATAGAGACTGACAAGTTTCACCAAAAACTTTCACCTTTAAACGTTACTAATGAACACATGAAATATATAATATATGCATCTTGTGTGTTGTAGCTTTAATCATGTTAAATAGCCATAAAATGCAGGCCTGAATTTGGCATCAGACATCAGATATGCTTCACACCAAGTTGAACGCAATCGCAAACTGTGTAGGGTTGCAGGCTACCATTAGCCTACATAGATGCTCGGGTTGATCTGGGGATTCACTAATCACAAACTCCATGAACCATTTTTGTTGTGGCAGATCAGATAGATGTATGGCCCATTTGGCTTCTTCTGCATAGCCATTATATATACAGATGCTGGTCTATAGGCACACATGTAATACTCATGAATTGTCAGAATACGGTATTACATGTATTTAGAACACAAACATATGTGTCGGGAACAAAATATTTGGAAGTAAGCACACTATGTACATGCCAACACACAGAGTAAAACAGATAAACAATACATGTATAAACTAACAGCAACCACCATCGCCGGCATAATATAACCTATCACTATTCACTGCAACAAGAATGGAATCATTGAATTGCTTATATAGGCCACTGTCATACTGAGCACGTATTCTATACTCATACTGGTATACTCAGGACATCCGATTGGTCAAGGCTGAGTTGTGATTTTGAGTACAAACAATGCTCATGAAGTTTTATCTGCATAGGGCCACATGATGTTCAAATGGACGGCAGCCCTATATCAGTGACGCAATGTGTTTTATTTTGACACGTTGTATATCTTACTTTTTGTTTTCTCATCCTTGAAGAACTGTTGTAAAATCGTTTGAACTGTTTTCTGGAATCAAAGCAAACACACATGTGAATATAACTTCAAACTTTTCGTGGCCAGTCTAGCTACAAATCGCATGCAGTTTGGTAAGATAAAGAATGTCCCTATTGCAACGGCTAAAAGTTCTTTTCTATATCGTCTGTTTCAAGCAGGACAGGTGTTGCACTGAATGGCGACGAAGAGTGCAGACCCTGATCCGAGTAATCTGGGCCAACCCTGTAAGCATTTAGCATAGGTCATAAGCCCAAGTTTTTAGTCACATTTGATGCAGAAATGTAGCATTTCATTGTAAAGAGAGTGTTAGTTTCTGCAACTACAGTCACATGTATCCGGGTACTTGTAAATTATTCAAGTAGATCAATGCATGTGCACCGTGAACGTTGTGGAAATGCAACTCTTTACTCCTATAACACATATATGGTACATGATTAAAAGGTTTCGGTACATACAGCCACATGTACATTATTCAAAACTTTGAATGATCATGATACAATGTAATTGGAAATAATTTTATATTATTTACCAAATCCCATGAAGATTTAAAATGTATCAATGAATATGATGAATATTGTATGAATACAGTCGCAACTTGTGCTTGTTTATAAACATGTGTTTATTGGCTAATCATTCCATTTGCATTTCACTATTCAATGTCATAAACAGCAAGTCAAGGAAATTACATGCTAAATTTAACTTGGCCATATACATGATATTTCATAATGTATCTGGAAAAGCCGCTAGTTGTGATGCAATTCCATTCAAATTTACCACTGACTACCATCTTGCTGCAGACACAAATACAGACCCACTTGAAACTCTTCAAAAGCTTTATTACAATACATGTTCAGCATTGCACATTTCTATATAAGGCCATAAAACTAGTTGGCCACGGCCAGCATATCATGGCTGCCAAGGTATTTGATGGTCTCCGTATTTATGTATATGGTTAGAGCAATCAGATTGTGAAGATACTGTGTACTTAAAAACGCAGATTTTATGTATACATGTAAGTTAGATAATGTATTTGGTTGAATATGGTTAGTTAACAGTGCATGGTGGAAATTTGGGGGGGCCAGAAATTATCGAGCCGTAGGCGAGACGTATTTGGGCCACGTTAAATTTGCCCCCGCGCTGTTAATTAACTATATTCAACGAGAAGACATTATCGAACTAATTTAATGCACGGATACACCGCAAACCTGAGATAAAATTATATCTTTTGTTGAATTTATTGTAAGTTTAATACAAATACTATAATTACGCAATTTAATTCCAGTCATTCCCCTTGGGTACCCCGCTTTTATTTACATTTCCGCAGACATGCCCTCAATACCCTGCGTTCACATGACCATTTAAAACTGACAACAATATACCAAGCGTCTGTTATCTGGTTTACAATCTTACCGAGGCTGGATTACTACAGTTGCATGCAATCAGTGTATAACCTACTCAGCATGCAAATATGCGCTGTTTGATCAGTGACTACGTGATCGCGGTGCTATCACCATGCTTATTAAACATTATGGGCGCATTCTCCAAATTCGATACCGGTAGTTTGATTTGCCGAGACTGAGCACAACTCGTACGTACTCGGAAAGTTCATTCAGGACGGGCCATAGTTGTATACAATGAAAACCAAGACCATTAATATGGGCAGGTGGCAAAATGTCAATGCTGACCGGGATCTACACTGGCCAGTAATGCACACAGTGGACCATATACCGGTATTATATCATTGCAGGAACTGTAATTGGCAGTTCACAACACTATAAGCATTTTCAGCATTTTTGTAACACATAGCGCCATGAAACTTCGTATTCGGGGTATCACAAAATCTAGGACAAGCCCAGTCACGTGTTACTGGCACGACAGATTTACATGTAAGTGCAGTCAAAAAGAGGGATATAATTCATGACCGGGGTCAAATCAAAAAGCAAAATTCACTTGCGCATGTACATACCATAAGGAAGGCACACACCAAGTTCCAGCCCCTATTATGGTTAAAAAGTTTTACTTCTTACAAGAAACGTGAAGGACGGACTACAGGCGAACACTTAAAAAGTGGGTATAATTATGACATAGCTACGTGGGTCACTCAGATGTAAAGCCATATGCGTCAGTCATACATCAGATACTGTAAATTATTTGCGCTTTGGTTGGTCAGTTTGTCAGGTAATTTGGTCCATAGTGTCTACCAAGTATATCAACATGGGTCAAAAAAAGATATTGGTAAACGGCGGGTTGAAATGAAGTAAAAATTAAATCACCTTCTCTCCGAAAGTTAGTCATAGTGACTGGAAATGATCTAATTAAGAAAAAAGAATTTAGATTGGAAATCGGTCTAGAATTTGAGTTATTAACAAAGTTCTACTTGTTTACGTAGGTCTGATGTCAGGCGATATATGTAATGTCATGATGTTGCAACCGCTTGGCGCCATATTTCTATGACGTTATAGTCACATTGACATAGTTTGTTGATTTTATACTTAAGATGCTGTATAATTATATACATGAACTTGGAGGATTTCCAGAAGTCATTGATACTTTTAGATGTACCTATTACATATTACAAACTAATAACTCTGAAATAAATTTTATCATGGTAGAAGGTTTAGAAAATTAAAGTTTGACTTTACAAAAAAATTACCACATCTTATCCGTTACCTGTTGAATTTGGCTGCCACTGACTAGGTCACTTGTTGATTCTAGCTTAAATTTACTTTATCAGGTCATCTAAATACGTAAATGTACAGTACCGGTATGTCATAATTACTGGAATATGTTATTTTCATAAATAATATTGACACTCATAGTCATATCAGTTCAAAATATAGAAAATCTTTCACAATTAACTGCTAAATAGACATAGCACTATGGCTTTACTATAGCAAAGTAAATAATAAACTAGAGCAGCTGCATCAACGGTTTGAGCCTCAAACATTGATTTCATGTGTAACTAAGCTTTAGCCCAAGGTGTAAACTATCGGTTGCAAAAAGAATTTCTGAAGTTTTAGAATGAACAGTCCAACATTATTGTGTTCGCATCATGTGGGGCCGGTTAGTTTAGAGGTAGAGCGATGGACTCGGAACGAGGGATACCGGGTTCGATCCTCAGCCTTGGCAGCTGTTTGTGTCCTTGAGCAAGACACTTAGCCCACATTGCTCAACAGCTGAAGTCTGCGACAGTACTGTACAAATTGGAAAACGTTTGTAAAGACCACCCGTTATCAGCCGAAATTCGGCAAAATCGTTGAAAAGTATGTACATTTTTCAACTTCAAATGCATATAGCTCTTTTATTTCAGCAGATAGCCGAAAACTGTCAGCGAGTCCGAGATAGAGGCTTTCCAATGCAAAAAGAATTCTTGAAATCGGTAGGAAAATAAGGACGTTATAGGAAGTATGACGTCACCTCCGTTTTCGTGGTCTCTGCTCACACTTGATCCGAATCGGCATGCAAAATTTGAAGTCGATCCGACCAGCGGTTTGGTGTAGATGGAGGGAGCCCGTAAGTCAGCGGATGATTATTTTTCTATAGTTATCGCCCTTTAATTTGCAGTTTACGCCATTTGTAAATACACCTAATAAAACGGAAATTAAATATGTGCAATATTCCGCCAGTGAAGTTTTCGTTTGTTTTTCACCATAGGCCGGGCACAAAGCGGGAAAGTTTTAGCTAAAGGACTGAAATATCGACCGCAGCAAGAAATTTTGAAATCTAATGATAAATAACGAAGCTGACGTCACATCCGTTTGCTCTATTTTGAAAACTTGAAAAAAAGACGTTCATCTTTGACATCCAATAGAACCGGAAGTAGTCAAGATAGAGCTCTGAAAATTATCATCTTTTATGCGCCTGACACTCCCCTATCACACTGGCAAGAAATTATGTTGCCGACATTACTGTACAAATTGGAAAACGTTTGTAAAGACCACCCGTTATCAGCCGAAATTCGGCAAAATCTTTGAAAAGTATGTACATTTTTCAACTTCAAATGCCTATAACTCTCTTATTTGACCAGATAGCCGAGAACTGTCAGTGAGTCCGAGATAGAGAATTTTGTCAGCTTTCCAATGCAAAAAGAATTTGAAGTCGATCCGACCAGCGGTTTGGGCTGTAGACTGAACGGCTGAATAATAATAAAAAAAAAAAACCAACGAAAACAAAAGGTTTTCGGCGCAGCTGAAAGCCGCCTCAAACCTAATGATAAACATTATATAGACATGGCATGATTTGCTATTCTGCAAAGGAATCCTACGAGTGAAATCGTAACAGCTACGGACGGTACGCGAGTACGGACGGTACGCGAGTAGATTGCAAGAGTTACTGTTCGCAACTAAGGTGGTTACTGCATTTTTATATGCCGCATGATTTGTCATATACTGCACAAAAAGATACCAACTGGCAGGAGGTGCCCATTTTGTTACGGTATAACAGTGTAACGAGTGTAACGAAGGTATTTTCCCCCATGTTACAGTAACAACTGTAACGAAAAGACACAGTGTGAAGCAGAAGTTATTTATTATTGGCTGTACAAGCGAAACTCATGATATTGGTGTGCATTGCTCAATTGAAAAGAAAAATAATACGCGTATAGACATGTGAACATTAATTTTAAAGCAATGTATAGGCAGATGGTCTATATTTTCTGCACATAATGAATAAAACAAACAAAACCTCCTTAAAACTTGAAACAGCCGCCATTTCTTGTTGTTGTTGTATGCCTACTGTACGTAAATGTCTGATATTCGGGCGCTTATTTTTCGCCTCTATCTATCTATGTATAGCCAGAGACGTAATGCAGAGAGATGGGAAACTCGCTATATGGTTAACTTAAAAATGGATCCATGGAAGTTGCCTTCAAAATCACCTATGTCGTTTACTGTAATGTGTAAATGGGATAAAACAATATTTTGTTCTGGTATATCACAATAACAGCTTGATTGTCTGAAAAAAACATCGAAATATGTGAATAAACAAAGAAATGGCAGCTACAATGTTGATAGAACGGCGTTACACTCATGAAATTGTGTGCCAAAAAAATATATAAAAGCTTTACCAAACTAAACAATGTAATACTATACACAGTCATATTTCAGATACAGGTATATGTCAGTGTCAATCAGTGCCAAATAGGACAGACACTTATCACGACTTTAGCACAACACGTATAGGTTCTCGAAGAAGCTGATGGTTTCTGTCGGTGTTTCCTCGTGGGGTAAATAGGTATGAGCGTTAGTTAAACATGGAGAAGGTGAACGGATTCAGCGATAGCTACATATGTCATTATAAGAGAGGGGTTTAATTTGTACTTGACTGCCTGCGTCTGTACCCAAATGATGGCTATGTGTTGTAGCCGGATGGCGAACCATCACATATCAGCAGACAGCAGGGCAACACAATCTTATTGTAGGATGCTACCCCAGAGTTGAAATGAACCGTTGGCATTTTATTTTACTGGACACGTTAATTTCCATTTCACGAACGAATGCAAAATGAAATTAAATACGTCACAAATATAATGTGACATCAGCGGTTATCAGAGACTTGTTTATTTCTGTAGATATTGACTATATTATGCATGTAATTAGTTCCATAATATTCCATATAGACGTTTAGTTTCATCCAAATTAAGGAAATATGTATTACATGTATTTATAACTGAGCGAACATGTATATTTCACATAGTATATATGGTTTTTGGGGACAAATTAATGCATTAAACTGCACGATTTATTTGCGTGAATGAATAGAAAAAATACGCTGATCAAAGACAATTGGTTACATAATTGTAATTCTCATTTTCCTGTACACCTTTGAGTAAAATCAATCCATATGTCGCTTCTCAGAGTATACACTGTATAAACATCGAATTATTGCATGTACAGTGGATTGACAAGTTTGCGCTGGTCGCAGATTTACAGTTGTTCAATTTCTCGTGCAACCCCTAATCTGAATTTCAACTGCCATTTTTACTTGTAATTGTGTAATGTGATAAAGCCAAAGATAGACAAATTACAAAAACGACCTTATACACTAACGTATGCGCATGAACAGGATAGTTCATTTGAGCAATGCATCGGACATTACATTGTATATGGCTACACAAATTGACAACTGAGTTTTTAAAAAATGCAGATCGTGGATCAACTAACATTGAGGTAACACTATACAGATTGCTGCTGTTTTCTCACCTGTTTTCTCAACTCAGGGAACAGTGTATATGCCTTTATCCAGATACATATACAGGAACTGGTAACTCGTTATATAAGGTGTGGATCGATTACTTTCACCTGGTGTGCCTTTGAATCCAAGCGAGACACTGGGACAATTGTTCGTCAACCAATCAGAGAAAAACTTGCACCAGAGTTCTCACTACTATAAATGGCAGACGATAATAAGTTGCTGGAGGTCAATCAATGAGTCCAAATATAGGTAGATCAGGTTTATTACCATATCATAGCCTCGTTTTCGTCCATAATTTCTACATTATAAAGTGCACGTGCATGCATGTCAATATAATAATGTAGTGTGGCTCAATGGTATCGAAGCGGGAGAAAATCCATACGTTTGCAGAACTTGTGTTCATTTTATCTGATGGAGAGTTCGAACCTCACAAAAATGCATTACTTTTGTCAATAACATTCTGTTCTTTTTATGACTGGTTGGTGGAGATGGAAATATGTGAAACGACGAGGGTTATCACTATTGCTGTATGACCTCAGCGTGACATGATCGACGAGAACATCCTCCAGAATCTTCATGTACACACATATGAAATGTGCATTTAGTTATTAGTTTTCTTCAAAGTGAGGCTAACGTTCTACATGTAATCTATATCATGCTTAATTAATGTAATGTGTAAGAGCAACACACATAAAAAAATAATATAATAAAACATAAACAAATCAAAATATATGTGCATGAAAAACTAAGATTCGAACTCACTACCTACGGCATTGATATCCGTCACTCTAACCCCTCGACTACATAAGACTTGATGACAAACCTCCAAATAAATATTGAAAAGGAATACTGGCGTGGGTAAATTTACCTGTCTCACCTATTCTATGTTTTGTTTATGGTCGGTTTGTTTGTAAACAAGTAGCAAGTTATCGTCTGCGGACTATAATTTTCTTTTTATTTCTTGCTATATTTGGATGATTTATTTGGATGATTTATTTTGTAATAACAAGATTAACCATAGGAGGGGAATGTGTATAAAGTGAAAAATATCTTGTCGGCGGCTGGGGTCGAACCCAGGCTGCCTGCGTGAGAGACGAACACTCTACCACGTCGCTATAAAAGCCGGCTTGTACCGCAAAGCAATACAAATGTTCGATTATCCTACTATGGCCGTACTATTACATTCCTCCTTCCTACAAATAGACATTTGTTTCTCAAATTTGTTTCTCAAATGTCTCCCTCCAGGTTCTTTCATAGACACCCTAGTTCGTTATGTACGGAAGACATCATACATAATAGTCAGGTAATCAAAGTCGATATCTTGGCTTAACCCTGCATCGGCTGTAAAAAAAAAATTCTCTCTTGATTATACATCCTCAGGGTATCTACAATGTAGATCAGCCGGATATCAAGCGGATATCCTTGGGCAATCCGAGAAATCCAAGATGGCGGCCAAGATGGCCGCCGTTGATCAGAGAAATACAATTTTTTAACCAGTAGGCCTAAAATCGCGAGTGATACCACATTTTTATCTAATTTTGGTATGAGGAATCCATTTCTGGTATTACCTTTTCAATATCTGGTCAATAAAAAGGTCAAATGTCATGGTGAGGGTCATTTTACCTGGAAAATGCACAGTAGAACAGCATTTTGAAGTGAAATTGACATATTAGTGTGATGTTTGGCGCATAATTGGGGTTTAGGACTATTATTGTCTCCCAAGGACAAAACCGTATACATATATGTTCTTGTTCTCAACATAATATTGCCATATATTGTAATATTGTACGATATGTCAAATCTGGCTATGTTATGTGAGAAATGTTACTCCTTTAAACAGGAATTTCTGACCTTTACCATGATCACAGAAGCAACAGAAGTGAAGTTTTGACATTATATTAGTGTAACATACAATATATTATAATCGATGAATGTAAGTTAGTAACGTGATTGTTCCAGCATTTAAACCCTATTTCAATCCTAACAACATGATATACATTATACTAATTTCCAATACTACTCACCGTAAATGTTGACAATACAACACGCAACTCCTGCTAACAATGTATATTTTCAAATACTAACCTCGATTGCCCATCTTTAACCACTATTTATTTGTTCACATGACATTGTACCACCGTATTTATTTAAATGCCACTTTAAAAACATAAGATATTAACTAATTGTGTCTATAATACACCCTAGTATACGTATTTGGAACAGTTGCGTTACTGGTTCACTTTTGTGATGTTTATTGTTTTGCAAATAGAAATGTAATTTCAATTATTATGGTCAATACCTCATGTGGCGATTGTGATTGACATTGATATATAATAATACTTGTGACCGACATATGTTACACATGAACAAATTACAAAATTTACCTAACAGCAATCAAACAGTCTTAATGTGTACCCTTACTTGGTTTTTTTTGGTCACATCTCTATGTATATTATGTATTGTACTGAGGTGTGTGTATGGTTGGTAGCTGGTTGACATGCTTAAAGATATCAAAAGTTGAAACATCGATGACGTAATGTAAATAACCCTAGCCTGAAAGCTCTATCATTGTATAAGTTGACCCCTCTCGTCCACTGAGAACTCCATCACTGAGTTAGCATCGTATTCCACTGGGAACTCCATCACTAGGTTAGCCCCCTTCTTACACTGTGAACTATATCATTAAGTTAACCTACTAAGAACACCATCACTGTATCTAGTACTTTCTTCCACTGAGAACGCCATCGTTGAGTTTACCCCTTATTCACACAGGAATTTCTATCATTAAATTAGCCCCCATCTTCCACTGAAACCTCCGTCATTAAGTTAGCCCCTACCTATCTTCCACTGAGACCTTCATCACTGAGTAGACCCCTTATTCCACCAAAATCTCCATCATTTAAGTAGCCCCTATCTTCCACTGAGACCTCCATCACTGATTAGACCCCTTATTCCACCGAAAACTCCATCACTGAGTTAGCACCTTTTTTCCATACATTGAATTGCCTTCTTTTTCCCACTGAGACCTCCATCAATAAATTGATCCCCTTCCACTGACAGCTCCATCATTGAGATAAATCTCCATCACAAAGTTAGCCCCGTTCTACTGAGAACACCATCATTATGTTGGCCCTTTTTCCAATGTAAACGCCATCATTTAGTAGGCCCCCTTCTTCCATTCAGACCTCCATCATTGAATTAACCCGTCTTCCAATTTGAACTCCATCACTGAGTTGGCCCTTCTTAAATATAGAACTACAATCATTGAGTTCAAAGATAATATATGTGTTAATGACCATAGTGGTTTATAGACCATTTACAACCTATAATTAATTCCTTTTATTTTATATGTGGAATAACACATGCACATCAGACCTCTCTTACATCAGACCTCTCTTACTCATAGTTATACTTATGTATGGAGGTGTGACAATATTCCAAGAGGGGGATTTGCTATGTGTGTTGTTTATGAGTGTATATATATATGAACCGCGCCATACGAAAACCGGGCTTAATGACAACGTCATGAAAAGCGGTAAACGACGTCGGAAAAACGACGTTTCAAATTGTCTAGCGTCGCCGTAAAAGTTCACAGTTTGCCCTCCCATTTACGTTTACTGGTGTCAGTTAACATTAAGTGTGAACAGAAAACGTAAAATGATAACTTACTGAAACTTTCACTAATATGAGACGCGATACCTTGTACCTCGGTACACATATTATGACGTCATGACTTGACGTCACGTACTTGTGACGTCATTGAACGTGAATACATGTTTGACGTTATGGCCATGGTGTCGTGACAAAATAGTATAGCAAGGATATACTTGCACGAGTTCCTCGCAGCATCAATGACTTAGAAATGCTTCAGGCGCTGTACATTGTCGCCTAACTATCGTTCTTTGACATTTTTACTATTTTTCGTCAGTTGTCCTTATGAATTCAAAATGGTGAACGCATAATTTAGCTGACTACATATCAGAGAAGTCTTCGCTTACACTGCACTTTGATTCCTAAATAATCTTAAATATGAACAACCTAGTGTATGCCAACGATATTACCATCTATTATCTTGGTAAATTGAGACTTTTGAGCAATTCTATCCAGTACTTAGCGAATGATATGCCATTTAATGCCACTCATTTTATCATAAATGGAGGTAGACAGGCATCTATATAATGACATAAATATCCGGGGTTTGCATTGAATTTAAAATAAATGCATCAACATATTAATTGGAAATGTGATGGTCATACACTTGCTTTTGTAGTCGAAAGTGCTTTTGTAGTATCAAATCATCAGTGTATCGCTTGACTGCATAATAATGTATATCAGGCGATGGTAATGCGATCCTCAAGAAAGACACATGGCGACAATTATAAGGTATCTGCCCGGTATCGTGTTTTGTCACAAAGTTAATGTTATAAGCGGCCTACTGCCTACTTTAAAATATGTATACGAAATGTTAAATGATGTCGCTATTATTCCCCAAAATTATTTCAGACAGCAGCAAACAACAGGGAAACGCCTCACTCTGCCTTATTTGAAAAGTATTCATACGAAATTACGTTACTTGGGCCGCAATCCAAAACATGGCGTTACATTAGCAACTGCAACACGAGCCATAAACATTATTTTCATACTTTGTCTTGGCCTAATGGGAGACACTTGGCCAGGCTACGAAATATCCAAATTTGTATATATCTATAGGACTTGTCCGGATCAACACCCCTTGTATACGCCGTTGATAAAAACGTCGTAATTTCGACGTCATTGATCTAAAACGTCATATAAGTTTTTACCACGCGTCATAAAACTACTTCTAAAATGAACCATAATTGGGATACATTGATAATTTTGGCGGCATATGGCTTTTAAAAGATGTAAAATTCAGAATACGCGAAAAAGTAATAACTGAAAATGTTGTCATTAAGCCCGGTTTTCGCACGGCGCGGCTCATATGTTTATGTATGCATGTATCTGCTAGTATGCATGTATGAATATATGGTTATGGTGGTGAGTGAGTATGTACATGTATAGTTCATCATACTCGTGTACCATGCATGATACCGGATGGTGTTAGAAAATAATATGCATAATTAGAATATTACATACAAATATGATAATGACAGCGAGATGGTTTTGGTTTGTTTTGTGCCTTTGTTGTGAGTGGTTGCTATGGTAACCTAATATAATTCATGCACGGAGCTTGGCAATTACACTGGCTGATAATACATATTTTTTATTTTTTATTTTATCATATAACCATGCGCCTTTGATTTGTTATTATTATATTTATAACTATATACGCTTACCACATGGTACACTTACCAACCTGTTATGATACTATAATTAGCCTGTTATGAGTTAAATTGCTATATTGTTGATAATGCATATATATGTGTATTGGTTGTATGGTAATATTAAATTTAGTCACATTGCATATATGTAGACAGTTTTATGTTATCAATGAATTATAATATCAAATTTCCTTAATAAAGTTGTTGGTATAAAATTATTACACACCTATGTGTTGTGTTATAACCCTTTCTGTGGTCATGTGGACAGGCTGTATTTTCTAATAATATATTATGATTTCACTATTATTGGTAGACCAGGGAACGACTTTACAGGGCTTGTCAATAGCAGATACACTCATTGACTTGCTTTGTGTAGCGCATTGGTATTATCGCCGTATACCGGCTTAAAGTTAATATACGATTGTGCCGATGATTGCTACGTTAGCACAGGTCTGGCTGACAATTAGTTAGCCAAACAAAATAAAAACCCAACACACAAAGTGGTGCAGCTGCAATGCCAGTGGACTCAGCTGTACAATTTTCGGTCAATGCGGAGGGGATGATGACTGTTTCAATACTCGTGTACATGGCATCTAACTGTAAATGTAAATTGTTGTAATTAATGGTGGGAATTTGTTATTCCAAAACCTGGAATATACATATAATTAAGCACTTAAATTTCAAGAATGATACTTGGTGACATATAGGATATATTGTAACCTTCATAACTTAATTCAACTGAATGACATGTCTCAGTTTGTAACTTTCTGTTGCGCTAATCTGATCATTACATCCCAGTATACTGTTTTACTCTGTAATTTCTATATTTTTCATGTAAACTGACCTTCATGATGGCATTTGACCTTATTATCGAGCAGATATTAAAAAGAGAACACCAAAAATGGATTCCTCATGCCAAAATTAGCTAAAAATGTGGTATCATTCCTGATTTTATGCCCACTGGTTAAAAAGTTGTATTTGTCTGATCAACGGCGGCCATCTTTGCGGCCATCTTGGATTTCTCGAATTGCCCAAGGATATCCGCTTGATATCCGGCTGATCTTCATTACTGAGGTCCTAAGGATATAGAATCAAGAGAGAAAAAAACTTTTACATGCGATGCAGGGTATACCTGTCCTGCTACCGGACTATAATCCGACATCGCCTATTGGCTCGAAGGGTAATATATCCTGGTTCATTGGCACCACTGTAGTACGAGGGAAATGTGTATAAAGTGAAAAATATCTTGTCGGCGGCTGTGGTCGAACCCAGGCCGCCTGCGTGAGAGACGAACACTCTACCACGTCGATACAAAAGCCGGCTTGTACCGCAAGGCAGTACAAATGTTCTATTATCCTACTATGGCCGTACTACTACACATTTCTTGATAGTATAGATTACCTTTAAGCAAGAAATATGCACATTATTTGTTATATTGCATTTTAGCTATTTTCGAAAAGGCGCGAATTCGCTTGCTGGTACTACATCGCTTAATAGTGCAAGGTAACAAGCCGCGCATGTGTCAACTTAATCCTCCCAAGTAATCATAACACGTCTTATACATGCATAGACCCACTGACCAATTGGTGAACAGTGTATATATCATCATCATCTACAACGATATTATATGTACATACATGTATATCAATCACATTTATTTCCACAGTCCAAATGACGATCAATATATATCCTGATCATCTGAAAAAAAGTATCTACATGTAAAGCTCATGTATAGATGGTCAATAATAATTATATCGTGTTGGAAGGCGTGTACTAGCGTATATTTCCAGATTAAATGGCAAACATTGCAATTCCTGATTTACTATAACAATCATGTATCAACCACATAATATCACGGACTAAATTACAAACTAGGAAACTATGTATGTCCTGATTAAAATATTCATGTGTGTGTGTAATTCATTAACTAATTAATTCATCCGGCTTATATTTAAAGGGTGGGAATTGGCTCGACCACCTTCCATACCCGGCCGCGGTGAATTTGTTTAGCTTATATTTAAGGATGGGAATTGGCTCGATGACCTTCCATACCCGGACATATAAGTCGAAAAAGGCAGAATTTTGAAGTGTTTTATGTTGGTGCGAGGCGGACAGATGTGTATAAATGTATGTGGGACACTGCTTAGGTCCAATACGGTCCTGTAATTCCGCGCAGTGTCCCGGTGCATGGGAGGCGGGAAGAAGAGAGGGGTAACTGGATAGAACATATGGCACCAGTGATGCAGAGCAAAACTGGTCCAATGTACCAATCCACCCCAGGCGGCACTCGAAACACAACTTGGTGCCATCTAATCGGTAAAAACACGTGTTATTTTCGTCCACAGAGTTTCCACATCCAGACAGCTCCAAGGCAGGCCGAGACCAGAAGCAGGCAAGTGCAATTAGAAAATTCGGCTGAGCTCGAGCTAATTTGCTGTTATGGTCAAACTTGTTATATCTGTTTCACTTTCATAAGAAAGTGTGGTAAATGAATTGCCTGGACATCCTGGCATAACATGGCAGGGACATGAACATGTATGATCGACTCCCCGCGGTGTAATTTACACTGCACCGTTTTATAGCAGACTCATTAGTACCACAGACCTAGATTAAATTTATTCTAGGTCTGTGTTAGTACCAATGCAGTGACGAACTACCGGCGTGTAGGCTCTGACCAGATCAACCTCAGCATCCGTGTAGTCTGATCAGGGTATTCACTGTTTGTCATTGTGATTACTGCTATATCCTATGTTTTGACCATTTATGAGGTATACACAGACCAACATCTGCATCCATGAAGTCTGATCCGGATATTCACTTTTCGTCATTGTGTAAACGGCTATATATCCTATATATGTTTTGACCATTTATCAAGTATGTAACACAGACCAACCTCTGTGCACATTCGTGAAGTCTGATCAGGATCTTCACTGTTCGGCATTCTGCCAGTTCATATTATAATGTATATGTTATAATACATTGAGCAAGTAGGACCGCCGTTTCCAAACAACGGCTCTATAGGGCCGTGGACTGGCGGCTCTACCTGTATGTATAGTACCTGTTTATGGCGGGGACGACCGCGACATCTATTAATCGATGGTCAGTAATCATTGACCAACCTCCCTGTAGCAGGGGCATCGCCTATGTATATGGTGTCATCCCGATTCTCCCACTTTTATGAAAACAGGTAAAAACCAAAGTGGGAGAAATGGGATTTCGCCTGTCGCCTTTTCGTAATATTTTGCGTATCTCACCGAGGTGTTAAATTCAAACTTTAAAAATAAAACTAACTCATATCATGGTATTGGATCAACCTGCAAATTCACGCAATCTGATCAGTGTCAGCGTTGTTCGCTTTTCTTGTCTTCACGTTTACGTCGGTTAACAACACTCAATGCGATTTCGATCTTGTGGTGAATCAATTATGTAGGTAGCGGGTTATCTGGTGACATATCAGCTTGTTTGTCTAAGTAATATGATGTTTACTTACGGCACGAGCCGACATCAATTGGCCAGGGCCATTATCACAGCGTATGTAATCAATTGATCAGTTGCTGGCTAAGACCATGCACCATTCAACGTTTCCAACATTTACTGATTGATTACTCAGTCTCGTTGGTGCATATATACATGTTCAGGAACAGCATCGCAGATCTACAATATATATATTTGATATCAATTAATTTAATATGCATATCTGTAGCCGATTTCACCAACATTGCAAAGCATACTTTTCTAGCAAAGTATACTTTCAGGGAGTAATCATTTATTTTTTCCGAAATGCATTGTTTCATATAGAACTAACAACTGCATATATTTGATGATTAAAAGTATGCAGAATTATTATACTGAATTTATTACATTGTAATAAATTCAAAATGTCTCTGACAAGACTAAGGGTTCCATAATTAATAACAAAATTATTACCAGTATTATCTCGATTAAATATGTATTAGTATGCTCAGAGATATGTAACCGTAACAACGTATATAATCCTTGGTATGCTGCCTTACTCGTCTATTAACCGCTCAAATCAACTATTACCTGTCCACAGCAAATGTGCAATGTGTCTATCACAAGGCCAAACATTCCGCACCTCGGGCTACCATAATTGGAACTCGCGGTGCGTCCGCCAATTAAACTCATCCCTGCAAACCAAACTGAAAGTAAAGTTGCCCAGAGGCTTGGATTGTTGGCGGGTGCGGTAATCTGTGGAACATAAAGCGTTTAGATGATTATTTTAAAAATGCGTCACTAATATCTGTGTATCTCTGACGTTTTACACAAGCGGAAAATCTGAAATGGCATCAACAAGCGAGCTGAAAGATGGTACAGTGTTATCTTGTGTTCTATCAGATATTTACATCCATTCACGTACATTGAAGGCATAGTTTTTAGCTGTTTTTATATGAACATTAAACAGTAACTGTAGAATGCTCTTATCATTCCGACATAGTTCATGAACTTAATTTATTTTGTTGAAAGACATGTACAAACTTGACCCAGTAGAAGTTGTGTGGTGCAGGGATCATTTTGTCAACCAGCAGATACCAATATCGCGAAAAAGTAGTGGCTTTATTAGACCATGATTGTCTTTCAAAGTCACCGAGTTGGATTAGTTGCGAAGGTAACTCTTGCAATCTACTCTTGTACTGTCGTAGCTAGACTGAGCTACGGACGGTACCGGCGTAATTGCAAGAGTTACCGTTTGCAACTACGAGTTGGATTAGAATCTAATTGTTTTATAACTTGAATAGCCCTGCCAGATTCTGGAAGTCGGCGTGACATATCACTAGTCACGTGAAGCCGATACATTTCGCTCTAAAATACATCATTTTTATGCCAGAATATTTCACATTTAGAACTACGAAAATACTAAATGGTGATAAGAATATTTTTTAATTACCATTTAACATTATAAATCTGCATTTGATATAGCGATAGGAATTTAGTTTATATAGGAAAAATGGTCAGATTTCCCCCTGTAGGGGAGATAATTATAACATGCAAGTCCGACTTCCAGAATACTACTGTCTGTTTCACGAAAGCTGCCCAAATTTTACGGCCATATAGACAATTCAAAAACAATATTATTTTCGATAATATTAAATTAAAGGAAAATTAAAGAATGAGCCTTCTTTTTATTTTGTGAAATTCGGTCAAATATTGATTTTATTACGAAAAATTGATTTGTCTATGGGAATTTAACATGGGGGAAAAAGTGGTAAGGCAGTGTGGGAGGAGTCAAAAAACGAAAAATTTCGGAAATTGACTCCGAAACCTGACTAGATAGCTTGGATATGATCTAACTAAGAAAACAAAAGTTTAATTTTAAAAATAAAAACGGTCCAGTATTTCTGAAATTCTAAAAAATTTCCCCATGTTAAATCCCCATAGACATCTTCACGGAGTGAAGATGTCTATGGGGATTTAACATGGGGAAATTTTGTTTTCGCAATAAAATCAATATTTGACAAAATTTCACGAAATAAAAAGAAGGCCCATTGTTAAATTTTCCTTTAATTTAATATTATCGAAAAATATATTGTTTTTGAATTGTCTATATAGCCGTAAAATTTGGGCAGCTTTCGTGAAACAGACAGTAGGGACCTAGTCCTATCTATCTATATACACAGGTGATGGGAAAAAATAATTTGATATTGATAATCTCTCATTGTATAAATATAATAATATACTAGATATATATGGGCAAGAATTCGCTTTTCTGGAGAATGCATATTTTTCTTGTCAATTCCATTTAAACACTACATAAAAAGAGAAATGTTGAGATGGAACACTTGTATTCTTATATTTAAGGGTGGGAAATGGCTCGAAGACCTTCCATACCCGGGCATGTGCCCGTAAATGATCAGGCCAATGGCCGTTGGCCCATTTGTTTCCGAATTTACTAATATATGCGATACAGTCGAAATATGTGCATTAAATGAAGGAGACAATGAGGCGGTGAGTTTAACCTAATTATTTCATTCTCCTATTGCACAATGCCGATATGTCAGACCGTGAAGAGGGCCGAGTGTGCGTGCACATGATATATGGATACTCAGCCGTTACATTGTTATATTACTGCTAATGCTATTAGAGGGTTGGACGAGGCAAGACAGACCAAGCAGAGACGGATCCACGTGATATGGGCAAATCCAACGCCCACAGAGGAGCAACAGCGCAGGCCGAGCCGGAGCAGCCGAGCCACCGACCCACCCACAGCAGACCGGGACACCGCAGCCAGTGACAACCGGAGGCTCCGCACCGCAACCGCCACCCGCAGCGACGAGGAGACAGGCAAGCCATGCCCAAGCCACCCACAAGGCCACCACTGGCAACACCCAGGCAGCTCATTCCGCCACAGATCCCAAGGCGCATATAGCATGACACTGCCCAGTATGCAACACAGAGGAAACGACCCGATGTCGGGTCCACAGAGGCCTAGGCCACCTCCCACTGAGTGGGTGGTAGACACGAGCGAGGCCTTGTCCCCGAGGAGGGGGGACTAAGTTTGTTTTATTTCGTTCTGATCTTCTCTTTGTTGGTGTCGTAGGCGTCTGGCTACACCGCGAGGACCGCATCTGGTTTGTGTTTGAGTGAGCTGTGTGCATGAAAATCACAGATGCCCTTATCTGGATTGTGTATGTATATGTTGTGGGTGCGTGCCTATCTAAGTGTGTCTGTCAGGGTTATGTCCAATGTCATATTGACTTGGCTCATCTACTGCCCTAAGGGCGAAATAGCTGGTCCCCATAGGGCCAGATTCTGTTGATTGACTATATGGACAATATGATGAGACCATTATGCCCGGCTCGACCACTAACTGCACAGAAACAGTTCGGCGCTTTGAGGTATATATTGTTGCAGGCAGAAATCCTCCGTTCTTGAGCTGAGATGGAACACTTTTACGACTTCAGTTTTATACTCCGAATACACATAATTATGGGCTATCTAGCAGTACCAAACAATATGTTATTGAAATTGATTGAACAAACTGTACAGTTCTTCAATATGTATGTATCTCACACTTTCTTCAATATGTATGTATCTTACACATAATTATGGACTATCTAGCAGTACCAAACAATAGGTTATTGAAATTGATTGAACAAACTGTACAGTTCTTCAATATGTATGTATCTCACACTTTCTTCAATATGTATGTATCTTACACATAATTATGGACTATCTAGCAGTACCAAACAATAGGTTATTGAAATTGATTGAACAAACTGTACAGTTCTTCAATATGTATGTATCTGACACTTTTTAGGTGAAAAAGGGGGACATTTTTAACATGTCCTAGTATGTGCAAGTATTTCATAGTGATCTTGCCCTTTTCATTGCGTCAAAAGAAATTGTACGTTTCTGGGAGCTGTCTAACTCTATTTCAGTACAAAAATAATTTGTCCATCGGAAGTGTAACCATTGAAACTAATATAACCCAAATTAGTGTATGTATGTAACATTTTCTTGTCAAACCCTGTTACATACGTATAACCAGTCCAGTAGCTTAAAATATGGAACCTGATTAATTACTTTACTGACATATTGAACCATCTGGCGGTGAGTCTTAAGGTGAGTCTTAAGATGCAAGTAAGATTTTTGTTTTATCTTAAAAGAAACAAAAATGGTAAAAGTGTATTTAATATTTATAATATTTCTTGTCAACAAACTGTTACATGCTCAGAAGTTGCTTCATGTAAACATAGAAAACAACAATCAACAGCCAGGTTTATTTTACTAAATTTGTTAGAAATCAGCATATTCTCACTTTTGGCACCAAAACATAGAGGATATGGCAAGTTAGAAAAAAATGATAGGAGGTATAATTTTTCATGTCAAAATGTTACATACTGTTGTAAATCAGATCAAAGTGTTTTAACGGACTGGTCATGGCAATATATAAGCAAAATCAATGCATTTAACATAAAACTGCCCCTAATAGATTTGTTACAAACCAAACATCTTTTATAATCTTGTTTACAACATAAGTAAAGGAATTTCAATAATGTGTATGTAACATTGACAAAATTTACAAAATTGTTACATACATAAATTGCCTGAAATATTGAAATAGTCTGTTCATGATAATTACTTTATAAAAAGTTTATAAAATAAATCCTGTCATTGTAGTTTTATTATAAGTTGTAAATAGCTCATGTAGTGCTATTTGCTGTATAAATAAAGGAAGGTATATGATATGTATGTAACATTGACGAAAACATGTTACAGTACCTTAAAGATGTTGCAATGGAGTATTCAGGGTATTTTAAATGATCAAATTGTGGATTTAAACAACATTTTGTGATAATGGGATGGTTGCAAACTTTAAACTGCTCATGTAAACTTATTACTAACATAAATAAATAAACCTGAAAAATGTGCATGTAACATTTACAAGAATAACATATTGCAATCTGTTTATTTATTACACATTAATCGAAACATTTTCTGTGTAAACTGTTAACAATCATCTTATCTTTATACAGTTTATTGTCATACAAGAATAAATTCCAGTTGCCACATAGTAATAAGCATCCAGTTTCTAAAAAAGTATTGCTTGGCATATTTGTCAATGTTACATATGTGACTTCGATCAAATGTCACAATATACTTCTCAAGGTAATGCATGATTTAAACTAATGCCTCTACAACAAATAAGGTCCAAATAGGTTTGTTACAACCCATAAACATATAGTATAATCTCATTTCTAACAGTTTAAAATGAGCATGGAATATGTGTATGTTACATTGACGAGAAAAATATATTGTAGCCATTTTTTCATCAACCAATAATCAATGCATTTTCTGGTAAAGGTGATTGTTAGTACACAGTAAAACAAGTCTTTACACTACAAAGAAACCAAGATGCCATTTGAAAGCAACATAGGATCACCAAATACATACTACCTCTTTGTCAATGTTACATACACGAGATTCAGCACATTTCTATCTCTCTGTAGTCAAAGGCATGTATATTCTGCAAACAACTGCAATTGTCCAAATCCTAGTGGCTTGGACTGCCACATTGTAGTTTTTCTAACAAAGCACAAAATCCAAAAAGAATCTCTTAAATGTCCCCCTATTAGGCCAAATACTGAATTCTGGCCCATATATATACTGTCACATGATTTTTTCCCCCGTCACCTGTGGCTATATATACTGCTTATATGCCCCTTGGTATTATGAGCAGGTCTTTTATTTCATATATATAATCATGTACATACAATTTCAAATATAATTGAGTTTCCCAGTAATTAGTCATTTACAACTGGGTGGACTGAAGTAGTGTGGATAAAGTGTCTTGCTCAAGGACACAACATACACCTCCAGTGAGGCTCGAACCCACGACTGTAAGATCAGTAGTCCTATGCCTCAGACCGCTCGCTCGACCACGCGCTCCACACTACTGTCTTTTGGCTATTAAACACGTTAAATTTAAAAAATATTTAAATGTAAGTTCTTTTTCATGAATAACAAAAAGTCAGCCTCCCCAAATTTTTATTTCATAAAATTCCATCAAATATTGATTTTAGTGCAAAAAAATGATAACATGGAGGAAAAGGAGGAGAAGCTGGTGGAGGAGTCAAAACAAGTAAAACAATTTGGAAATTGACTCCGAAAGCTGGTTAGCTTGGAAATGATGTAACTAAGAAAACAAGTTAGATTTTAAAATTGGTCTAATTTTTAAAAAAAATTTTAGCCCCATGTTAAATTTCTATAGGAAAATTGTTTGCAATAAAATCAATATTTGATGGAAATTCATGAAATAATTTATATTGGGGATGGTGACTTTTTGTTATTGATGAACAAGTACTTGCAAGTTACATATATATATTTTTTAGATTTAATGTGTGTACCGGTAATAGCCAAATGTTTGTCGGCAGCAAAACATGGAACAGACAGTAGACCATTCCCTAGTATTCTGGAAGTCGGAGTTCGTCAATTTCGTGCACCTGCATACCATAATTGCCTCATTTTCTGGTGCTATTTTTGTCAAAGTTGGATGATTGTGTCATCCAAGATGGCCACCGTGCGGTCAAAAGGTCTTCCATTTATTAGTGATTTCAATGTCTTCTCACGAACTGCCTGGAAGATGCTGGCCCAACTTCACAGTTATGGTCCTTGTGTGGAGAATTTTCAGATTTGTTAAAATGGTGCCTGTTGCTTTAAGCTAAAGATACCCGCTGTCTAAAAATATCTTAAATTATTAGAAAATAAAATTCTGCATTTGCTATGAAAATTTTGTCAATTTTCAGCGTCATTTACAGAAAAGATCAGTTTCTGTAAATATTTAGGTACAAAATCAAATGGCTTGTCTGAAATGGCAATGACACCGCCAACAACAAAAGCACTGAGCTTTCTGGATGTCTGGGTTTGAGAGTGTCTGTTGTAATATCTTACATTGCCTACATTTTCAGTTATCAAGGAAACGTTGACGAATCGTGGCGTGTTGGGACAGATCAAGGCAAGAATCCGAGCGGAGGTGTTCAACTCATTGGATGACCATGCAGAGTCGAAGCCCCCTCTCAGTAATGAGAACATGATCATCAATGAGCTCATCCGGGAATACCTCGAGTTTAACAAATATAAATACTCATCTTCTGTACTCGTCGCTGGTAAGGCTTTAAGGTTTCACCCATATGTAACTGGCTGCTACTGGCATGGACTTCCGTATTCATTTTCTGACTTTTCCAGTTATCAGAAGACAAGTAATTTTGTACAAATTCAGAAAATACCTTTAGCCAATCAGATACTGATGAGAATACTCAGTTCTTCTGGATCTCCACTGTGTGCAAAATGGAGTTGCCTTTTGTGTTGAAAAAATTAAGTATATTTAACCGTATTCATTTACAATTTCTTAGCCAGTTATATAGGCTACATTATCATCCTGGTTTAGAAGATCTGCACTATTTTTATGCCCCCACCAATTTATTTTTTAATGTTTTGTCAATAACTCAATAATATGTGCCCATGCTGTCTGTCATGGAATGCTGCTTTGTTTCGCATACGACCCATGCCGAGACACTCAAGGTCACTGGGGACGTACGTTCATCTTGTTTGTACGGCAAGCGTTTTTAATCTTTTCTAAATAACTTATTCACCAATTTCAATAATATTATTATGACGATTGCAAATGCCATGAACATGACATTTTGCAACCCAAATATTTATTTTTGTGCATGGACACTCTGCCGTACCCGTACTATTTTAATACACAACTAGAAAAAGTCGATGGCGCGTCATCGCAATATACCCACTTTCCCCAAATGCTAAGTCCGAAAGGGGGAGATAATCCATGATGGAGGGTCGGATGAAAAATCCGAATTCACTTTGCGCATCTGCACATGATAACGAAGCTACATAGCAAATATGAGGCGCGTATGTATGAAGGTGAAAAAGTTTTTCGAGTTACAAGGAAAAAATGGGAAATTTTGAGTCCGAAAGGGGGAGATAATCCATGATGGAGGGTCGGATCAAAAATCCGAATTCACTTTGCGCATCTGCACATGATAACGAAGCTACATAGCAAATATGAGGCGCGTAGGTATGAAGTGAAAAAGTTTTTTCGAGTTACAAAGAAAAAAGAAAAAATGGGAAATTCTGAGTCCGAAAGGGGGAGATAATCCATGATGGGAGGGTCGGATCAAAAATCCGAATTCACTTTGCGCATCTGCACATGATAACGAAGCTACATAGCAAATATGAGGCGCGTAGGTATGAAGGTGAAAAAGTTTTTCGAGTTACAAGGAAAAAATGGGAAATTTTGAGTCCGAAAGGGGGAGATAATCCATGATGGAGGGTCGGATGAAAAATCCGAATTCACTTTGCGCATCTGCACATGATAACGAAGCTACATAGCAAATATGAGGCGCGTAGGTATGAAGGTGAAAAAGTTTTTCGAGTTACAAAGAAAAAATGGGAAATTCTGAGTCTGAAAGGGGGAGATAATCCATGATGGAGGGTCGGATCAAAAATCCGAATTCACTTTGCGCATCTGCACATGATAACGAAGCTACATACCAAATATGAGGCGTGTAGGTATGAAGGTGAAAAAGTTTTTCGAGTACCAACATCCGGACGGACGGACGGACACCCGTGACGAAAACAATATACCCATTTTTTTTTACAAAAAAAGTGGGTATAATTAACTGATCAATGAGAAAGGATGGTCAACCCTTTCAAGCCTAAACTAGAAAAAGTCGATGGCGCGCCATCGCAATATACCCACTCTCCCCAAATGCTAAGTCCGAAAGGGGGAGGTAATCCATGATGGAGGGTCGGATAAAAAATCTGAATTCACTTTGCGCATCGGCACATCAAAACGAAGCTACGAACCAAATATCAGACGCGTAGGTATTAAGGTGAAAAAGTTTTTCGAGTTACAAGGAAAAAAATGGGAAATTCTGAGTGCGAGGGGAGATAATTCCATGATGGAGGGTCGGATGAAAAATCCGAATTCACTTTGCGCATCTGCACATGATAACGAAAGCTACATAGCAAATATGAGGCGCGTAGGTATGAAGGTGAAAAAGTTTTTCGAGTTACAAGGAAAAAATGGGAAATTCTGAGTGCGAAAGGGGGAGATAATCCATGATGGAGGGTCGGATGAAAAATCCGAATTCACTTTGCGCATCTGCACATGATAACGAAGCTACATAGCAAATATGAGGCGCGTAGGTATGAAGTGAAAAAGGTTTTTTCGAGTTACAAGGAAAAAATGGGAAATTCTGAGTCCGAAAGGGGGAGATAATCCATGATGGAGGGTCGGATGAAAAATCCGAATTCACTTTAGCGCATCTAACACATGATAACGAAGCTACATAGCAAATATGAGCGCGTAGGTATGAAGGTGAAAAAGTTTTTCGAGTTACAAGGAAAAAATGGGAAATTCTGAGTCCGAAAGGGGGAGATAAATCCATGATGGAGGGTCGGATGAAAAATCCGAATTCACTTTGCGCATCTACACATGATAACGAAGCTACATAGCAAATATGAGGCGCGTAGGTATGAAGGTGAAAAAGTTTTTCGAGTTACAAGAAAAAATGGGAAATTCCTGAGTCCGAAAGGGAGATAATCCTGATGGAGGGTCGGATGAAAAATCCGAATTCACTTTGCGCATCTGCACATGATAACGAAGCTACATACCAAATATCAGGCGCTAGGTATGAAGTGAACAAGAAGTTCGAGTTACAAGGATGGGAAATTCTGAGTCGGAAAGGGGGGATGTTAATCCATGATTGAGTCGGATAAAAAATCCGTATTCACTTTGGCGCAGCCTAATCACATCAAATCGAATTCTACGACCAAATATCAGACACGTAGGTATAAGGTGAAAAAGTTTTTCGAGTTACAAGGAAAAAATGGGAAATTCTGAGTGCGAAAGGGGAGATAATCCATGATGGAGGGTCGGATGAAAAATCCGAATTCACTTTGCGCATCTGCACATGATAACGAAGCTACATAGCAAATATGAGGCGCGTAGGTATGAAGGTGAAAAAGTTTTTCGAGTTACAAGGTAAAAATGGGAAATTCTGAGTCCGAAAGGGGGAGATAATCCATGATGGAGGGTCGGATGAAAAATCCGAATTCACTTTGCGCATCTGCACATGATAACGAAGCTACTTAGCAAATATGAGGCGCGTAGGTATGAAGGTGAAAAGTTTTTCGAGTTACAAGGAAAAATGGAAATTCTGAGTCCGAAAGGGGAGATAATCCATGATGGAGGGTCGGAATGAAAAATCCGAATTCACTTTGCGCATCTGCACATGATAACGAAGCTACATAGCAAATATGAGGCGCGTAGGTATGAAGGTGAAAAAGTTTTTCGAGTTACAAGGAAAAAATGGGAAATTCTGAGTCCGAAAGGGGGAGATAATCCATGATGGAGGGTCGGATGAAAAATCCGAATTCACTTTGCGCATCTGCACATGATAACGAAGCTACATAGCAAATATGAGGCGCGAGGTATGAAGGTAAAAAGTCGAAAAGTTTTTATTTCGAGTTACAACGGAAAAAATGGAAAATTCTGAGCTTTCGCAGGGGGAGATAATCCATGATGGTAGGGTCGGATGAAAAAATCCGAATCACTGTGCGCAATTCTGCACATGATAACGAAGCAACATAGCAAATATGAGGCGCGGTAGGTAATGAAGGTAAAAAGTTTTCGAGTTACAAGGGAAAAATGGGAAATTCTGAGTCCGAAAGGGGGAGATAATTCATGATGGAGGGTCGATGAAAAATCCGAATTCACTTTGCGCATCTGCACATGATAATGAAGCGTACATAGCAATAAAAAATGAGGTCGCAGTAGGGTGATGAAAAATCAAGTCGTAAAAATTTTTCGAGTTTACAAGGAAAAAATGGAAATTCTGAGTCCGAAAGGGGGAGGGGAGATAATCCATGATGGAGGTCGGATGAAAAATCCGAATTCACTTTGCGCATCTGCACATGATAACGAAGCTACATAGCAAATATGAGGCGCGTAGGTATGAAGGTGAAAAAGTTTTTCGAGTTACAAGGAAAAAATGGGAAATTCTGAGTCGAAAGGGGGAGATAATCCATGATGGAGGGTCGGATGAAAAATCCGAATTCACTTTGCGCATCTGCACATGATAACGAAGCTACAAATAGCAAATATGAGGCGCTGGGTAGGTATGAGGTGAAAAAGTTGTCGAGTTACAAGGAAAAAATGGGAAATCTGAGTTCTGATCCCGAAAGGGGGAGATAATCCATGATGGAGGGTCGAATGAAAAATCCGAATTCACTTTGCGCATCTGCACATGATAACGAAGCTACATAGCAAATAAATGAGCGTAGTAGGTATGAAGGTGAAAAAGTTTTTCGAGTTACAAGGTAAAAAATGGGAAATTCTGAGTCCGAAAGGGGAGATAAATCCATGATGGAGGGTCGGATGAAAAATCCGAATTCACTTTGCGCATCTGCACATGATAACGAAGCTACATAGCAAATATGAGGCGCGTAGGTATGAAGGTGAAAAAAGTTTTTTCGAGTTACAAGGAAAAAATGGAAATTCTGAGTCGGAAAGGGGGAGATAATCCATGATATGAGGGTCGGATGAAAAATCCGAATTCACTTTGCGCATCTGCACATGATAACGAAGCTACATAGCAAATATGAGGCGCTAGGTATGAAGGTGAAAAAGTTTTTCGAGTTACAAGGAAAAAATGGGAAATTCTGAGTCCGAAAGGGGAGATAATCCATGATGGAGGGTCGGATGAAAAATCCAATCACTTTGCGCATCTGCACATGATAACGAAGCTACATGCCAATATGAGGCGCGTAGGTATGAAGGTGAAAAAGTTTTTCGAGTACAAGGAAAAAATGGGAAAATTCTGAGTCGGAAAGGGGGAGATAATCCATGATGGAGGGTCGGATGAAAAATCCGAATTCACTTTATGCGCATCACTGCACATGATAACGAGCTAAACATAGGCAAATATGAGGCGCTTAGGTATGAAGGAGTAGTAAAAAGTTTTTCGAGTTTACAAGTGAAAAATGGGAAATCTGAGTCCCGAAAGGGGGAGATAATCCATGATGGAGGTTGGATGAAAAATCCGAATTCACTTTGCGCATCTACACATGAAAACGAAGCTACATAGCAAATATGAGGCGCGTAGGATGAAGGTGAAAAAGTTTTTTTTTTCGAGTTACAAGAAAAAAAAAAATGGGAAATTCTGAGTCCGAAAGGGGAGATAATCCATGATGGAGGGTCGGATGAAAAATCCGAATTCACTTTGCGCATCTGCACATGATAACAGAAGCTACATAGCAAATATGAGGCGTGTAGGTATGAAGGTGAAAAAGTTTTTCGAGTTACAAGGAAAAAAATGGGAAATTCTGAGTCCGAAAGGGGAGATAATCCATGATGGAGGGTCGGATGAAAAATCCGAATTCACTTGCGCATCTGCACATGATAACGAAGCTACATAGCAAATATGAGGCGCTAGGTATGAAGGTGAAAAAGTTTTTCGAGTACAAGGAAAAAATGGGAAATTCTGAGTCGAAAGGGGGAGATAATCCATGATGGAGGGTCGGATGAAAAATCCGAATTCACTTTGCGCATCTGCACATGATAACGAAGCTAACATAGCAAATATGAGGCGCTTAGGTATGAAGGTGAAAAAGTTTTTCGAGTTACAAAGAAAAAATGGGAAATTCTGAGTCCGAAAGGGGGAGATAATCCATGATGGAGGGTCGGATGAAAAATCCGAATTCACTTTGCGCATCTGCACATGATAACGAAGCTACATAGCAAATATGAGGCGCGTAGGTATGATGGTAAAAAGAAAAATTTTTATTTTTTTTTCGAGTTACAAGGAAAAAATGGAAATTCTGAGTCCGAAAGGGGGGAGATAATCCATGATGGAGGGTCGGATGAAAAATCCGAATTCACTTTGCGCATCTGCACATGATAACGAAGCTACATAGCAAATATGAGGCGCGTAGGTATGAAGGTGAAAAAGTTTTTTCGAGTTACAAGGAAAAAATGAAATTCTGAGTCGAAGGGGAGATAATCCATGATGGAGGGTCGGATGAAAAAATCCGAATTCACTTTGCGCATCTGCACATGATAAACGAAGCTACATAGCAAATATGAGGCGCTTAGGTATGAAGGTGAAAAAGTTTTTCGAGTACAAGGGAAAAATGGGAAATTCTGAGTCCGAAAGGGGGAGATAATCCATGATGGAGGGTCGGATGAAAAATCCGAATTCACTTTGCGCATCTGCACATGATAACGAAGCTACATAGCAAATATGAGGCGCTAGGTATGAAAGGTGAAAAAGTTTTTCGAGTTACAAGGAAAAAATGGGAAATTCTGAGTCCGAAAGGGGGAGATAATCCATGATGGAGGGTCGGATGAAAAATCCGAATTCACTTTGCGCATCTGCACATGAAAATAACGAAGCTACATAGCAAATATGAGGCGCGTAGGTATGAAGGTGAAAAAGTTTTTCGAGTTACAAAGAAAAAATGGAAATTCTGAGTCCGAAAGGGGAGATAATCCATGATGGAGGGTCGGATGAAAAATCCGAATTCACTTTGCGCATCTGCACATGATAACGAAGCTACATAGCAAATATGAGGCGCGTAGTAGTGAGTAAAAAGTTTTTGATTCGTTAACCAAGGAAAAAATGGGAAATACATCTTTGAGTCGAAAAGGGGAGATATCATCAAGGATGGAGTCGGAAATGATCCGAATTCCGAATTCACTTTGCGCACTGCACATGATAACGAAGCTACATAGCAAATATGAGGCGCGTAGGTATGAAGGTGAAAATTTTTTTCGAGTTACAAGGAAAAAATGGGAAATTCTGAGTCCGAAAGGGGGAGATAATCCATGATGGAGGGTCGGATGAAAAATCCGAATTCACTTTGCGCATCTGCACATGATAACGAAGCTACATAGCAAATATGAGGCGCGTAGGTATGAAGGTGAAAAAGTTTTTCGAGTTACAAGAAACGTGACGGACGGACGGACGGACACCCGTGACGAAAACAATATACCCATTTTTTTTTCCTAAAAAAGTGGGTATAATAACTGGAATGGACTGATCTGTAATTTTATGACCAATTTAATTGTCACAAAATCATTTTCAGACTAGTCTATGAAAACGGTGTGATTTTTTTCTAAAATATGACAATTACTTGCAAAAACTGCAAATCCTGATGAGAAGGCTCGTTAAGCTCTTTACAAACCCCGCTAAGAGGTCTAATGTTCAAACGGTTAAATTGCCTTTGCAGCGTTTGTCAAAGCTCCTCTTGTACATATACAGTCTGGACAGAGTCTGAATTTTTCATCATTCTGTCAGTGAAACAATCTTGATGCCTCTAGTGAAGCTTTATGATCCTTACCAATCTGCGGCCCGTTTCACTATAGGAATGAATGGCCTTCTTGTGGAATTTATCGGGGTATAAACTTGGAAAAGTCGCGGGAATACTGGACGAAGGCCAGAAGGCCTCGTCCAGTATTCCCGCGACTTTTCCAAGTTTATATCCCCGATAAATTCCACAAAAAGGCCATTCATTCCTTATAATTCCAGCATTTGAAATAAATTCATCAAGAAAATGTGTTTATTTTCTGTTTTCTTAAGAATTATTTTAACTGCGTCTCACGGTTACGGAAAGTAGTTCGGCATGGGAGTTTACTGGGATATAAATTTTGGACAGAGACTTGCTACGGGCCAATCAAATGTTAGGGAATTGTGTAAATATTTTTGTGCTGGAATTATTAAACTACACTGGACTAAGAAGTTTGTAAGTGGACAATTGGAATTTAGAATAACATTTGCACTGATAGCCACTGTAAACTTTTATTTAGAGAATGTGTTCACATGTAGTGATGCGTACATGTAGGCGGAACATTGTAGCATTAATTAGCCATGTTAATGTGAGAAGCAATTTAATAAAAATCTTCGTACAAACTTTCTTATCGTACAAAGTTTAGTGCAACAGGCCCCTGGTGTGGACAATGTAGGAGTGGGAAAATTCACAGGTTAGTTTAGTACTACACTAGTCGCAAAGAAAATAGGTTCTGTTTGTCAGGACGTATGTCCGTCCATCACTAAAGTTAACAACAGAGAAATATGTTATAACTTCTATTTCCTTCATCTAAAATACTTAATATTTCACGCATGCATTCCTGTAAGGCTCTACTACCATGCTGTGCCAAATCCACGACCGTGCAACCCCTGCTGATCCCAATGTCAAGGTCAAATACTTAGTCTCTTGACAAAACTTAACACCAGAGAAATATGCTATAACTTCAAATTTCTTTCATCAAAAATTCTTAATATTTCACACATGCATTCCTCTAAGGGTCTAATATCATTCTGTGACAAATCCATGACCGTCCGACTTCCGCTGATCCCAAGGTCAAGGTTACGGGCCCACAGACTTTGAAAAAATCTACATATTTTTGGGTACCTGGGCCCACGCAGGTGGTATTTCGTAAGCCTCGCTTACTGACAGATCTATTTGAAACTCCCTTCACGCATCTAATAAACAGTATGGATCTTATCAGGCTGCAGGAGTGTTCCAGCAGATCCGATGCTCTACTGGTCACAACTGGCCATAATCCCCATTTCTGCAACCACTTCCATACTTTTCCATCTGCATGTGTTGACTTGTATTTCCCTCGCTATTACAGAATCAGGTCAATCCCGGCAGCCACTGGACCGGGGATTTCTCGCGGAGGAATTAAATGTCGAAGAGGACCGACATTCTAGTCAAGTGTAAGCATCTACACCTCTTCCATACATGCACCAAAGAGTCGCAGCTATATTGGGGGCAAGGGCTAAGCAAAACATAATATATTTACACATATCGATGGTATAGTAACATAAGGTCGTAAATGCTATGCTAAAGCATAGCATTTACGACCTTATGTTACTAGACCATCGATATTATATATTGTAATTTGATCATAAATAGATTGTAAATCCTGTCGGCTTGTACAAAGTGTGTTATCTACAACCGTCGTCACCAAATCTGCTATTCTATTTACTTAGACCATTTCAATCTGAGGATACACTATTATGTGGACCTAAAACTTCTGTAAGTTATTACCGTGCTCAGAAGTAAACTGGTTTACATCTGCATATTCTCACCTTGGACAAATAATACACATTCCATCTCTTAGAATCCTGGAACCGAAAATTGTTGTCTGTTGGTGTTTCATATTTTGTACTTTTTTCTCGATGAAAATATTGTTTTACCATACATTTACAGCTCTTTACAATCATTTCCACTCGCACGTTAAGTACAAATTAAGTTTCTCAACTTCTATATCCCTTGATAGATTACCGGTACCTCAATATTTCAATACATCATACTTGTGGAAAAATGCCACACATACATGCTGCCCTTAACATGACCTTGACCGTTTTACCTTCACAACTTTAAACTTGTTCACACATTAAGAAGTTTTTCCGGAGTTTCTCAATATAGGAATGAATGGCCTTTTTGTGTAATTTATCGGGGTATAAACTTGGAAAAGTCGCGGGAATACTGGACGAAGGCCAGAAGGCCTCGTCCATTATTCCCGCGACTTTTCCAAGTTTATATCCCCGATAAATTCCACAAAAAGGCCATTCATTCCTTATAATTCCAGCATTTGAAATAAATTCATCAAGAAAATGTGTTTATTTTCCGTTTTCTTAAGAATTATTATACCCCCCGCAACGAGTTGTGGGGGGGGGTATACTGGAGTTAAGTTGTCCGTGCATCCGTGTGTCCGTCCGTGCGTCCGTAAACTTAACATCAGAGAAATATTGTTATAACTTCTATTTCCTTATCTAAAATGCTTGATATTTCACACATGCATTCCTGTAAGGCTCTACTACCATGCTGTGCCAAATCCACGACCGTCCAACCTCCGCAGATCCCAAGGTCAAGGTCAAATACTTAGTCCGTAAACTTAACATCAGAGAAATATTGTTATAACTTCTATTTCCTTCATCTAAAATGCTTAATATTTCACACATGAATTCCTGTAAGGCTCTACTACCATGCTGTGCCAAATCCACGACCATCCAACCCCTGCTGATACCAAGGTCAAGGTCAAATACTTAGTCTCTTTACAAAACTTAACATCAGAGAAATATTGTTCTAACTTCTATTTCCTTCATCTAAAATGCTTAATATTTCACACATGCATTCCTGTAAGGCTCTACTACCATGCTGTGCCAAATCCACGACCGTCCAACACCCGCTGATCCCAAGGTCAAGGTCAAATACTTAGTCTCTTTACAAAACTTAACATCGGAGAAATATTGTTCTAACTTCTATTTCCTTCATCTAAAATTCTTAATATTTCACACATGCATTCCTGTAAGGCTCTAATACCATGCTGTGCCAAATCCATGACCGTCCAACCCCCGCTGATCCCAATGTCAAGGTCAAATATTTAGTCTCTTTACAAAACTTAACATCAGAGAAATAAGTTATAACTTCTACTTCCTTCATTGAAAATTCTCATTATTTCACTTGTGCATTCCTCTAAGGTTGTACTATCATGCTGTGACAAATCTACACTGTCCAACCCCCGCTGATCCCAAGGTCGTCACATACTTAGTCTCTTTACAAAACTTAACATCAGAGAAATATGTTATGACTTCTATTTCTTTCATTGCAAATTCTTAATATTTCATATGCTGTGACAAATCCCCGCTGATCTCGAGGTCAACGTCACATACATACCGTATAACCTCGAATAAACGCACCCCCCCCACCCCCCAAAAAAAAAAAAAAAAAAATGACCGCCATTTTCAAACACAAATAATCCTTAAATCCTTATTTGTGTTTGAAATTGGCGGTCCTTGGTAAAAAAAATTATTATTATTTTTTTTTACTGGCTAATAAACGCCCCCCCCCCCCTTTTGTAAAATGTAACACCTCCGGGGGCGTTAATTCGAGGTTATACGGTAGTCTCTTTACAAAACTTAACATCAGAGAAATCGGTTATAACTTCTATTTCCTTGCTCGGATCTGCTTCACATTTCACACACTCATTGCTCCAATGGACCTCTACCACCCTGTGACAAATTCACGTTCATGCCGCTCGCGCTAATCCCAGAGTCAAGGTCACAAGCCCACACACTTGGAAATTTTTACATATTTTAGGGGTACCTGGGCCCACGCGGGGGGGTATTCCGTAAGTCTCGCTTACTGACCAATCTAGTTTTAACTGCACCTGACGGTTACGGAAAGTAGTTCGGCATGGGAGTTTACTGGGATATAAATTTTGGACAGAGACTTGCTACGGACCAATCAAATGTTAGGAAATTGTGTAAATATATTTGTGCTGGAATTATTTCTGTCATATCTTCTATATCCCATTGTAGGATCACTATTATTTCAATACATCATTCTTGGAAAATGGAAATTAAGAAATATATAGCAGCCAATTTCTTTTTTTTTAAACCATACACCATTTGCAGGCCTCCATGGTGTCCAGCTTAGAGATACTCTACTGTAAATCAGGTATATGTGTATTTTGAGATCATGAATAGGCAATACCATCTGTGATCAATTTAACCCATACAACTTATTCTCATAAAATGTGCTGTGTGTGTTTAGTTTAGAGAGGTTCTTTAAATGTGATGGATGATAATAACTTGCATTTTGGCAGCAAATGTACTAAATCATTTTCTATTTTCTTAAAGGTACATGTCCACTCATTAGGTTATGATATGGGGAGACGGATAGTTTTGTATATTCTGTAGATATAACATTTTCTGGCAAAAAAACATTCATACACCATTACCCCATGTATTGATTGGCATTATTATACATTTTATATCAGACGTAAATTTCCACACCGATATTAGGGGCAATAACTGTGTTTCCTTAAAAAGTACTATTTATTTTCCGTATTTATTGTTTTAATGTGCAATGAGCATACTTTATAATCTGTCGAAAATATTAATTTTTCAGGTGACACATTTTATTAGTATAAATAATTAAAAAATAGTGCACCTCATTTGCATATGAAAATAGCCTGATACCAACACGAGTCATTATCAGTAAAATAAATGTTACTAAATGATTATATCTGTATAGCGGGCACTCATAATGTTTAGAACTGGTGGAATAGTGACATAAGTGTACACTTATTTTATTCCAATAAAGAACATTTTGTGCCTACTGAGTGGGCCTGTACCTTTAATTGCCATCCATGTATATATTGCACATACATTATGCCCCATATATAGCGGTGTGCTTATGATATTACAGGCCATTACTGTATGGGTTGGTGTCGCATTTTATGAGTAAAAACCGAGGGAAGAGTACTCGACTGGCAATGCAGTCTCGGGGCCAGAACAGCCGATTCCTCGATGAGTTGCAAAATGAAATGGGTAGGTCCTAATACATGTATTATGAATGGACAGCAGTATTTTGTGTCACAGAAGGTGACGAAAATATATTTTGTCTGTGATAGTTTGGACGTGGCAGGGGAACCTGGTACCAGATAAGGATCATTGTTTATTCATTGAGCAGTGACAGAAATTTTTCGCTCACAGGTGCAGAATGGAATTACCCATCACAAGTCTTTATAGTCAGACAGGAGAAATGGGGCTTAGGACTTTTGTTACCAGTGTCTGTCCAGGCTAGTCTGCACCTGTGCAGTCTGATCATGGTCTGCACTGATTGCCATTCAGTTGGTGAAACCCCTGCTGCTAATAAACAGTCATCACCAGCATTTAGGAGTGTGATAGTGGATAGAGAGCCAGGCTGGCCCCATTTCTCCAGTCACAACTGCATAATAGATGTCCTTGCTATTAATGGGTGTTAAACTCTATTCAGTCATCTGGTGTGGCGAGGACCTGGAATCAGGTCAAGATTATTCTGATTTTAGAGTTGAATATATATTTTTTTATTGTAAATGTTGATTTCTGATTTTGGGAGTTTCCCCCCATGTGTACATGTACATGGACTTGTACAGGTAATGTATGGGATTTAGTACTAACCCATTGACCCGGCCTTAAATGACCTTATCTGTTGATAGGCCGTTAAACCCCAACACACAAACTATTCAGTCAGTCTATCACTTAATGGTGTTACACTCTGTGATGCTTTCATATTTAATCCATTCTCCATATTCAAAAATATCTCGTAGCTTATTTCAGTGATTGAAAAATTTGTTCATGGAGTACTTGTTTTATGACATTGTACCTGTGTTTTTCAGCCTCTGGTGAAGCATCACATATAACGGAACCATTCGTTGTGAGAGGTGGTCGGAAGTGATAGCCTTAAACTACGCATGATAGAACACCATTCCCTACTTAAACGTTTGCTGTTAATTCTGGAAGAAGTGACTGTGGGTTTTATGAGTGTCATAATTGCCAATTGACCAGGTCCCGGAATTTTGTGGCTTATTACATCTCTGTTTAGCAGATATGAATTGTGCCGCTAACTCAGAATCATACCTTGCTATTGCTGATCCAGATCATATTGCATACTCACTTTTTTTAGTTGTATTAGAATATATCTTTTTCATTGGTAGCAATAATGTTACTCAAATAACTGAGTGGCTGGATGCACCAGCTAATCTGGGGCTACGCTGGTCACAATATACATTTTTCAGCCAGCAGCCAAGTTTTGGTTATCATCCATTTTCTGCCTGTCCATGCTTTCAGATTCAGAATTTTCTTTTGACAACTTTCCTCTATTTATAGATTATTGTCCTTTTTGTCTAACACGTCATCAGTGAAGTATGGCGTATAAGTGATGATGCCAGAGCCAGATGGACTTGATATGTGGCCGTGACTGGAGAAATGGGACCTTTGATATTTGTGGCCAGTTTAACTTCTGTTGTATTGGCGTACACCTGGTGCCTGAAAACATAATTTGTTGTTGATAACATGTGTGGTTTACTGACTGAATGACACTCTGTGCTGGTCAGACTGCATTCGTATACACGGATCCACAGGCTGATCTATACTGGTCGTAAGGAAATAAGCCTCATTTCTCCAGGTATGGGTACATGCGAGCATACGGTATGAACCATCTCTGATTCTACACTGGCGTCGATGACAATCATTCCATTCTGGCGTGTATGTATGTAATTTTACCTGTCTCCCATTACATTATTGAATCTTTACCAAACTTCATTAGTAGCTTCCTCGCTTTGATGGCTATCTACACTGTGTCATTCATGTGACCTTGACCTACATATAGATATATAGCTCATGTCCAGTGAAACTTGGATGTATGTCTAAATTTTGCCTATATCCCCGATACCATAGTCGACCTTGCCGAAACGTGCTTTATCATATCTATGACTCTTATTTCGGTCATATTGGCCTATCATCCATTAGCCCAATTTCGTTTTTAGCCAGGTTTTTTTTTAAAAAACCCAGGCTATTGGATTGGCGAAAGCCGGGCGGGCGGCGGGTGGCGTCCACAATCAATGTTAAGTTTTCGTGTTCGAGTCCATTTCTTTGTTACTGTACCTCATAGGACCAACAAACTTTCACAGCTTCATAACCAAGGGGTGCCCACCACATATCACTATCCAACATGTTACCTTTTTTTGAGCTTGACCCATTTTTTCCACACAGTCGACTTTAATAGCCATTTTCAATGTTAACTTTTTGCGTTTACAATGTTAAGTTTTCGTGTTTAAGTCCATTTCTTTGGTACTGTACCACCTAGGACCACCAAACTTTCACACCTTCATAACCAAGGGGTGCCCACCACATACAACTATCCAACATGTGACCATTTGTTTTACCTTGACCTATTATTTCTACGTAATTGACTTAGCCATTTTCAACGTTAACTTTTTAACGTACGTCTGGTTAAAGTTTTTTGGTTAAAGTTTTTCGTTATACTATATCTCTGCAACTACTTCGCCCATTACCTTGAAACTTCACATGGGTGTTTATCATCATCCATATTTTCATTCTACCCCCCAACCGTGCGGCCCCTGTGCCCAATGTCAAGGTCAAATTACTTTGAATTTTTTTCTTAATGTTTTTTCGTGTACTATATCTCTGCAACTGCTTCACCCATTACCTTGATACTTCACATGGGTGTTTATCATCATTGTCGCGCCCGCTTGCGGAAAGCGCGATATAGTCGGCATTTTGGCATACGTCCATCCGTCCGTACGTCCGTGTGTCCAGTTAAAGTTTTTTGGTGAAAGTTTTTCCATCTACTATATCTCTTTTTTTTAGTGTCCATGCCTCGCCCCAAGGTGCGACATGCAGGCCACGGCCATCTAGTCTACAAAACGTGGGTATAATTATGTTATACTAGTGTCTATGCTTGGAAAAAACCTGGCCTTCGTGGCTTTGCCTCGTTTCTTGTTTTTTCTGTTTTGGAAACTATGTATTGTGCCCATAATAGGTGTGTGGTGGGACCGGGCCATCCCCCACAAACCGTACACAATTATACATGCCGAATGTCTTCATTGACGGTCAACACTATGAAAGTGTCTCAAATGTAATGCATTACCTCATGCACTACTGTCTTTTCCACGTTTTGTTGCCGACAAACTTTTGGCTATTAAACCTATTAAATCTAAAAAATATTTAAATGTAAGTACTTTTTCATCAATAACAAAAAAGTCACCCTCCACAATAAAATCAATGTTTGATAGGATTTCATCAAATAATTTTTTGGGGGGTGGGGGGGGGGGGGGGGGGAGGGTGACTTTTTTGTTCCTGATGAAAAAGTATTTACATTTAAATAATTTTTAGATTTAATGTGTTTAATAGCCAAATGTTCGTCGGCAAAAAAACATGGAACAGACAGTAGACACATTTATTACACATCAACAGTGTCTTACTGTCTGTTTCACGAAAGCTGCCCAAATTTTACGGCTATATAAACAATTCAAAAACAAGATTTCTTTTGATAATATTAAATTAAAGGAAAAATTAAGAATGAGCCTTCTTTTTATTTCGTGAAATTTGGTCAAATATTGATTTTATTGCGAAAACAAAATTTCCCCATGTTAAATCCCCATAGACATTTTCACGGAGTGAAGATGTCTATGGGGATTTAACATGGGGAATTTTTTAACATGGGGAAATTTTTTTGAATTTTAGAAATACTGGACCGATTTTTAAAATTTAACTTTTGTTTTCTTAGTTAGATCATATCCAAGCTATCTAGTCAGGTTTCGGAGTCAATTTCCAAATTTTTTCGTTTTTTGACTCCTCCCACACTGCCTTACTTCTTTTCCCCTCATGTTAAATTCCCATAGAGAAATCAATTTTTCGTAATAAAATCAATATTTGACCGAATTTCACGAAACAAAAAGAAGGCTCATTCTTAAATTTTCCTTTAATTTAATATTATCGAAAATAATATTATTTTTGAATTGTTTATATGGCCGTAAAATTTGGGCAGCTTTCGTGAAACAGACCATAGTTTACTTTGTATAGTAATGCTTTGTGTATTTAATATGTATAGTTATTTATTTAATTAAATACAATCCATGTATATCGATTTACTTACTTGTGTTTTATTTTGAATGTTATTCTTGTGAATTAAAAGCACTTGGTTTCAAATATGCACAGAAAGTGGTGAAACAGATTAATACAACATTTACTTGCAGAGCCATTGAGTACGTGTGTGTTTAAATTAGTTATTTTTAGTGAATAGAGGTTTGACTGATAGATTCGTTTAGCCAAAAAAACACAAACAATTCATGCAAACCCAAGCTTTTTGGCACATGCACAACGTAGGGCAAATACTTTATTCTGCAAAATTACACACTTATATGTTGTGTCGTCAATTAAAATACAGTTTTAAACATACACATACAATGATGAACAATGTAACACCATAGGGCGTGCTTGAATCAATCGATCGCACAAACGGTTGAGCTGTTATAAACATGCCCGACATGATCAACATGAAAGACAGCTATGGATATTTAACAACAAATGCATTTAGGCTGTAAAACATACAATAGTTCAAGGTTAATTTCAATAATAATGGTTAATTAACTATGTTCTAATAATAATAGTACATAACACATAGGTTATTGTTAGAACTATACTGTAGTGAAATACACCACTGTGAAAGACAACCGTTCATATTCAGTCAATAAACATTGTTATAATTATCATGATTACTGTAGTAAAACGGATAGATGTTAAAGAAAACATGACTTTAGAATCTTACATGGATTGTCACAGTTCATTACAAGTTTATCGCATTTGATATTGAATATCGGGAGGAGTGGAGGGTATGCATATCTTAATGTTGAATCCATCCTTAAAAGATTCATGTTTTAACTGATTCTTACTAGGAATCACACCCGAGGCCATGTGATCTGGTGGAGTTGTGGTAGTAGCACCGGACCAGGATCTATATTTCAGTGAAGACATATTTATGGTAATTTCAGTGCATTTTGTATGGTTTCTCCCAACATAGACGTGTATGCACACCTCTGTACATGCCTTTGCTCTTGAATCAATCATATAGGATCACATGATATCAATAGTGTCCAGCATTTTCCGTATTTACGTGAAAGTATGTTTCTCCATAGACATTTGTCATATTGTTCCTAAGGAGCAAGCAGTTAGTATCTCTCAATTTAACTGTATTTATCATTACATGTACCGGTAGTTCATCTAGATCATTGTACAACACAGTGGTATCACTATCACATGTTGACACATAGCTGCCAATGATGCAATAAAGGGTATCGTCCGTCATTGCAGTAATTAGTTTACGTGAACTTTGCACAGATCTTCACTCAGAATTATGTGACGACTCCAATCTTGATAAATATTCAAACAGATGCAGCCATAGATCATCTCTATGAAGTTGGATTTACCCTGCGGTATCAGACTAGTTACTGCTTTTAACAACGGTACCAGTTGTTGACAGATGCACACACCATAGTAATAATTGTTTACTTGAGACTAAATGCTAAATGCTATTATGTGCCGTACAGAAGAAAGGAGAAGACGAACAGCCAAACTATGTTTCCAATGTCAATTCGTTGTGTTGTATCGCCACCTGGAAAAACATAATGCAAGCAAATTTATGATAAATATAAGATATACATATGTATTTCTAAATGAAATTCTGTAACGTTCCTCAATGAGCTTATGAACTGCTATTAGTTATTTACAATATTCTTAACCAAACAGATACAAGTGACGTCAAATCTCATTTTGGAATACAGATCTTGATTTGCATAAGTAGTATTTGCAATTTCAGTTTATAGCAGCCACAGTTAGACCAGTGATAATAAATGCACTATAATTGGTCAAGTAAGATAGTAATGCAAGAAAATCCAAACAAATCCAACTTCCAACCATCCACATCGTCCTCCATGTCCTCCATAAATTCTTTATATACATTTGTGCGCATGTTAACTTTTCCATTAACAATAAAATGAGTAAAAATGTATCCGTGTCTACACTAGCATTGTGGTAACTGCACATAGTATATTGTTGTATGGTTCGAAGCTTAAACGTATACTCTTGGATGTTTTCGGGAGTTGCTGTTATATGATGTTTTCGGAACTTCACTTATGCCCTTAGAACTTAAAATGTTTTAATAGTTGGGAAACTACCATTATATGATGGTTTTATTACTATTATTATTATATGATGTTTTCGGTAGAGCCACTTATATAATGTTTTTCGTAGCATACCATTGAGTCCAAAGTCTCCAAGTGCAGCCATCTGGCCGTCGTCCATATAACTACGCTGCATTGATGTTATGGCATTAGCTTGGTTGTCTGTGAAGTCGGCCAATTGTTCTGCGGTAAACTCCTGCAATACATAACAGGTTTAACATTAAACAACCAATGGTGTGGTATAAGTCTCCATTCATAAGGACAACAATGCAGATTGATAGGGGCAGCAATCTACTATGTCGTATCATATATATATGTATGTACATGTACATTCGGCGACTTAAAACTGTCGAGTAATTTAACCTGAAATGCTGACAATATTGATAACAGCAGGCTTTGGTACAGAAAATACACACCACTGTAGGACTAATCGCATACACAACATACATGTACTGTCATTTCGGCTAATTCTGCGCATCGGCTAATGCGCAATTCACGTCAAATTTAGCCTTGTGTACGTCATAATAAAATTTGTGCATTTTGAAATAAACAAGTTGGTTAATTGCTACACTGTGGCACAATTTTATCACATTCCGATAGTTTGGTAAAAAGTTATTCCGAATATGGTCAAAATGTGTAAAATCCTCAGAATAGCTGCCTTATTTACTAAATTAACTTAAACGAACAAACTAACCTGTCATGATGTCACTGAATAGATCTGCTTCAAGTTTAATACAAATTTTGCTATGCTGATCCAGTATGCTGCTCGCCATTTTGTTTACACTACCAGATGCGCAGCATTAGCAGACACAAATGTGACGTCGCAAACACGCATGTGATGTCCTACATCACACAATTTACGTCACTTACTGACGTCTGAACGTTATGACATTTTACCTGCACAGACGTCTTTGAACTGCGTTGGATATTCAGGAAAGGTTGACTGATTATGTAGATGTTAATGACATATACTGTTACATTTCATCATTTGTTTGGAAAGCCTTATGTGCGCAGAATTAGCCGACACCATTGTATATGTGAAACAAAGAAACGCTCATTCAGTATGTGTAACCATTGTTGATTGATTCCAATATTACGTGTACAGCCCTTTTTTTTTTACAATATAATGTGCCGTATAACATATACTATAAATAATCCAGTCACAAAAATCGTGTTTAGAGGTGCATAAATACAACTATGAATGTAAGATTCGGATTTTGGTATTTTCGCGCCAATGCAGCAGGTTAAATGCGGGATCGAACCCGTTGGCCCGGCCTTAAATTACCATAGCTGTTGATATGCCGTTAAGCACCAATACGTCAAATCAAACCATTAAACATTGGTTGTGAACATGACACATTAAAGTAATAGGATCTTGATCGTATGTCATCACATGTTTCCGGTATAAATTCAAGTACTAATTAAATATGTTTTACTATAATAGTATCTTCATTTCATGAATTCATATACATGTACATTATAATATATACGTTACGTTCTTCTAATGATCAAGATCGTCTATAGTGTAACCAGATTGTGATTCTTAAATATCGATTAGGAAAATATATTAATATTCTTCTACAATTATAAAATCTGACAGTATCATAATATAACCCAACACATTGAAGGTCAGCGGATCTACGGCCAAAACAACACATTTTCTCTAACATATACACATTAAGTAGTAATTGGTTTCAACTGTAAATAAAACGCAATTGTTAGCAGTTCGATACATACAACATATTGAGTATTCATTTGGGATATAACGTTCTCATTTTTATCCCGTTTATGCATATAGTGAATTAATAGCTGTCATATTTGACGTCATCTCGAATGGATTAAGCTTCAATAGGATTCTTCAGGGTGATCTGTTTCTCCTAATAATAGTCTGGACCAACACTGAGAAAGTCGGTATTGACCTATTGTTCCACTATCTTTGCCAATTAGGTATAATGCTCGGTGCCTAGTAGCCACTAACCTTAATGTTTTCCGGTGGCATCGTAGAAATTGTAGCCGGTGATATTACGCTCAGTTGGTGCCGTTTCAGACGCCTAATTTGATCTTTATTGAAACCACCTAGAAACATTTGGAAACATATGTGTAAATGATATACAGGCATCAGTTTTATTCAATAGGAAACATCTCGAAGATAAAATAGTTCGTGCCCCGTACTATAAAGCTCGATCCATGTTGCAGTTTGTATTCATTATTTAATCACTTGGGCGTACTCATTCCAAATTGATTTTATTTCTAAACTGCAGTTTTCAAAAATGTATTTCTCACAAATCATTTCGACTTCTCAATTGGGTCTGCATCTGTTCAAGGGAGTTGTAATATTTACAGACCGGTTCAAACTGCGATTTAAAGCTCCGAGATGTCCCGTTTTATAAGGAGGCACCATAATTATATCACATCTTACCTCGTATGCAATAGTAAATCCTATTTATGAAAAATGTAAAAAAAATAAAAATATAATATATTGTAATTAAAGTATATTGTAAATATATTTGCATCTACGTGCACTTATTTGTTGTGAATCGAATTGACCACGTAACATTGCGCTAAATACATGTTCACTATAAGCCAAACGTAAACATTGGCCACTCGCACCAAGTTCGTATATGTGGCTGGGACTAGAAATGCTGATTATGGCCCTTGTGACCAGTATCGTCACAGAACAGCCTGTGTCGGAGCGGTCTGATCAGGATTAGAATTACTGTTTGCCATTCAGTTGCTGAAACAGCCGTTATGCTTATAAAACCCGTATAAATATTTTATAAACTACAAGCCGAGTGCACTAGCGGATCAATGCACATGCCAAAAGTCCCATTCCTCCAGCCACAGCCACACGTACCTATTATTTTCCTGATTTCTGCAATGCTACTGAGACTCCAAGTTGCTACATCATTTCCCAACTGATCCGCGAGTCTTCCGACAAGGGCAGATAGCTGGTCTGGCGAACAACTCGTTAGCTCTCCAAGAGCGTTGACACTGTCTCTGTAAACACAAGTGCTATATGTATAATGCGACATTCATAACGGCAATGCGAGTAGTTCCATGTTCCTATTATTGACAAGTATATAGCAATACCTTTCGCACACTGTTTGTTGGATTACCACCGAGACGGTGCTTCAAAATAGCACGTGTATTATATTTCGTATGTGCGCGAAAACTAAAATAAAACTAGAGCACAGTCGATGGCGCGCCATCGCAATATACCAACTTTTCCCAAATACCAAGTCGAAAAGGGTAATATAATCCATAACCGGAGGAGGAATCAAACATCGAAATTCACTTTGCGCATCTACACACCATACGGTAGGCATAGACCAAGTTTTAAATCCCTAGCTATTACCTTTAAAAAGTTTTACTTCTTGCAAGGCAAACTTGGGAAATTCAAAAAAAGTGGAATAGGGGGAGATAATCCATGACTGTGGGTCGAATCAAAAATCAAAATTAACTGCGTATTTACACACCATAAGGAAGGCACACACCAAGTTTCAAGATCCTACCTATTACGGTTAAAACGTTTTACTAACAAGAAACGTGAACGACAGACGGACGTACGGACAATTTAGGCCCAAAAGGGGAGATACTCCATGTCTCAAGGTCGGATTTAAATGGAAAGTAATTTCCAGTATCTATCTTCCGTTATAAAGAAATTTTATACCAAGTATTGCGCTCCATATATTACAGTTTAGAAAATATACAACTTATAAAGTAAATTTGCAAAGGGGCACCCGTGACGAAAACAATTATAATATGTTATACCCATTTTTCTACAAAGAGTGGGTATCCTAATGTGAATTGAATAACCATGCTTTTCATGAATCGGACGGGATGCATATATATATGACCGTTCAAACTCACTGTCAAACATGAGTTTATATAAGAAAGAACAACAGCAGATTAAAAGTTACCATTGACACCAACGCTTACTACCTAAAACTAGTGAAGGTACACAACTGCCACAGAACATTACAAGACACAATCAAGCGATTCATGATCGCCGAACACGACTATCGGAAACAAGAACGCCAACAACGGCATGTATCATAATATAACCCCACCAATACTCCAGCCGTGCCCAACGTCAAGGTCAAATAATATGTTATTTGCGTCCAGTAGTTGCGTGCGCGTTTCTACATTCTGCTATAACTTCTTTACTGTATGAGCAACTGGCTTCAATCTTCATGTGCATGTTCCTCATCATGCATATTTGTCTTCCCCGCCCCGCCCCAAGATCAATGTCAATTAACTTAGCAATTTCCATCCAGTAGATGCGTGCGTGTTTCTTCATTCTGTTATAACTTCTTTATTGTTTAAGATATTGGCTTCAATCTGCATGTGCATGTTCCTCATCATTCATATTTAGCTCACCGGAGCCGAAGGCTCAAGTGAGTTATTGTTACCGCTTTACGTCCGTCCGTTCATCCGTCATACGTCAACACTTTTCCGACCTCTTCTTCGGAACCGATTAGCCGATGTTAACCAAACTTCACGTGGATGGTATATGTGTTACTCATTTTCAGATTTGTGAAACTGGACGTCATCGCATATCCAAGATATTGTTAAAATTATGACCCCGGGGTCAAAATCGGGCGGGGCCCGGGGGGGGGGGTGGGGGGGGGTCAAATTTCATATTTGACCAACTTCGGTCATGCTGTATATCAAATAAAAAGTATCGAGGAGACGATCACTCTGGGGCATTTTTTGTTGAAACCGGATGATTACGTCATCCAAGATTGCCACCAAAAGGTCATCATTTTAATATGGATTTCTTCTTCCCGTGCACCGCTTGGCCGATGGTGGTCAAACTTCACAGTTATGGTGCGTCGCATAATCCAAGATCTTAGGTCAAATTCTTTAAAATAATCTTCTCGCGAATCGCCCGACAGATTTCGATGAAACTTGGCAGAATGATTGACAGTTAATGCTATTTCAGTTCTGATGACCCCAGATCAAAAATTGGCTGGGCCCGGGGGTCAAATTTCAAATTTGACCAAATATGAACCACCCTGGGGCATTATTTTTGTCGAAATCGGATGGTTTCAGCTATGGTGCGTGCGTGGGTTAAACCTTTTCATTTTCATATTCGTCAAAATGGTGGTCGTCGTATAATCCAAGATGGCTGCCATATCAAATAAATTAGGTCATAAGTCAAGTGGACGGGGCCCGGGGGGGGGGGGGGGGGGGGTGTGGGGTCAAGTAGAATTTGACAAAATATGGTCATGTTGTATATTAAATCGAAGGTGATTGACGAGACGATAACTCTGGAGCATTTTTTTGTTGAAATCGGATGATTACGTCATCCATGATGGCCGCCGAAAGGTCATCCTTTTAATATGGATTTCAAACCTCTTCTCGGGAATCGCTTGACTGATGGTGGTCAACCTTTACAGTTATGGTGCGAGGGTGTCATATTCGTCGCATAATCCAAGATGGCCGCCATAGAAAATTAGGTGAAATTCTTAAAAAATATTCTTCTCACGAACCGCCAAATCGATTTCGACGAAACTTGGCAGGAATGATCGATAGTCAATGCTATTTCATATTTGTTCAAATGATGCCCCCTGGATCATAAATGGGTGGGTGGGCCGGGGTGGGGGGGGGGGGTGTGGTGTCAAGTAGGGTCATGTTGTATATCAAATCGAAGCTATTGAGTGGACGATCACTCTGGAGCATTTTTTGTTGAAATCGGATGATTACCTCATCCAAGATGCCGAAAGGTCATCCTTCTAATATGGATTTCTAACGTCTTCTCGTGAACCGTTTGAACGATGGTGGTCAAACTTCACAGTTATGGTGCGTCGGTGAAGTCTTTTCGTATTTGCCAAAAATGGAGGTCGTCGCATAATCCAAGATGGCCACCATAGAAAATTAGGTAAACTTCTTAAAAATAAATATTCTCACGAACCGGGGGGGGGGGGGGGGGGGGGGGGGGTGGTCAGAAGTCAGCTTTCACATTAGGTCATGTTATCGAGGAGACAATCACTCTGGAGCATTGTTTTGTTCTGAATCCGATGATTATGTCATCCATGATGGCCGTCAAAAGCTCCTTTTTTATTATATATTTCAAATGCCTTCTTTTCGTGAACTGTTTGGTCCAAGATCCAAGATGACTGCCGACTTTAGTAATATGCTTAATTTCAAAATATTGGGTTAGCTGCCTTCAGATGTATGTTATTATATTTTTAATACATTGCTTATGTTTTATTTTCGGGGCTTGAACTGCAAAACTGACCCGTTTTTTTCCTGTGATCCTTTAACCCCCCATAGACTGTACACATTTTGAGACAACCTGAACAGTTTTGTAGACGAATTTTGATTGAACTTGGTATATATGATTGACAGTCCGTGCCATTTTATATTTTAATAATGGGGATAATAATTTCAGGTGAGTGATACAGGCCCATTTGGGCCTCTTGCTTTTATTTCCTTCCACGCACATGATCCCCCATACCCATGGTTAAATAACTTAGAAATGTGCGTCCGTCCGTCCGTCCGTCCGTCCGTCCGACTGACCGTCCGTCACCAACCTTGTGACACGTAAAACTTTTAAACCGTCATAGCTACATACCTGCAACTTGGTATGTAGCTTCCTTATGATGAGTAGGTGCGCAATGTTTATTTCAATGTTTTATTTGACCCCCAGTCATCGATTATCTCCCCCTGTTCGACTTTGAATTTGGCAATTTTGCATTGTGACTCGTAAAACTTTTAAACCGTAATAGCTACAGACCTGAAACTCTATATGTAGCTTCCTTATGATGAGTAGATGCGCAACGTTTATTAAGATTTTTTATTTGACCCTCGGTGGTGGATTGTCTCCCCCTTTTCGACTTAGAATTTTCCAATTTTGCCTGGGACTCGTAAACTCGGTTAGGTTATTTCATTTTTTTTATTCGACCCCTGGTCATGGATTATCTCCCCCCTTTTCAACTTTGAATTTTCCAATTTTGGCTTGTAAGTCGTAAAACTTTTAAACCTTAATAGATACACATCTGAAACTTGGTATGTAGCTTCCTTATGATGATTATATGCGAAAAGGTTATTTCGATTTTTGGATTCCACCCCGGGTCATGGATTATCTCCCCTTTTTCGACTTAGAATTTGGCAATTTTGCATTGTAACTTGTAAAACCTTTAAACCTCAAAAGCTAAACTTGGCATGTAGCTTCCTTATGATGAGTAGATGCGAAAGTTTCTTTAGATCGTTGATTCGACACTTAGGTCATGGATTATCTCCCCAATTGGACTTGGAATTTTGCCTCGTTTATTATCAAAGCGATATGTGGGGCATCCGTGTTCTATGAACACATTTTGTAGTTATTTCATGCCCCACTCATGCTCTCAATGATAAAGGTCAAGGTCAAATAATTAGAAATTTCCGTCCAATAGATGCGTGCACGTTTCTCCATTCTCCTATAACTTCTTTTCTTGTAAGCGATTGACTACATGTGCGTGCATTCACTGCCCCATCAGCAATATCAAGGTCAAACGATGTTTAAATTTCCCGTTCAGTACATTTTAAATTGCGGTTCAGGAGATTCCTTCTGTTATAACTTCGTATTTACCGTATTAGCGATTTGTGTCAAACTTCGTATCCATGTTTGTCATCATCCATATTTTCATTTCCCCACCCATGCTACATCCGTACCCAAGTTGAAATAACCTTTCATCCAGTACATGCGTGCCCATTTCTCCAATTTCCGATAACTTCTTTACTGCATGAGCGATTGGCTTGAAATAGCATGTGCATATTTATGCTCCAACCACCACAACGATGGGATACATGCCGTTGGCGGCGTTTTTGTTGTGATAGTTATGCTAGAATATCTCCATGGGCGTATTGCATGGTTTCCTCTTGTTCATTTACTTCAGACAATTACTATGCACTAATAATAGTCATGTAAAGTTGTTACTTTAATGTTAACTTTGTACCTCTGATTCTAAATATTCTTCATTTGCATAGCTTACTTACAAAACGACATCAGACTGGAGCTGAGATTGAATGAAATCTGTCGTTGCACCGCATGCAAATTCTCCCAAAGACGCTAGCTCGTCCGCACTGACTGTGCCTGTGTTGGTCTGGTCTCGTAAATGTTTCCAGCGTTTGAATCCTGATTTCACCTGAATATAGAACACGTCAAATCCAGATTAATGTTTATTTATAGAATACGAGATACACGACTTGGTCGTATGCTGTTAATGAATTATTAAAACAATTATTGGTACGTTGATCAAAGTAAATTATTGATATCATAAAATCATATTATTGACGGGCAAGAAATATTTACTGCAAACGATGTGATGAATATTTTGCTCTGTACCTGTTCCATTGAATATCCCCGTTGATTACCAATTGTGGCCATTACTTGTATATTTGCCAGGGGCAGTCGTTCTATCTCGTCAGGTCGTAATCCTTTAATAAATCCACCGACTTCTCGAATAAGCTCATCATCCCATTGTGAAAGGGAATCAGGATTTATCCCTTGTCCATACTGAAATCGAAAAAGTACAAGACAAAATGTAAGTTGCATTTGTGGTTTCATTGCAATTATTAATTTGCCACAGCTACCGTGTCAGTATTATCGCAGTACATACCTTCTAGCGGATGATGAAACGACTCAATGTGAACATGGAAGGAAACAATACCACAAGGACTAAATGTGGTGAGTGTAATGTATGTGACGTGTATGTGTGTCGGCAGACATTGCTGCTGCTTGTTGTGCTATCGATGGTTACTAAATGGTGGGATGTCGTGTATTAATTACTTTAAACTAGAATGGTGGACAGCCGGCATACATATTCCCATGCTGTGACATGTATCTTCAAACCAGGGACCTGAATGTGGTAATCGACATATCGTCTTATTGTGTGGAACATTTGTGTGAAATTAAAATTATTTCAAAATCCCTCCATGCATCACGAAGCTATAATTCGAATAGCTCTTTTGAACTATGTTCTGATCTAAATGTGACTTTGACCTTGGAGCTACGGACCTGCGTATTCGGTGCGAGATACTTCCCACCATGATGTTAGCCAATTAGTTAATGAGTTTAGCAAGTTGGTAGTATATAATTGAATAGACGTGTACCATAAATTACAGTACTTAAAATTGAATCAAATAAAACGGTACATTCAGTTGATGCAAATCAAGTTCCATGAAGCAAAAATCAACATATTGCATATCTCAGACACATGTGCTTTAGCACAAAAATCAGTGTTAATTATTCCCAATATATTGTATATGTATGTATTTATTAACGGAAATAATTCCGTAATTTCTAAGTATTGAATGCATGCTGGTCCCAAATGTCCCAATGTGTCATTCGTCTACTATTACAGTATGAGCCAGAGTAAACTATCAGACAACCTTTGCTATACACATGGAAGAAAGCATTGCCCTGGCATCATCGCTGCTCCAGGTATGTAGGTTTCCGATGTCGTCCAGGCAGGGCTCGATACTCGCGAACGGCACTGCTCCCAGCATGGCAGCTCTGCTCCTCAAGGCCAACATGTTGTGGCACTTCACCTCACCTAAAATACAAATTATCAGTCAAATGACACCAATGAACGCCATGCATTGCTATTTCAAATGTGTAGTATGGCATTGTATCCATCGGACTCCGTCGGGGGATACTATGGATTTGACAGTGGGCCGCGTCCGCGTCCGCGTCCGCCGCAGACACTTATTGTCCGGAGCATAACTCGAACACCCTTTGGAATATTTTCATGAAACTGCACACATGCATAGACCACGACACGAAGGTGTGTCGCGCACAAGAATGACGACTCTTGCATAGCTAATTTTTTAGTTATCTCCCTTTTTTGTTTTGCGCACTGATTGAGCATAACTCGACCACCCTTTGGAATATTTTCATGAAACTTCACACATGCATAGACCACGACCCGGAGGTGTGTCGCGCACAAGAATGACAACTCTTGCGTAGCTAATTTTTTAGTTATCTCCCTTTTTTGTTTCGCGCACTGATTTCGTGTCCGGAGCATAACTCGTTTCGCAAACTGATTGAGCATTAACTCGACCACCCTTTGGAATATTTTCATGAAACTTCACACATGCATAGACCACGACACGAAGGTATGTCGCGCACAAGAATGACAACTCTTGCATAGCTAATTTTTGAGTTATCTCCCTTTTTTGTTTTGCGCACTGATTGAGCATAACTCGACCACCCTTTGGAATATTTTCATGAAACTTCACACATGCATAGACCACGACCCGGAGGTGTGTCGCGCACAAGAATGACAACTCTTGCGTAGCTAACTTTTTAGTTATCTCCCTTTTTTGTTTTGCGCACTCTACAAACTGGACAATAATGCATGAAGACCCGTTTTCTCGTGTGCTCTGTACACCTTACCTGTAGAGAGAACAATAGCCTTCTCCGGTTGAACAATAGAGACTCGGAGAACCATTCACCTGTGCATGTGCTAGCATGTGCAAATGTCCAGTCTGACCACTATTTGACCACAGGTAATTTATACAGGTAAATTACTACATTGTATATTACATTTCCGTAAACTGTGTTGAAAATATTGTGGCATTATGTGGACCTGTGCAGATATATGTAGATAAATATAGGACTATTAAAAAATAATTCTGGGCTCCAGTAGCAAGCATTATTATTTTTAATTTTTAAAAAAAAATTTCCATTTATTTTTTCATTTTTTTTTTTCAAATTCTTTTTCAATTTTTGTTTAGTAGCATAAGGTCGTAAGTGCTATATACAGACTATTATCATATAATAAAACAATTATTGACTAGTGAGCCATATAATATAATCTGATATTCTATGGCTCACTAGTCAATAATTGTATAATATGTTTGGGCCAGTGAAAATTGCTTTCGGGCCCAGGCTCGAGGTCAAGGCGGGACGAGGCGAGGGATTTGATTCCGCGGAATTCTTGTTTACTTATCTCCCTTTCTTGTTTCATGCTCTGATTTCGTATCCAGAGCATAACTCGAACACCCTTTGGAATATTTTTATGCCCCACCACGATAGTGGAGGGGGCATTTAGTGTTACCCTTGTCCGTCCGTCCGTCCGTCCGTCCGCACACACGAATGGGTACTTGTTGTAAGCGTACGGGGATCTTATTGGGTAGGGTTAGGATAGTGTTGGGTACTCTTGTTGGGTATTTTTATAGAGTAAAAACCCAACAAGTATTCATTCGTAGGAACGTGCGTCCCGTCCTCCCGTCAGTCCGTCCGTCACAAAACTTTAACACTCGGGTAAATGTCTCATAATTTCTTCATCCTTCGACCGATCTGCTTCATAACGCTCAGGTAAATATTTTATAATTTCTGTTTTCTTTCACGGATCAGTTTCATATTTCATATACACATTGCTCTAATGGTCCTCTACCGCCCTGTGCCAAATCCACGTTCGTCCTGCCCCCGCCAAGCCCAGGGTCAAGGTTACATACTTGATGCTTCAAAAACTTTAACGCTCAGGTTAATATCTTATAATTTCTGTTTTCTTTCACGTACCAGCTTCATATTTCATATACGCATTGCTCTAATGGTCCTCTACCGCCCTGTGCCAAATTCACGTTTGTCCTGCCCCCGCCAAGCCCAGGGTCAATGTCACATACTTGGTTCTTTAAAAACTTTAACGCTCAGGTAAATATTTTATAATTTCTGTTTTCTTTCACGGATCAGCTTCATATTTCGTATACGCATTGCTCTAATGGTCCTCTACCGCTCTGTGCCAAATCCACGTTCGTCCTGCCCCCGCCAAGCCCAGGGTCAAGGTTACATACTTGGTGCTTCAAAAACTTTAACGCTCAGGTAAATATCTTATAATTTCTGTTTTCTTTCACGGATCAGCTTCATATTTGATATACGCATTGCTCTAATGGTCCTCTACCGCCCTGTGCCAAATCCACGTTCGTCCTGCCCCCGCCAAGCCCAGGGTCAAGGTCACATACTTAGTGCTTCAAAAACTTTAACGCTCGGGTAAATATCTTATAATTTCTGTTTTCTTTCATGGATCAGCTTCATATTTCATATACGCATTGCTCTAATGGTCCTCTACCGCCCTGTGCCAAATTCACGTTTGTCCTGCCCCCGCCAAGCCCAGGGTCAAGGTCACATAATTGGTGCTTTAAAAACTTTAACGCTCAGGTAAATATCTTATAATTGTTCTTTCCATTCACGGATCAACTTCATATTTCATATACGCGTTGCTTTAATGGTCCTCTACCGCCCTGTGCCAAATCCACGTTCGTCCTGCCCTCGTCAAGCCCAGGGTTAATATCACATACTTAGTGCTGCAAAAACTTTAACGCTCAGGTAAATATCTTATAATTTCTGTTTTCTTTCACGGATCAGCTTCATATTTCATATATGCATTGCTCTAATGGTCCTCTACCGCCCTGTGCCAAATCCACGTTCATCCTGCCCCTGCCAAGCCCAGGGTCAAGGTCACATACTTGGTGCTTCAAAAACTTTAACGCTCAGGTAAAAGAAAATTTTGACTTGGAATTTGGCCTCATTTATTATCAAAGCGATATGTGGGACATCCGTGTTCTATGAACACATTTTATAGTTTATAAAACTTCACACATGCATAGAAGACGACCCAAAGGTGTGTCGCACATAAGAATGACAACTCTTGCGTCGTTAATTTCTTAGTTATCTCCCTTTGTTGTGTTGTGCACTGATTTCGTGTCCGGAGCATAACTCGAACACCCTTTGGAATATGTTCATGAAACTTCACACATGCATAGACCACGACCCTAAAGGTGTGTCACGCAAGAATGACAACTCTTGCATCATTAATTTTTTAGTTATCTCCCTTTGTTTTTCCGCGCACTGATTTTGTCTCCGGAGCATAACTCGAACACCCTTTTTTCAAACTACTTGTGTATCTGGGGATGGGGATACACATGCGCTTGTCGACAAGCGTCCATTTCTAGTTTATAAAACTCCCACTATTAAATATACATGTATACATATTATCACGGTCTGGGTACATGTAAATCATAAAAAAGTACATGCTATATTGAGTTAAAAGCTTTGTAAATATTTATTAGACACGTAAGACACAATTGTAGAATGTAAGTTGATGGTATCTGGAAAGCAAGTTTATGTCGTACACATATTCGTAACTAGTGTATGTACATATGGTACATGTATGTGCATGTGTACGTAGTACATGTACCATACTAAGTTCAGCATATGTAGTACAGATGTCCTGTTTATGATTCAACAGCCAGGGGAGCATTTGATATATAAATAACACACTTACCTTGATCTGAGGATGCTTCCTGCAGGCTCTCGTGAAGTTTCGTAAGAAACTGTTTCTTATGTACATCCCCACTCTCTTGGTCTCGGTGTCTCTTTTCTACGGCCATTTCCCGTATAAATCCATTATAGTATCTAATATCTAGCTCATCATCACGCTCATCCATTCTAGTGACGATATACTCAGCGACAGTAGACAGCTCCTCCTGAAATACATTGACATGTGACTACAATATACACGCTCTAAACCGAACACGCGGACACTATTGTGTATTTGTAGTGTGTGTTTTTTTCATGTAAATTAATGGTCGTTTTGCGACCCAGCAATTACAATTACGCTTATTCCGTAAATCTAATTACATGCTGAATAAACCGAAGATGTTGCGTATGCGCATTGGCACGTAAATCGAAGTTGTAGTCATCAGTCGCGGCCCACATCGTATTACTTACTTTGTTAATATTACTCATATCAGTTGAGGTAAGATGTTGTCCCATTGGCCCTAGTGCGGCGAGACGTTCCCGTAGTTTAACAGTGTTTCTGCAAAAATAAAATGGAAATCTAAACTGGACACGAGCTGACCAAGCGGGGTTTGTTACATTTCTAACCAGTGTAGATGTTGATCACTTACCACCGTTTTGCAGCTTGGTAGAAGTTCATAGTTTTAGCTAGCTGTGTAATGGATGGTTTGTTTATTGAATGGCGAATCATAACGGTGTTTCATTGAACAAATATGAACAGTGCATACATTGATGTGACTTGTCCATGAGACAACGCATCTTCTGGTCGAGTTCAGCGTTTATCATAGATCTTTTGACCTTTCCTTGTATTGTTTTACGTGGGTCTTCATCAATCGCATACGCAGTGAATTCGAATTCGTCAAATAATGGCTTAAATGTTTATTGTATGAGTAGTGTTAGTACTTGAGGGTTATTCTTGAAATAATCTCGCTATACAACGCACGCACTTGTATATCTAGAGGATTATCTATGAATGATGATTAATAGTGCTTTTTTTTTATTAATTCAGTTTAATAAATACCATATTAAATTATCACTAGTGTTAAGATTTTTGATGCACGGTCGCATGATCGTACATTGAAACTACTTTGATTACATGTAATGCAATGTTTATGCTTAACAGCATACATGTTTTTTGAAAACGCTATATATTTCAGAAAAAACTGCTTACGTGTTGTATGCCAGTGACCTCTTGACTAATTCCTCTGACGCCTCTGCTCCAAAGGGGCAAAGCTGTAGCTCTTCTATGCTTTGTTCTAATGCGCCAGCTGATAGTTTCCGGATATGGCCGATCTCCATTCCACATTTCAGATGTCCCAAGTCCATAAGTGTGGCTTCGTTCAGATATGCAGCTCTTGTCATGTCTACCAGTACGCCGTTTCCATTATTCTATGCAAATTACAATACAGAAGTATTATAATCATACAGAACTGGGGTTGGTCTATCTGTACAAGCAAAACATTTAATGTTCATCAACATCGACAAATATCATTCAGTTTTCAAGCGCAGGTGAATAATGCGTAGCAGGAATGCAATAATTCTTAATATTTCCCCGATTATGTTTTGAATCCAGAAGAAAGTCCGAGTGATTAAAAATGACATGAAAATGACATGACATCAAAATCTGCTATTAAAGCATATACAATGTAGTGTAACCATTTAACTACGCGTTATTCATATGTGGGATCCAGTAAATTTTACATATCTATATTGGCCTTAAATAGTTGAATACATATGTATATCTAACCGGTTAAACTGTTTTTGCAGATCACCAGAGACTAATACTATTTTACAACGAACACCCTTGTTGTCAATATATATGCCCCGTTTCACCTACCGTATTTTTCAGCGCAAACTGTAACAGACGACGCCTTTTTCCTGTAGTTATTTTGTTCATTTTCGAACGACCCATTTCCTTGGCAATTAGTGGACGTAGCTCTTTCGGAAACCTTGGCAGCTCATATTCGTCACTTTATTATGTAGAAAATAGAATAGTCACACATCATAGCTCGTTCATTTACATACATGTGAGATTAAGAGATGGCTGTATAGTACGTAGTCATTGTACAGCCCGGGACGCAAGTGATCAAATTGAATAAAATACATTCGCTATGTACATTTCCGACACATACACTGCATGTCCGACACAGACACATGATAACTTGCTTACTTCACCTTATATTAAAAGTTGTTTATAATAGACTTAAAGGCACATGCCCACTCAGTAGGTGCAAACTGTTCTTTATATCATCTAAGACATTTTCTGGCAAAATAAACATTAATTCACCATTACCCCACGTATTGATTGGCATTGGTATACATCTTAATCAGACGTAACCTTCCACACTGATATCAGGGGAGATAACCGTGTTTTCTTAAAATTATAACGGACATTACTATTTATACTCTGTATTTATTTTTTGATGTGCAATTATCATACTTTATAATATGTCGAAAATATTTTTTCAGGTGACGCATTTATTTAGTATAAATAATTAAAAAATACCATACCTCATTTGCATATGAAAATAGCCTGATACCAACGCGCGTCACTATCAGTAAAATACATATTACTAAATTATTATATCTGTATAGCGGGCACCCGTAATCTTTAGAACTGATGGAATAGTAACACAATTATACACTTATTTAATTCCTATAAAGAACATTTTGTGCCTACCGAGTGGGCATGTACCTTTAATTATGAAGCTGTCTGATTGCAGTTGTTTTATAAGAACGAGTAGTTGCATTCCTTTTGTAACAGTATTGCCTTAGCAACCGAATGTAAACCAATATCAGGTGTGCATACGTTTAGGTCATTAATATGTCAGTCACTGATATGGCTTAACATGCTTGGTGTACTGATAGATACTAGAATATGTTTACTTTTTTACACACACGTGTTAATATGTTTAATACTATGAACATGATGAATGATAACACGCAGAAATGTGTACATACTTCAAGTACTGCAGAAATCGTCCAATCTGGGAAATTGTAACATCTGTGACTTCGGTAATGACATTTCTATTCTCAATATTAAACGCTTCCCGGATTTTAGTAATCACCGATTGTACCTGAAATAAATTTGCATTTCCCCTGTTTACATGACTTTGGTGTGGTAAGGACCTGGCACCAGTAGCCGATTTCACCAACATTGCAACGTATACTTTTCTTGCAAAGTACACTTTTAGGGAGAAATTTTCAATTTAAGGATACATTTATTAATTTTTATTAATTATACTGAATTGATTACATTATCACAGCCATTATGGTTGTGATAATGTAATGCATTCAGTATAATAAGTCTGCATACTTTTAATCATAAAATATATGCAGTCGTTAGTTCTATATGAAATAATGCATTTCGGGAAAAATAAATGATTACTCCCTCAAAGTATACTTTGCTAGAAAAGTGTACTTTGCAATGTTGGTGAAATCGGCTACTGGTCAGGTTATTCTAAATTCAGGGTTGAATATATATGCATTTTAATGTAAATATTCCGTTCTGATTTTGGGAATTTCCCCCAAAAAAATGCAGCAGGTTAAATGTGGGATCGAACCCGTTGGCCCGGCCTCAAATGACCTTAACTGTTTACATCCGTATTTGAATCTAATCTGTTTGTTGAATGAAGTAAAATTTAAAAACAACATACCCAACGACCGGGGATTCCAGTGAACACCCGGTCATACGTAATTCAACCGGCGTATAGCAGAAATTGCAGTCATGCAGTAGTTCATGACGTATAAAATGTGCACACAACAGTGTGCATGCAATGACATGTAATGCAAATTAAAATAACATCGTACACAAAGACAATACACGCTACACAGAATATGCACAGAAATGAATTCCCCAGTCCTTTATCTAACAGTGCATGTGAAACTGTTTCAATTACCTGACTAGCATCGAGCTCGTCCTCATATTTTGAAAGCAACTCAAATATTGTAAAAAGTTCGCTGTCTATCGGAAGGTCCCTGATATCACTGTCAGTAAGTCCAATAGTGCACCTGCCCAGTCGTCTGATTAGCTTAGCGTCAAAGCCACTGGTTTCGTCTCCCGGCGATCCCACTTCGTCTTTGACATTGTCCAAAATAGCGAGAGCCTGTGGGAATGGTGAAGATAAACAAAAAGATTAATTTCTCCAGTCACAAGTGTATGCATTAACTTCCCTGGCTTTAGCATGCAAGTACATGCGTGTACTAACTGCATATCGCTGATGGTTTTGTTCTTTAACAACTCATGTCTGAATAATAACAATGGGCAACAAGATCCCATGCCAGTACATGTATAATATCTACACAGACAGAAATGCAGTTTGCCGTAATTTGCGGTTTATAAATGTAACGTAACATGTGGCATACAGTGGGGTCAGCGTGTAAGTGCACACATGAACGAACACGACAGGTTAGTTCGCTACCCACCCAAAGTGTATGGTGTTACCACTCAGTTGAACCGTCTCGCCGAGACGGTTCAACTGAGTGGTAACAACATACACTTTTCATGCGAAATGAGAAAAAATGCAGAAAAATATTTGCATTTTTTTTATACATGAAATACAGTGAGGTCAGCGTTCCAACCTGTCGTGTTCGTTCGTGTGTGCACTTACACGCTGATCCCACTGTACATATATACATGCACGGAAATTTATGATAAAAAGTTCGTCATATTGCTGACTGCGACATTGCATTAGCAGTCAGACCGTTGGAATATGTAACGTCGCACTGAACATGAATTGTTGAAACCACATGTTTGTAAATATTAATAATGACATAAAACTTGCATGCTAATATAACGTACGCATTAACCATTACCTGCGCTTTCGTTATTTTAACATCCTCCAAGTCCACATTACAATCGTCAGTAGTTGTGATGCCACCAGGAATTAGTTGAATGTCCCGCAGTACACGGCATGGAATGTGCGGAACAAGGTTCCCAAGTTGGTGTAGCAAGTTACTACACGGCTCCCTTGCTCTGGATCGGATGTAGAAACGCAGCTGACAATAATAACCCAGATACATTGTTAAAAATGGAAACTATCATTGGTAAAAATATGTATTGAATATGTATATACATATATGATAGAAATACAGTCCGATTCCACTACTAAATTGATGTAACCACTGATGTCACCTGAAGATCTGCTGTAAGCAGTGAATCCGGTTGGGAACCATGAATAAAAATACAATTTCCTAGTGGAATTGGACTTTATTTCTAGCATATACATTCCTTGTACGTGTACATCGCTTTTGAAACTATATACATGTACATATCTATATTAAATTCTCATGAATCCTATGCAAACAATGTTCATAATATAAAACATGGACTAACTATTGGGAATCATAAGTTTACTAAATGCTATACATGTATTGTTGAAGCATATGTATGACGTATGATATTTAATCGTACCTTATAAAACTCTCTTTGTGAAACAGCCTCAAGCTGGAACACACAAGTTCAATATTTAAACTATCTAGTTGCTAGGTTAAAATGTATTTTATCCCAGGATGATGTTAATATCTTAGATTTAGTTCGATACGTTTATATGAATGATTGTAACTGTGCAATATATTTATAATTTAACTTACTTTTTTTATAACGGCTCTGGACAATGCAGTGTCTAAGTTGAGACGACTAATTATTTGTAAATTATCTTCGAGTGCATTTTCAGGCATATTGTTGATATCATCAACGTTCAATCCTTTAAATAGTGCACCAAATGTTGATCCATATACTTCCAACTAGAAAGAAGGAAATCATGTACATGTTTTATTTAATATAATATAAATGTCACATGGAACTGTACATTTAGTGGACTTTAGATGGCAACATCACTTTTGTTATATGCATGTACATTACAACTAACAATATCACGAGCACACTGAAATAATAATATTACATTACATTGTGCGGACCTATTAAATAATATAGTATTCCTAGAAAATTAAAATGCTACGTAAAGAATAGATGGTAACCAAAAGGATCAACTGCCATTGTTATACAACACCTTTTCTTCGTTTTATACGAAACTGAAGACAGTCTACTCACAGATTGGTTCGCAGTCCGCATCCTTGTCATGATCTGTCGAGCCTAGTGATAGAGGTACACAAAGTACATGAACATATTTTCACTTATACTCGGGGAACATGTGCTAGGAAAAGGTCACATTGTGACTATCGTATGTAGTGGTGAGAATATATATTCGTACACGCGTCATAAGGAAAACGTAAAATAAAAGTCAACAGCAGCCATAGCTATTATATTGGGTAATAAACGTATTTTGTTGATACTACGTGTATGTTGCATGTCTATAATTTAACAACGAGGTGCACATTAACATCAACATTATTAATAGTAGTTAATAGTTAATAATAAATACTGTTGTCTTTGGTGTCTTCGCTATAAATATATGAAGTAACAATTGAATAAGTTTTAATTAAAAGCATACCTTTGCAGTTGACGACATGTCCGTGTTTGGCAGCATCTGACTGTTCTTAATCACATCTATCGGTAATGAAGCGAACAATGATTTGGGCATGCCCCTCATGGCTGGTCCAATTCCATCAAACAGCTCGGTAGTTATATTTTCAACCACATTGAACAATGTCGACATCCGTAGGCGATCCGAAATTTGGGTGGCCTGTAGATACAGTGGGGTCAGCGTGTAAGTGCACACACGAACGAACGAACACGACAGGTTGGATACAGTGGGGTCCGCGTGTAAGTGCACACACGAAAGAACACGACATGTTGGAACCAACCTGTGGTGTGTGTTCGTTCGTGTGTGCACTTACACGCTGACCCCACTGTACATGCAGATCAAAGATGTATACAGTTTGAATATTTAACAATGTTATACATGTACTGGTACTATGCATCTGGTATATAAATGTTACAGATTAATGCATATTAGAACATAAATTAGAAATCAGCAGCAACCTGATCCTGTGACAGAAACGATCCCATTTGTATTTGGCACACCAGCTGGATAAAGAAGTCATGATACAGAAAGCTTTATACAAGTGTATATAATACAGACCAAGTACTCCTGGACAATGAGACTAAGGCAGGGGTTTGATATTTATTCAGAAAGCCACGAATACTACTGAATATAATGCATATTCAGACCAAATAATTTATATGGCTATATAAATACACCATAGTATCCGTGAAATTGCTTTTGTATCTGTTCTCTTGCTGCCAATGAGAGTTTACCAGTATTTCACATGCATGCGACACAGTATGTTTTCAAAATAATATAATGTTCACGCAACCTATTGATGCTACACGGTTTTAGAACTAGATATGTTCTTTGCCAGTCGCGATCCACATGTAATAATATGTGTAACTACTAATACATTGGCTTTGGTGACAGTAGCAATAACCGTTGATGTGTGTATTACAGTGCAACCTCTGTACAACAGCCACATATATGAATATACGAAAGTGGCTATTGTAGAGAGATAACTGTGGTAGGGATGTTAAATATATAGGGAATTGTCAATTTGTGTTATAAAATATCGGCTGTTACAGAGAGGTTGTTGTTGTTATATAGGTGGCTGTTCGACTGTATCTAAATCAAAGGTGACAGAAAACTCACCCGACGGTCTAGTTTCTAATTTACTTAAGTACAAGACACTGACATGTAAATGTTTTCCGTCACATGTGGTCTCTCTTATAAAGGCACTGTGACTTAATTTTGAGTGTGTCATATATAGTCTGAATGACTGTCAAAATGAAGTTTACGTGGCCTGTGTAATCATGGTAATACCTCGCTGTCCGTGTACTGCACATCAGCCATACCGGAGGAATTCAGTGCAGCCAGCAGCGTCGTTAGGTTCAGCTTCACCACAAACTTCTTATCACACTTCAGCCATGGCAATGCACTACAATGTGTATGCGGCTGTGACTGGATAAATGTAGATCCGCACAGTCTGATTTATAAGGCGCCGTTTTGGACTTTAATAGCACTTTGTGAACTCATTCAAATAGGTGATATCACCCATTCCTTCTGAAATAGGGATATCACCATTTCGAATAGGTGATATCACTCATTCGAATAGGTGATATCACCCATTCAAATGGGTGATATCGCCTATTCAAATATATTTAAGAATGAATAGGTGATATCACCTATTTGAATGAGTGATATCACCCATTCGAATGGGTGATATCACCCATTTTTATCGAAATGGTGATATCACTGATTTGAATAGGTGATATCACCGATTCATTCTGAAATAGTGATATCACCATTTCGAATCAGTGATATCATGCTTTCACAACAAATACTATGTTCCAAAATAAATGATTTCTCCCCAGATTTTGTTTATCAACAACAGGGCGAGTTTATTCCCCGAAATATGTATAAGATAAAACAAGGAAAAAACGGAACTCACAAATGCGGTCATAAGTTAAGTGATATACGACTGATTTTGGATTATGATGAATCAAATTAAAGGCAATGCTCATAGCTTTAATATGATATATAGTCTTGTCAATTTGTATATGTCCAAAGAACCAAATTCGTCCATTGAAAACTGTATTTTCGCAGTTCAATTTTATCACCGAAAATGGTGTTCAGAATCCCCGGAACTCATTTAAACTTTAATAAATAATATATTTATTAACATGTAGCAATTTTAGGCATAATACAGTAAAGGTTACCTTCATAGCTTTAATTTGAGATATTGATGTGTGAATTTGGTCAAAGAAAACGTATTTTAAATGAGACTACTGTAAGGGAGTGATCATTTACCCTTTTGATATTTAAACGAATAGGTGATATCACATATAGAAATGGATGATATCACCAGTTCATTCTGAATGGGTGATATATCACCCATTTGAACAAGTGATATCACTCATTGGGATCAAATGGGAGATATCACCTATTCGAATGGGTGATATCACCTATTTGAAAGGGTGATATCACTTATTCAGAATGAATCGGTGATATCACCCATTTGAAAGGGTGATACCCATTGAAATCTGAATAAGTTATATCAAATGGGTGATATCACCTATTCGAAAGGGTGATATCACCTATTCAGAATGAATCGGTGATATCACCCTTTCGAATGGGTGATATCACCTATTCAAATGAGTGATATCACCTATTCGAAAGGGTGATATAACCGATTCAAATCTGAATAGGTGATATCACCCTTTCGAATAAGTGATATCACCCATTTGAATGAATGTTATCACCCATTCAAATGGGTGATATCCAAAAGTGCTATTAAGTCCAAAACGGCGCCCCATACTGATTACGATCGCACTGTTCGCCATTCCATCAATGAAAGACTCGTCATGTTTCTAACAAACACTATGGAACGTCATCAGGCTACAGGAGTGTGCTATTTCATCAGGATTTAGACTGGGCCCCATGTGCAACCAGTAACATTTTCTATAGTCACAGCCATATATGTGTTTCCAGCATAATCTGAAATGCAAAACTCCAATTACCACAATAATAGATGATACTGTTAGCAACAACCGATCCCATCCAATGAACTGTGAATATTTGCTGGCTTTCTACGTCATTTAATAATCAACAACATCGACCATATAGATAAAGAAAAAAATATTCCAATTATTCATTCAAGAACAATATTCAAGAGACAATTTCATATAAACATAATAAAAAGTTATTTCAGCCAACGAATGACTGGAACAACTTGCCCGAAAATGTAGTAACCGCGGAAACAATAACCCAGTTCAAGAATAGACTGAACAAAGCCTGGAAGGACAATATTATTAAATTTGCTCCAGATTGTTACTAAGTAATCGATTGTGTCAATTGTTGGCAGGCCTTTTCCTGTCACACTGACGACACAGTACATATATACACATGTAAACAGTTTTAATGAAACAAAACCAATGTGTGCAGTCCAGGAAGACATGCCAGTGACTATGAAAATAATAAAAGATACGTCTAAGAAGTCAAAGGCTTACTATCGACGTTGGATACAGTAAGATACATTAAGATTTTGAGAACATTTGTCCGAATTTCAAAGCCATTTTCAACTCGTTTACGTCGTAATATTCGATGCATATTATAATACATGTCTGTTGTATATACATAGTGTCTCATGGACATTGCTAAATGTAAAAGATATTAAATTTAATATGCGTTTACGAACAGTGCTATTCCGTTTTCATCGAGGTCCTCAATGCGGCTCCACAGGCCGTTGTAAACATTCTTGGCAATAGCAGTTCTTGCTAGGCCACTCACAATGTTCGTTTTCCTCAAGGCGTCTGCGGCGGCCGTTACCTGAATAATGGTAAATGAAGTGGGTGCACACCTTAAATCAGATTGCAATTGTATGTACACGATTAACTGTGATAAAAAGACAATGGGAATCCCAAAGACGACCAACGAACCGATGAAAACAAATAGCTAACACCATGCATCATTATAGTAACATGGCACGCAACATAGGCCCACACAAAATCACCTACGAACAATCGGGAACACAATAGTCTTGCCGGGGAGGAGGGCGGTGCGTGTCATTGTGCCGCCTAGGAACGGTCACATAATAAATATCTGGGGAATTTGAGATTGGTTAGCCCGAGGATGCGACCATACCACTTACATTACTACCATGCTACACAAATACAGCAATAACTGACGAATACTATAAGCCAACATAGTTAGAAAGAAAACGACCATTATCGGTAAATTATACGAAATGGTAATTATACGAATCGAGGGAATGCAATGACACACGAGATATGTAACTGCCACAATTGTATCAGGAATTAGCATGTCCGGGAGAAATATAGATGAGGCAGTGTCAAACACCACACTACCTTGCTGCCTCGGAGGTAGACGATTTGTGTGAGGTCCATGTCCTCCACCATCCGGCCCATATCTCGCAGCAGTTGCTCCGGCCAGGCGGTCGGCGTCATAAACTCCACGACCAGCTTCTTGATTATCGCCTTTCTCTGTGACTTGTCTGGTAGCCGCACCGTAGATATGTTGGCCAGGCTGGAAACATGGCACCAATATTATAATTTACTCATATTCGTATGGTAGAATATTTATGCCATGCCATGTTGGTGTCGTGGCAGGGCGACAACACGAATAAATGTGTGGCGTTTGTTTAGTTTAAACATGGTTTATTGCATATAAATACAATAGGCTCGGGCTACAAGTTCTCTCAACATTAGTTACAGCCCTCAGCGTTTGTGTGTTGTGGCACCGCTAGGACACCAACATGTAAGTGAAGACATATCTGCCACGAAACCTTCATCTCACGGTACACACACGGTTTTTATATGGTATCTCCCTTGATATAGCATATTATGTCACGCAAATTTCTATGGGGCAGCCATATTGTCGTGCTACGCCTAAACGGCGAGTACGACCAAGAAAATAATGCCCTGCCAACTTCTCCTATCGCGTTTTGGTCTGTCTTGCTTTGTATCTAAAACTCTAAATATGCTATTCTCTATAGTTTTCACAGTTTTGGGCTCAGTTTGTCAGTTAAAGTTTGCAAAATACGAATCAAGACATTTCGTGCGTATGAATACAGCAGCTATTATCTTTAGTTCTCACAGTTAGGTATCAGTGACCAGTTAGCCGCCAATTTCGTACATTTTTTTCTGGGAGTTACAAACAGTAATTTATTCTAGAGAAAACGTGTGCATGGGAATGGGTTTGCACCAGCACAGTACATTTGCCTCTGGATGATGATTGAGAAAATATGCAACTTTCAGTCTCTATTCCGCAAGTGATCAGTTTGTGGAGATAACATATTTCAGTACTTTCAGTACTTTCAGTACTTTCAGTACTTTCAGTCTTTCAGTACTTTCAGTACTTTGATTTATATTATTATGTGATTTATATTGTCTGCAACAGGATTCCAACGTTGCCTTACATGTACTAGTAGCAGTTGCATACATCTGGTTATTGTCAGACGACACCATAACATTTGTTCGCGGTATGTTAAGGAGTACATGAGCACAGTCGCCACATGCTTGGTATGTCAGTATTTATTAACACTCATATTGGTGTTGGCGATATCAACATGCGTATCAATATAAATTTTGGTTCACCATGACAACAATTACCAGGCCCGTAGCCAGCCTTCAAAATAGTTGGGTGCGTAATGAACAGCGGAGCGGCGAATACGAGCGACGTGGGGGTGGGTCCGGGAAGGGGGTTTTACCCCCCTTCCTCGACGGGGTCCTCCCCCAAGAAAATTTTGAAATTTAGACGCCAAATCCCGCATTCTGTGACATTTACGACTTTATTTAGGAGTAGGAATTATATGCTATTTTGTGTAGGAAATTTGACTTTTATCGAATTTCTCACAAGAAAGGTGTTATAATGACATTGTGAAGCAGACTATCAGAAACCTTCCATATACACGTATCTCCACGGTAAGTTTACATACACGCTGTGAGGTCCCAAATAGTTTGACTATTTGTTACATTTTGTTATTCACACTCACGTCATATACATATATAATATTAGTAAAGTAACTTGATCCTTGGGCGGTGAAAGCTCGAGTTGGTATTAGGCAGATCAGCTGGATCAACGAGACGCAGTCGAGTTGATCAGCTGATCTGCCAGACCAACGAGAGCTTTCCGGTCCAAGGATCAAGTTACTGTACTAATATTGCGTTTATTATATACCATATCAAACATTTAAAACACATACATGTATTGCATTGAAAAATCGTATAATTGGATTACAAAGTTGTAATTATTTTCTGCGCAGTGCTTTGACGGCAGTCATTTGGTTTATCGCCTAGCACTGAGACGTCGCTTGTGACACGTCGCTTGTGACACGCGACCGGAAACGACGTCAAATTTCAGCTATCATTTTCTGTCCATTTTCTAAACATATCCCGACTAATATCCTACATCGATTAAGTGAAAATGACTAACTTTTACGGGGTTATTTCTCATTTGAAGGACATCATTATGATTTCCCGAACTTTCCTGATGACAAGTAGTTCTGACAAATCAGAACGAGAACAGAGTGGAATATGGATTCAGAAAGCCACTGAGTGGAATACGGAATTTCAATCTGCCGTGTCGTATCTGGCTGAAGAATACACCATGAATTCACCACATATCTTTGATAGGTATATAATAAACTGCTGTATTTATATGGCGTAATTAACGGTGTGCTCCAGATAACGTGATTGTGTGTTCATGAGCAAAAGCAATCTTGGTTTGTCCGAAAAAGTTGGGTGCAGACGCACCCAACGCCCCCCCCCCCCCCCACCCCCCTGGCTACGGGCATGATTACTGACCTCTCCCTGAATGCCTCCTTCGGCAAGGCGAGGATATCCTTCTCAGTGAGAGCGGTACCTACAGTGGCCACGACGGCCGTGATAAAGCTGCTGTTCCATGACACTGGCTCCCGGCTTGTCGCCCGCAGGTGGGCCATCATCAGTCGGCTCTGGGCCGTACTGAACAGGTGCTGAAATAACATAGTGTCAGTGATACTGTCTATTCCAGGCTTTGCTGCCGACAAACACATTATATCTAAATCAAAGTACTGAAAGTACTGACTGGCGGGAGACAAGTAGCCACTTGTGAATTTGCATACTCAGAAATTCCTTGTTAGAAATATATTCGATGTTGATTATTGGATGTACAATCTGCAAATTTGGAGAACTTGATCAGTTACTGGTGTTTGTAAAATACAGCCTCCTCTAAACACAAATAGGTTGATGAAGCAAAGGTGCTTTATGTCCGACTAATAAACCGTTTTACGAGGTATATTGCAGACGTATTTATTGGGGTAGAACCCAGAATTGAAGTGGTGATATACGCCTTTATACGAATAACATAATGTTGAGCATTGCCGTTGCTATTAATAACTTGCTTTCAGTTCACTCGCTGACTTTAAATGTCACCTGACTGTTGTTAATTGCGAACGCAAATTGAGCCTATTGAGACGTCCCCCGATGAACAGAGAGCCACTTCCGAAAGGGGGCGTCTCAATAACAGCACGGGGGGCGTCTCAATAACAGCAATTTGTTCTCTTCAAAAGTAAAGTTGGGCATGCCAACTATTTTACACATAATATTGAGCATTGCCGTTGCTATTAATAACTTGCTTTCAGTTCACTCGCTGACTTTAAATGTCACCTGACTGTTGTTAATTGCGAACGCAAATTGGGCCTATTGAGACGTCCCCCGATGAACAGAGAGCCACTTCCGAAAGTAGACCCGTGCAAACGGCCAGAATCACGATCCCAATAGCGTGGAGACAGTATGTCTCCCGCCAAAAATCGTTTACTTCCCCCACTTGTTTAATTTGATGGAATTCCATCATATATTGATTGTATAGCTAAAACAAACGATTAGGGAGGGTGACGTGTTCGTCGGCAGCAAAACGTGGAACAGACAGTAGTATGATTTCACAAAGGCTATGCCAGACCATGCCTATGAATCGCCAACTAACACTAAGATCATATGTCATTTCAACAATTAAAGCGGTCAATGGAAGGATGTGTCTAACTAAATTAGGGGGTTAGCCCACTTCTTCCATTTACCATTTAATTGTTTCAATAATTATTTTTGCGATGCCTATATATGTGGCTGTGACTGGAGAAATACGGCTTATGGGTTTTGTGACACGTGCAGATCCAGATCAGCCTGTGCATCCGCACAGTCTGATCAGGATCTGCATTGTTCGCCATCCCATCAATGAAACACTCGTCATCCTTCTAACAAGCATATAGATCGTTATCAGGCTACAGGAACGTGTTATTTGATCAAGAGTACTGTCTGTTCTCTGTTGTGCCGCCGACGAACCTTTGGCTATTAAAACCATTAAAACAAAACAATATTAAAATTCAAGTACATTTTCATCAATAACAAAAACGTCACCATCCCCAATTTTTTTTTATTTTTTTGGAAAGTGTAATTTGCAAATGATGTAGCCTAACTAAGAAAACAAAAGTTATATTTTGAAAATCGGTCCACAAATTCAAAAATTATTTCCAAAAATCTATTTTAACCCCCATGTTAAATTCTCATAGAAAATGTGTTGTTGTTTTTTTCGCAATAAAACAAACAGTTGTTATTGATAAACAAGTACTTTCATTTAAATAGTTTTTAGATTGAATGTGTTTAAAGGCCCTGAACGGCTCAGTATTACAATTTTCCGATTTTTTCAAACACAAAAACATGTTTGGCAACTGATTTAGTACACAAAACTAACATATATTGCCTAATAGATACATCTCAAGTCTTGAGATTTACATCTTAATCGCAATGTGAAGACAACAAAAACTTGTTTTGTGTACCACTCAGTGCAAAATGTCAATATTGACAATTTCATTTCCGTAACCCAACGACTTCGGCTCGGAAGCGAGTCGATAAACTCCGGCTATCGGAATTCATCGGCCGCGAATCGGGGAGTTGAGAAGTTGACCCGAGCGTCTATCGGAAAATCGATCGGGCTTTGAAACACGCACCTGCTGTTTGTTTATCAACAACTATTGATATTTTCATCGACTACAAACTCATTTTTGTACCAAAATGAATGCAAACAGTTTCAAAGTGTGTGCAAATAGAAACCTGTTGGATTTATGTGTGGGAAAACCCAATAGGAGGCCAAATTCGGCAACTTGAGCCGTATAGGGGCTTTAACAGCTGTTTAATGATTAAAAGTTCGTCAGTAGCAAAACGTGGAACAGACAGTAGTCACAAATCCCATAAACCCCATTTCTCCAGTCACAGCCACGTATGATTAACGCACCTTGGCTTTCCTCATGATATCGAGAGCTGTAGTGCAGTCGAGGCCGCCCAGGAAGGCAGACCGCAGCACGGTCGGCGAGCAACTCTCGTCCACCAGCCGTTCACATATGGCCGCCGTCTTCTGGCGGGAAAAGTTCCGGAAGTCTTCAAACCTCTCCGCCTGTTTAACAGTAGTCTCTGACAGGAAATATCTCTAATGCAGAGTTCACATATGCGTGAATTACAGTGTAGCCATTATAAACAGGACACCCTGTGAATCTCAACCTGACAATGTATACGTCTTAGAAAGGCTGCACTTTAATTATACGTAGTGTGTAAATATGGCCGTAAAACCAGCTGTAACTAAATACAAGAAGCCATCATATATCTATATTGGAATGTTAATACATGTTATTGTCTGTGTATTTTTAGAAGACACTTGACATTTGTTAGTAGGTGAAGGATGAATGAGGACATCAATTATCTAGATCCCGATCAAACATTAATAATTGTGTAAGATTTAATGTTAAAAAACGATTAAATATACATGTATATACTATAACCTCTTGAAACCAGACACCTTGTAGCCGCCACTGTGTTGCATTGAGATGAGTGTCACAGTCATTTATTTCATTGCCGTGTCTGTTCATGATTGAATATGACGGACATTGTTCATGTACAATGTACTACTTAATTAAAATGGGACCTTCCAGGGTGTCCGGTTTAGAGAAGTTCCTGTATAATAGTGGCTGTCGTCATGTACGTCCACTTGTATATTAATCAAGACCATGTAGTATACATTATGAATGTACTTACTATGAACGAAGGGAGTGCGGAAGCTGGAAACTCTCGAAGTTCTTCTAAACTCATCATAGCGAGTCCATGCAGTTCACTCAGTTTCTCTTGTAGCGCTTCTGGCAGCTGGGAGATATCCCTGATCATGCGCATTACGTCCGACACGGGCATGCCCGTCACGTTGAAGCCATTGCCACTCGAGTCAGAGCCTCCCGCAGCTGAATAACACATTAATGTAACCCGAATTGTCTGTATGTTACGCCGACCGAAGTCGCCCTGCGTTGCAGATAGAAAATTCGGGTTAAATAACAAATAGGTCGTCGGAGAATCGGTACGTTATAGAACATCTAATGAAGCGTAACTTTTTTAACCCGAATTTTCTCTCTGTAACACAGGGCGATTTACTTAAGACAGACAGCCAATTCGGGTTACTTTTTGTTGAGACATTATTAAAATTTATGAATTTAATTACAAGTAGATGTAGATATATGCAAAACAAATATAATTTTACTCGACATCATTGCAATTTGGCTTTCGATAATGGTGTCTCTTGTAACAGTTTTGTATAGTATTAACCTGGTCCAAAATTACCTTAGCTGTTGACAGGCCGTTAAACATCATCGATTAAATAAATAAATAACTATTTTATATTTACATGTACAAAACATAACGTACCAGCACTCCGACCCGTTCCCAAGACTCTGTTGATGACGTCACCTAGATGTTGGCCCATGTCGTCAACAAGCTTTTCCTTTACCTCTTCCAGCGATGATGTTCCGAATGTTCTCATTCCGCTTAAAAAGTCCCTCACATTTCTTCTGACGTTGTTAAAGAACTCAGCACCACTCGCGGCTCTTTCGGTCGTGTCGTCATCATATTTGCCACGCGCCACGAGCGTTCCGGCCGCATCAGTATCCTTGCAATCTGCCACATGGGATGTCTTTTCTCCGGCGTCAGTACCCTCGGTATCCCCATGGTCTGGTTCCATCTTGTTACCACTGACGCCACCACGCAACACCGGCGTCCTGTCGGTAGCCGTAGTTGCAGAATCGTCTTTATTCGGCAGTTTGTCTCGATTGTCAACGGATCCACGTACCACCGTAGTGTGTGAATCTTCTACATCATGGGTCTTTTCTCCAGCGCCAGTAACTGCATCGCCCGCGTCTTGTACCTGGCTGCCACCATCATCGACAGTGTCGCGTGCCAATGGTGGGTTGGCCGTATCGACGTCTGTTTGCCAGCCCGGCATAGTTTCTCCCGCGTCTCCGACGTGACTTAGCCCGTCGTTCTCGCCAGTCGATACTCCATTAGGCCTACGTATCACGTCAGCGTTTGTAGCAAACAGAAGTATCAGTATTCCACCTGAAAATCAAGCCATATTTCGATCACGGTTCATCGGGATGACTATAGATCGTACATGCAGACGAACGGACATGATCTAACTGTGTTTTATCCGATCACTTATCCATATACTGCAGGTGTCATAATGAAATATGACAAAAGTGATAGTATTGTGTATGAGGCCATGATAAAAAAAACCCGGCTTATCCTGTTTGTGGCTTGTATAGAAGACCCTGATAAGCTATTGAAATCTTTAGAACGCATCACGCTATAGCATTGCATTCGCTGACCAGATGCAACATTGGTCAAACAGTGTACACTTAATAAGCCCTTTTTGTCTTGGCGGGTAACATATGCAACATCACCTTCACATCCAATGTAGACGACCCCGATCAGTTGGTGCTAATCCGCACGACCAGGGTGTATCATGTTCGGTATTTAGTGTATTTATTATTATTCTGGCTAAAAGTTTAGACAACCATGAGGTTATGGTGTGACAACTGTGCAAAACACTCTCCATACCGTCTGTACGGGGTGTTACGCAGAGCTACTTTTCCGCAACTATCCGGTTGGGAATGCTCCCCCTGGAAAATGTGTAGTTCCTGAACACAAATCTGTGCATCTTACGAGTGTTTCATGATGAAAAATGACATATTAATGTTGATATGTTTCCGCAAATATGTATATATTATCTATATATGTGGCTGTGACTGGAGAAATTGGTTTTATGGGTTTTGCGACCAGTGTAGATCAAGATCAGCCTGTGCATCCGCATAGTCTGATCTGCCCTGTTCGCCATTACATTCTACACCACCTTTGATTCTTACTGCAAAACCTGTTTTTATTTTTTTTATTTCTGCATAGGCTTACCAATCGCATACACATAACCCGGCCACCCTCACACCCTCGTTGTTTTTTTTTATTATAGCAAAACATGTTTTTATTTCTGGAAATAATGTGTTCGCCCGTGCCTATTTAGTGTATAATGGTAACTGCACCCGTGATAGGAAAGAAATATATAACTATATAATTCCAGCACAAAAATATTTACACAATTCCCTAACATTTGATTGGCCCGTAGCAAGTCTCTGTCCAAAATTTATATCCCAGTAAACTCCCACGCCGAACTACTTTCCGTAACCGTGAGGCGCAGTTAAAATAATTCTTAAGAAAACGGAAAATAAACACATTTTCTTGATGAATTTATTTCAAATGCTGGAATTATAAGGAATGAATGGGCTTTTTGTGGAATTTATCGGAGATATAAACTTGGAAAAGTCGCGGGAATACTGGACGAGGCCTTCCGGCCTTCGTCCAGTATTCCCGCGACTTTTCCAAGTTTATACCCGATAAATTCCACAAAAAGGCCATTCATTCCTATAATAATAACTAAATATTCCAAACAATAAATTTCCATACCTGTTACGTATATTCCGTATATCCATACAGCAGTCATGGCGAAGACAATGCCAAGTTATTACCACGGAAACATTAGTATCACATATGACATATAGCCGTCGTGCTAAACATATTAGAAACGATAACGTGACCTATTCCATCTTGAGATTTGTCATCTTCTCTGGGTGGTCTCTGCGCTCGTGTTTCGTCCACCCACCTAACTGTTCTTTATATATTATAAAAGACCTATCTATATGTATACATGTAGAATATTATTTCGAAACAACACAAAACAAAGCAACACAAAGTACTAAGGTGAACGATTGCGGAATTATCAACGAGTACCTTTTCGTGTGTTGATTTGGTACATTCCCGATTATTGGAGAAATTAAACACCTCTACTCGCAATTCCAAACGGGTACGCAGAAGACGATCGGTTTACCGACACCATATATTGCATAATTAATGTAGTTAGGTGTGACCATCGTTATATGTTGTCAGCTAACAAAGAGAACCTTATAAATACCACAACGTCGCTTCCAATCGGTCATTCAAGTACATATTTAAGGTACATGTATTAGGTAATAGATAGATAGATACACTTGACTTCAATGATAATTGCTTCACAAAAGTGGTGTGATATATGAATATAACGTATGTGAATATTGTCTTGTTAATGTATATACTATATGGTACATTGAGTTGCCATCTCCGCCATTTGTGTATGTACAAGCCATCGTACAGTTTAAACACTTCGTGCGTTTGACACATACAACAAATAATATGACAGTAAGCCAAATACAATTTGGTGCAATACTTCATAGACAGATATGACAACGGCGTGCTATAAATATTATGCCAGCAAACTATACAAAAGAGAGATATCTGAGCATTTCTCCCATCAATCTCAAAATAATTTGGGGTGTGTAAACCTTTCAATCTGATGCACAGCCTATTGTTAGTGCACACGTTACCCATAGGAAAAGCCATATTTACCCGCACAGTAGGTGAGTCAATACACTCAGGTAACTGATTACATGTCACTGGATTTGATAGCTAATAACAGAATACAGTAGTGGGTATATATGGTATGTGTTTTGTTTGCCATGTAAAAGTGATACACTGTGCGATTTTCTGTGTATGGAGCTATCAACAATGTTTGTTCATAAACAGGCATAAACCTGTCCAGAAAACTGACATATTTTACTGTTTGGTGTAATATAATTTATAGGAGTATATTGTCCTGACTTTTCTACATGTGATTTTCTACATTATATCATATGTTCTACTTCAGATTTTGCGTTTTGTGTCATACGTCAGAAGAGGTGGACGTGGCTCATGGCAACACACAAAGATGGCCGATTTCACATATATGTTATACATATGATTCCATCACATAAATTTACGATGCAATTATCTTTGAATCATACGATGATCAGGTGTAGAACGGGTCCTTAATGTATTAGTGGCAAGCAGAAAGCTTCCGATATCTTGATTATGCTTGGCTATGTTCATGATGGTAACTAACTAACTAACGTGACCAGACTGCGCGGATGCTAAGACTGATGTTCCACTAAGCCGGTCACATGTATTGTGTGATAGATCTTGCCCTTAGGAGCCAAATTTAGCTCATGTTTATGAATATCATTACAGCGCGCGGCTGATAGAACGTTATATAGAGTTGCATCCAGTTTTATGTTGATCATACTCATTCTTGCTGCACTCCATGCTAGCGTAAAATGTTTCACGTCGAGTTAGAAGCCGGATTCCTGTCAGACGAATTCCCATTCAGCTACTAGCAGAAGATACTGCATAATCACGTACAGTTTCGTCTGTAGTAACCGGCGCAATAAGAAATCCGCCGGTTACTAGACGAAACATTCGTTTATGTTGTAGCTCTAAGTAGAACTGAGTGCCATGTCGTTAGTAAACCGGTGCATTTTTCGACGTCAACGGTTTACGCCAGCGCGGAGTGCAGCGCCAGTGATAATGATATGTTGTTCAACCCGGTGAATTATGCAGGGCAGTGTTGCCCACCCACAATGGGTAATGTATCTATCTATATTAATTAGTATATATCCGCTCCATAAGTTTATCACCCCTCGCCGATCGGCAACAGAGGATATAGTGTTAGTTCATGTACGTACACACTTGCTTACGTGCGTGCGTTAGTAACACATTCCATTTTTCAATAACTTATGAACATATTCACCAATGTTGATTTCGATACAACATACGTCCGATCACCCATGGTCAAGATCACTGAGGACTTGTGTTCACATTGTTTGTAAGGCAATTTAACCCTTTCACCCCTAAGTAACTGAATGGGCTGCGATATGTTCGTTTTGCAACCAATGAAATCATCGCAAAATGATTTTCAGACTATTCAATTTATAAAAAGGGGGTATTTGTTTTTCTTAAAAAATATGAAAATTACTTTCAAACAGTGCAGATCCTGATGAGACGGCTCGTTACGAGCCGGCTCATCTGGATCTGCACTGTTTGCATAAACCGATATAGCGGGCTTTCGGGTTCAAAGGGTTAAATGTTAAAGGTATTTGTTGTTGTTTTATTCAACTGGACAAAGTCGGCGTAACATCGGCATTTTATCTACGACATCGTACATTGGGGCAATGTCGTTTTGGCGGTGTTTTTTATTATGCAAAATGTGGCGACAGCAGCCCTACGTCAATTTACATATTGACACAACGTTGACCGAACATCGAGCCTATATATACGTCGACCCAACGTCGGCTAAGTGAGATATAGTCAGGGGGGGAAATTGTAATATCCAGCTGAACCCCTTAAAAAAACAAGTCATAGAGATATTTGCATTTTTGGCATCCTTAGGACCTCTAGTCAACATTTCTGGATGATAACATTACATTTGGGCAGTGGCAATTTTTTTATTCGCATATTTTCAAAATGGCTGCCACCCGCGTCAACCGAAAACAAAGAGTAGCATATCTCAGCAAATAATGGGCCGATTCTGATGATTTTGATATCAAACTATATGTTTTCTGGGATGCCGAGTCAATTGCTGAGGTCATTGAAGCAATTTGAGGTCGGGATAATAAGGTCAGTCATATTGGGCCGAAAATGTCAAGGTCATTTTGAGCTGAAAATGTTCCGAATTTCTCTTATTTTCCCGAATATAAGAAATAAAAGCCTGACAACTCTTCTACATAAATTTGGTGTGTGCTGCTCCTATGACGAGGTGACCTTGCTCAAGCACTCAGCCGCTGTTGCAGTTGCAGTTGCTGATGACGCGGAGGAAGTGAAGTTCAATGGGAAAAGCCTGATTCACTGCTGTGCAGACAACTTTGACTGTGAGATCTCGTCCCAGAACTGCAAGAAACTCTGCCATTCTTTGGCCATGGTTCTCGCGCAAACTGAGGACTCTGTTAGCTCAGACCCGATTGCAGGTCAACAGAAAACCATTATACGTCAGGATATGGCGCAGCGGCACAAAGCCGTAGACTTTGAAGTGCCCGGGATCCTTTATGATGGTCCTAAGAACCCCCCAATGCCACCAGACAAAGCCTTGTATCAAGTCCCGCCACTGTCATTTCTCTGCTCCCAGGTGATATCCGTTCGGCGCTCCCATGACCTGGACTACCAATTCATGAAGGACATAGCGACACTGGAATCCTGTCCAGAATGGAGTGGGTACAATACTGCACTAGCTCGAAAATCTGGTGTGGCGATTAAGCCAAAGGCAAAATTAGTCTACCTCCCTTTGATCGACAAAGTTCCTGCGTCCCCATCAACCATACTCACAGCAATCGAGAAAGGCCTGACTCTGTTGAGCGAATCAGGGACCGGACAAAATGTCCTAATATTTACTGTAGATCAGCAACTGTATAAGGTCGCAGTAGACATACTATTCCACACTCCTTCCCACTTTAGGAATGTCGTCCCTCTACTAGGGGGTATGCACACTCTCATGGCTTTCATTCACGCCGTCTGCATCATCCTCGCTCTTGACCTGAAAGCCCTTCTTTCTGCAACATTTGGAAGTGTGGACAAAATGGTGAGCTTGAAAAAGTACCCTCAAAATTTCAGGGCTCTCTATGAATCTTAACAGAGGAGATGCTCCGCAACCTTCTGCAGCAGAATCCAGAAATAACAAGCATGGATCAACTGCCTCAATGAAAGGTCTGCACGCAGCAAGACCACAAAACTGTGGAGTGACACGCTTGTAAAAGGAGTGTTCATCATGACCGCCTTCGTTCGAGGAGCGCATGAGTAAAACTTTCCACTGCAGTTGGCAGCAGTGAAAGCTATGTTGCCCTACTTCGCAGCGGCTGGCTGTCACAACTACCTGCGATATGGCTCATTCTACATCCACCATATGGAGTCGCTCGCTGCAGAGTGCCTCAAACAGCTCAATAATGACTGTGGTCTCCGTCTCATCCCGGGGCTCAACAACTCGATTTTTACAGACCAGTTCATCGAGTCAACATACATGCGCCTTGGCCATGGGCCAGGAGGGGCTACAGGTCTTGCTGTCAACGATGTCCAGATGACCAAGTGGGCACTCAGCTTCGCCATTTGCGGCGAGGTCTGTGCTAGTCTGAACAGAATGTCAGAGAATGAGCCCCCAACGGGTAAAATGCACAAGGAGGAGTCAGCAAAGAGAATTGCAGCTGATCAGAAGGACAGGGAGAGTGTACAGCGGTCTCTATCAATATCCATTGATCCCCTCGATCCCGACCAGCATCCATCCGGCAAACTATTGAACATTGTCACCGGTGAAGTGGCACATGATGACATAAATACACACAATGCTCTGGACATGGGGCGAACCATGATTAAAGGGTGCAGGCAAGGCTGGCCTGCAGGTTTCTATGATAAGCTATCAAAGCCCATTGTGACCATGTATGACAAGAAAAAGCATGTCGTACTTGGTGGCAAGAAATTGTATGATCAGGAAATGATCTATGCGAGGATCATAGGTCTGATGTCAAGCAATCGACCAGTGCCCATATATGCTTGTTTGAGCACAGAGTTTGCAGCATACCCCCCGGCGCTATTCGACTCTGCTGGAATGATGCGAGTGTCAATCAAGTCCAGCCTGAAAACTGCTCTCCAAATGACTGCTTCAAAACGATCAGTATCTGCTGTTGACACTACAGTGTACGATGTGTCTGCACTACTGTGGACCATCAACTGGCCAACTGGTGCACTGCGGTTGTATGTCGATGCAGTGAAGGTCTTCGTCTTGCAGGTCTTGATGGCTGGCAATGACGTGTTTGTCTTTGACAGATACTTTGAAAACAGCACAAAGGCCTACTGTCGCCTGCTCCGACAGGAGAAGCAAGGAACCAGCCGAGTTCATATACTAAAACCAGACATGCCCACACCACCCAGGAGTGCAATCCTGCAAAAACAAGATGCAGCTAAACAGAATGATTGCTGATGCCCTGCTAGATTCTGACTTCTGCATCTCCGCCACACAGAATGGGCACAGCTTGACTATCGCTGGTGTGGATGATGTGCCAGTGGAGATTAATATGGGGGTACCTCTGGAGCGTAGAGATCTTTCCTCAAGTCATGAAGAGGCCGATCCCATCCTCGTCCAGCATGCCATATCACGGTGTATGCAAGGGGAGAAGGTGAGAGTCGTCTCTGATGACACAGATGTGTTCCTTCTTCTTCTCCATGTCTATGTCTCCCACAAGTGTACAAGTGATCTGTACATGTGCTCCCCAGTTTCAGATCGTTCGATTGTGGATCTCAGAGCAACTGCTCAGAAGCACAAAGACACCACAAAGGCCATCCTGGTGATGCATGCGCTAACAGGGACTGATACTGTCGCAGCAACTTACAACGTGGGAAAAGTCAGCACTCAAGGCCCTACAAGCAATTGACCCAGATAGTTTGTCCATAATTGGTGTCCCTCAATGAAGTATGCAGCTCATCAAGTGCCTTCTTGATTGCCTGCTTTGGTAAGACATATGCTGACTGCAAATCAATGAGCGAGTGTCGCCTCAAAATGTGGAAGAAAAAAACAGGAGCTGGCGCATCTATCAAGCTGTCTAGACTACCACCTACAATTGAAGCAGCCAATGAAAATATCAAGAGAGCGCACTACCAAGTGGCACACTGGATGACAGCCATCTCCGGCATGCCACCACCACTCAGTCCAAAGGACCATGGATGGGAGCAGGATGGCTTTGTCCTGAAGCCCTGTGCCGTCACACCAGGGACAAAACTGGCTCATGATGAGATCCTACAAATGGTACGGTGTGGGTGTGAAAAGTCGGCTTGTAAGGGTGCAATTTGTAAGTGTAGCCTCATCGGTTGCACAGTGTTTTGTGCCTATGTGAAGCCGGTCCATTGTGTCTCCATTGACCAAGAGATCAGAAATATCAGATGATGATGAAGCTGAGTGTAATGATGAAGGCGATGATGATGATGAGGATGGTCAATAAACCATAGACTCAACAGCACAAGTTGTACAACATATACAAACAATAATAACAACATAAATGTATAAACATTATGGTGCCACTACTAGGCCTAGATCTATATATTTCTTTTGAAAGTGTTAACATTAAATTTGAAATATGGCATTTCCGTGTTGTCTCGTGTGATCTAAAATGACCCCAAAATGACCCCAAAATTGACCTCGACTATCTGACGTTAAATACCATGGGTATCAACTTAATACTCCAATACACCAATAGTTTGGTAACACGAGCATCCAAATTGGCCTATAACTTGCTGAGATATGTCATTTTCAGATCTTATTGGCCCGAAATGACCTCGATGTTGACCTTGAACATGTGATCCCGACCTCAAATTGCTTCAATGACCTCAGCAATTGACTCATCATCCCAGAAAACATTTAATTTGATATCAAAATCATCAGAATCGGCCCATTATTTGCTGAGATATGCTACTCTTTGTTTTTGGTTGACGCGGGTGGCAGCCATTTTGAAAATATGCGAATAAAAAAATTGCCACTGCCCAAATTTAATGTTATCATCCAGAAATGTTGACTAGGGGTCCTAAGGATGCCAAAAATGCAAATATCTCTATGACTTGTTTTTTTAAGGGGTTCAGCTTCATTTCCCCCTGACTAATATATTATAAAAATCAATAGTAATTGCATTTATAATTGTACTCGTAAGCACACAGTATTAATATCCCGTGAGCCAATAACCGAAACCCTCCCCCCCACCTGTGGGATTTTTGCACACATATATTTCCTGAAACTACATTCAATTATGAGTGTTAATCCGTTGTCTGCGCTCTGTAACCCGATGGATGAACATATGGCGCCATTTTCAAGTATGTCACCCTCGGTATTTTTAGTATCTTGAAAAATCGCATTTTTTAATAAAAATTGCCTAACTTATATCCTTTTGTTCGAATAAGATGGTATTTTCGTACGTTTTCCGAGATTTTGAACACCATGGAATAGAATAATATGCAATTGAAATAAATTTTACAATCTAGAAGTCATATTTTACAGGTTTTATTACCCCACCCACCCAATTTCAATGGTAAAATATACATGTTAATAACTTTATGAAATGTTGGTGTTTTTTCATTTTATCAATGTCAATGTAGTCTAGTAGGGCCAATTGAACATATCCAATGTATATACGTCGACTATTTAGTGTCTACCACAAAACATACAAAGTGAAAAATAATGTATTTTCGACCAATCCCCACCCACTCATTTTACAATGGCAATTTAACAAGTATGTAATATTATGCAATTTAACAACATTATAACCGCTTACTATGGATTGAAAACAACTGAAATATGTAACATTATTGTCCATATTTACTAAATATACTATGAGTCCGTGTTTTCGTCCGTCTGTACGGACATTTCTCAAATAAAAATTGACGGTACCGATTTTGAAATATATCCGAATATTCAAACATTTCGGGGCACTAGATCATTATCGGCAACAGTAGTTGATCTACAACATTAATAATCTTGGCATAGTGGCGAGACAATCCTCACAGCATCAGGCAAGATGAAACACAATAGGCAAAAACTGAATCCACATATAATACAATTCAAGAGGCAACATACATCATGGTTTACAGTATTCAACTTGCAATACAAAATATTCTACATGTTGTTCAAGTCAAAACATCGCACATGTGGCGAGGTAATCCTCACAGCATCAGGCAAGATGAAACACAATAGGCAACAGCTTGATCCACATATAATACAATTCAAGAGGCAACATATATCATGGTTTACAGCATTCAACTTGCAAAACAAAAAGTATACATGTTGTTAATGTCAAAACATCGCATCTATGGCGAGGCAATCATCACAGCATCAGGCAAGATGAAACACAATATACAAACGTTCCAGCCACATATAATACAATTCAAGAGGCAAAATACATCATGGTTTACAATATTCAAATTGCGATCGTCACAACATCAGGCAAGTTATGTGAAGTTCTAATTGTGAGAGTAGGTTAAGATAAATCCAGACTAGTCATATGCGTCATCAGTGTCAAATATGGCATCACGTAGGCTCTCTGCTTGAGGATCTTCTGTTTCATCAGTATCAGGTACGTCATCCCGTTCCTCTATTAACAGATCAACCATTACACTTGGCAGGTGATCTCCTTCTGTCCACTTGCATTCTAACAAGCCATTGTTAACTTCCCATCCATGTTCATCTGGTGGCGGTATGTCTGCATCACGCCGGTCAGCATTGTTCCAAATGAGCGTTTGATAGTTGGCTCTTGCTACATGCATTTTCTGTGACGATCTGCATGGTAGTAAAAGGCTCAGGTCAGCCCCATTGTACGTCGAAAGAAGATCGCCAGACCTGGGGCTACACTTTTGTAGAAATAGCTCTATTCGTAGCTTGTTGATATCTGTAATGTCTGATTTGTTGTACAGCAAGCATACAAAGTGTTCAAGCGTTTGAAATAGCTTTTCATCAACTGACTGAGACATTCCCAACTTCTGGAGTGTTTTCAAAGGAGTAACTTTACCACGCCGAACGAAAGCACTTGTGCTATCACAGCCAGTAAAAGCATGGAGTGCAGGCAATACCAAACACAGTTCAGTTCCTATGTCTCCAATGACACCATGTATGTCAACCAGCCGCCTCTTGTTCCCAACTCCGGTATCTAACAGCAGTTGTTGTTTCAGCTTCTGTCCGAATTTCAACATCAAAACAAACACATCCGTGTCTGGGGATCTCACAATAATGGGGCTGTTCTCTGGTGTATGCAGTGCATGGTACGCACAATGAAGGATTAGCCGTGTATCCGCCTCCTCTTGCGATGAGTGCAACTCCTCTATCTCAACAGTTTGTGTAGTCTTACCATCAGTGCTAGTTAGCTGCATACATTGCTCCCCGCTTACAAACTGAATAGTCTTGCCGATCAGCTTTGGAGCGTACTTATCTTGCATCCATTCAGACATGAAAAGTCTAATTAGTTGTGTTTTGTTTGAATTGTGTGACAATAACAGTTTCCAATATCGTGGAACTTTTGTGAGAGGTCCTTTTATAATGTAAGTCTTTGATGTACCCCTGCGTAGTCGCTCAGATGCTTTTATTGACAAGTCTTGGTATGTATCTGTCACAAAATCTACACGCTCAACTTTCGGGAGCTGATGATATATGTTATCTGCAAGATCCGCGAATGTGTTTGGCAAAGCGATCTGCATGTGTAACAGTGCATGGCCGTCAATAATATAGCTCACTTGACCCGTCGGAGGTACATCAACACTATGTGATTGTCCTTCAAGCTGGTGCATGAGTTTAGCTTTATCAGTTTTTGCTGGCGAGCCATCTGCAGTGGCGAGCGACCATGGCACAGGTCCCAGTGGGTAGCTAAGCACCTTTTCCATGTCAATGTTGTGTTTGAGAGCAAGTAAAATTAGCTGCCCAAATATATTTCGTATAGCTACTAACTCCTTTGTCTTTCTCTGCGTACCAGTGAGCTTCACAGCTTTAGCGAGTGATGCAAATGTTTTCAGGCGCAACTGTTTTATTGGTGCATGAAAGCTGACTGACTTTTCAACAAACCGCTCCTGGACAAACCGCGCAAACCTTTGTTTTCCTGTCATTTCTGCAGACAGCAGATCGTCAACGACATCTTTAGGAGCTGGCGCCCCTGAAGATATGCAATAGAGCGATTCATCTGATACTTCAAACGGATCTATAAAATTTCCTATTGCATTGATAATTTTCTTGACGTCTGTTTCACTTCTGGATATTTCCGAAGTTCGTGTGTCCTTGTGTGAAGACTGTTCATGCGCGTTCATATCAGCCAGTTCAAGCGTAGCATCCATGTAGCTAGCTCGGAAGTGTCTCGTCATACACCATCTGTAGTATGCTGCATAATTGCGGCTGAAACCTATGATACCTCCATGTGACTTAGCATGGCGATTGATGGTTTGCTCTATTGTGATATCCACGCCATTTCTGGATGACGGAACACTGGATCGGTTCACGCTGAATCCATTGTTCCTCAACAGATCTTCCATCCCATGATATAACTGCTCTACGTTTAACAAACTCAGCAGATATACTGTAGTATACCGTGCGTAGTTGGGATGGTCAAAGCTGAAGAACAATGAACACATCTTCTGAAGACATGCTATGTGAAGGTCTAAGTTGTTTTCTTTGGTGGCTCGGAGAACACTGCAACACCGTATGCACCGAATCCATGTATCCCAGCCAATACTGTGCCGTTTTCCCAAGTTTCCCTTCACTAACCCTGTCTCGAAACTCCGAGTATGATGACAATGCTTTCATGCATTTGTCATTTGTCATAAACTCCAATAATCTCCAAAAATACCCGAAAGGGCCATTATATAATACCTGTTTGGCGGCCATTTTGAAAATAATTACCGTTGATAGCACACCAGAAATAATGCAAATCGATGTGAAAAAGGATCTGCCATGTGAATATGTTGCTACTGACATGATTAAATTGTAGGTAGCTCATCGTGTGGTGAAACAAAATGTTGCAAGCATAAACAATTAAGTATTTTGGCGGCCATTTTGATAATTGTGGCTATTTGAGGATGGTATCCAATATAAAACTTATTGTAAGTAATTTTATACTGAATTGGTGAAAAAATGATATCGCTTAACTTGGAAGAACGTGATTTAAATGACACATATCGGCCTGTTCTAAAACCACCCAGTTTTGTATGGCGGCCATTTTGGAAAATGGCCGCCATTTGTTCATCCATCGGCTTTGTAGGCGCAGACAATCAGGTTTGATAGACAATAGGTTACTGAATCCGAAAATCATACTGACCAAAAATCCCACAGGGGGTGAGGGGGGTTATTGGTGGCTCAAGGTCTATAAGGAGTTATTCGTTACACAATCAGGTTGTGCGATCGCGTGGTTCGAACGGCGTGACGTCATGATTTTAGATGTGTTTACAGTTGATTTACTTTTCTGACGGATTTACTATTTGCTTAATATGAAACATAGCGCAGCAAATGCGTAAAAGGTTTCGCTAAAGGCTTTATTGTACAGTTAGCGTTAATCTCATAATTATGTCGTTTTGGCGATGAATATAAACATTTTCAGGACAGACATTTGGCATCTTTCAGAACGATCAAATTGACAATAATTACTAACAACGGCTGTCTAAGTTGAAATTCACTTAAGTTAAGTAACGTAAAATTACTAGATTGCATGTCTGGTCACGAAATCTGATGACAACTGTTAATTATTTTGTAATTGTTTTTTCTGAGCCGTGCATCGCTACATTGTTGTTCACTGAAAACGCATTAGAAACAGCAATTCACAGCAGATCTTACCCAAACTTTAGAGTTTCTCTTATTTTGTCAGTAATTTGTGATTTATTGTTTACATTGCCTTTCTCGAGTTCAAATCCACCGCGAATTTTCAAGTTCTGCGCATGCGTCGCGTTTTTAAAATCACTCGATAATTTCCATTGTAGATAAAAATCAAAATCAGTAATTATTTGTTAAATGGAACTACTTTATTAACATATAAATTTAATTTAGTATCGTATTAAAAATAAACACACACAAACAATAAATAATATAATATTTTCTTTCCAAGGTAGATAATCGATCATTCTACAAAATTAGGAAGACAATCCAAGTATGCATAGTGGCCCACTAGCGGGCCGCTGTACAAAATAAAAAGATATAAACATATATATTATAAGCAAAAAATCGTTTTCAAACAATAACTGTGTCATTAAATGATTGAAAGGGAAACAAACTATACAATTTTATATTATATGTATGGAAGCGCATAGATGGCGGACCGCTGGTGGGCCGTCAGTGTGCCGCTATGCCGCTATGCCCACCTAGTGCTGCCAACGGCCCGTTATAGATGTGCTGACTGGGGTACTGGAACCAAAATAGTTTGGACGTTTAAGCAGCTCGTTTTGTACAGGAGACATCAACTGATGAAGCCATTGTCAAAAATACGTCATTAGCGATCGAAATTATGTACATAACCGTTAAATGTACGTGTTGTGGAAGACAGTTGATACGAGGGTATGTCAATAAGTAGTGTTACATGATACATAACTTTAAAAGTACAGTACGTGTATGTCTAAAACTACACTTATCGTTCTATATTCCGTCAGGGTAGTCTCCCGTTGGACTATGCCCAACTATTCCCATTGTCGCTGTGCCGAAATATTCGTTGCTAAGCGATCTTCGTGGATACATTCGACACTGGCAGTCACGTGTGACTGAATGTTAGCCATATGGCAATACAGGCATATGGCAATACAACGCATTGCAGCTCTCTTTTTTCCCCGACTTAATATGACATCTTGATATGTTAGCTAGGTTATCACAGAAGCATATTCATATGACCGCATGCATGCATAGGACAATCACGTGTCCATGCCTCGCGTTCATATGACCACACAACATTTTGTATTTTGTCCCTCAAATGCCTTCGTATAATAATAGAGTCATATAATATGCCCATTGGTCCGCGAAACAACACACATACATTCAGACGACGAATTACTGGTCATTCTGCATCCTTGAAAAAAACAACATCAACCAGTCGACATGTTTCTTTGTCTCTGAAACATTTGCATATGGCAACACAATGCATTCCATTGTGCTAGGGATATTTTTATCTTGGCCGCATAGCTTATTTTGAGTTCCTCAAACACATTAATTAATATGATGGCGCAATACATTACTTTGTCCCGGATGGACTTCATATGAACAGGTTCATACAGTAACACATCGACATAGGTTCATACAGTAAGTTCACGTGTCCATTGCATGAATTTATATGACTACACAGAACGGTATGTTGTCACTAGAACATGTTTATATCACCGACTTTAATGTCCACTTGTCTCCGAAATGCATATATGGGACATCACAGCAAAATCTTCTGTTCCAGCGACACTCCACATGACCATATATTTTGTTGTCTGTACATGGAACAAATTCGCATGGTATCACGATGTACTGATTTCTCTATAAAACACGGTTATATGGCCGCATAACTCTGATGCGGGTACAGTAAACGCCATAATATGGCAACACAGTGCTTTATTGTATATGGTAGGTTGCTATGCCAGCCTAATGCGTTATTTCATCTATTCCTGAAGCATCACTATATGGCAACTCATATGATTATCTTTATATACAATACATTCATATGACCATACAGCATGACAAATCCCTGAAATACATTTATGTTGCCACTCATTATATTCCCTGGTCCTTGGAAAGCATGCATCACATTTCTAGGCTGGACATATTTGTCCTTGATACACTGCCATATGACAGCGCATTATATGCTCTTATCCAGGGTGACAACACCCTTTTCTGAGTCCCTGAAACACGGTAATACATATATGGATGCACAACACATTGGTTTGTCCCTGGCTTAACTTTATATGGTCACCTAATGACTACTAGTATTTCATCCCATAAACATATTACCACGTTTGTTAAGTTAAGCTCTAAGTTATCCATGATAAAAAGATTGACCCAGCTGTCGGAACGAATATACAATCACATCATGCATATCACAAGGCACATTCAGCCAGTTAAACACATGTAACATTCACAAGGGAAAACATTCAGCTAAATGTGCTTGGATAGCTTACTGTAGGTTAATGATTCTCTAAAAGATATCAATACTATCGTGATACAAGTCCTTCTACACAGAAATTGCCCGACCTAGCTCATCAGGCCATCCCACTACCGAAAAACTGAAGCCCCATCTAATGGTGGACATCCGTTTAACATAGAGATGTATCTCACACACGAAGGTCAATATCACTAAGATAAATGTCACCCGAATGACACTGTGTAAATCGCCAGCACTGTGAGGAAGTGTTCCGACTAACAGATCAGTTGATATTTTATGTACATGTATGTCCAATATTGTGTAGTACGTGTACTACAACTCAGCCGGCGCCTAACCCGGAATTCTGGCCATCATGTCTAACTTTCCACTAATGTGGAGAAGTTGCGTACCAACAACAGGCGGCTATAAGTGCAATCAAATAAACTTAATAAGTGTATTTGCGTATGTACTGACAGTATCTGCCAGAAGTCATACACGCCAGTGAATGATGCCTGGTATGATGATGATAAATCACAGTATCAAGTATGTTGAAAACATATCTTTGAACTGTCTCGCACATATTTAATCGGGTTTAATTATTTTTATACTTAGACATGTATCGCACAAAGTGCATCCTGGTATTATGCCACACTGTTTGCAAGGGGTTGTTGCATGAACTGTGAATACACTTATCAGAAGGCACAAATGTGTTTGCTGTGTGGTTTAAAACATCACTGATAATAAACATAGCGTCAATATGCGCAATTTAGGCAGATCACGACCCACATCAATTTGTCCATTTTCAACAAATTCTATGCTTCTCACACTTTTTACAATTGAGTTACAATTAAAGACATGAAACATAATCAATTCTGAAAGCAACTTTTACAATACTATGAACATAAATACATTTAGACTGTATATTGGTTGGGGCCCAATTTATACATATTTGTACCAGATTTATAAACATGCAGCGTTTGATACGTATTTAAATAACCTATTAAGCACATATTTTATGCAGATATTGAATAAACTATGTATTTAGGATATATTTAGACAGCAACTAACAAGGTGACAATGTATTAATGAATTGGAAATAAATAAAGGTAAGCTCGTAGTCATAATGTTTTTCAATGCAAATGGGATGGGTGGGGTAAGTTTGCATTTTCAGTTGTAATATGAACTCTGAAATGTCATAAGCTGAAAATTGTAGTGTACTATGTTTGCAATTAATATGAACTTAATTTGATATAATATCGCTATATATTTATATGTGTACATATGTATAGCCAGTTCATCGTGAACTTGAAGTAACTCATTCATATATTTCCCCCTTTTTGGCAAATATATCTCATATACGGCTGAACTATTTCTCTAATATGCATACATATGTATAGGACATATTATTCCTGACGATTGACACCAAATGACCCATTTATCTCTGTAATTAATATATTTACAACAGTTTATATGTTGGTTAATATACAGCGGAAATGGCCGAACATCATATTTTACAAATTGGGTCACCATATGGTAACAAATCATAATATCAAGTGTCATCCGGGTTTATTATAACATGCAAAGGTCATAGATAAGCATTAGCATGGATGACAAGCATTAACATGACCTTACCGCTGATGTAATTTCTAGGGCCGTTTTAAAACCATATGCCCCGTCTATATAGGCTCTTTCTGGAGAGCTTATGATTTACAGCTCGGAATAAAACGATTCATGATATTCGTTGTACATGTTATAGATTTCTTTACAATTACACCAATGTCTATGTGCATGATCACGTGATTACAACAACAACAACAATAATTACTGAAACTTCCAGAAGCGCCTCCGATTCAAAGTACGTATTTGAGATCTTTTATATTGTCGTTATTTTTTTTTTTTTTTTTTTTTTTTTTTTAATATATTTATTTTCCCCGTAATATGTTTGTGGTGGGTCGGGGGCCATCCCCCACAAACCGTACATAGATATACATGCAATAATCAGGTACAACTACAAAATATACAATTACAGATATTCACCCTCTTTTACTCTTGCAGTACTGGGTAGAAATCACTGTTCAAGTATTTCTTAAGACTTCATGGTTGAGTGGTACATTAGAATCGTCACTAATGAGAGACCTGAATTTTCAATAAAAACTTGCCCATGTTATTAAAATAAAACAGTAATACTTATAATATACCCGCAGATGACAATATCACTCTCCAGCACTGCAAGAGCCAAAGTTTGATTTAGCATATGTAGCATATGTAATACATGTAATTGATTATAATTTTTTGTTTGTTTATGTTATCATTCATATTACCCATGATCCGACTGAACCAGCCCCATTCTGCAAAAAGTGAAGTTCAATCCTACTGCGCATCTACATGCTTAAATCATGTGTTAACCCTTTCAACACAACAGCCATTAGGTGTTTTTAAACAGTGTAGACTAAGACAAGCCGGCTCATGATGAACTGTATCATCAGGATCTGCACTGTTTGCAAGTAATTTTCATATTTGTTAAAAAAAAACAACAACATTTTATAAATCGATTATTTGAAAAGTATTTTGTGATGAATGGAATTGACCGAAAATTAACATATTATAATCCATTCCAGTTATTTACGGCTGAAAGGGTTCACTGTTAAAGTTGTTGTTAACATTATATATTGACAAGCCAATAAACAATATGTTTCGATCACCACACTGGTTATGCAAACAAAACACGACTGATTCCGTCGGTCATGGTCTTTGCTTGAACCTGTATTACTCTGTGTACATTATATTATTCTATTAGATTCATATTATAATTGCTTTATTTCCCAAACCTATACTATGAGATGGAAAACAAAGAAAGAAAAATAAGCACAAAAGCAGAGATTTATTATAGCACCCGCAACTAGCTCAACTGAAGATGGAATCTTATTTTGGTATTTTTGTTATATAAATTAAACTTGTGAAATGATAAATTCTTCTTAAGTTTTCAAATTTGTTGTCCATTATTGCTGCCTTCCTGGATGTTTCATACTAAAGTTGAATTCGATGCTTCAGTACGCTGAGACTTGGAACTACTTTTGAACATCGGCAATAATAGAGATAGTATTTAGTTTCTAATAGTATTAATTGTTTGAATATACTTATTGTTTTTTTGTAAATCCCAAAAATGAATGATTTTTCGTTAATTGTAATAGTTATATCTTTTGTCGCTAACCATTCTTGAAGTTCCCTAAATATGTTTTGTGTAGCATCACAATCCCAAAACAAATGTTTTATTGTTTCCGAAAACTTCTTACAGAATGTACATAATGGACTACTTACAATTTTAATCTTATTTAGGAAATCATTTGTGGCCAGAATATTGTGGTTTATTCGGTACTGGAACCATTTTCGAGTTGTGTCTTTTGTTATGATATGTGGCCATAAATATATTTTCTTCCATGTTTTGTTCAAATTATAGGTGGACTTCTATTTAATTTTACCAGCTGGCATTTCAGAATTGGAGTTTAATGCGAGATACATGTCTTTTATCCCGGTTTTGTTTGTTTAGGTATATTTTACATTGTATGGAGTAAATGGCTTTTACTCCAATCTTTTATTGCTTTGACAAGGCCATAATAAGTTTATATTTATGTTGAAATTGTTTTTAAGTTGATTTTGAGAGGCAAATGTTCCATCAATTTTGATAATGTCATTTATAAAACATATTACCTTATCAAACCATGCCTTATTGAAGAAGGTGGTCCCACATTTTATGTCCTTATTACAAAATAATCATGATAATGGGCTAGAAAGAAATGCATCCATGTGTATCGGCTTAAGCTTATTTTGTAATTTTAGATGACCTTTTAGAACATCCCGCCAAAAAAGGTTTGACATTTTTCCTATTTTGTGTACATATCTCCCAATTTAAAAATATTATCTGTATCAATTTCTGTATTTAAAATGTTTATACATTTATATTTGTTGCACACTATTCTTCTTACCCATGTTGTTTTTAAAGATGATATATAGTCCTCAATATTTGTCATTTTTAATCCGCCATCCTCATATTTTTTGCATGTGATAGTGCCTTTTACTCGTGATTTACCTTGCCATAAAATATTATACATAATGCTGCTGATATCTTTAACACATCTTTGACTGGGGTTAGGAAGGGATATAAACAGGTGATTTAAAGATGGGAGAAGAAGAGACTTTATGACTGTGATTCGGCCTAACGGTGTTCATTTTTTCTTTTATGATCTTCATTTTTTTCCTAGAAATTTATGTCCACAATTTTTTCTAAATCTGTATCAAAAGTAATTCCAAGCAATTTAAATCTGTTACTTCCCCACTTCAGTTTCCATTTTGTTTTAATTGAGTCTTGGCTAAATTGTTTTGCCCCAATCCAAATAACTTTTATGTTTTATCTAAATTAACTTTAAGTCCTGACATATGGGCATACATTTCCAGTTCATTAAGTGTTTGATTTAGTGATTCACTTGATCCATCCAAGAAGGAACTAGTGTCATCTGCAAACTGTGTTAGTTTATATTCTGTTCCATTTATTTTAATTCCTTTAATTTTATGATTTTTGATTATTCTGATTGCAAGTATTTCTGCGCATAAGATAAATATGTACGGTGAGAGTGGGTCCCCCTGACGACAGCCTCGATGTATTGAAAAAAAAAGGTGAGAGGTTACAATGTTGATTAACTGATAGTTGAGCATTTTTGTTGAATAATGTAATCCATTGCCTAATATTTGGTCCGAATTTAAAGTAGCGAAGTACTTTATGAATAAAGTTCCACGATATAGAGTCAAATGCTTTCTCAAAGTCTATAAGAAGAAGAAGTCCTGGGATATAATTTTTTTCAATATATTGCATAATGTCATATACCTGCCTAGTGTTTTCCCCCATGTATCCTCCTGAAATAAATCCTGTTTGGTCCCCATTTATTAATTTGGCTAATACTGTTTTTATTCTATTTGCGATAGATGCTGATGCCATTTTGTAAATTGTGTTTAATAATGAAATAGGTCTATAATTTTTTAGAAAATTTCGAGATTTATTTTCTTTTGGGATTAGTGTTATTATACCCTGCCGTTGAGTTATAGACAGTTCACCCTTCTGATAGCCATAATTTATTGCCCTATAAATGAAATCACCCAGTTTATGCCAAAACATTTGATAAAATTCGCATGCAAATCCGCTTGTACCTGGGCTACGGTTGTTCGTCATGTTCTTTAGTGCAAAGGCTAGTTCAGTTTTTATGATTAATCCCTCTAGTTTTTTCTGATTCTGCTTCATTTAATTTTGGTACATGTGCATTTTCCAAAAAATTATCCAAATCTAATTCTTTATAAGTATCTGTGTCTTTATTGCTATACAGTTTGGTGTAAAATAGTTCTGTTTCTTTTAATATCTCTGACTGATTTGTAATTATTTTGCCATTTTCTGTTTCAAGTTTTGGTATTGTTTTACTTATAAAGTTATGAGATTCGAGTGCACAGAAATATTTTGTTGGTTTTTCTCCTTCATTTATATTTAGAGCCCTTGATCGAATAAATGAACCATTTACTTTAATTTTACGAATTTCCTCGAGTTCTAATTTTAAAATTTCAATTTTATTCATGTCTTCTTTCTTTAATTGTTTTTCCATGTCTAATATTTGTTCTGTTAATGATTTTTCTTTTTGATTGATTTCTTTTTTTATAAAGGAAGAATAAGAAATAGATTTTCCACGTAGTTCCATCATAAGTGTTTCTAGAAAAAGTTGATCGTTAATTGTGAATTGCAATTCGTTGTTTGGTATTTCATGCAAGTTTTCTCGGTTATATATTGGAATAGCATATTGATTTTTTATTTCTTCTATTTTTTCATTAATCATGTTTATGTAATTTATGTCTTTCAGCATTGAATTATTATGTTTCCATAGTGGTTTTCCCTTTATAAAATTGTTGAAATATAAACTTAACAATACAGGTGAATGATCAGAGCTGTAGCTATTTTCAATGATGCAGCTTTTAATTGAAGGTAAAGTATTTTCAGAGATGAGGAAGAAATATAGTCTTGCTTGCTGAAAAGGCTGTCGTCGTCTCCATGTGAAACTTCTCATTAGGGGGTCATTTTCTCTAAAACGGTCGATTAACTATTTTTCTTGAATAATTTCTAATAATTTTTCTCTAGATTTTTTATTATTTATATTTTTATAGTTATGATAGTCTAAATCTGGATACAAAACAAGGTTAAAATCTCCTCATAAAATATATTTATCGTTATTCATTTCATCAATTTATTTTGATATGTTCTGAAAAAAGGGGATCATCTGAGTTTGGTCCATACAGGCATACAAGTGTAAATTTATTATTTTCAATAGTGATGTCTAGTTACCATTGGGATCGCATTTTGACTGGTGTACTTTATAGTCTAAATTACCATTTAATAATATTGCTACTCCCCTTGCATTAGATCGAAATGAACTGAAATAACAAACATTACCTCACCTAGTCCGTACAAATTTTTCGTGAAGTGGGTATCTTGCAAACAGTATATGTGATATTTTTTATCTTTTATATATTGAAAAAGATCAGTGCGTTTGGGAAGTTGACCTATTCCTTGACAATTTAATGACAATATTTTTATTTCACTCATTGCCTATTTAGGGTGGGTTTTTTCTTACCATATTCAACTCCAACAGAGCCTGCAGGTGCGTAAACCTAATGGGGGGAATGCAAAAAGGTGTGAACAAAAAAAAGCTGTGCATATATAATTTACTGAGGGAGGGGTGCTTTAAATGTACTAGAAGCTGATATTTCTTTATAATATGGAGAATAAACGTACATTTTTGGGTAGTTCTACTGGCAAGTTGAAGACCAGAAAGAAAATTTAAAATAAATTATGTTGATAATGAAACTAATCTGCTGAAACGCAAACATAAATTCATCATGGACTAAGGGGGACAACCATAACACTTTCAATACACGTATAGTGGCAAACAGTGTAGATTCAGATGAGCTGGCTCGTGACAAGCCGTCTCCTCAGGATCCGTACCTTCTGAAAGTAAGTTTCATCTCACAGTCTATTCCAGTTACTTGGAGTTGAGAGGGTTAACATTTATAACAGACAGAATAACCACCTGTGTGCCACATACCGGTTCTGACATAAAGTAAACAATTATCATTTGTGTTGGTCAATGGGAGACAACTGCTCTGACAAATGTAAAATACAAAACAAACAGCAGACAAAAAATATAATCCAGCATTGTAAGGGTTGATTGTTGATAGGCGGAAACAGAGTGTTGTCGTTTGCTGATTTTCAGTTCTGATCTATATCATTTTACTACAAACATGTTACTGACAGGACATGAGAACCGCCTCCAATGGATACAATTCCCATGTGCTGCCAGGGCATGCTCTCGTCCAGAACAAAACCGAAAATCAACAATATACTGTGCAGATTTGTAAGGCTTACGAGGCTGACAAAATGTTATTCAGACGACCAAAGGAACAACTGATGTAGGGCGATCACTATATCCCCGGACTGATTTGTTTGAGGATGAACATAAATTAATTCCCTCATATCATACAAAAGGTGAGGATATTGTGAAATATGTTTATAGTAGACTTCTCATATAGCACATGAGAGTCACTTACCGACTGGTAACAGTTGTTATCTCGTGTCGGGCATGTACATGCAATTATTTGTTTCCTTGCCCGAAAGCGACAAGGATAACAGTTTGCATGATGTCAAGAAATGTTTGAATTGGGTGCCCTGAAATGTTTAACATACCATATTTATTCCAACGGTCGCCCCCTCTAATAGTAATGTATGCATGTCCTATAGTCTCAGTCAATTTCTTCATTTTCCCATAGTAGTCATTCAAGAATGAATTTTGTTGTGTTTTTATGCAAATAGTATGCCAAAACTAATTTAGAAAAATGCATAGCTCCGGGAGCGTTTATTAGAATAAATACGGGTACATTTGTTTGTGCGGTTAAAAATTCTAACAGGTAGATTGCCCTACAGGCATCATCACAATACAGTCTAAATAGTTCACTCAACTTCATGTATGTTTGCACGTCAGTGTTTGTTCTTCCATTCAGCATGTAGCTGATCAATAACTCGACCCTAAGACCGCTACACACAGCAATTTGTCGTCTGCTGTTGCTTTTATATGTTGCCTTATTTCTCAATAAAAACATGTTTTTTACAGGACTTCACAATCATTTCCAATGGAAATTATTCTCAAGTGCTGTCAAATCATGTTGTAAACTATTCTAATGTGCTGTCAAAGCATGTTTTTGATGATTAAAATGGAAAATAGAAAATAAACAGCAGACAACAAAAAATTAATATAGCGGTGTAAGGGTTAGTATTACATGGATTCACTAATCTGAAATAACTGGGAACATGAAAAGCATATGTGGCATGTCATGAGAAAAGGAGTCCAAATAGTGCTGGATGTAGCCACATGTAGCCACATGTAGCCACAGATCAGCCAGCCTATATGTATCGTCAAATCTTTGTCTGCACTCTTGTAAGTTATATAGTTGGTCAGTATACCTTGCAGATGGTATTGTCAATTGCAATCGCTAGTAAATTACAAGGGTAGGCTGATAGATCATGGGCCACACTGGAGAAACCACCACTTGTCCCATTTTGTGAAGGCATGTGATACCAAGGTGTAAACTCACCATATTCTTGGTTTTGTACAATCTATTCTATTAATGTCCATTGTTTACACCAGTGTATAATCCATGTCATACGATTCAACGAGTTCATAGTCCACGTGTGTAGTGTTGGCCTGCTGAGTTTTTTTTTGATATTGTATATATTCCACATTCAGTTCTTGGAAAATAATTTGTCACAAAAAACACATATTCCAAAAACTAATACTAATAGCATTTTTTTTTCTGCGCTAGATTTCTCTTTGACCTTTAGATTGCACGTTATAATTGTCTCACAAAGACCATTGTAAATTTCATTTAAGCATAAGGATTGCTTAGAGAAGCCCCGTCGCACAAAAAAAAATTATGTGAAAATGATCTAGGTTCCTTCTCTTAGGCCTTTTCAATAGCTTTGTCAACACTGTCATGAATGTCAAATTTGAGCCTTTTTCCATCATTGGTCTTGCCATACACTGCGCCGTTAAAGTACCATGCAAAATCCAGTGTCTGGTGGTCGTTCAGTCGGCCGATGAGTAGAGAGTTCAATTTTGTGATATCATCTACTAGTCTGTGGCCAGTCGCCTTCATCGCTGATCTGGTTCGCATGAGTTTCGATTTCTCAGAGTTGTTCTTCAATTTTACCAGTACTGGTTTTGTCGTGCCTGGTTTGCCTGTGATCCGGTGGATAGCTATGATATTTTCTGGGATCATCGATACATTTCCTTTCTTGAATAAGTTTCAGACATCTTGTGTGAGTGTGGCCTCTGATTCGGAAGCTCGTTCAGACACGTTCATGATTTTAAAGTTATTTTTTCTTGAGTATTGTTCATTGCAATTTGCCAAATTTGATGTTTTATCTGCTTTTTCAAAACGGTCCTTTAGCCTTCTAATTTCAGTTCTCATCTCGTTGTTGTCGCCTTTCAGGTTGGTCAATTCGGCATTCAAATTTGCGGTTTTTTCTTTTACTTGGATATATATCGTCATTTCCAAATTTTTGTTGATTTCCAGCATAATCCCTTCCACTGCTGATTTTATAAAATCTCTCATTTATGTTTTATTCATTATTGTGTCTGTTTTCGTGACAAGTGTCGTAACACTATCTCTCAGCTGCTTTATGTCCGTGCTGATTTCCTCCAGTTGGTGTGCTAGTAGTGTTCCTTCCTCTGCGCTAGACTCAGCCACCTCAGTAAATGGTCGTTTAGACTTGGCTGGTGTTGTGTGTCCAGAGGATAAGCCTGGTTTCTTCGTACCGGACTTCTGGTCACTTGGCTTGCTCATATTGACCACAGTAGAAGAACACAGTAGAACACAATAGTATTTAATGAACAATAGGTATCCTACTCCCTTTGTTGCAATACAAAAGGGGGTCTTCTCAAGTTGTTTGAAAGTTGTTGATGTGTAAACTTCTGACAAAAGTCTAACAAATTTTCCTTTTGTAAATCCGTTTTCCTACTATAACTTTACTATAGCCCCAATTCTCATGGATTCGTGCCTTCTCATTGATTCGTGCCCCTAGAAAACAAGTGAATAAGCATATTCTAAGAATAGTGTTAATTGAAAATTATTTTAAAAAGGTATTTTAAGTTGTTTCCTACAGTTTTATAAGTTACAGTTACATACAATTGTGATTTACCACCTATTTTGTGATTTTTCTACATACTTCCTTAATCTGAAAGAGTGTCTGTTCGCAAATGTGATATATGTTGATTTCTAGGTGAATCTCGACTTCACCATATTTATATTTGATTCATCGAGGCAGCAACACTTATTTATTGTATGAGTGATTAAGGAATGTCACTCAAATGTGCAAAAAGCTATAAGGCACGAACCTGATGACAAGTTTCAAGATCAATTAGGCGACTTTGGTGGATTATTTCTAGGGACTCTAAGACTTGCATAAACAACAATTTTGTGAATGCCTTATGTGCACTCATAGTCAAGTGTTTGAACTTCATGATGTTGATGTATAAATTTTCAGGAATTAATCAGAATCACAATAATATGAATGTATGTGCTTAGGGGCACGGATCCATGAGAATAGGGACTAAATCCATTTTTTTACCACTTTTTGCCGTGTATATCAATCAATCATTCATAATACTATTAGTAACCTTCAATTCATATTTACATCACTATTTTCAGCTTTAGAACACAAAAGCAACAGAGAAAAATTTAACCTAACATCACATGCAAATGCCCTGTCGTTATTATGCAACGTATTTTTTAATGAAATATATGGCGCATCAAACGCGTCTTGTTAAGCTACATTTGGTGGTCTCGGTACTTTGGCACAAAACTTCTGTCGTATTTGAGAAGAATCGATTTCCGTGTTTACTGACACGGAAATGGATTCTTCGCAAAAAAACAATTAGGTATGTGCCGAAGTCCCGAGACCACCAAATGCAGCTCATGAAGACGCGTTTGCTGCGCCATATTGCATCAAAATGCGTTGCATATTAAGGAAACTATCAAATAATACTTACTTTGGAGTTGGCGCGCTTTCAACACTTTCAGCCATTGTTGCTGGTGTTGTAACCATGTTATCCATGCACCTTAAATGTACCATAATTACAAAATTGAAATAGTACAAAAAGCGTGTTAGAAGTTATAAATACGTTCCCTGTTTCTGCCAGATTGTATCTTGTCAATAAGGGTTAAAATCGTCGCTTTCCTTAGACTGGCTTGCTAATTCCGTTTGATAACTACATATTTAAACTTCTTCGTATACATCGATGGAGGACATAAAGGTGCCTTCTTCATTACGATGTAGTTTGGGCGATTTCTTGGCGATTTTACCATATCAATATTGTTGCTCTGAAGGAAGATTGTCAGACACCCACTTTGCAGAAATTGTTCTTATTTTCAGACACATTGTTAAACTTGTATGAAAATGTGATTGAGATATGCTGTATGCATGACTATAAGCTATTTCCGCTTCATTCACCCAGCTATGTCACTTATTTCTATCATTTTCTCAGAAGTACTATCTGCGTCTGTAATTGAAATCAGCAGTTCCCATATTTCGGAGTCTCCCGTCCGGCATTGAATGGAGCCACGCATTTTCTGACTGACTGGTAAAGTAGCATTGTGCATTTTTGCGGTTCTTTCCCCCCGTATTCCTTCTGTTTAAATATTATATACCCAATTTGTTTTGTTTTTTTCGTTTGTGATGCTGACCGTTGTGCCAGACATACCGTCATAAATGATGACGTTATTATGACGTCATATACTTATCGATGCAATGAACGCTACGTAAATACGAATAACGTTCATGAATGCAAGTGCCCAATTGTATTCAAGTTTAATGAGTGGTTTGAAAGATAATGGTCAAGTGACACTACTTATTGACCCACCCTCGTATTTACTAATTCAGACGCAGTTGCACCGATGTGTTACTGCTGGCTGGCTTGAGAGTTGCTTCTTGATACCGTTCACTTCCAGGGAATAAAACCATTAGGGACAGTGCGGGCGGGGTGGGTGGGGGATGGCAGATGGCTAACTGGATAAAAGAAAATAAAATAAATTAAATTAATAGTTAACAAGACAACAAGAAACCAATAACACTAACATATATATATAGTATAAGCCAATAACAGGCTAATTAGTAATTACAGTTATGTATGCCACACCCAAGCATTTTATATGAAATAATTATTATAATTGCATGTACTGGTGTACACTTTTGCAAATTGCTAAATTGTACATTGTATATATAATATATATATGCAATACTATGTGGCTGTGACTGAAGAATGTGGCTTATGGGTTGTATATTCCAATCGGCATGTTCAGCTGCAGTCTGATCCGGATCTGCAATGTTCGCCATTCTATTAATGAAACACCCGTAATGCTTCTAACAATCAATCGATACCACGCTGCATCATCGATAATTGGCTATTGCGGTCCATATAGACAGTAGATAGAGTGAACATTTCTCCAGTTAGCTAAAGTGAACGTCATGGGTCGTATTCATATCATTGGTTATTTGCTTCTTACGTACTATACGAGGTGGTAGGACTGTTTTTCTCACAATTAATTCGACTGTACAGGGATCCTCCAGATTATCGGACAAAAATGGCGGTGTTTTTACGATATTTTTTTTAAAATAGCAGCTACGGGCATAAACTTTTCACCGAACAATCCTCGGTTCTTGCTTTCTCAGCGCATGAAACTAAGTAGGAAAATGTGCCATCTTTATCACTTAAAATATTGGGTCAGATCATCAGACGTAAGATTGCCCCACAATAAACGTCGACACTCAGTTATCCGGACTAACGTATAATCGTCTTATAACTTCTATTCCCAAATTGAAATCATAAGTTTAATTATTGCCTGTAAACCAGTGTAAACAGCATTGTGTAGTTTTACAGAAAAATCAGTCCCCCTTCGCTTCTTGGAAAACACCATATTTATAGAACGTATTGCATTTATAGAACAGCTCGGCAATGACGTAATGGGCGCACTCGATTGAGCCCCCCGTGCGACTTTTGACGTTGTAAACAACTTGTGAACAGAGTTAGGTAATGTTTTCAACACATTTTACTAAAATGTTCACCTTGGTGATATATTCTTCACATTGGCATGGAAACAGCGAGCACCTGTGCGACTTAGGTGTATTCGCTGCCAAAGAATGCGCTTAATTAACAGGTATTTTCATGTGTCCGATAAACTGATTGTCCGGATAACTGGTACAACCCCTGTACTGGTGTAGTCTACCCGTTTATACCCGCTTTGGACGAAGACAACGGAGTAACAAGGCAGCTGCCATGATAGTTCGATCTCTTTATTAAGACGATGTGAATATGAGTATCTACGGGAATCAGGGGTTAGGAGGCGATGGCATCGCCGAGCTGTCGATTACACCACCCAAGCCATTGGACCTGAATGTTCTCGACCCTCGTTGTCGCCACGCTCGCTCGCCCTTTCACGCAGTGATGGGGGGACTCATGCTGGTGGTTACGTTGGTTACGGTGGTTAGACTAAGAAGTTGAAGAGAGATGTTGGCCGGTGGAAAAATGACTAAGAAGTCACCAGCTGTAAAAAACCCGTGCCAAGCATGTCAATAATTCGCTCACTGGGTATAAAGTTCAAAGTTCGAAAAGGACTTAGAATACGCAAAGGGTCAAAAATGGTCGAAATGTAATAAAGATAAATAGACCCGAAAATGGTCCGGCTACACACTTCCCCTGTCTGGTAAATGATGTCCCGTCATTTGTCGTCAAGTCGGTCATTTATCCACTGAACGAAAATCGTCCATCAGAAATAATGTCTCGCCGAATGAAAAATATACCAAAATACTACCGACTAATATGATTCATCTTAATCATATTGTTTCATTTCGCATTGACTGTAAGCATAAAAATATGATAATGAAAAACGTACACCCATTGGCAAGCTTCGCCATTAATCATGTTAATGAATTTTACATTAACTCCGAACATGACAAGCCGATGCAAACATATAAAATCATGAAAACATATACACACTAGTATGCCTCGCCATAATTTATATTTTGCGGCAAAATAATGTGACTGACCATACCATGTGGGATGTTCCATAATTAACTATGGTTACATATAACCTAACCTGAACATGTTTAATCACTACACTCTTGTTCCATAATTACTGAGCTTCACTCAATAATACATAAACATATAGCTAGTTACATAACATATGCATATAACTAATCTGTACATTCTTCCCCTGCCTGAAAAATGAACGTCTCGTCATTTTCCTCATGTGCTCCAATACTGTTTGGATACACTAGTCTAGAAATGGTCTGTTATTTTGTCACCTTTTCTCTTAAATTTTATATAAAAACATTAAGGTGGTCCAATACTGTTGCTTAGCATCCGGAGATTGGATACACGAGTCTGGAAATGGTCTGTTGTTTTGTCTTTTTCTCCTATACATTTTCTATAAAACCCTAAAACTCCCTACTTCTCCATGATATCCCTGAGCATCTTGTGTGCCACATCAGGATCAAACTCACTCATTATCCCCGAAGTGATCAACTTTTCCACCGCATGTAATTTGCTGTCATATGGTCTAGCAATCATCTGATTCATTTGATAGTCTCTATATCTATCTGGCATCTTCTTAGCTCTCTCCGACCGTCTTATTGTTGTCTCATCTGCTATATGTGGTTTGGTTACTTTCCGTATTTTCTCTGTCTTCTTAGCTCCCTCCTGTGGTTTCTTTTCCTTATCAATTGTTCCTACTATAATTTCAGGGGGTTCTAACGCTTCCTCATTCCTATCTACTTCCTTAACAGTTGTTTCATCACCTTGACCTGGTTCATCTATTGATGTACCTGGTTCTATTTCCTCTAACACTATCTCTATCTCGACCTCTGCATCAGGATCACTATTTACATCTGTTCCCTCATCTGGAACCTCAACTTCCTCTGTTCCTCCACTAGGAACCTCTACATAATTTGTTCCTTCGTCTGGAACTACTAGTTCAACTGTCCCTTCACTTGGAACCTCTAGTTCCATTGTTCCTCCACTTGGAACCTCTAATTCTATCATAGGCTCATGGGCGTCCCCATGGATATATGCAGTTCCTGCATATTCAAAACCTTCCTTCTCAGAATCTGATCCTTCATCTCTATCATGTTTCTCAAAAGGTAGTGGCACTGGTCTACCTTTCTCTTCGGATGCATCCTTTTCTGTTTCCGCTTGTTTTTCAACCGACTTTTGCAAAGTTTTACTGGGCTTTGGTGCTGGTCGTTGTTTAACATCGCTTTCCCTATTATCTGCTGTCCCAACTCCGGTATCATTGGCATTCACCGGCAGCAGATGATTCCTATGCAGGGTCTTTTTGTGTTTTCCGTCAAAAGCTAGAATCTTAACTAGGACATGGTCTCCTACTGAGATTTTGGAAGCCTTAGCTTTCCTGTCAAAGTGACCCTTCTGCTTCTTCTGAGACTCTTCTGTATGTTTCTTGACCAATTTCTGTGTAGTCTCCATTCTGTCTTTCAACCCATCAATGTAGTCTCTGGTACTTTTTGGCGATGAGGTGCCTACATATACTGCATCGAATACGGTGTCTATCGGTAGTCTAGGCTTCCGCCCGAACATCAATTCAAACGGCGACATCTTTGTAGTCTCGTGCCGAGTGCAGTTATACGCGTATACAAGTGATGGTAAATATTTCTTCCAGTCAGATTTCTGAGATTGTTCCAAAGTTCCTAACATGTTCAATAGAGTTCTGTTATATCTTTCTGTTTGACCATTGCCCATAGGATGGTAAGCTGTAGTACGCGATTTTGTAATGCCTGTCAGATGACAAAGTTCCCTGATGGTTTCAGATTCAAAATTTGCGCCCTGATCACTGTGAAGCTTGGTCGGAATTCCGTAGTTCAGAATAAAGTTGTTATAAATAGCTTCGGCTGTTGTTTTCGCAGTCTGATTCTTTGTTGGAATAGCTAGTGCAAACTTTGTAAAGTGGTCAGTGATCACCAGGATGTTACCAAATCCTCCCTTTGATGGTTCTAGGGTCAAATAGTCCATACAGACCAATTCCAATGGATATGTGGTCTCTATACTGACCATCTCTGTCCGTATATTGGTCGATGATTTTCGGCGTATGCATCTGTTGCACGACGAAATCCAATGATCTACATCTTTGGTCATGCCTGGCCAGAAGAAACGTTCCCTCAATAATGATAATGTTCGATCACGTCCGTGATGACCTATATCATTATGAAGACCTTGCAGCACGGTATGTTTGTAGCATTCCGGTAATACTATCTGGTTGACAGTGTCCTCTTTGTCGGTTATCACTCTGTATAGTATGCCGCGTATCATTTTCAGACTTGTGAAATTCTTCCTCATATTGTGGTCCTCTTTTGTGGTAAATAAATTACGGTTGGGGATTTTCCTATCTATCACGGCTCTAACCCATTTTCTCCTAGTACTGGGTCCTCTCGTTGATTCTTCCTTATCTCTCTCACCTCGAGTTGTGCCATGGTCTGGCCTAGAGTTTCAGTTGCTTCTATTATGTTTATCCCTAAACATGGCAGTACTTCAATATATGGGGGTCCAGTTATTGAACTACATATCGCTTTCACGGTCTGGTCCTCTATCTTAACGTTCTCCTCAGTTAGTCTTTCATACGGATATCTTGACATGGCGTCGGCATCAGTGTTTTTAATTCCAGGTCTATAAATGATCTCAAAATTGTACTGGCCTAATGCTGATGCCCAACGCTGACCAGTCGCGTCAAGCTTCGCGGAGGTAAGAATATGTGTCAGTGGATTATTATCAGTCAACACTGTGAACTGTGCCCCTGTTAGGTAATCCGAAAACTTTTCAGTGACTGCCCACTTCAATGCTAAGAACTCTAATTTGTATGCGCAATAATTCTTCTCAGACTTCGACAAGCTTCTCGATGCAAAAGAAATGACAACTTTCTTGTTATCTTGGATGTTGTAGAGTACGGCACCAAGTCCTTTCTCACTCGCATCTATGTGTAATTCAAATGGTTGCTCGAAATCTGGATATCCCAATATGGGTGGGGTTGTCAGATGTTCCTTTAGGTTTTCGAATGCGCTCTGTTCTCTGTCTGTCCATTTCCAATCTTTCTGTTCGCGTTTCTTGTTTCTCTTGCTTGTTGTTGGCGGTAAAAGGTCGGTCAATGGTCGTGCAATTTTCGAAAAATCTTTAACGAATCGACGGTAGTATCCGGCGAAAGAAAAAAAAGATCTCACTTCGTCTGGATTCGTTGGTGTTGGCCAATTTTTCACCTTCTCAATCTTTGCAGGGTCGGTCTCGGTCTCGACTCCGGACTCGCTCACCACATGGCCTAAAAAGTTCACCTTATTCTGCATAAAATAGCATTTATCTGCAGATAACTTTAGGTTGCACTCCTCTAACCGAGTTAATACAAGATCGAGTCGTTCTAAGTGCTCTTGGTGGTCCTTGCTGAAAATAATCAGATCGTCAAGGTAGATAATACAGATCTTCATATTATAATCCCCAGACACTCTTCCATTAGTCGCTGATATGTTGCTGGACTATTCGCAAGTCCAAATGGCATCTTGCAGTCCTCGAAGAAACCTAATGGGCCGACTGTAAAAGCACCCTTGAGGACATCAAAAACCTCTTCTACTCTTGGTAATGCGTACGCGTCTTTTACAGATCGTTGGTTAAGTTGTCTAAAATCCACGCACATACGTAGTTTGCCGTTTTTCTTGCGTACTAACACCACGTTGGAACTCCACGGGCTCTTTGATTTCTGGATCACACCGCTTGCTAACAGTTGTTCCAAGTGTTGACGAACTTCATCTACCATATGTGGTGGGATTCTTCGGTGTCTCTGTTTGAATGGCACGTCATTTATTAAGTCTATTCTATGGCGGATCAAGTCACATTGACCTATGTCAGTGTCATCTTTAGAAAATATGTCCTTATGTTTGATGAGAAGATCTTTAAGTCACGTTGCTTGGTCCTCTGATAAATCTGGATTGATGTGGATCTCTTGGAATACCTTGTCTGTTTGTTGGGATTCATGGATTTTGTCGAATACGGAGTCATCCACGGTCACTGGTTGCATCTCACATAAAATAGATTTCGGAGTTATAGTGACGGTGCTGGTTGTCAAATTGGTCACATTAACTAGTACTTTGGTGCCTTTCTTGTTCTCGTAGTGTACGACTGAAGGAGTTATGTCAACGAATGATGGCAATATGGATTCATCAGTTTCCTGGAGTATCGCGCAGGTAGGCTGGTGATCCAGTTCTCTATCCGTATATCCATGTATGTTTACACTTTCATTTGGTCCTACCGAAATCCTGGCTGATTCTGCGCTCCTTACAATCGCTATTCTGTCTTTGTTTCGCCTAAGTAATTTCTCTCTTACTGTGATGGCTCGGAATGTCAAATACCAAGGTGTAGTAAGTCGAGCGGTTTGCAAATATCTATCTCCATGTTGCTCTTTACAGTCTGTAATCAACTCGTTGACTATATTTGTGCCTAAAAGTACTGGCGTTTTTGTTGTGTACTCCGTATCTGGAGTTACTAAAAACATACAAGGTGTCGGCTTGGTATGTGACATGCCGTCTATAGAGGTTATGTCCAACTCCACATATCCAAGATATGGTAAACTATTACCATCAGCACATTCAATGTGTAATATGTGATCAAGAGGCTGGATTTCCAAGTTAGCTAAGTTATTGTCATAAAAACCCTTGGATAATATATTAATACAACTACCAGTGTCTAACAATGCCTTGGTGTTAATGTTATTGAGTTGTATGTCTGCCTCATTAATATCACCGACAAGTTTGGGACCTTTATTGCCAGATGGGGTGCTCGAATCCAGTCCTGTCCTGCCATTCGAGCACTTAAGCGTTTGGGTAGTACGAGTTTGGACAATCTCGGGCCATGTGCCCCCTATTCTGGCAATTATAGCAGGTTGGTTGCATGGTTCTACTTCCTGTCGGTCTTGATGGTCTGTAACCTCCTCTCCCTCTGTTGTACATGTAGCTGTCATCTCCATCTTGACTTGTCCCTCGACCTCTATCGTATCCTCGTCCTCTGTCATATCCTCGATATCTAGCACCTCGTCCGCCTCGACCTCTGTTCTCAGTATGATACTGTCCACTATCAAATCTGTCATTTCTACATGTACTATCATCTTTTTCTTTTTCTAGTCTGTCGATACGCGAGTTCAATTTCTCCAACAACTCCTTCACTTCCGACAACACCGACTTATCCTTCTTATCATTATATGCATTCACTGCCGCATGGCACTTCTGTTTCTTCTCTATAGTCAGATCCGCCTCGATCTTGCGTACTTCTATCTTAAAACGATCATAATCGTCTATGATATCGCATTTGCTAAATGCCAATTGCTTTATATTTGGTAGAAGACCCTGATAAAATACTTTTTTTAAAACCTGATCATGGGTCGGTTCCATAGCACCTAAAGCGACTGCTCTAGCTGAAATTTCTTCTAGCCTTGAAGCGTAATGTACAATTGATTCTGATGGCTCTTGTTTGACAGGCGTAAAATCTCCTCATAATCATTTCTTCCGATTCAATACTTCCGAATGTGCTCTCTAATTTATCTAATATATCATGAACACTGACTCCTGTACCTAATCGACGAAGTATGTCGCTTGCATCACCCTTCCACTGCCCTTCTCACACCGAGAAGTATTTGTTGTTCAGTGAACAGACCCTCAACAAGTAATGCTTCTACTTCAAACTTAAAAGTTGCCCAACATACTTCCCCTTTGGAATCTTCGCCATAGAATGTTGATACGCGAGGGTAATTCCGCCCAGCTGACGTATCTGGTGTCTTCTTTGGCATTGTTCCCATCATCTTTGAGGCTGGCGTTGAAGCATCATGGGCCAATTCTTCACCCACATGTCATCTGGTGACTCTATCTTTGTGGTTGGCTTCATCTTCAATGCATGGAACGCGTCCAGCAACTTCATATCATCTTCTGATACTGCCATCATGTGATGTTATTTGTGCTTATTTTAATGTCTAAATCCCACTGTCTAAGTCGCATGTAATGTCTAATTCACATGTAGTCACATGTATTGTCTAATTCACACTGTATAATTCACATGTGTCCAAATCGCACTGTATAATGTAGATATAGTGTCTAATTTAGGAGTGTAATTATAAATTGTCAAATTAACACCATCCAATTCAAGGCACACACTGTATGTATAGTTATCACTATGTAACTATGTCTAATTTACACCTGTCTAATTCACACTAGTTATCATGAGGGATGTCTAATTAACACACTGAGTTTGATTCCCAAGGTCTAACTCAACATGTATCAATGTCTAATTCACAAACTTCCAATTCAAGCAATGTCTAATTCACAAACTCAATTCAAACCATGTCTAATTCACACCACTGATCATGGGGTATGATTAATTGACACAATGTGTTCAATTCACAATGTCTAATTCAACATGTACAACGTCTAATTCATCAACTCAAAATAAACAATGTCTAATTCCCACTATTCATCTTGAGGTGTATTTCCAAGTCTAACACAAAGTGTTCAACTCAGACTGTCAATGTCTAACTCAATATGCGCAACTGTCTAATTCACAACCTCAAAGTGAACATGTGTGAAATCACCACTGTCCAATTCACAAAGTCTAACTAGACGTGTTCAATTATTACGGTCTAATTTGCCAAGTCTAACAAGGTATATGCTCAATGAATAATGTCTAATCCACAAAGTCTCAGTGTAGATCCATCTATTACAGTGTCTAATGCATCAAGTCTAAGTGTAGATCCTGAATCACAGTGTCTAATTCATCAGTGTCTAATTAATAGTCTAAGTGTAGATCCTAAATCACTGTCTAATTCATCAGTGTATAATTAATGGTCTAAGTGTAGATCCTAAATCACAGTGTCTAATTCATCAGTGTCTAATTTCAAATCAGTAAGGTCCAGTGTACTAATTCTCACAATTATCAAATTCACACTAACTGGTATTACTATAGGTAAATGATCACAGAATTACGCAAACCATTAGTCGTAAACTAACAATGATTTTTTTTCCTCAAGGTAAACGAACCTATACAGAAATCACAATCAAATTGTGAATTACAAACACATCGCGGACAGAACAGCTGATCTCAAAATATATGTGAAGTATACCAACAGATCCGTATTATACAAAAAAAATATATTACAATAATTCAATCACAATAATTATTATATTCCCAACAAATATTCAAGTCCATCCTAAAGTATTATGAAATTATGGTAATTCAAAAATAATAGTCAATGTTTCGTAAACAAACAAACCAAAATATACTGGTCTAGAATTTAACTAACTGCTATAAAAAATAATGAAGTTTCCCTAATGTAACTCAAGTGATATTTGATCAAAAAATGAACTGCACTATAAATGTCAGACAATCCTGAAATGTCGGATCAAGTCAACTGTCTAATCATCATCGTCGTGTCAATCTGTCGTAGAATGAAGAAAATAAACTACAATCAGGAAGGACAAGGTTGAATACCAATCAGCGAAAGTCAAATACCAATCAGTGAAGGTCAAAGTCCAATACCAATCAATGAAGGTCAAATACCAATCAGCAAAGGTCACATAACAATCAAAGCAGGTCAAGGTCAAATACCAATCAGTGAAGGTCTAATACCAATCAGTGAAGGTCAAGGTCCTATACCAATCAGTGAAGGTCTAGGTTATATCCCAATCAGTGAAGGTCGACACACAATCAATTAAGGTCAAGGTCGCTGGGCCGAGACGGAGACATAAATTGCAATAATTCACCGGTAAATAATCAATAAGCCTAATCAATTATCCTAACAGCCAACTGAATGATGATCAAATTACGTATCGAATGTTGTTAGCAAAGAAATGTTTCTGACTCAAATTCAGGTTTTTTTCCAATCATATTACGAAATCAGGCTCTGCACTGGTTGTAAAGACCTGATACATGAATTTTGATTCCAAAATGGCAGGATTATAGTTAGATATTAGTGTGCAAGTTAATCAGACCTATCAAGAGTGGTAGACAGATTGAAGAAGGTCCTGTGCATCATCTAGTGTGTTAGAATGGTTACCATAGCCACTGATCATGCGTGTAAGTTGTTACGGGGCAAGGTGAAGTTCTTGCATACAGCTTACAATGTCTCTCCTTGTACAAATGGTACCGCAAATAAACTACAGTTACATGTTACTGGTATATCATTTGCCAAAATGGTATACTAGAAATCCAAATATGGATTAACTGTAATTATTTTGTGACACACAGATGACAATTCCTTACTCACCACCCAGGCGATAGACAGGTCTGCATGAGGAGGCTGGAGCTGATGTACATCATCCCTACCAAGTTCGTATGACCACTAGAATCGTCTCAAGAATGTAAAGTACTGTCACAGTATCACAAAACCGTAAATAGTTCGTTCATCTCTCCCCGCGAAGTGTGTAGGATAGTCGTACGAGGTGGAATATTCGTACGACAGTCGTACGAAGTGGAATAGGCGTACGATAGTGGTGGCAATCTAGTAGATGTTAGATGTAAGTGATATGTCACTTAACTGGAGCTCGGAATAGAAGATCTGAGTCCATCTCAAACGAGAACGGTCGTGTCAGCAGAAATGACGTATAGGACACGTGTAGAATATGGGTCTCCCATCACCGCAACAGATGTTTCGTCTCCATGGTAACGCGGTATCAGCTGTAGCACTGAGTATGGACTAAATATCGACAAGTGTCCAACACTTAACTGGAGCTCTGGATATTCTTCATCGTAAGACACTCGTTCACACGTCTCGGTGTCCTCACTGGGGGCTCCAATGTAGTCTACCCGTTTATACCCGCTTTGGACGAAGACAACGGAGTAACAAGGCAGCTGCCATGATAGTTCGATCTCTTTATTAAGACGATGTGAATATGAGTGTCTACGGGAATCAGGGGTTAGGAGGCGATGGCATCGCCGAGCTGTCGATTACACCACCCAAGCCATTGGACCTGAATGTTCTCGACCCTCGTTGTCGCCACGCTCGCTCGCCCTTTCACGCAGTGATGGGGGGACTCATGCTGGTGGTTACGTTGGTTACGGTGGTTAGACTAAGAAGTTGAAGAGAGATGTTGGCCGGTGGAAAAATGACTAAGAAGTCACCAGCTGTAAAAAACCCGTGCCAAGCATGTCAATAATTCGCTCACTGGGTATAAAGTTCAAAGTTCGAAAAGGACTTAGAATACGCAAAGGGTCAAAAATGGTCGAAATGTAATAAAGATAAATAGACCCGAAAATGGTCCGGCTACACTGGTATCTGTGACGAGGTTGTGCCGAAAAGTCAGCGGCCGGAATTCATGACATGCAACAACAACAACAAACATGGCGTCGAAAAGATCAGGAGAGTCAACAGTCGAAAGTGAAAATGGAGATAAGAAGGCGAAACAAATACGTGTTTGGATGGATGGATGGTACAATTTCTCAATATGTTATTTGCATCTTATCGTGTTCAAAGTTCACATATCAGCACTTGATTTGTTGGATATCGTTGTAAAAATGCGAAGTGAAAAATATTGATCGTGAAGTTGAATTCGTATCATACGATCCTCTAACTTCGATAGCCGCACAGATTCGAGACCATTTTTATTTTCTCGTTCTATCGCGAGATTTACGGGTTACGTCACTTCCATTACACTTGTGCGTTCAACCGAAGCCAGATGAAAGGTCACAAATGCCAAGTTAGAAAAATGCGATTTAAACAGGACTAATACATTGCCAAACAACACAACACACCTAAATGTTGTGTTTTCCACTAATCCCATTAACCCCCTCCATTAAAATCCGGATTTCGATAGGAAAACTTACACATAAATGAGTTCGCTTGAACCCGTATGTTGTTTACATGTTTATCAATGGAGGTCACGTAATATTTGTAGGTAGAAAGGCACTAATAATGTAGGAATATGGATTTTCATTCAGTCACCACCTTAACCTATTTTATTTTAAATTGTCGCTTTTAAGTTCGTCCACATCAGTCCAATACCTCCATTTATCAGCAGATATATGCAATCTGGTCTCTGTTTTTGTTATTCCCATTGTGGACGAGTACCACATGCAGAAGGGATTGAAATGTCTTACTCCAAAAATAGACATTACCACTTTAAAAAAGTATTAAAACCAACAAGCTGAAACTTCATATTGTTTAATTTGTTTAATCTAGCAAATTATATTTTCCAAGTTGGCAATCGTTTGTCTAATCATTTAAGTTCGAAACAATATGTATCGTGACCCCTGAACGCAATGGTACATTATGCAGACACAATTTGTGGTGTTTTCGAACCGGGCACCTGCACCGGAAGAGCATATGACGCCATAGGGTCAGAGGTCGCGACCTTTCACGATACGCTGGAGGCGGCCATTTGTAGACGAGCGTGTTTTGAAAGTAAACAATTGCATTTCTCCGTGCTTTTGAAGCCAGTAAACGCAATATATATACAGATAATTGCATTATATTTGCATGTAACTAATAAAAAAAGGTTTATACTCTTATTATTTATTACGCATGTTGTTTAATATCGTTAGAGTCTCGAATTATGAGCAGTCCAGGATATATTGATGGTTGATGAACATGATCATACTTGCATTCATAATATCATAATGACATTCTTATTGTACCAACTACAAATGTATACATGGTTGTGACTTCTTTGCTACTCCATGATTCTTGTGTATTGGCTACAGTAATCACAGGCTAACGTCGCGGACCCCGCCCCCTCGCATCCGCACCCTCGCCTCTGCCCCTTTGTATTTATTATAATAATCGACAAAAGATGACCAAACCATATTAAAATGACACAAGTATGTCAATTCTATCAATACAAAACATTTTCGTATAATAGAAAAAAAAAGGGAAACTTCATCGCATTTGCATGACACAACTTCCGGTTGGTAACCACCAGCCTAGCAACAGTCCACCATGACAGTGGGTGACCACAAAAGTGTCGCCATTGTGAAAATTGTTATCTCCAGTGATATTTGTCAAACATTTCCGAATATATAATAGTTGTATCAGTGGTGTGCATATAAACTTTATTGCAGTTTGTTGTATAAATGACTTACCAGTAGACAGCAGGTCCGTATACCCACAGTACTAGTGCTTCGAATATAAATTACATATGAAATAAAACAGAAATCCTGAAAAGTCGTCTTTTGTTTCTTACTTCCATATGTGATTCACATATTTTAATATAAAAAAAAGTTGAATGTACAGCACAAAACTGGCTGGCACCTTCCTAGAGGAAGTGACGTGCATGTATCGTCATCTTGCATATGTTTCATAGAAGAGTTTTTGACGTACTATTGTGGGCTATACGTGTGCCAAATGTGTTCAGGCTAACACAACTTGAAAAGGAAACATGTCAACAGTGGAAAATATCTTGAAAACTGGAACAAATCAAGTGATGTACATTTTAATTAGTTTTCTCAACTGAAACATATAAATTAAATTGTTTGTAATCATAAAAAATGTGTGCTTTATAATACCACATCAGAACATTTGTTTTATAACAAGCAGCAGCCCACCATAGGTTTCTTTAGCTATGTTACTATTTTTAGATTTTCTAGGAAACCACAGGTCTGATTTTCAGAGAATTCAGAAGTAAAACATAAACGTCATACAACAACATGACACATTGTTTGAAGGGAAAATAGATAAAATGTTACTAAAAATATATCATTTTAAACTTGCAATGATTTTATGTTTTATTTTATTGTTCACGTGATAACAATGATGTCGGACGATATTTTGCAATACAGACGCTGATTTGAAAGTTCAAAATATGAAAAACATCAATAGTGTCAAAGAGATTACCACTTTATGTGGGTGGGGTATATTGGTAAGTTGTATTTACGTTGTCTTCTTTGTAATAAAATAATATCATTCAGACCTTACCAGGAACTGTTACATTTTGAATTATTTCTTGATTCATTGCAAAAACGTTGTTCTAGTTACACATTTACATATGTAAACAACCGATAGGTGGCACAGTTGTTTGTTTATGCCGGAAATAGTGTTTACCGCAAATAAATGGAACCCGCGGCTATACAGGACGCTACTATACTATATAGATGGCCTTTCGGCCGAGGCAGTATGTATATTATATCCCATTAAGTTCTACTTGATCGATTTTAACCACATTTGGTATACATGTTTATCACGACAAGATGAAGAAGCCTACCGGTATTGATTTTTGTTTTATCACTTATCTCCCCTTGGCGGCCATTTTTAATTTTCGCACACTATCCTTGTCCTCGCAATAACTCTCAAGTTCTACTTGACGGATTGTAACCAAATTCGGTATACATGTTTATCACGTCAAGATGAAGAACCCTATTGATTTTCAGTGAGTCATCTCCCTTGGTTGACTGGTCTTGCCTCGACGGGCATATATTGTAACCTTCGGCACTTGTTGATAATCAATACATAAACCAGAGCATAAATAGCATTGCTTCATTTCTTTCTTTCCAGCTTTGACATTGTACATTTCGGCCATGCAAATGCCCTCCGACAGGGGAAGCGTATGGGGAACAAGTTGGTAGTTGGCGTACATTCAGATGAAGAAGTAGCAAAACATAAAGGCCCACCTGTGTTCAATGAGTCGGAACGTTACAAGATGGTCAGGGCCATCAAATGGGTGGATGAGGTAATATTCTGTGGCAGTCAGTGTCACAATGATGATTATCATCGAAAATTTATTCCATTACATTTTTGGAAGTGGAGTAATTGATTACCGTAATAACCTTAAATTTGTTTTGGGAACTCCTTATCAAATAGGGCTTTCCCAAAAACAAATTGTATCCAAATACATCGTTATTGTGATAATCCAGTATATCCATACTAACTCCAAACATTGGAACATTATATTTATATGATTTTCCAGAATAAATTGTGTCCTAATATTTATGGTTATTACCGTAAGTGAAATTATACATCTTCACACAGGGGTTTCAGGGATTCCGCTGGGGAAGATAAAAAAATCGCCACTTCAAAAGAAAAAAAAGGAATAACCAATAGGATAAAAAGAAACAATTGGCGATCAAAAATTAATGCAATTTTCGAGAGAAAAAAATGATTTTTATTTTTTATCGCCAATTGCGAAAGTGGCGATCGCCAGCGGAATCCCTGGGGTTTCAGTTCTGACGATTTCAGTCATATTGAACCTTGACGTTAAATAAGTGTATAATTGTGTCACTTTCCCACCAGTTCCAAAAAGTACGAGTGCCCGCTGTACAAATATAATCATTTAGTAATATTTATTTTACTGATAGTGACTCGCGGTGGTATCATGCTATTTTTATATGCAAACGAGGCAGTTTTTAATTATTCATACTACGGTAATTAAATGTGTCGCCTGAAAAAATAATATTTTCGACAGATTGTAAAGTATGATCATTGCACATCAAAGATAAATACAGAGAATAAATAGTAATGTCCGTTAACATTTTAAGGAAACAGGGTTATCGCCCCTGATATCAGTGTGGAAATTTTGTGGGCATGTACCTTTAACCCATTTAATAGAGACAGGATATAATTATAGTACATGTAGTAGGACATTTTATAAAATACTTATTTCTGATCGAAAGCATGTTATTACCACTCATACATGTACATGTATGAACCATCTCGACAAGACGGTTCAAGTTAATGGTAACAACACATGCCTTTATGATGAAAGAAACAAAATAATATATTTTTTATGCCCCACCACGATAATGGGGCATTTAGTGTTGCTCTTGTCCGTCCGTTCTTCCGTCTTTCACCAACCTTGTATGTCGTAAAACTTTTAAACCGTACTAGCTACAGACCTGAAACTTGGTATGTAGCTTCCTTATGATGAGTACATTTAGATGCGCAAAGTTTATTTTGATTTTTTATTCAACCCCGGGTCATGGATTATCTCCCTTTTTGGACTTGTAATTTTGCCTCGTGTATTATCAAAGCAATATGTGGGTCATCCGTCTATGAACACATTTTCTAGTTTTCAACAGAAATGATTGTATCCTTAGACTGAAATGGGTTAAGACCTGTGGTAAATTTTATTAAATATAGCTGTGACTGGAAAAATCAGTCTTTATATGGGTTTTGATACCAGTGTAGATCCAGATCAGCATGTGCATCCTGATCAGGATCTGCACTATTTGCCATTCCATCATATGAAACACCTGTCTACAAACCAATATAAATCATTATCATGCCACAGGAGTGTGCTATGTATTTGATCAAGAGTTACACTGGTCACAAACCCATAAGCCCCATTTCTCCAGTCACAGCCACATATTATGGTGTACTAAAATTGTATTTCACACATTGAATTTAATCTTGATTAGCTATTTAATTATTTAATTCCAAAGCCTATTGAAAACTTTGTAATACCTTGTTATTGAATTGACTTGCAGGGATTTTTTTTGAAGTGGCGATTTTTTTTCTCGAAAATTGTAATTTTTTATCGCCATTTGTTTATTTTTATCACCAAATGCGAAAGTGGCGATCGCCAGCGGAATCCCTGGACTTGTAACGCCATTCAATCAATCATATATTCCAGGTGATAGAAGATGCCCCATACGTGACAACAATTGAGACCCTAGACTCAAACAACATTGACTTCTGTGTTCACGGTGGTAAGTACAAATATACATGTAGCACACCTGAATGTGTTTTAACCGTTTCAACTCTACATACCTCTTTAACAGTGTTTGTAAATTGTGTAGAACCAGATGAGCCAGCTCGTAACGATCAGGATCTGCACTCTTGTAAATGGACTAGTCTGAAAAGCATTTGTGACAATTGGATTGGTCATATAATTAACATTTCGCACTCCATTCCAGTTATTTAGGGTTGAAAGGGTTAAACAGACAATTGGGGCAGCCTGGACATTTAGTATTGAACTTTCAAGCCAGCTGTAGCAGATTTGATTTCTCTGCAGTCAGTCTCTATAGTCATTACAGAGTGTAATTGGCAAGATACTTTCACCATAGTCCAGTAGTCTATTTCACCAACATTGCAAAGTATACTTTTCTAGCAAATTATACTTTGAGGGACAAATTTTCAATTTTAGGATAAATTTATGAATTTTTATTATACTGAATTTATTACATTATCACAGCCATTTTGGCTGTGATAATGTAATAAATTCAGTATAATAATTCTGCTTACTTTCAATCATCAAATATATGCAGTCGTTAGTTCTATATAAACGAATGCATTTCAGGAAAAATCAAATGATTACTCCCTCAAAGTATACTTTGCTAGAAAAGTATTCTTTGCACTGTTGGTGAAATAGGCTACAATTCTTTAGGATATGAGGACATAAAGCAGTGTCAGAGTTACTTGTATCTGTTGCCTCAGTTTCCAGTAATCATATTGACATGTCATTTGAAAAAACGGGTTTAATGTAGCCAGCGTCAGGGATTCCGCTGGGGAAAATAAAAAAATCGCCACTTCAAAAACAAATAAAACAATTGGCGATACAAAATTACTAAATTGTAATTTTTTATCGCCAATTGTAATTTTTTATCGCCAATTGCGAAAGTGGCGATTGCCAGCGGAATCCCTTCAGCGTACATCTACACTCAATGAGTCGTTCTCCAAATTTGTACTTCTAATCTATCGAACTTTTTGACTTCCAGCATGATATTGGAGCATGTGCTCAGCAAGGTTTTATAAGCACATATCTGTATGTTCACTGTGGATTAGATACATGTATATGATATAGACGAATGCGGTACATCAAATGGAGTTACACTGGTCATAACCTTTGTCAAACACATTTGGGGCTTATTGGTTATGCGACCAGTGTAGCCCCACATCAGCCTCATGCATCCTCATCTGTTAGTTATGCTAACAGATCAGGGGGCCGTTTCACTACACTTCGTATGACTAAAATGTTAGTAAGTGCAAAATTACTTATGTTAGTCTGTAAATTTCACATTAACAATGTTTTTTTGGTAAACAATTATTGCATTTATTTTTATTGAGCGCCTATGTTCAATAATTATAAATCCATCAATTGAAATTTCCTAAATCCTAAATTTGCTCTTACGAATTTAGTTGTACAAACTTTTGTGAAACGGCCCCAGGAGCAAGACTGGTGACAAATGCAGGCCATCAAGTATCCTATTTTTTCCTATTTTCTGGCCTTTTTGAAAAGCTGCACACATTTGTGCCCAATTTAACTATGAGCATGACGGTGAAATTGACAATATAGATAAATACTGTACATTGTAACATAACTACACATAACACTAGTATTCACCTGCGTTAGATGGCTATGGCAATTTCCTGTGCCATTTTCCAACAGTTCATTGTTCAAATTTGCATTTCCCATTAATTGTAAAGTAGTTTGTACTTTGTAAATTGGAAGGTAATAAATATTTTGCTGACCCGTGTACAAAATATTGAAAGGCATTAGCGTTCCTTGCCACCAGAGCATGCTTTTTATTCCCCCAGTATATAAAGTATGTCGAGGGGTATATATCTTTTGAATTTCCGTCTGTTCATTTGGAACATTTGCATGAAAGATTTTACATACTTTATGTCTCTGCAACCCCGTTATGGATTGACATGAAAATTGATATGCATGTTTATCATCCTCCCTATATTAATTGTACACAATACCCATAGTCCCCACATTTTCAAGGTCAAATTATGTAGAGATTTGCTTTAAAGATTTAAGTAAAATTCTATTTAATGTTTTTAAGTACTTTATAACTGCAACATTCACCCTTCACTAGACTAGCTTAAAAAAGCATATGCATTGATACAGTTTTCCAAATAACGCACTAAATCATGTCTTCGTAATTCAATGCTGACTTATGATTTCTCTCCACACTACATGTGTACTCCCGACTTTATATGACCTTGGCTATTGAATGGACATTAAACCCCATTTCATCATCCTCATCCTGTCTTCATGATGTGGTTAAATCTTCATAGCAAATAAATGCATAATCATTAACTTTAATATACTAAATACTGTTCATACCGGAATGTAATGTGAATTTGCTACAAGATTAAATATATACTTATGGGTGCTGGATGTGGTGATGTGCCTTACATCAGGATGAATAGTTCAACAGTTACATGTACATTGTATCTTGCCCCGTGTGGGACATCAGTAGTAGAATAGTGCACAGTATCCTATTTCTCATTCTCAAATTATTTGGATATCTTGGCCATTTGATGTGGTATGCTAAGGGTGTCTGTCACACAATCAATAGTAATTGCTCACAAAATTAATGTATTTAACATTTTATTATGCACCCACCAATTTATTGGGGGGCATTATGTTTTACCCCTGTCTATCCATCCGTGCATGCGTCCGTTCGTCCATAAGGCAATGCATAAGTTTTCAATAATTCCTTAACTCCTTCACCAATTTCAATAATATTTGCCCACAATGTCTGTCTAGGGATGGTGCTTTGTTTCTCATACGACCCACGCCCGAACAGCCAAGGTCAAGGTCACTGGGGACTTATGTTCACCTTGTTTGTAAGGCAAATGTGTTTTAAGTTTTTAATGCTTTCTCAATAACTCCTTAACTCCTTCACCAATTACAATCATATTTGCCCACAGTGTCCGTTTAGGGATGGTGCTTTGTTTCTCATACGACCCATGCCCGAACAGCCAAGGTCAAGGTCACTGGGGACTTATTTTCACATTGTTTGTAAGGCAAATGTGTTTAAGTTTTTAATGTTTTCTCAATAACTCCTTAACTCGTTCACCAATTGCAATAATATTTACCCACAATGTGTGTCTTGGGATTAGCCTGAGCTTTGTAATAACGGTGCCCTTTTACTATCAAGGCTGTATGTGGGGGCATCCATGTTCTATGAACACATTTTCTAGTTAGTAATATAAATAAATGTTCAACCAATTCATCAATGATGATTATAATGTTATTGCTGCTAATGTCTGCCTGGTTGTAAGCTGCTTTAATACTACCCTTTTGTCATTCTGTGTTTGAAAACACTAGCTTTCTATATAGTCTAAGCCCTACAATATATGTGGAGATGTGTCACTGCTGTCTCTGATTCCCAGAAAAAAATTGCTGTAGGAATTATTATTATGTCCTACATGTGTACCGTAGTTTAATATTGTAAGTGGTGACTAAAAATAACAGACCTGAAAATTATTTTGGTGTCGTAAGGGCACTTGAAATCAAATCAATACATAATTTCAGTGCTGAATTGGCAAATACAGGTGTATTCCCGGCTCTATACACTTAAGTTGCAACTTTCTGAGCCTGAAACACCAATAAATAGTCAATATTATGATATGTGGTCCATTTTGTCTGGCTATATGCAAATATTCCTTGTCTATTGTGGCCTTGTTAGCTAACCAACTTAATGCTTTGCCAGCTTGTGTAATAGCCAACACAACCTTCAAAAGTGGTTATAATTGCTTAATGTTGCTGTATGTAATGGTCAGGGGCGGCGGAAGTGGGGGGGGGATTTTGTTAGGTCCCCCCCCCAATAATTATGTAATAAAGCACATATTATCATCCTCAAACTTGCTGAGAATTTCGATTGAGCAGTAGCGAGAGCAAGAAATTAGTTTATTAAAAATTATAACTTACTTATTACTGATTGCCCCTGCCTTCTTCGTCTACACATGTTTGCTTCAATGCAAGTCTCACCACTCGCACTTTCGACTTGGGATACTACTACGAGTAACGTTATTGGCCGTTTGACACCGCAGCACACATGTATACGTCACAACATGATGCATGCTATGTGCATTTCTGACAACAAGCCGTGATGTCTGGATCTAAATACAACTGTCTACATATTGGAAAATTTAATGAATAAATTTAGTGGATATTGGAGAAAGAGTTCGCATGTGATTGAGACATAATGCTATTCTTTCATTGGTCGAGAAACTAAGGCAAACAATAAATATTAAAATTGCTTATTGTTTCTGTATTAATACAACACCACATCCAGCATTCTCATTAAGAAAATATATGGGCCGCGCTCTGTGAAAACCGGTCTTAATGACAAAATTTTCAATTTGCATTTGTTTACATTTTCTGATGCGGACACCTTTCAAAAACAATATTCTGAAAAGAAAATGCAATTATGTTTAATTATTTTTGTTTTATCTCACTTTTTGTAGCACCATGTGAATCACGCACGAAAAAAAAACGTAACGTCATCGAGAAAATGAAGTTATTGAAACGGCGACGTTTGTACAATGCAACTCAACAGCCTACATTAGAAATGAGTGTTCATAGACTCATTGACGCTGCTTGCTGTAAACTGTATTTGCTGATAAGTTGCACTAAATGTATCTACAAGTGTTAGTATGTATACTATCAAACATTCATCAGAATACAACTATGATATGTACATGTAGTGAACAAAACAAACGCACAACTATCGATTTTAAATCTATAATTAGCCGACCTGTGGCTTCGTAATTTGCCACCATCGCCATAATAGAGTCATATACGTGTGTCGTCAGAAAGATACAATGTAATTATTTAAGAATTGGCGTCATTTACAGTTAATTGTGACGTCATTTATTGATTTAGGCAATACGTCACCAAAGACCAAAAACTAAACGGCATTCCTGGTGTTGGAAATTGTAAATTATATGCACATCGTATCGGTGATTGAAACAAATGCATTTTATTTCTGTAGAAATGAATGACCAGAATTTGGATAGGCCTATGGCTGCACATACCAATGACTTCAGCGCCCGATGGGGTTTAGAGGGTAATCGGACACCCACGGGCATTTTTAAACAAACTAAAAATCGACTGTTCATTCCCCGACTCTCGGAATTAAATTTACATCTCAGAAAGCGGGACTGTGTAGCCAATATGACTGGCGGACGGGCTAATGTACATGTACCCCGTACTAGCAGGTAGCAGGTATATGGGAAAATGCTGTGCTGACCCACACTCTCTCGACTGGCACCACCGCCACTGCCGGGAAAATGTGGAGATGTAACATACATGGTTGTATAATTGTTACATGTCCCGATAAAAATACCGGCAGTATATTCTGTCGTCGGGAATAATTAATTTGAAAATGAAATGTGCAATTTAATTTTGTTGTGTTTCAGAAAAAAGTACATTCAGCGCATTTGTAAGCAAAGAAACAGCCATGCTAAAAACAAGGGCGGATTCACGTAGGGGAAATCCCGGCTCCCCCCCCCCCCCCCCCCCCCCCCCACCACCCCCCCCCCCCCAACCTCCCTATAATTTGGCGAGTAACGATATGTTTGCTCTAAAATGCGCCATAACGCAGCAAAATGGGGTGTAAATATCAAACATATTCCGGAGGGCATACCGCCGGACCCACCTAGCAGTCTCCCCAGCTCACCTAGCAGTCTCCCCAGCTCCGCTTGGTCGACGAACAAACGGTGCTAGTTCGAAAGTATAGTAAACTATTTAAATTAAGAAGTCCCCCCCCCCACCCTAACCTGAAATCCTGGATCCGCCCCTGAAAAGCACCGTGGCGTACGTACATGTATTTTGCATAACTGCACACTATAACACAGTCAGTGATTTACACACTAAATTTGTGGGTGGCAGGTGGGAGCACGCGATGGGTAATTTAACGATCATGGTTCATCCTTACCGGAATCCCGACTGGAGACCTGGTTTGGCCCTCACATACGTCTTTGGCATTTTGTATGTGACAGTTGAATCTGGTTATACCCCTTATGTGAGTATTACGATATTCGTAATCCTAGTTTAGAGAAAGGGGCCAAGTGACTTGGTATGGTATAGACCTGGCACCAGGTCAGGATATTCTAATTTCAGGGCTGAATATATTTGTTCTCGATGTAAATATTCCGTTCTGATTTTGGGATTTTCCACTTAATGCAGCAGGTTAAAATGGGATCGAACCCGTTTGCCCGGCCTTACATGACCTTAGCTGTTGATAGGCCGTTAAACACCAATAAACAAACAAACAAACACACTAAATTTGTCCCGATCACAACATTGATTTTGTTGAAATGACGCTCCACACCCTGCGACTATTGTTCGAAGCGGCTCAATTGAATTTAGACGCGTTTAAGGGTGCATGTGCTTTCGTTTTATATTATTTACACGCCTCCGAATAGAACGGCCCTTTCATAACAAACAAAGCACACAGACGTACATTATTTAGTACAATGTAGTACAATGAAAGAAAATTAACAACAGTCTGGCAAAGTCGGACTTCTTAAATGTGTAAATGTTGGAGACCTGTGCATCTGTTCAGTCTGATCAGTGTCTGCAATGATTGCAAATATACTAGTAAAATTACTATACATTCATATAACCATATTTACAAGTGGTCATTTTAAAGAATATTTACATTGTTATCAAACGGCAATCATACGGCTGATTCAATGCGATATTTTTGAAAGTCGCTAAATATTACGTGACACCGAACACGTAAGTGGTAGAAGATACATATAGAAATCAGTAGGCTACGTCCTTGGTGGCTACAATTTTGTATTACAATAATCTGATATAACCATGATTATTGTGTCGCAGTAAATATGCATGTGACACAATACCAACACACTAAATACTAAAACATGTTTGGCCCGGTGTCACCATGATGCGATATGCCAGGAACGGCGTATATTTTGGCACTACCATAATTATTAATCTGTGATACGTTTATTTTTCTGAAAATTTCCAAATCGTATTTTCATGTTGACTTTTGAAACATTCGACAGGCAAAACAGTAAATTAAACGAATTAAGCCCTGTGCCCAGTTCTATTTGTTACATAATACTGATTCTGTGATGGTGTTATCTAAAAATTACCGGTTGTATGGTTATTTAGTTTCAAATGTCCATATATGAACAAAATTTCGACAAAATCACTACGTGTTTCCTTGAAGGAAACCGAAAAAAACAGACAACTGTCTGAACCACTATGGAAACAACTGTAAAATTCTGCTACGCGTATCCAGCATTATAACGTTTGTGAGCCACAAATAGTAAAACGTACAGTACGGTTATATATAGGACAACGTCAACTTATTGCAAATATGACGCAACTATTTCAAGTGTCAAAATCCGACGTGACGTTGGTTTCAAGCGTAACTTTGCGACGTCATTTTCAGGCTTTCATGACGTTGTCATTAAGGCCTGTTTTCACAGAGCGCGGCCCATATATATATTTTCAAAACATAACAAAGACAAGGGTGGATTGGGTTGGCTGAAGGTATGGTGGCCAACATATATGTACATTACTTTAATTAATATAGCACAAGTAGTGTGTCAAAATCTTGTTTTTGGATCTTGAAGCAATTAATAATTTAAAAGTTATAGTCTTTGAGCAATACAACACAAATTATCAATAAAAATATTAAAAGGTCAGGTTGGCCATAAAATATCATTTTATTCCTATTTTAGACTATATTTTCCTATTTTGTTCCTATTTTTTCACCGTCTGAATTCCTATTTTCCTATTTTTTTAGGACCCATCCCTCACTTGACGGCCTGCAAATGCCATAAGCCATATTTCTCCAGTCTCTGCCACATTTGTGGCTGTCATTTGTGGCTGTCGTGGCTGTCACTATGGCATTTGGCATTTGTGGTTAGTGTAGCTTGATTTGTCTAGTGCCCTCCTTCAGTCTGATATTGATCTATACTGTTTGTTAGTGCATGACACGGCTATTACACTGACTTTGATTGCATGAGGTTTTACATGTGCCAAGCTCCAGATAAGGTGCGTACATGTACTGGCATATTTTACACACTTATTTTAGCAGAATATGCACTGATTAACAAAATACTCACACAAATGTGAAAATACGCATTGATTTCAAATTGAGTAGTGAAAATACTGTAATAAAGTTGAAATTTACTTACCGGTAGTTTACAGCATTTGCTTTTTGCAGCTCAAATAAGTGAATTTTTAATGTGTTTTATAGTTTTTAGCTCACCTGAGCTATTGTTACCGCAATGTGTCCGTCGTCCATGAACATTTTCAAACGTCTTCTCCTCGGTAACCATTGGGCCTATAGTCACCAAACTTCATGGTCATGGTCCTTAGGTAGGGGACTACAACATTGTTAAAATGACGTCATTACGTAATCCAAGATGGCCGCCATCTAAAAATAGCACAAATTCTTCAAAAATCTTCTCAAGAACCGCTAGCCGGATTTCGACAAAACTTGGTGTTATGTCATCCAAGATGGCCGCCGAAATGTCAAAAGGTCGTTCTTTTATTAAAGATTTCAAAATTCTTCTTCACATGAACCACTTGGCCCATGGTATCCTTACTTAAAAGTTATGGTCCATGGATGAAGCCTTTTCAGATTTGTTAAAATGGAGGTCATCGCTAATCCAAGATGGCGGCCGTCTAAAAATAGCATGAACCGCTGGCCGGATTTTGACTAAACTTGGTAGGAATGATCGATTTACAATGCTCTTTCAAAGTTGTGAAAATGGTGACCTCGGGGTAAAAAATGGGCGTGGCCCGTGGGGTCAAATTGGGGTCAAATTTTATTTTTGACCAAATATGCTCATGTCATATATCAAATTCAAGGTATCGATGAGGCGATTGCTCTGGTACAATATTTGTCGGAATCGGATGATTATGTCATCCATGATGGCCACCAAAAGGTCCATTTATTCAAGATTTTGAACGTCTTTTTCTCAGGAACCACATGGCCGATGCTGTCCAAACTTCATAGGAAGTTCAGATCCTTGGGTGAAGCATTTTCAGATTTGGTAAAATGAGAGTCATCGCTTTTTCCAAGATGACCGCCATCTAAAAATAGCACAATTTTTTTAAAACACATGAACTCAATGCCACATTCTCCACTGGTGTTCATGGAGTCAGGTGAGCGAATTAGGGCCATCATGGCCCTCTTGTTAATTATTTGTTCAAAATCAATAATACATTCGTAAAAGAAAAATCTGCATTGAATTTGAAATCTGGGGGTATAATACTCCTATCTGGAGCTCTGCATGTGTTCTGTTGATCAAATGTAAAACCCCATTAATCAGTTCCATGCCTCCATACAAATACGGCATACCAGTGTCAGACAGATGCGAGTTAAGAATTCACAGTCTGCTCTAGAGCTACACAGCCTCTATACACGTACACGGCTAGATTCCAGTCTGGATAAGCTGTCGTATATGTGACTGGAGAACTGGGGCTCATGGGATTTGTGACCAATGTAGCTCCTGATCAAATAGCACACTCCTGTAGCAATGTTACATTGATGGAATGGTGAATAGTGCAGATCCTGATCAGACTGTGCGGATGCACAGTCTGATCTGGATCTACACTGCTCACAAAACCCGTAAGCCCCATTTCTCCAATCACAGCCACACGTCATAGCGAATCACATGTACGTGTTGTCTCCCCAGATGACATCACCACTACGGCTGATGGGATGGACACCTACCACCTGGTGAAGTCAGCCGGCAGATACCAGTGAGTGGACCATAGCCCAGCATTATAGGTCTTCCTGAGCATCTCATACGAATCTCATGTGAAAATATGGCAGTTTTATTGTTTGAGCCTGTACTAACAGTAGTTAGCTATAAAATGAATCTGATTTTTAGAATGGCCAAATCAAGTACCGGTACATGTACATTGTATTTGTCAATTTAGCTGAATGCTTAACTCCGACTTATTTGTGAATGATTATTCATAATGTCTGACTCTCGGTCTTGTAATAATCCACACATGTATGCTAGTACACATAATGATTTGTTAATATTTGGTGGACATGTTAATTGAATCACAGAATCTGGGCTTGTGCTTATAAAGTTTCCGCGAACGTTCTCCAAATTAGTTGTCAAAATCAGACAGTTTGATTGGCCGAGACTGAACACAGCTCGGCCTCTACCAATCAACTGTTCCTGAGTTCAAGTATGACAACACCGTTTGTGTCTAATTGTTTATGCACGGATAGTATGATATGGACTAAATGCCGACAGATTCTCTCGATATTCATTTAATTGTTACACTGCCTAAATGAACTGAGACTTTGGCGAGCAACACTGATCAGTTAATTTGGCAATTTCAAGATCTTGACAGCTGGCAGGCATGTGTCCTAAAACTAAAACACTCTCTGGACTGGCACCCAAGCTACAGTGAAACCTCTACTCTAAAACTCTAAAGTGGTCACCAGGGGGCTGTTTCACTAAACTTTGTACGACTAAAATGTTTGTAAGTGCAAAATTATGATAGTCTGTAAATTTCACATTAACAATGAATTCTTGTAAACAATCATTGGATTTACATTTATTGAGCATTGGCTGCATATGCAGCCTATGCTCAAGAAATGTAAATCCATCAATTGAAATTTACAGACTATTCTAAATCTGCCCTTGGAGAGGCCCCACGCTGTTCTGTTTTGAGAGGGTCCGCTGTAATTCAGGTATAAGCTCTCCATGACATGCATGATCGTATGAGACACGCCATGTGATTTTGTACCTTCGGACATAATTTACCATATTTTCCGTAAAGGGCATCAAAAGGTGACAAAACATGGCGTGTCTCATATATCCTGAGACATAATTCACAGGGAAAATAATCACAATTAGACTCGCAGGCTGTCTGGGTGGCCAGTTTAGAAAGATTCTTCTGTTTATATTCCTTGCCATTTCCTTTATTCAGGGAGTGTAAGCGAACCGAGGGTGTATCGACAACAGATCTCGTGGGAAGGTGGGTATACAGTTGTTCATGTTTACCCAATGTCGCTCATCTGCCAGTTCAGCTACACTTGTCACCAGAGCTCCAGATAAGCTTTGTGTTTAAAAGAGTATTGATCCACCTGATTTCGAATTACATTCATATTTTATTTTTATGCCACCGGGTTTCGAAGAAACGGTGGCATATAGTGTTTGGACCGTCCGTCCGTCCGTCCGTCTGTCCTTCCGTCACACTTTTCGGTTAACCAATTTGTCACAGTTTCTCAAATATGCTGCAGGTGGCATCCGCATTCGACAGACGCATTTCTTGTTGCAAATAGATTACCTGTATTGATTTGCTTCATTATTAAATAGGGAACAAAGGATCAAAATATAGAACAAATTTAACCATTCACTTATTTGAGTGTAGTGCTTTTTACAGCTCAACTAAGTAAATTTTCAACTTTATTACAGTATTTCCACTACTCGATTTGAAAATCAATGTGTATTTTCACATTGCTGTGAGTATTTTGTACTCCCACTGTTGATAATCAATGAATCTTCAGCTAAAATAAGTGCATATAATATGCCAATACGCACCTTATCTGGAGCTTTGCTTGTCACATTGGCAATAAACTCGCTTTCCTCATGTAGTGTTACTTATCCAGGGCAACTTCAGCAGTGCTATGGCCTACATCCCTTTAAAATTTGTCTACTGCGTCTATTTTCACACAATCCACTAGTTTCCAACAGATGCTTACACATTACTTCATCTCATGAATTATTGGTGCCTTTTTGTATTTTATATTCCTTTATTAATGTAGACAGGTTTAGTGGAATATCACTACCTTTTTGGTAGCGGATATAAATAATTGATACTGTTACATCCCGGTATTCAAATGAATCACAATGTTTGGAACAACAACAAGAATGGCGAAATGTGAGTTACACATGACATACTTCATTAGTAAACAAATGTCTGCTACTGAAAGTCCAATCCGCCCAGTCATATCTGAATCTTTTCTGACAGATAACTAGCATATTCTCTCAAAAAAGCCGAACAATTCAACAGAGGTCCAAACTTCCCTTGGTTAAAATATAATATAAACAGTCCATTCCTGTCCAATGTATCTGTAAGTAATATTTTATTTTTGTATTTTCTTACAAATTTTATTGCAAATGTTCATCCCTTTAAAAATAATTATATCTCCTGAAAATGCGACCTTGGCACAACACTGATTCAGGCAAGTGACATTTGTTCACATGCAGGCCATACAAGTTTACACTCGCCCAATTTGAATTACTCATCACCTTGTGTTACTGTAATTTCACACCTATATATTTGCCAGAGACGTAAATGTGAATTGGTGTTTAACATCCCAGCAGCAGCTATGGTCCTATAGAGACAGAATCTCAGTTTAAAATATTTGCAAAAGCCATGCAGTTAGTTTTGGCAGTCTCATTGTTGTTGCTGTAGTACGTCTTTGTGTATGGGGTCGAATTCTGTACTTCACATGTACGGATGAGGTGAAAATTGCAAAATATTCCGTTCTGATTTTGCAATTTTCTCCCCCAACTTACAGGTGAAATATGGGATTCAACCCCATTAACCAGTAGCCGATTTCACCGAAATTGCAAAGTACATGTATACTTATCTTGCTAAGTACACTTTGAGGGAGAAATTTTCAATTTAAGGACAAATTTATAAATTTTTATTATACTGGATTTATTACATTATCATAGCCATTTTGGCTGTGATAATGTAATAAATTCAGTATAATTATTCTGCATACGTTTAATCATCAAATATATGCAGGCGTTACCGGTAGTTCAATTTGAAATAATGCATTTCGGGAAAAATATGATTACTCCCTCAAAGTACACTTTGCTAGATAAGTATGCTTTGTAATTTTGGTAAAATAGGCTACTGGTCTAAAATGAGATTAGCTGTTGACAGACCATTAAACACAATTAACAAAATAATTAAATTGTGTTGTAGGAATCTGTTGTTGCTATAGGATGTTGTTGTTGTAGGATGTTGCTGGTGACGAAGACCCACCACCAGCGGCAGGCTGATGCGGTCAACCAGGACCAGGCCGGGGAAATCGGCCAGGTAGCTATAGCTCTGTGTGTGTGTGTGTGTGGGTGTGACTGGTGTAATGGCGCTCATGGTGTCTGGTTAATGGCTAGAGTCTGCAGTGTGATATAGTTTGCTAAAAACATGGTTGACAAGTGTTTCACTGACTGAATGGTGAACAGTACAGATTTTGATCAGACTGTACAGATCACTGGCTGATCTGGGTATATACTGGTCGCAAGACACGTAAGGCCCATTTGTAGTCACATAAGTGGCTGGAGAAGTAGGAATTATGGCATTTGCGGCCAATTATGTCTGTACTATGCTGATTATAGGGTTAACTGTATTGTAATTTTGAAACTTGCGGCGTAAATTAGAAATGATATGTCGGAAAATCTGTTTAATGGCAACGTGCTAACGGAGCCATTAAGCATGTTACAAAATTACAATGCGGTTAACCTATTTCGAATGCACTCATTTACTGTTTTTTAGCTCACCTGAGCAAAGCTCATGTGAGCTATTCTTATGGCAAAGTGTCCGTCGTCCGTCCGTGAACATTTTCAATCATCTTCTTCTCCCGAACTGCTGAGCCGATATTGGTCAAACTTCACAGGGATGTTATATGGGTGATGCCATTTCAGATTTGTTAAAATGGAGGTCATCGACAATCCAAGATGGCCGCCATGGAAAAGTAGGTCAAATTCTTAAAAAATCTTCTTCTCACGAACCGCCAGGCCGATTTCGACGATACTTGGTATGAATGATCGATAGTTAGCGCTGTTTCAGATTTGTTCATATGGTGGCCCGTGGGTCAAAAATGGGCGTCGCCCGAGGGGTCAAATAGGGGTCAAATTTAATTTTTAACCGAATATAGTCATGTAATATATCAAATCGAAGGTATCGACGAGACAATCACTCTGGAACATTTTTTGTCTAAATCATATGATTACGTCATCCAAGATGGCCACCGATAGTTCAAATGGTCATTCTTTTACTGAAGATTTCAAACGTCTTCTTCTTGTAAACTGCTTGGCCGATATTGGCCAAACTTAACTGTAATGGTCTGTAGTTGAAGCCTGTTCATTTTTGTTAAAATGGAGGTCATCACCAAATCCAAGATGGCCGCCGTTGAGAAGTAGGTCAAATTCTTAAAAAATCTTCTTCTCACGAACCGCCAGGCCGATTTCGACGATACTGGGTATGAATGATCGATAGTTAGTGCTGTTTCAGATTTGTTCATATGGTGGCCCGAGGGGTCAACTAGGGGTCAAATTATATTTTTGCCCGAATATGGTCATATAATATATCAAATCAAAGGTATCGACTAGTTGATCACTCTGGACCATTTTTTGTCTAAATCAGATTATTTTGTCATCCAAGATGGCCACCGAAAGGTAAAAAAGTTGTTCTTTTACTAAAGATTTCAAACGTATTCTTCTTGTGAACTGCTTGGCCAATATTGGCCAAACTTAACTGTAATGGTCTGTGGGTGAAGCCTGTCCATTTTTGTTAAAATGGAGGTCATCACCAATCCAAGATGTCCGCCGTTGAAAAGTAGGTCAAATTGTCAAAAAATCTTCTTCTCACAAACCTCCAGGCCGATTTCGACGAAACTTGGTGTGAATGATTGATAGTTAACGCTGTTTCAGATTTGTTCATATGGTGGCCCCTGGGTCAAAAATGGGCGTGGCCCGAGGGGTCAACTAGGGGTCAAATTATATTTTTGCCCGAATATGGTTATATAATATATCAAATCGAAGGTATCGACAAGTCTATCACTCTGGAGCATTTTTTGTCTAAATCAGATGATTTTGTCATCCAAGATGGCCACCGAAAGGTAAAAAAGTTGTTCTTTTACTAAAGATTTCAAACGTATTCTTCTTGTGAACTGCTTGGCCAATATTGGCCAAACTTAACTGTAATGGTCTGTGGGTGAAGCCTGTCCATTTTTGTTAAAATGGAGGTCATCACCAAATCCAAGATGTCCGCCGTTGAAAAGTAGGTCAAATTGTCAAAAAATCTTCTTCTCACAAACCTCCAGGCCGATTTCGACGAAACTTGGTGTGAATGATTGATAGTTAACGCTGTTTCAGATTTGTTCATATGGTGGCCCTGGTCAAAAATGGGCGTGGCCCGAGGGGTCAACTAGGGGTCAAATTATATTTTTGCCCGAACGAATATGGTTATATAATATATCAAATCGAAGGTATCGACTAGTCTATCACTCTGGAGCATTTTTTGTCTAAATCAGATGATTTTGTCATCCAAGATGGCCACCGAAAGGTAAAAAAGTTGTTCTTTTACTAAAGATTTCAAACGTATTCTGCTTGTGAACTGCTTGGCCGATATTGGCCAAACTTAACTGTAATGGTCTGTGGGTGAAGCCTGTCCATTTTTGTTAAAATGGAGGTCATCACCAAATCCAAAATGTCCGCCGTTGAAAAGTAGGTCAAATTGTCAAAAAAATCTTCTCACAAACCGCCAGGCCGATTTCGACGAAACTGTATGAATGATGGATAGTTAACGCTGATTCAGATTTGTTCATATGGTGGCCTCTGGGTCAAAAATGGTCATGGCCCGGGGGGTCAAATAGGGGTCAAATTTTATTTTTGACCGAATATGGTCAAATCGAAGGTATAGCAGTAAATCACTGCACATTCTCAATATATGTTAGATCAGAAGGTACCAACAAATTCTGTGGAACATTTGAAGTTGTAAGTGAAGAGTCTTTGTGAAATCAAGATGACCACTATGGAGGCTTTTAGGTGAGCGATACAGGCCCATTTGGGCCTCTTGTTTTTATTTATTGAGTCTAGTTGAGGAATCGTACCGGAGTGCAACATGGTTGCGCAGGTCATTCCGGACGGCTCACACAAATAATTTTCTAGGCAGAAAATAGTTCCCATACAATTACATGATATTAGCAATTTTTGCACGAATGTAGTGTATACATTTATGTTGCTGTTTTTGTTATATTTCTATAACAAAGGCAATAAATGCATCATACAAATTATAATTGCCTCATTTACTACTGTGCATTTTATGTCCCTCCAGGGCGATTTCTTCGCAATAAAATGTCAATGGTCGCCTGCCTGTCAAACTTTCTGATGTTGAAATAAAATATTGTTATACTTTTTCTAATCATTGTGATATACTACCATTTGAGATGCAAAATTACATAGGACACATTCTTTCTGTGTGCATGAAAGATCTATTACTGCCAAAACATGTGAAACATGATCAACGGTGAGATATTTGCAATAATTTTTCGCTGAACTTTCGGACGAGGTCACCAGGACATTTCGGACTAGAATGTTTCAGATGCAAGCCAGCTGTGTCTTTAACACTAATAGCAGAATACCACTTGGGGCATTTTATGTGAGTTTTCCCACGTTTTGGTCATTTTGGCATGTTTGGTGGCAGAGTAAATTGACCGACGTCAAACTGAGTAGTAGCGTAGGAATATATTCATCGTACGTGGGTGAAGTGTCCGAGGATATAAATTGTAAAATGTGCGGACAGTCATCAACAATGATATACCTGTAATGCGTGACCATCAGCCGATCATTTTTGAAAAGGATTTATTGTTTTTGTTAGAAACATGGTGTGTGTTTCACTGTCGGACCAATTGGTGAATAATGCAGATGCAGAATAGGCACACTGCCAGAAAAGTCCATACGTCTCATACATTTTTATACCCCCCGCAACGAGTTGTGGGGGGGTATACTGGAGTCAGGATGTCTGCGTCCGTCCGTCCGTCCGTCCGTGCGTCCGTAAACTTAACATCAGAGAAATATTGTTATAACTTCTATTTCCTTCATCTAAAAAGTCTAAAATGCTTTAATATTTAGTTTCTCACAAATGCATTACCTGTAACGACTCTACTTACCATGCTCGTGCCAAATCCACGAGCCGTCCAAACCCCCGCTGATCCCATTGGTCAGGGGTCAAATACTTAGTCTCTTTACAAAACTTAACATCAGAGAAATATTGTTATAACTTCTATTTCCTTCATCTAAAATGCTTAATATTTCACACATGCATTCCTGTAAGGCTCTACTACCATGATGTGCCAAATCCACGACCGTCCAACCCCCGCTGATCCAATGATCAAGGTAAAATACTTAGTCTGTTTACAAAACTTAACATCAGAGAAATATTGTTATAACTTGTATTTCCTTCATCTAAAATGCTTAATATTTCACACATGCATTCCTGTAAGGCTCTACTACCATGCTGTGCCAAATCCACGACCGTCCAACCCCCGGTGATCCCAAGGTCAAGGTCAAATACATAGTCTCTTTACAAAACTTAACATCAGAGAAATATGTTATAACTTCATCTAAAATTCTTAATATTTCATGCATGCATTCCTCTAAGGCTCTACTATCATGCTGTGACATATCCCCGCTGATCCCAAGGTCAAGATCACATACTTAGTCTCTTTACAAAACTTAACATCAGAGAAATCGGTTATAACTTCTATTTCCTTGCTCGGATCTGCTTCACATTCACGTTCGTGCCGCCCCCGCTAAGCCCAGAGTCACGGTCACAAGCCCACACTTGGAAAATTTTACATATTTAGGGGTACCTGGGCCCACGCGGGGGGTATTCCGTAAGCCTCGCTTAAAATGAAGTCATAGTTCAAATGATCAGTAACACAATACAGGGCTAGAATCTAGTCTGGATATCTAGCAAAGTATACTTTGAGGGAGACATTTTCAATTTAAGGATAAATTTATTAATTTTTAGCCAGGTTTTTTGAAAAAAAATCCAGGCTATTGGATTGGCGAAAGCCGGGCGGGCGGGCGGGCGGCGTCCACAATCAATGTTAAGTTTTCGTGTTTGAGTCCATTTCTTTGTTACTGTACCACCTAGGACCACCAAATTTTCACAGCTTCATAATCAAGGGGTGCCCACCACATCATCACTATTCCAACATGTTACTTTTTTTTTTAACTTCACCCATTTTTTCCGCGCAGTCGACTTAGCCATTTTCAATGTTAAGTTTTCGCGTTTTCAATGTTAAGTTTTCGTGTTTAAGTCCATTTCTTTGGTACTGTACCACCTAGGACCACCAAACTTTCACAGCTTCATAATCAAGGGGTGCCCACCATATCACTATCCAACATGTTACTTATTTTTTAACTTGACCCATTTTTTTCCGCGCAGTCGACTTGGCCATTTTCAATGTTAAGTTTTCGCGTTTACAATGTTAAGTTTTCGTGTTTAAGTCAATTTCTTTGGTACTGTACCACCTAGGACCACCAAACTTTCACAGCTTCATAACCAAGGGGTGCCTACCACATACAACTATCCAACATGTGACCATTTTACCTTCACCTATTATTTCTACGTAATTGACTTAGCCATTTTCAACATTAACTTTTTAACGTACGTCTGGTTAAATTTTTTGGTTAAAACTTTTTCGTTATACTATATCTCTGCAACTGCTTCGCCCATTACCTTGAAACTTCACATGGGTGTTTATCATCGTCCATATTTTCATTCTAACCCCCTAACGTGCGGTCCCTGTGCGCAATGTCAAGGTCAAATTACTTTGAATTTATTTGTTAAAGTCTTTTCGTGTACTATGTCTCTGCAACTGCTTCACCCATTACCTTGATACTTCACATGGGTGTTTATCATCATTGTCACACCCGCTTGCGGAAAGCGCGATATCGTCGGCATTTTGGCATACGTCCGTCCGTCCGTCCGTCCGTCCGGGCACACATTAGGGTACTTATGGGGTAGGGGGCTTGGTCTAAGACAATGGGTTAGGGTTAGAACACAATGGAACTTAATCCGTACCCCGTAAGCCTATTGTGTCTTACGGGGTATTTCCTTTGATCTTTTATATAGCAAGTACCCCCTAAGGTCCGAAATGTAAGTTCGTCCGGGCACACATTAGGGTACTTATGTGGCTAGCCCCACAGGGTTATGGATTTGTTAAAGGATAGGGTTGGTTACAATTAACCACCTAAAAAATCGTTTTATGTGGCTAAAAATCGTTTTATGTGGCTAATATTTAACATGTGATAAGCCACATAAGTACCCTAATGTAAGAACGTCCGTCCGTCCGTACGTCCGTGTGTCCGGTTAAAGTTTTTTCGTTAAAGTTTTTCCATCTACTATATCTATTTTTTTAGTGTCCATGCCTCGCCCCAAGGCGTGACATGCAGGCCACGGCCATCTAGTCTACAAAAAGTGGGTATAATTATGTTATCCAAGTGTCCATGCTTGGAAAAAACCTGGCCTTCGTGGCTTTGCCTCGTTTCTTGTTATTATACTGAATTTATTACATTATCACAGCCATTTTGGCTGTGATAATGTAATAAATTCAGTATAATAATTTTGCATACTTTTAATCATCATATATATGCAGTTGTTAGTTCTGTATAAAATAATGCATTTCGGGAAAAATAATGATTACTCCCTCAAAGTATACTTTGCTAGAAAAGTATAGTTTGCAATGTTGGTGGTGAAATAGGCTGCTGATTAATGTTGAATAGATTGATATATCCATTCAGTCAATTTACTTGAATGGGCTAAATGCTTTAATATCGTCAACAATTACTAAATGTGTCTACGTGTTGGTTTGTATTTTACAGTAGGCTTCAAAAATGCAGGATATATCTGAATATGTATCTGGCTCGTATTTTGTGTTGCCCTTCAATTGGTAGACAATACAAGTTTCATTTCAAGTTCACAGATAGGTCCATATACTGGTAATTGATTGGTTTCTTTATTGACTGCACATAGTCATTTAATAGTGATAAAAATGTTCTAAGATACTCCTGTTAGTTGGATTCTATGTTTGTCGCACATTTATAGCTGCATGGAATGCACTATTTTGTACCTATGCATGCCCTGTTTATTACTCTACATTTCAAGTGCAGACTAAAATGTTCGTAAGTGCAAAATTATGTTATTCTGTAAATTTCACATTAACTATGTTTTCTTGTAAACAATTATTGGATTTACATTTATTGAGCATAGGCTGCATATTATGCTCAATAAATGTAAATCCATCAGATGAAATTTCCAGACGATCCTAAATTTGCACTTACAAACATTTTAGTGTACGAAATTTAGTGAAACGGCCCCCTGATAAGGGAAAGGCCATCAGACGTTGTCATCTGTAGTATATCTGTATTGACTGATCCACGGTCTGCAGTGTTGTGCCTAGAGCGAGCCCAAGTGACATTTTCCTACCTTTAAATACCAACAATATCACTTAAAACTCTAAGATCATAAAAAATAAGTACTTTGGTTCTCAGACACGGGGTTTGCGGAATGTGAGCTGTATCTGTATCACAGCCATTTAACCCTTTCAACACCAAGTAACTTAATAGGATGTTCCATGCCAGTGTTTCACGCTATTTCATTAATTTTGTTCATTCAAATTATCCCATTCTTCTAAAAGGGTAATCTGTACGACGTTTAAAATTATTAACACACAGTGGAGATCCTGATGAGACGGCTCGTTACGAGCCGGCTCATCTGGATCTGCACTGTTTGCAAACATTGTCTCTATAGAGGTCTGTGGTGTTGAAAGGGTTAAGGATACATTTATTATTTTTTATTATACTGAATTTATTACATTATCACAGCCATTTTGGCTGTGATAATGTAATACATTCAGTATAATAATTCTGCATACTTTTAATCATCAAATATATGCAGTCGTTAGTTCTATATGAAATAATGCATTTCGGGGAAAATAAATGATTACTCCCTCAAAGTATACTTTGTTAGAAAAGTATACTTTGCAATGTTGATGAAATAGGCTACTGGGCTCTCGAATATCAAATACAGACACTGGTAATGTTGGCATTGAATCGACTGCACAGATATATAGGCACTGCTTGCACTCATTCAGTTATGGTAATCTACATGTATAATAACAAATAGCTATATGGGCCACCTTGCCGCATTTGTGTCAGACTCACATAGCAAGATTAAGATCTAGAATTTTACTGATGACTGTAAGGCTACTTTTGTAACTGAATGGCAAACTGTGTAGGCCCTGATCAAACTGAGCGGACGCACAAGCTGATCTGGGGCTAACTGGTGGCTATGAAGTCAGTTTTGTAAACTGTGACCCATACATGTATTTGATGGTGGTGGGATAGATTAACTCTTTGCATGTTAGCGGCGAAAATATCCGCCAAACGAAATAGGAGTACATGTATATGTTTTATTTCTCTCTGTAAATATGTCTTGAAATGAAATTCAAAGACATATTTCATGACATTTATAAGGAGAAATAAAAGAAAATATAATGAATTGTCATCTGCTATTTTTGAACTATTTATAGCCCACAAATTTCCCAGCATGCAAAGTGTTAATGTCATAACAGACTGTAGTTTCTATTTTGTGCAAAGCTCCAGATAAAGCGCATATTGATGCATTTTGCATGCATAGTTTTGATAAATACGCATTGAATTTCAAAAATGGGAGTTCAAAATACTAAAAACAATTTGAAGATACTCACCGTCTTTCACAGTAATACTCATTGAATTTTACAATGAGGAATAAAAATGCTCTGAAAATTCATTTGATCTGGGGGGACAAGCAAACAGTTTGAGAAAATATACATCTTATACACTTCAGTCATTGATAGCCACAGAAACAAAAACATGCTGTGGTGCAACATTATAACACAATTTAGTTCCATACTTTATATTGCAAATACATATGATGAAGTCAGTTTACAGTCAGTTTACTGGAATTTGAAGTCGGAGAGTACGATATTGTTTAGGCACAAGCTTATCTGGAGCTGTTTTGTGTTTCCATGTATATGCAACAGACCAGTCTGATAAATTGGTTGTCCAACTGGTAAAATCATGTAGCTTCACAAACTACTTTCGGTGCAGCATTTACATTAGAATTGGTGTATATTGTTGGTTATCATCACATTGGTTACTCTTACTCATGATTTTCAAGGTTCGGTAACCTATTTCCAAGACTCGTCTATATGTTTAATGTGTGTGTTTTCAGAGTGGCCGACATACACCACCGCCCCCATTACAAGTAACTTCTGGCCAGGGATTATAAAACATTCTAGTTCTCAAGAATTTTATTATTATTATTATTATACCCCCCGCAACGATTTGTTGGGGCTATACTGCAGTCAGGTTGTCGGTCCGTCAGTGCGTCCGTCACTAAACCTTAACGCTCGGGTAAATGGCTCATAATTATGTTCCCTCGCTCGGATCTGCTTCATATTTCACACACACATTGCTCCAATGGTCCTCTACTGCCCTGTGACAAATCCATGTTCGTGCCGTCCCCGCTAAGCTCAAGGTCATTCAGGGATTCCACTGGCGATCGCCACTTTCGCAATTGGCGATAAAAATAAACAATTGGCGCAACAAAATTACTATTTTCGAAAAAAAATCCTTTTTTTTTTTTTTTTTTTTTTTCAAAAATTGTAATTTTTTATCGCCAATTTTTTTGAAGTGGCGATTTTTTTTCCCCAGCGAAATCCCTGGTCATTGTCACATACTCTGTGCATTCAAAACCTTAACTCTGGGGTAAATGGATTATAATTTCTGTTTCCTTCTTCGTATCTGCTTCATATTTCACACACACATTGCTCCAATGGTCGGTCCTCTACTGCCCTGTGACAAATCTACTTTGGTGCCGCTACCGCTAAGCCCATGGTTAAGGTCACATACTTGGTGCATTCAAAACCTTAACGCTTGGGTAAATGGTTTATAATTTCTGTTTCCTTGCTCGGATCTGCTTCATATTTGACACATGCATTGCTCCAATGGTCCTCTACAGCCTTGTGACAAATTCACGTTTGTGCCTACCACGCTACGCCCAGGGTCAAGGTCACATACATAACGCTCGGGTAAATGACTTCTAATCTTTTTTCCTTGCTCGGATCTCCTTCACATTGCATATACACATTGCTCCAATGGTACTCTACCGCCCTGTGACATATCCACATTTGTGCCACCCCCGCTAAATTTAGGGTCAAGGTCTCACATACTTGGGCCCACACGGGGGGTATTCCGTAAGCCTCACTTACTGACAAATCTAGTTTTTCTCAGAAACAAACAAACCTGATACTGAGTTTACGATGACAGTCTTCTTTACAGAATGTTTTATACTTACAATGGGGTCAGCGTGTAAGTGCACATACGAACGAACACGACAGGTAGGTTCCAACCTGTCGTGTTCGTTCGTGTGTGCACTTACACGCTGACCCCACTGTATTGTGCCCGAATTTCTTATCACATGTTTCAGTTCATGTTAGTTAACCTGTTAAATTCTGATTGTCTTGTCTGATTTCCTTGTATCACAGCAAAGACAAAGTGACCAATAGTCCCCAGTTTCAGACCACATGTATGGTACCTAATTATCATACCCCGACACAACAAACACCGTAATAACCCTAAATATTTGGTCATCATTTATTTGGGGAAACACATAAAAACATACGGTTTCCACACAACAGTGAGTGTGCCAATATTTAGGGTTAGTATGGCAGTAGTGGTCTAATCACAATAACAATGTATTTGGATATAATTTGTTTTGGGAAACCCCTATTTAATAGGGTTCCCCAAAGCAAATTGTATCAGAATATTTAGGGTTAATATGGTATGTCGAGTGGTATATAGTTTTTGTATCTCCGTCCGTGTCGAATACCCATTATCTCTGCAACCGTAGGTTGAACTTCAAACTTAATATACTTCCTTATCGTCATCCATAGTTTCGTTCTATAGCCCACCCATTCAGCTTTTATGTTCAAGGTCAAATTATTTTTAAATTTGCATTAAAATTTTAGAAATATTTGCATTAAAGTTTTAAAGTATACAATATATCTTCAACCGTAAATGAGATTGACTTGAAACTTCCTATACTTCTTTATCATCATCATCATCAATATGTTCACCCTTGTGACTTTCATGCCAAGGTCCCGTCTCTATATGACCTTAGCTGTTGCTGGGATGTTAACCCCATTCATTTTCACTTTTTGTCGCGCCCACTTGGGGACAGCGTGATATAGTCGGCACATTGGCGTCCGTCTGTCTGTATGTGCGTCCATGTGTATGTGTTAAAGTTTTTGTTAACGTTCTTCCTTATGTGATCAGAGCCTCAGCGGGCGCGACATGCGGGCCGTTGGCTATCTATAGTCTGTTTCACGAAAGCTGCCCAAATTTTACGGCCATATAAACAATTCAAAAACCATATTTTTTGGGATAATATTAAATTAAAGGAAAATTTAAGAATGAATTTTATTTCGTCATTCTTAAATTTTGCTTTAATTTAATATTATCAAAAAAAAAATAGTTTTTGCATTGTTTATGTAGCCGTAAAATTTGGGCAGGTTTCGTGAAACAGACTATAGTTGGTTCTATTTTGCTGTGCTTGCCTTGACAGGTGTATATTGTGACCGTAGTTGAGATGGTTGAGATTACTTTAATGAATTGTGTTCTCCATGCATGACTAGTAAAGGCATGTTTCCCATGTCGTGATATCATGTGAACAATTAAAACAATGCAACTGTTTCTATGAGCTATTTATATTTTCATTAATTTTTTGGAATGTAAACAGAAAATAGTAAAACTGTAGAATAATTGAATCATTCTCCCATATTCCAAATTACTTGATTTTGACAGAAATAAACACTACTGCAACAATAGCTCATGGTTTCTCAGAAACCCACCATGCAGGAAGAGATGCGCATGAAAAATTACAGGTGTTCTCCTCATCGAGCGTATTACAATGGAACCTCTCTAAACCAGACACCCGGGGATGCTTTGAGAGTTTCCACTGTAATTAAGCACTCCATGACAGTTTTTATCATTTTCAATCATGAAAAGACATTACAATGTCGAATGCAAGAAATGACATATATATTAAACAAAATGGTGTCAGCAGTGTTTCCGGTTTAGTGGGGTTCTTCTGTATTTATAAACTGCTGGGCCCGGTTGTTCAAAACATCAGTTAGCTTAACGGACTGTTAAATCCTTAACTGAATGGTTAAAATCTCTGTTTAACAGAGATTTTAACCATTCAGTTAAGGTTTCAAAACATCAGTTAGCTTAACGGACTGTTAAATCCTTAACTGAATGGTTAAAATCTCTGTTTAACAGAGATTTTAACCATTCAGTTAAGGATTTAACAGTCCGTTAAGCTAACTGATGTTTTGAACAACCGGGCCCTGGTTACTGGCTTTTACCTATGGGAAAACGTTTACATATAAACATGATTTCCACCACATACCCGAGTATAGTGGATGTACTTGGGTGGCAGTTTACACGTGTATACATGTCTGTGTCTCCAGGCGTCATCTGCTGTCAGTCCAACTGTTGTAAGTATTGCCGAGGGTGTTTAATAATGTAGTCGGGTCTCAACCATCCATGCACATGTCTCTGTCGGGAGAAATGGGGCTTATGGGTGTTGCGACCCATGTAGATCCAGATCAGGATCTGCACTGTTCGTATTCCATCTATGAAAAACCCATCATACAAGCAATGTTGATCGTAATCAGGCTACGGGGGTGTACTATTTGATCAGGAGCTACACTAGTCACAAATCCCATAAACCCCATTTCTCCAGTCATAGTCACATATCTTGCTTATTTTTATTACTCTTTGCATAAAGGAAAATATGGACATATTGAAACACCAATCCAGGTTACAACTCCACATATCAATTGACCTTCTCCCCCACAAACTCTCCACAGTTCCAGAGGATAAACTTAATATAACATACACCTGGAGGCCTTATCACTAAACTTTGTACGACTAAAAAATGTTTGTAAGTGCAAAATTATGATAGTCTGTAAATTGCACATCAACACTGTTTTCTTGTAAACAATTATTGGATTTACATTTATTGAGCATAGGCTGCATATGCAGCCTATGCTCAATAAATGTAAATCCATCAATTGAAATTTCTAGACGATCCTAAATTTGCGCTTACAAACATTTTAGTCATAAGAAGTTTAGTGAAACGGGCCCCTGGTTTCTGCTCTTATAACATTTTGAGCACATACTCTAGCCTCATGCTGAACATCAGTAAGTTTAGCCAGTGTGGTGTTGAGCATTAGTGTGGAGTACGTGCTCAGAAAGCTTTATAACCACAGCCCCGCTCTACCCATCACAACATCATCCGTTCATATATTGCCTTGCATCCCAATTCAGCATACATTTTGTAAATTGTTTAATAAGAAAACAAGTTGGAAACAAGTAATATTGATTTAATACTGATCGTTGATAATTCATACTATGTTGCACTTGGGTATGGTAAAAAAAAATTCCCAACAAATTTGTTTGGCTTGCAACAATAAATGGACCTATTTTTGTTAGCCTTATAAGGTTTTCAGCAGGACCCGAAATTCAATTTTCAAATATTAGGTCTGAAATGCCCAATTTTACTATGTTTTACCGATTCCAAAGGTCAAGTAGATTCCAAGGGTCAAAATATCCCAAAAGGTCTCAGTTGAAAACCATGTATTATCATTACTCATTCTTTCCCAGACTTATTAGGGAGTCAGTCATATGCACCCACAATCAAGATTATTGTAAAACATCTTGCACACTGGGAAAACAGTGTAAAAGTGAAAACGAAATTTACCCTTCATAATTGAGAACCTGGGGGCCATTTCACTAAACTTTGTACGACTAAAATGTTTGTAAGTGCAAAATTATGATAGTCTGTAAATTGCACATCAACACTGTTTTCTTGTAAACAATTATTGGATTCACATTTATTAAGCATAGGCTGCATATGCATTAATTGAAATTTCCAGACGGTTCTTAATTTGCACTTACGAACATTTTAGTCGTACGAAGTTTAGTGAAACGGGCTCCTGATTTTTGTTGCGCCCGCTTCTAGACAGTGTGATATTGTCGGCACATTTATCCGTACATGCGTCCGGGTTAAAGTTTTTGGTAAAAGTTTTATGCTATACTATCAAAGCCTCGGTGGGCGTGTCATGCGGGCCGTGGCCATCTAGTTTATAATCCCATTTTAATCAGTTTACCATCCATTAATAATCATCAAGTCTGTTTATCACCGACTATAACACATAACATACAGCAACCCAACTTGCGCATAATAATCATCTATTACATGCTATACACCATAAACATATACTGTATGAATTTCATGTTACCATCACCTATTGTTTCCGCCTCACTCACCTTACTGCGGGTGTACTGACATTTGGCTCTCTTGTTATTTAAATAATTTATTTTTGTTGGTTGTAGTTACAGTTACATGAACCCTTACTACGCTGAATTAAATGTTGTCGTCTGCTGGAAATGTTTTATTTTCAATATTTCTCGACAAAAACCTGGTTTTGACAGCACATGAGAATCGTCTCCAGTGGAGACGATTCTCATGTGCTGTCAAAACCAGTTTTTTGTTAAGAATTAAAGCAAAAATGAAAAACAGCATACAACAATTTCCGTCAACAGCGTAGGAAGGGTTAAACTGCTTAACGATTTGTACCTAATACACTCATTATGGTATATTGGCCAGATCAGTGTAATACTTTGCAACACTTTAACTATTTTAGGCATATTTTGTTTTATTGTAGAGCATAAATAGGCATTCATATTGTATACACATAGAATGAGTTGCTAGCCTGACATCAACACATATATTCCTATTTTTATATAGTACATGTACATGTACGTGTAATATTTTCCTATCCTTAACCCTTACAACGCTATCTTAATTTTTTGTCATCTGCTTTTTATTTTCTATTTTATCATCAAAAGCATGCTTTGACAGCACTTTAGAATAATTTACAACATGCTTTTTGACAGCACTTCAGAATAATTTCCATTGGAAATGATTCTGAAGTGCTGTCAAGCCATGTTTGAGAAATAAGGCAAGATATAAAAGCAACAGCAGACAACAATTGTTGTGTGTAGCGGTCTAAGGGTTAACAGCACCTCTTGATTTGGAGTTCTATGTACTTCAGATAAAAGACCCAGCATGATTTTGTGTACAGCGATATTTCTGTCAACATGTCAACCACAATCATGCCGAGACTTAGCAAAATTGTTTTTTTGCTGACCTGATGTTCTTTTGCTCATACATGAACATTCATGGTGATTAACCCATTCACCCTTAAGTAACTAGAATGGATTTTGATATGTAAATTTTTCAACCAATCCAATGGTCATAAAATGAAAAATATGAAAATTACTTGCAAAAAGTGCAGATCCTGATGAGCCGTCTCATCTGTATCTACACTGTTTGCCAATACTACTATACAGGCCTGTGGTGGTGAAAGGGTTAAAGGAACATGTTGTTGAGTTGTGGGGCTTTTATCAATTAGGAAACAAAAAGAATAAATTATTAGCAGACCATAAACATACAAGATATATTTATGTATGTGTAAAGCATACAGTAGCCTAGAACACATGGGTGATTCTGTTGTCTGCTGTTGTTATATATTTTGTCTTCCTTCTTATGATAAAATGAAAAATCAACTTGCTGTTTATGATGCTGTATTAATTATGAGCCCGGCTCTCGTATTACGGTACCTCTTTTATCGCTTCACCGTTTTTTGTCGAAAATCGGCAGAAAATTCAGAGCTCATGCGGAATTTCACAAAAGCTCTGAAGTTTATGTCAACTTTGGCGTTATTTACAAAAAAAAATTGTTTATTTTCTAAATCAATATTGGGTATTCGATGATCGGGTAGTTACAGAGCCGTGCTTTTATATTTATTTTTCAGAAGATATGCTGTGTACATATTCTGCTGGTCATTTCTTGATCTTTCCAGCCAGTTCCGCAAACACTTCGGAACAGCTTTGAAGAAAGTCGGAAATTGGCATGTTAAAATTGTCAACTTTGTTCCGAAGTGTTTGGGAAACTGGCTAGAAAGATCAGAAAATGGCCAGCGGTCGCAGACTCTACTCAATTTTCTACCTTCCATGAGCTTTCTTCATCCATTAAAATTGGTGAAATAATAAGAGTGAATGGTAGACGATATTGATCCTTGTCAGACTGCATGATAGCCAGGGTGTTCCATATGTTACTAGTAAATATGGCTTAATAAAATTAAATTTGAAATCCTCATCAAAAATGTGTTTGACAGTGTTTTAGAAATCATTTCGCGATATATCAGAAAATGATAGGTCGGAAAACATGTTTAAACAGATTTTCCGAGCTATCATTTTCTGATATACGTGGCAAATTTCAAAATTACAATACAGTTAACCCTATAATAATTGTAGAAAACCACCCTCATTTGAATGTGACAAGCCTTAACTTACAATATCGGTCTTCCAATATGCAGATATGTAGACACACTCTACATAAATCTGCATTCATGTATGTATATGTGTTACGTACATTCATGTATACAGCAATGTGTTGCGTACATTCATGTATACAGCAATGTGTTGCGTACATTCATGTATACAGCAATGTGTTAGTTACGTACATTCATTCATGTATACAGCAATGTGTTACATCATAGTTATGCAAGTCTTGGTTTGCAGATGTTGTTCTATGGAAAACAATTTAATTTGTATTAGCAATACTATCTGCACTGTTTGTCGTAAATTTAAAACTCACAGGGAAATGAACTTTCGACGCATGCTCAATATAATATATAAACCATAGGTTATGTTAAAACTTTTTTTTGCTTTTTTACTGATGGGGGGGGGGCTGGTTAGTTCCGACGGCCGGTCAGACCCGACCCCGCTCTAAACATTTTTGCAGACATTTGTTACCGCAATATCAGTTTGTTACACCGCCTTGTGTTTGTTTTGGGAGTGTTACGGTAGCATTTTGTCTTTTGGAGAGTCAACTCACCTTGCAGTGAGCGAGTATCGTAGCCTATTGTTCTGAAACAAGCAACTGAACTTCGAAGTCAGAGTGCAAATCTCAGCGGAAATTGCGTCAGCTAAGTTCACGACGTCATATCTTGTGACGTCGTCAGACTCCCAAAGACAGGTTTTCTCGCAACGCGGCTCATATAGTACATGTACGTGTAATACTTTCCTATCCTTGACCCTTACACCGCTATCTTAATTTTTTGTCGTCTGCTGTTTATTTTCTATTTTCCATTTTTATCATCAAAAGCATGCTTTGACAGCACTTTAGAATAATTTATAACATGATTTGACAGCACTTCAGAATCATTTCCATTGGAAATGATTCTGAAGTGCTGTCAAACCATGTTTGAGAAATAAGGCAAGATATAAAAGCAACAGCAGACAACAATTGTTGTGTGTAGCGGTCTAAGGGTTAACAGCACCTCTTGATTTGGAGTTCTATGTACTTCAGATAAAAGACCCAGCATGATTTTGTGTACAGCGATATTTCTGTCAACATGTCAACCACAATCATGCCGAGACTTAGCAAAATTGTTTTTTTTCCTGACTTGCTGTTCTTTTGCTCATACATGAACATTCATGGTGATTCAAATTCATTCACCCCTAAGTAACTAGAATGGATTTTGATATGTTCATTTTTCAACCAATCCAATGGTCATAAAATGAAAAATATGAAAATTACTCACAAGCCGTCTCATCTGGATCTACACTGTTTGCCAATACTACTATACAGGCCTGCGGTGGTGAAAGGGTTAAAGGAACATGTTGTTGAGTTGTGGGGCTTTTATCAATTAGGAAACAAAAATAATACATTATTAGCAGACCATAAACATATAAGATATATTTATCTATGTGTAAAGCATACAGTAGCCTAGAACACATGGGTGATTCTGTTTATCAACTTGCTGTTTATATGATGCTGTATTAGCATATGAGCCCAGCTCTCGTATTACGGTACCTCTTTTATCGCTTCACCGTTTTTCACTGATTTTGTCGAACATCGGCAGAAAATTCAGAGCTCATGCGGAATTCCACATAAGCTCGGAAGTTTATGTCAACTTTGGCGTCATTTACAAAAAGAAATTGTTTATTTTCTAAATCAATATTAGGTATTCGATGATCGGGTAGTTACAGAGCCGTGCTTATATATTTATTTTTCAGAATATATGCTGTGTACATATTCTGCTGGTCATTTCTTGATCTTTCCAGCCAGTTCCGCAAACACTTCGGAACAGATTTGAAGAAAGTCGGAAATTGGCATGTTAAAATTGTCAACTTTGTTCCGAAGTGTTTGGGAAACTGGCTAGAAAGATCAGAAAATGGCCAGCGGTCGCAGATTCTACTCAATTTTCTACCTTCCATGAGCTTTCTTCATCCATTAAAATTGGTGAAATAATAAGAGTGAATGGTAGACATATTGACCCTTGTCAATAAAAAGAATAAATTATTAGCAGACCATAAACATACAAGATATATTTATCTATGTGTAAAGCATACAGTAGCCTAGAACACATGGGTGATTCTGTTGTCTGCTGATAGCCAGGGTGCATGATAGCCAGATAGCCAGGGTGCATGATAGCCAGATAGCCAGGGTGCATGATAACCAGATAGCCAGGGTGCATGATAACCAGGGTAGCCAGGGTGCATGATAACCGATGCCATGCCAGGGTGATGATAACCAGTAGCCAGGGTGCATATAACCAGATAGCCAGGTGCATGATAACCAGATAGCCAGATGCCAGTGCATACCAGCCAGTAGCCAGGGTGCATGATAGCCAGAATAGCCAGGGTGCATGATAACCAGATAGCCAGTGCATGATAAGCCAGGGTGCAGGGTGCATGATAACCAGTATAGCCAGGGTGCATGATAACCATAGCCAGGGTGCATGATAACCAGATAGCCAGTAGCCAGGGTGCATGATAACCAGATAGCCAGGTGCATGATAAGCAGATAGCAGGGTGCATGATAACCAGATAGAGCCAGGGTGCATAGTACCAGGGTGCATAGATAACCAGATACCAGTGCATGATAACCAGATAACCAGATGCCAGCTCAGTAACCAGATAGCCGGGTGATGATAACCAGATAGCCAGTGCATGATAACCAGATATGATAGCCAGGGTGCATGATAACCAGATAGCCATGCCAGATAACATGATGCCAGATAGCCATGGTGCATGAAACCAGAAAACCAGGGTGCATGATAACCAGATAGCCAGGTGCATGATAAACCAGATAATCCAGATAGCCCAGGGTGCATGATAACCAGAATAGCCAGGTTGCCATGATAACCAGATAGCCAGATATCCAGGGTGCATGATAACCAATAGCCAGGTGCAATGATAAGCAGATACCAGGGTGCTGATAACCAGATAACCAGATAGCCAGGGTGCATATAACCAAAAGCCCAGTGCATGATAACCAGATAGCCAGGTGCATGATAAACATACAAGATATATTTATCTATGTGTAAAGCATACAGTAGCCTAGAACACATGGGTGATTCTGTTGTCTGCTGATAGCCAGGGTGCATGATAGCCAGATAGCCAGGGTGCATGATAGCCAGATAGCCAGGGTGCATGATAACCAGATAGCCAGGGTGCATGATAACCAGATAGCCAGGGTGCATGATAACCAGATAGCCAGATAGCCAGGGTGCATGATAACCAGATAGCCAGGGTGCATGATAACCAGATAGCCAGGGTGCATGATAACCAGATAGCCAGATAGCCAGGGTGCATGATAGCCAGATAGCCAGGGTGCATGATAGCCAGATAGCCAGGGTGCATGATAACCAGATAGCCAGGGTGCATGATAACCAGATAGCCAGGGTGCATGATAACCAGATAACCAGATAGCCAGGGTGCATGATAACCAGATAGCCAGGGTGCATGATAACCAGATAGCCAGATAGCCAGGGTGCATGATAACCAGATAGCCAGGGTGCATGAAAAAAAGCATAGCCAGGGTGCATGATAACCAGATAACCAGATAGCCAGGGTGCATGATAACCAGATAGCCAGGGTGCATGATAACCAGATAGCCAGGGTGCATGATAACCAGATAACCAGATAGCCAGGCTGCATGATAACCAGATAGCCAGGGTGCATGATAACCAGATAGCCAGGGTGCATGATAACCAGATAGCCAGATAGCCAGGGTGCATGATAACCAGATAGCCAGGGTGCATGATAACCAGATAGCCAGATAGCCAGGGTGCATGATAGCCAGATAGCCAGGGTGCATGATAGCCAGATAGCCAGGGTGCATGATAGCCAGATAGCCACACAGGTGGAAGACTCGGACCTATGACACCAAAAAAATGCCTATTAAAAAAAATCCCATTACCCCACCCACTTGGTCTCGTACAGTACTATACGTTATAACGTATAGTACTGTACGAGACCAAGTGGGTGGGGTAATGGGATTTTTTTTAATAGGCATTTTTTTGGTGTCATAGGTCCGAGTCTTCCACCTGTGGATAGCCAGGGTGCATGATAGCCAGATAGCCAGGGTGCATGATAGCCAGGGTGCATGATAGCCAGGGTGTTCAATATGTTACTAGTAAATATGGCTTAATAAAATTAAATTTGAAATCCTCATCAAAAATGTGTTTGACAGTGTTTTAGAATCATTTCCAAGTGCCGTCAAACCATGTTTTATTGAGAAAGAAGACAAAATATGGAACAACAGCAGAGAACAATTTTTAGTTCCCTCATTTTTATGCTTTTGCAATGTATTTTCTTCTACATAGTATAGCTGCATTGATGTTAAACAGCTTTCATTACGTTTATTTAGTTGGACACCACATCCTTGTTTAGGCGAGTGGAATTTTGTAATATGTGACCATTATAGACCAATACCAGTAGCCGATTTCACCAACATTGCAAAGTATACTTTTCTAGCAAAGTATACTTTTCTAGCAAAGTATACTTTGAGGGAGTAATCATTTATTTTTCCTGAAATGCATTATTTCGTATAGAACTAACAACTGCATGTATTTGATGATTAAAAGTATGCAGAATATATTATACTGAATGTATTACATTATCACAGCAAAATTGGCTGTGATAATGTAATAAATTCAGTATAATAAAAATTAATAAATTTATCCTAAAATGGAAAATTTCTCCCTCAAAGTATACTTTGCTAGAAAAGTATACTTTGCTGCAATGTTGGTGAAATAGGCTACATATCTTTGTATTTGTGTAGAGCCTAAATGGAATTAATCTTCACATCAAAATGCCAGCAGACACTTCTGTGTTTTTTTAAGACATCCACAATAGTCGGGTCTCATGTTTATCCGACTAGAAACCATAAATTTTCCGTACAATGGGAACATATACGGATACGTATTATGGTGATGAATCTGTCCTTACGGATTCATATCTTAATGATGAATCTTATTGGTATTCACACCTGGGACCAAAGTGATCTACCATAGTAACAGTGCCGGCATTGGATCATGATACTGTCTTTCAATAATTTATATCATCAAACATTGACAGGCATTTGTTTCATATGAAATTACGCTTTTTTAGATACAAATAAATAATTACTACCTCAAAGTGCACTATGGTATTCTAGGGTACACAGCAAGTTTGGTGACTACCTATCTGTTATAGCATGAAAATACAAATACACTTGTACACAGTGCATGTTTTCTTCTTTGCACACAACCTGTACATCACTGTATGACCGTCACTGTATGACTGTTACGAAATAGGTGCATTATTATCCAGGTGCATGTGAGAAGAAAGTAGTGCTGGATTTAATCCTGAGCACGTTGGCCAATCAAAATTCCTCGCAAGAAGTTCTATAATCATATGTCTTCATTTCTGTTCAGCAATATTCAAATGTTGTTGTAGGGTCACGAAGCAAGAAGTCCGTGGACGGGCGTGTCCAAGTTTCTGCCAACGACCAATAAGATCATCCAGTTTGCTGAGGGCAAGGAACCGAAGCCGGGTGACAAGATCGTCTATGTGGCGGGGGCATATGATCTTTTCCGTATCCTTTCTAGGAATGAGACTATTGGCTATTGCTCTCATGAAATGTATTGTGTAATTGCTTTCGGACAATGGATATATATTTTGTTTTTAAGGCTTTTGGTTACTATCATTTTTAATTAAATTGCTTAAGACAATTATTGTATAAATGTTTAAGACCAGAATACAGTTGAACAAATGTTTTATACCAGAATATCAATATGTGGAGAGCTAACATACAATCACTATCTTTTCTAGCGGATAAAATGGACTTTACGAGGAAGTCTAGATCAGCATTTCCATCTACTCGTTGTTTACAAATGTATTTATTTTGTAGCTTTCTGTTTGTACAAAGTGGGTGTGATGATAAAGGCAATACCCCGCCCCGGGGTGGGTGAATTTTTGTACAGCTTGTAAAATACTATTATCTGCTTCATAAATAGTTGCACATGGTATACAGGTGTGTGTATTATAAATAGATATACAATCTCCATGGCATTTGCAACTATAAAAGTGGGTGGCAGGTGGGAGCATGCATTACGATGGGTAATTTAACAATCAGGATTCATCCTTACCGGAATCCCGACCGGAGACCTGGTTTGGCCCTGAGATACGTCTTGTATGTGAGAGTTGAATGTAGTTATACTCCTTATAGGAGTAATATGATTATTCGTAATCCTATTACTTTTAGGGGTAGGAGCCAAGTGACTTTAGTGTGATATGGACCTGGCACCAGGTCAGGTTATTTTAATTTCAGGGCTGAATATATATTTATTTTGATGTAAATACTCTGTTCTGATTGTGTGATTTTCCTGCCAATGCAGCAGGTTGAATGCGGGATCGAACCCGTTGGCCCGGCCTTAAATGACCTTAGCTGTTGGTAGGTCGTTAAACACCAACAAACAACTATAAACACAATATCATTACTTTCAGATCGATCCTCAAGTCCAGTAGCTATGAAATTGTATGTTTGAGCAGTGTACATGTATTTGACATGACCTTGACCTTGTGTAGATGTGGGCCATCTAGATTTCCTGGAGAAGGCAGCTGCCCTGGGCGACTTCCTGATTGTTGGGCTACATTCTGACCCGGTAAGGTTTTACACCATAGAGCTTGGAGTGGTTTGATGTGTCAATTGTTGCTACTGTGTACAGGCGGCCGTTTCACTAAATATAGTACGACTAAAATGTTTGTAAGTGCAAATTTAGGATCCTGGAAATTTCAATTGATGGATTTACATTTATTGAGCATAGGCTGCATAGCAAGTAAATGTTTAAAGTTAATTCAGGGCCTGAATAGTTCACAGCATCACATGGTTGCCGTAAAAGTTGAAAGGGGATTACTCTGATGCAGTACTGATCAGCTTGTTTTATATCGGTGATGAAAACAAATGAGCAGTCAAGAATATTGTTGGCCACACTTCTGTAACGACCCTGCGATGTGAATAGTGCATAAACCACGTTCATTCAGTCAATTTATCAATCAATACCCACACCATGTTCTGTGTCTATTGGAGGGGTAGATATTTATTAACCCTTTCACCCCAAAGTAACTGGAATGGATTTGTCTATGTTAATTTCCGGACCAATCCAATCGTCACAAAATTACTTTCTGACTAGTCCATTTATGAACATTTTTGTTCTCAAAAATGTGAAAATTACTTGAAAAAAGTGCAGATCCTGATGAGACGGCTCGTCACGAGCCGGCTCATCTGGATCTACACTATTTGCCAATACCACTATACAGGCCTGTGGTGTTGAAAGGGTTAACGCTGACATTATTTTGCTGGAATTCACACCAGGGTGTGGTAGGGACACCTGGTATCAGAAGCAGCTCGTCAGTGTATGACCTTGTTGAACTGCTATAAAACAAAGCTATTTGATCAACCATGCACATCATGTTTGTCTCTGTTTCAGGTAGTGAACAGGTATAAAGGGGCTAACTACCCAATCATGAACCTACACGAGCGGACTCTCAGTGTGCTGGCCTGTCGGGTGAGTGGTAATCGTAAATATTCACCCCTGACAGAGGTTTACCAATGTGATTTTCCACACTAGTCAAGTACCGTAATAACCCTAAGTATTCAGACACCCATATTTCACAGGTTTCCAAATATATATCAGATCCAAATGCATTGTTATTATTGTTATAAGCCAGTACAATGATACAAACCCTAACTATTGTGACACTCTTCATTGTGCCAGAATAATTGTGTCCAAATCTTTAGGGTTATTACGGTATCCAAGATTTGCAATCACTTTTGTAAACAATAATGAAATATTGGACATGTGTTCATTAACATTCTTTGTTACAGTTTCGGCATTGCAATGACATCATATATTGGTATTGTTCCAGCATTGACACCTCACTGAAAATGAAAACTGTTGTTCTCTCTGGTTTTGTCGAATCACTATGTTGAAAAGCTTGGTTTTTCTGGTGAGACTAAACGAAGGTCCCGTCTCAACATTAGCTGTTGCTGGTATTTTAAACTCTATATGATGTTTTCACATTTTGAAAGTGAACAAGCTACTAATGTCCCTGTACAACAGTTTAATAATGTATTGTTCTGTGCTTGTACAATAGATAATCTGCTCCTAAACAACGAGTAGTAGTACATGTATGACCATTATGTCTGCAGCACGTGTCCGAGGTGGTTATTGACGCCCCATACAGTGTTACTCAGGACTTGCTCAACCACTTCAAGGTAAATGTCGCTGTGACGGGAGAAATGGGGCTGATGGATTTTGCGACCAGTGTAGATCCAGATCAGCCTGTGCATCCGCACAGGCTGATCAGGATCTGCACTGTTCACCATGCCATCAATCAAACACATGACATGCTTCTAACAAGCAAATAGATCATTATTAGGAGTGAGCTATTCGGTCACAAATCATATAGCCCAGTCCAGTCACAACCACATAAATGATGCGGCCTTGCACGTAAGAGTCGCAAACTGAGTGACCGTAGGGCATCTTCAGAAATTGTAGATTGCCTTGCACTATAATGTAATTCTGTTGCTTGCACCAACAAGGCCTCTTTTTATGCCCCACCACAATAGTGGAGGGGACATTTAGTGTTATCCTTGTCCGTCTGTCCTGTCCTTCCCGTCCGTCCGTCCGTCCGTCCGTCACCAACCTTGTAAATCGTAAAACATTTAAACCGTACCAGCTAGCTGCAGACCTGAAACTCCTGAAACTTGGTATGTAGCTTCCTTATGACGAGTAGATGCGCAAAGTTTATTTAGATTTTTGCGTCGACCCCCTGGTCATGGATTATCTCCTCCTTTTCGACTTATAATTTGGCAATTTTACCTTGTAACTCGTAAAACTTTTAAACCGTAATAGCTACAGACCTGAAACTTGGTATGTGGCTTCCTTATGATGAGTAGATGCACAAAGTTTATTTTGATTTTTGAATCGACCCCATTTTTTACTTAGATTTTTTTATTTGATACTGGGCCATAGATTATCTCCTCCTTTTGGACTTAGAATTTTGCCTCGTTTACTATCAAAGCGATATGTGGCGTATCCGTGTTCTATGAACAAATTTTCTAGTTGCAATTGGAAGCATGTTTTTGTAGATGCCCACTACAGTGATGCATTAAATATACATGCCTACTCAATAGGCACAAACTTGTTCTTTATAGGAATTAAATATACATGCCTACTCAATAGGCACAAACTTGTTCTTTATAGGAATTAAATAAGTGAACAATTGTGTCACTATTCCACCAGGTCTAAAATCTACGAGTGCCCGCAATACAGATATAATCATATTTATTTTACCGATAGTGATGCGCGGTGATATCAGGCTCACTGTACTGTATTGAATAACATTTGTATATGGCAAAGACATGTAATTTATGTTATTAGCCAGAATATATTGTATATAAAACGGAAACAAGAAAACATCTGTGATCTTATTATTGATGAGTTCCTTGGTCATTTATCTCGGGTGATAATGTCTATTCTTGATCGCATAGCACACAACTATGGCTCAGAATGATCAAATGCATGATTTACAGTGACACCTCTCTAAACCGGTCACCCTGGGGAGCGCTCCTCCTGAGGTTCCACTGTATATTTTGATAACATTGTCTTGTAGGTGGACGTTGTGTGTCACGGTGACACTCCAGTGATGCCAGATGTCGATGGAAAGGATCCATATGCTGTGAGTAGCCATTCTCTTAAATAACAAGATTATGGCCATAAAAATGTACTTTGGTTCGCAGATATCGCCGCGTCAGATAAATCCCTGCTCTTCAAGCATTTTATCGTCATGGTGAAATAAAATTGTACTGTCGCCACATTATCAATAAAAAGCACTAGCCTCACGTTCATGGGTATCTGTTGTCTTGATGTTATGTATTTTATAAAATGTATACAAACATTATATCTGCGTGTGACATTTCGTGATTTAAGCTTATATTAATACTTTCCGGCGTGTTTGAATTTGTTCAGAATCCTGTGTTGGCATATTTCTGAATGGGAAAAACCTGTTCAGTCACCAAGGTCAGATCTGGTTGTTCACTGATATTGAGGCAATATAAACAGGCAGTTTTGAGGCCCTGCAAGGCATTTGAAAATTGTGTCAATACACACTAATCGTCCAAACTTATTAGAATAACAATAACACTGACATTCGCCATTATACAGTTTAATCACATGAGGGAATTAATAATAATACAAAAGTTCCATTGTCTCGTATCATAAACAAAAAAACAAAACATTCCAAATATTATAGACAATTATGTCTCCATTTAGAAACAATTATAAACTAGTTATTAGTGTGTTTATAAGGCTAAACAAATTAAAGAAAATGAGAATTATTAATTTCAACTATTTCTGTAAAAAGATACAAATGGACAAATTGCCATAGCCATGGTGTATGATCACGTGGTTACAACAACAAGAAGTACTGAAACTTCCAGAATCCATCCGATTCAAAGTACGTATTCATTTATATTGTCCTTATTACGTAACGGATTTTGATGAAATATGGCGCATCAAACTCGTCTTGTTAAGCTACATTTGGTGGTCCCTGTATGTTGGCCCAAGCTTCTGTCGATTTCCATGTGATTCTTCGCAAAAACTACTTAAGTCTGTGCCAAACTCCCCGGACCACCAAATGCAGCTCATGAAGACGCGTTTGCTGCGCCATATTTCATCAAAATATGTTGCATATTACGGAAAATATAAAATAATACTTACTTTAGAGTGGACGAGCTTTCAACTCGTTCAGCCGTTGTTGTTGTAACCACGTGATCGTGCACCTTGATAGCTAGGCCATAATATAAAATCCATGTTGACACCGGTAGCTTGAAAGGCGGAAGTAAATTTGATTTAACCCTTTGAACCCGAAATCCCCCTATATCGGTTTATGCAAAAAGTGCAGATCTCATCAGGATCTGCAGTTTTTAGCCAGGTTTTTTTAAAAAAAATCCAGGCTATTGGATTGGCGAAAGCCGGGCGGGCAGGCGGGCGGGCGGGTGGCGGGCGGGCGGCGTCCACAATCAATGTTAAGTTTTCGTGTTTGAGTCCATTTCTTTGTTACTGTACCACCTAGGACCACCAAACTTTCACAGCTTCATAATCAAGGGGTGCCCACCACATATCACTATCCAACATGTTACTTTTTTTTTAACTTGACCCATTTTTTCCGCGTAGTCGACTTAGCCATTTTCAATGTTAAGTTTTCGCGTTTACAATGTTAAGTTTTCGTGTTTAAGTCCATTTCTTTGGTACTGTACCACCTAGGACCACCAAACTTTCACAGGTTCATAATCAAGGGGTACCCACCACATATCACTATCCAACATGTTACTTTTTTTTTAACTTCACCCATTTTTTCCGCGCAGTCGACTTAGCCATTTTCAATGTTAAGTTTTCGCGTTTACAATGTTAAGTTTTCGTGTTTAAGTCCATTTCTTTGGTACTGTACCACCTAGGACCACCAAACTTTCACAGCTTCATAACCAAGGGGTGCCTACCACATACAACTATCCAACATGTGACCATTTTTTTACCTTCACCTATTATTTCTACGTAATTGACTTAGCCATTTTCAACGTTAACTTTTTAACGTACGTCTAGTTAAAGTTTTTTGGTTTTAAAACTTTTTCGTTATACTATATCTCTGCAACTGCTTCGCCCATTACCTTGAAACTTCACATGGGTGTTTATCATCATCCATATTTTCATTCTAACCCCCAACCGTGCGGCCCCTGTGCCCAATGTCAAGGTCAAATTACTTTGAATTTTTTTGTTAAAGTTTTTTCGTGTACTATATCTCTGCAACTGCTTCACCCAATACCTTGATACTTCACATGGGTGTTTATCATCATTGTTGCACCTGCTTGCGGAAAGCGCGATCCTGTGCCCAATGTCAAGGTCAAATTACTTTGAATTTTTTTGTTAAAGTTTTTTCGTGTACTATATCTCTGCAACTGCTTCACCCAATATCTTGATACTTCACATGGGTGTTTATCATCATTGTCGCACCTGCTTGCGGAAAGCGCGATCCTGTGCCCAATGTCAAGGTCAAATTACTTTGAATTTTTTTGTTAAAGTTTTTTCGTGTACTATATCTGCAACTGCTTCACCCAATACCTTGATACTTCACATGGGTGTTTATCATCATTGTCGCACCTGCTTGCGGAAAGCGCGATCCTGTGCCCAATGTCAAGGTCAAATTACTTTGAATTTTTTTGTTAAAGTTTTTTCGTGTACTATATCTCTGCAACTGCTTCACCCAATACCTTGATACTTCACATGGGTGTTTATCATCATTGTCGCACCTGCTTGCGGAAAGCGCGATCCTGTGCCCAATGTCAAGGTCAAATTACTTTGAATTTTTTTGTTAAAGTTTTTTCGTGTACTATATCTCTGCAACTGCTTCACCCAATACCTTGATACTTCACATGGGTGTTTATCATCATTGTCGCACCTGCTTGCGGAAAGTGCGATCCTGTGCCCAATGTCAAGGTCAAATTACTTTGAATGTTTTTGTTATAAAGTTTTTTCGTGTACTATATCTCTGCAACTGCTTCACCCAATACCTTGATACTTCATGGGTGCCCAATAAATTGATACTATCATCATTTTCGCACCTGCTTGCGGAAAGCGCGATCCTGTGCCCAATGTCAAGGTCAAATTACTTTGAATTTTTTTGTTAAAGTTTTTTCGTGTACTATATCTCTGCAACTGCTTCACCCAATACCTTGATACTTCACATGGGTGTTTATCATCATTGTCACACCTGCTTGCGGAAAGCGCGATATCGTCGGCATTTTGGCATACGTCCGTCCGTTCTTCCGTGTGTCCGGTTAAAGTTTTTTGGTTAAAGTTTTTCCATCTACTATATCTATTTTTTTAGTGTCCATGCCTCGCCCCAAGGCGCGACATGCAGGCCACGGCCATCTAGTCTACAAAAAGTGGGTATAATTATGTTATCCAAGTGTCTATGCTTGGAAAAAACCTGGCCTTCGTGGCTTTGCCTCGTTTCTTGTTGAAAGTAATTTTAATATTTTTGAGAACAAGAACACCCCCTTTTCATAAATGGACGAATCTGAAAATCATTTTGTGACCATTGGATTGGTCGGAACATTAGCATATGACAGTCCATTCCAGTTCCTTAGGGTTGAAAGGGTTAAAAGGGAAATAGGGACTTGTCAAGAAGAATTCACATACGTTCTGTGAGCTTGTTTTCTAATCCTTATTCACCGTTACTTTATTTGTATTTTGATGCATACATGTATACTATTTTAAATAAATATTGTTTAAACTAAGGGGTCTGAGCATTTACAGACTCTTCATTTTCGTATGTCTATCATATAAATGTGATTTTATAAACAGAAGATGAGCCACTGTTGACTTGTGTGTAGAATTAGTCAAGCATGACTTGCTATGAAGTGGGCTTCATAGTTGGACAGTGATCTGTAGACGATTTCATCAAAATTGCAAAGTATACTTTTCTAGCAAAGTATACTTTGAGGGAGTAATCATTTATTTTTCCCGTAAAATCGTAAAAATTAATAAACTTATTCTAAAATTGAAAATTTCTCCCTCAAAGTATACTTGCTAGGAAAGTATACTTTGCAATGTTGGTGAAATAGGCTACAGATGCATGTCAGGAAAAATATGCGCTTGAAAGCAAATACACCTATACCCATGTTGCCCGCAATACCCGTAAACGTGGCTATACCAATAAAAAATATGTTAAATGCAAACATGTCTGACGAAAATCTGGTGATTTTTCACGTGTAAAAATGTTATAGTAACTTTACAGAACATACATGAAGCTGGCGACTTGAAAAAATGAGAGTCGAACATCTCGAACAAAAAATAAATTTAAAAAATCTGCCGTTCCGCATCACATTCTGCAAACCCCATGTCTGAGAACCAAAGTGCTTTTTATGGCCTATTGTGCACCCATTTGAAAATACAATGTTTCTGTCGTTTTGTCTATTCATAATTGAAACTAAATATTCCTGAGTTTTATTAAATAGAACTAATTCATTATGTGTTGATGAAACTTTCTGTGTTATATAATGACCTTATAAATAAACAAAAACATTATGAAATCTGAATTTGTTGTTATAAAAATAAACATTTGAAGTATGAAATGAATGCCACTTAGCTGATAGTAGTTAACAAATTCCTTGTCAAGAGGCCTTAGCCCGAAACATTGTAATAGTCTGTTTGTGCTTCATTAAGCATTCTTCAAAATTTTATATTTGACTGCTGTTTGTTCCATACAGGCTCCCAAGGCGGTGGGGAAATTTGTGCCTATAGACAGTGGGAGCAACTTCACCACACAGATCATCATCGAACGCATCATTGCTCACAGGTAACCTAAAAAAATCGTTTTATGTGGCTAAAAATCGTTTTATGTGGCTAATATTTAACATGTGATAAGCCACATAAGTACCCTAATGTAAGAATGTCCGTCCGTCCGTCCGTCCATCCGTCCGTCTGTCTGTCTGTCCGTCCGTCCATAAACTTAACATCAGAGAAATATTGTTATAACTTCTATTTCCTTCATCTAAAATGCTTAATATTTCACACATGCATTCCTGTAAGGCTCTACTACCATGCTGTGCCATATCCACGACCGTCCAACCCCCGCTGATCCCAAAGTCAAGGTCAAATACTTAGTCTCTTTACAAAACTTAACATCAGAGAAATATTGTTATAACTTCTATTTCCTTCATCTAAAATGCTTAATATTTCACACATGCATTCCTGTAAGGCTCTACTACCATACTTTGCCAAATCCACGACCGTCCAACCCCCGCTGATCCCAAGGTCAAGGTCAAATACTTAGTACAAAACTTAACATCAGAGAAATATTGTTATAACTTCTATTTCCTTCATCTAAAATGCTTAATATTTCACACATGCATTCCTGTAAGGCTCTACTACCATGCTGTGCCAAATCCACGACCGTCCAACCCCCGCTGATCCCATGGTCAAGGTCAAATACTTAGTCTCTTTACAAAACTTAACATCAGAGAAATATTGTTATAACTTCTATTTCCTTCATCTAAAATGCTTAATATTTCACACATGCATTCCTGTAAGGCTCTACTACCATGCTGTGCCAAATCCACGACCATCCAACCCCCGCTGATCCCAAGGTCAAGGTCAAATACATGGTCTCTTTACAAAACTTAACATCGGAGAAATATGTTATAACTTCATCTAAAATTCTTAATATTTCATGCATGCATTCCTCTAAGGCTCTACTATCATGCTGTGACATATCCCTGCTGATCCCAAGGTCAAGACCACCGCGAGTCACTATCAGTAAAATAAATATTACTAAATGATTATATCGGTATAGCGGGAACTTGTAATTTTTAGAACTGGTGGAATAGTGACACAATTAAACACATATATAATTCCTATAAAGAACAGTTTGTAGCCCACCCATGTGGCCCCTGTCCTCAAGGTTAGGGTCAAATGACTTAGAAATTTGCGCTAAAGTTTTGAAAGTTTTTGAACTTACGTATTTATTGCACCAGTGTATTATGGTTTTTACTCTACATAGACTTTGTTTACACTGCATACTATCAGTTTATGCATTAACCCTTTCAACACCAAGTAACTTAATAGGATGTTCCATGCCAATGTTTCACGCTATTTCATTAATTTTGTTCATTCAAATTATCCCATTCTTCTAAAAGGGTAATCTGTACGACGTTTAAAATTATTAACAAACAGTGGAGATCCTGATGAGACGGCTCGTTATGAGCCGGCTCATCAGGATCTCCACTGTTTGCAAACATTGTCTCTATAGAGGGGTGAAAGGGTTAAAAAGGAATAAAAACCATCCGCTATTATGTTTACTATTCTATGGAATAAATTGGTCCGTTTAAATAATATGTGTGTATCGTGAAGAACTATTTGTATATAACCATATATATCATGGAAATGACGTTTTTTATTTTCTCATAAATCACATTTCTGGTTAACCCTTACACTGCTGAATTAAATTGTGTCGTTTGCTGTTTATTTGATATTTTCCATTTTTCTCATAAAAAACATGTTTTGACAGCACTTTAAATTGTAAATGATTCTAAAGTGCTGTCAAGCCATGGAAATGATTCTAAAATGCTGTCAAGCCATGTTTTTATTGAGAAGAAAAGGCAAAATATTAAGCAACAGCAGATGACACTTTTCGTTTCCAGTATTCTAAGGGTTAAGAGTCTGCTGTTATTGACCATGTCGTGGACATTACCGATATCTATTGGACATTATCCAGCCAACAATGTCACAGCTAGCAAATGTATCAAAATACAGTTAATGCAGTGCTTTCTGTAGTATTCTTCTTGATAAGTTGTAACAACATGTACTTTTCTTGACACATGAGCAAAATATTTATTATTATAACAATGACATAGAGAATACCAGGCTAGTGTCTTTTTATAACAAGTTTATCAAGCAAGGCCAGGAAACGTGTAGGAATTCCGAGCCTTGCCAAGGAATTCCTACCGTTTCCGAGCCAAACCTGATAAACTTGATGTTATTTATTTATCAGGTAACGTTTTATGCTCGAAAATGACCACAGATGACGTCATTTTCTATGGACAGAAAGAGGACATGTTGACGTTGCGTCATTACATTCATGTATTTCTTTAACATCACGTGACATCATCCAATCAATGGACCGTCAGTTTTCACTTTGTTGTAACCCGGATGTTTGTATCAGGTCAATGCCTGATACAACAATATGTTATCAGTCAGTACGTATTCGGTCAATACAGGGCAGGTTACCTGATAAATTATATTATCAAACAGCATTGGTTTAACTATAAATGAACAAACCATTCCAGACTGCAGTTTGAGGCAAGAAACAAAGCAAAAGAAGAAAAGGAGATCAAAATCTTCAATTCTCTACAGAAGCAGAAAAATGGATCAACAACTCAGCCATAATGGAGTAAAAGTTACCCGCAATATGTTACTGTATAACAGTGCATCTCTTAATATAGTCCCTGTTGGGCCAACCATTTTACTTTTGAAAACAATTTGGCCCTGTTATAAAGCTTCCTGAGCATGTAATGGAATTTGTGCTTGAAATCCGGCAGTGTGATTGGCCGAGACTGGGCACAGCCCAGCCTCGACCAATCAAATTTCCGAATTTCGAGGATGAGAATGGAGTACATGATCGGAATATTTAGAATGACCGGCCCTGACCCCGGCTGCCCAGAACAAGTCGTATTAGCTGCTTGGCAATTTAAATGTTTAAAGAACTCTGCCAGATTTCCTTAATGATTAAACATTCCTCAGTTCATTGCCATTTTGGACTTCCAGTTTTAAACTTAAATTTTTAAATTATCAAGTAAAAAATACATTCAGTTGGGCAGTTGGAATTTTGAGAATTTGGCTATACCTGAACGTGCCTGCTGTATGAGTGTTAATTTATGTTAATCTATGACGTGGGATCATGGCTTAGGGTGTTGGCAATGAACATAGAGCCAGATCAGTCTGCAAGGTGGGATCAGAGTCTACACAGATGCTACTTCATTGGCTAATGCCAATCTTGTTTTATTATAAGTTTTAAATTGAGTTTTCATTTCTGCTGGACAGCATTAACATGTAGGATATTTTTATACGTATACATACATACATACATACATCAGTAATATTTTGACATACCGGTATATGAGACACGCCATGTAATTTTGTACGTATGAAATTTCATTACAAATATTTACAAAATAACCAATAGTTTCGTAAATAATGGTGAAAGATGACATTTTCATAGCAATGTGGAATTCAATTCCGCATTTGCTATGAAAATTTTGTCATCTTTTGACATTTACAGGAAATATCACAGTTTCTGTATAAATTATATTTCATGAAAAATCACACATGTTCTTGTCAACAATACCACGTGGCAGGTCTTGTATTGAACTCTGGCTGAGGAACGATACTATATGACGTATGCGACCTTCGTAGTCCCAGATCAGTATGAGCATCCACTCATGCTCTCGCGTGTGTATCATACAAAATAAACAATTCATAACTATTTATGAAAGTTCTATGTGTTTTAAAGTAACTTTTAGTGTGATCGTTATGATCACACTAAAAGTTACTTTAAAACACATAGAACTTTCATACAAACACACAAACTGTTATCTTTGGTACGCCATACATCATCAATATCCATCAGTTTGTTCGGAAATTTTTTAAAGAAAATCTAGTATAAAAATGACGTCATATATTACGTTACATTGGTATGAAACACGCTGGCTTGTATAGTCTTTAAATTTAATTATGACTGGTGAAATGGGGCTTATGGCCATACTGACCCTTGTTGATGCATACAAGGCTGACCAGGGTCATGATAATTTGCCAGTGCATCAGTGACACAGCTATCATGCCACTTACAAACACAAGGTGCATGATCATGTGGTTACACCAACAACAACAAATATGGCACAGCAAACACGTCTTCATGAGCTGCATTTGGTGGTGCCAGGAGTTTGGCACATACTTATGTCGTTTTTGCGAAGAATCGATTTCCGTGTCTACAGACACGGAAATCGATTCTACGCAAAAACGACAGAAGTTTGGGCCAAAGTACTGAGACCACCAAATGCAGCTTAACAAGATGCTTTTGATGTGCCATATTTCATCAAAATCCGTTTCATAATAAGGACAAAATAAAAGAATACGTTCTTTGAATTGGAGGGCTTCTGGAAGTTTCAGTACTTGTTGTTGTTGTTGTAACCACGTGATCATACACATTGAAATAGTATAGATCCTTATTAGGCTGCATGTGTACACTAGTAGGAACCAAACATGTATGCCAAAAGCTCCATTTCATCTGTCGGTGGTAGTTATATACATGTACACCCAAGTTGAGTGCATGTTGTATGCAGTTATAGTGAAAAACCTGGTTCTTTAGACATAATTTATACATCTACATTGTATTTTATTTATTCGTAATTATATCCAAAATATTATTTATACAATTATGTTAATGATGATTTTTTGTTGCACTATCTTGAATGTTTATGTGCTGTTGTAGATATGTAGTGGCTCAGTATTTTATGTCATTAGGATTTGGATCCATTGAAACATGGTTTGATTCTGTCGGAGACCATTGATAATGGTTGTTGCGTGTGTAGCCGAGGGCATATAGTGATTGTGACTGGAGTAATGAGGCTTTTGGCATTTGCGACCAGTGTAGACCCAGACCAACCTGCACATTTGTACAGTCTGATCAGGGTCTGTGGGTGGCAGGTGGGAAAATGCGATAGGTAATTTAACGATCGGGGTTCATTCTTACCGGAATTCCGACTGGAGACTTGGTTTGGGCCTCATATACGTCTTTTGCATTTTGTATGTGACAGTTGAATCTGGTTATACCCCTTATGTGAGTATTACGATTATTTGTAATCCTATTTTAGGGGAAGGGGCCAAGTGACTGGTGTGGTATGGACCTGGCACCAGGTCAGGTTATTCTAATTTCAGGGCTGAATATATTTATTCTCGATGTAAATATTTAGTTCTGTCTTTGGGATTTTCTTCCCAATGCAGCAGGTTAAAACGGGATCGAACCTGTTTGCCCGGCCTTACATGACCTTAGCTGTTGATAGACCATTAAACACCAATAAACAAACAAATAAACAAAAACTGATCAGGGTCTAGTCTACGCTGTTCACCATTCAGTCGGTGAATTTTCTTCAAAGCTCCTGATAAATAGTATCGGGTTGCTGTAATGTTCTAGCTAGCCAGGTTCTAGACTGGCCAGTAATAAAATACCGTAATAACCCTAAATATTCGGATACCATTTATTTGTGAATAGGGGTTTGCCAAAACAAATTGTATCCAAATACATTGTTAATGTGATAAACCAGGACAACCAAACTAACCCTAATTATTAGGACACTCTTTGTTGTGGGAAATCATATATTTTATCATATTTTGCTGTTTTATGTGAGAGTTGAAACCAAGGCCCTGTTTCCATATATATGAATTTAGCTGTTGCTGAGACGTTAAACACTTTCACTTTTTATGCTTCCTACGTTATAGCAATTGCTTTGCTCTTTAGGTTCCATCTATCCATACGTACGTCCGTCCATCCGTGGTCATTTGTCAAAAAATTGTAGGAGTTTCTCCATAACATCAATGTTACTGGATGGATTACTTTAATATTCGCACATTTGATACTGTTGTACATATGCAAAACACTCACTCAACCATTAACTTGACTGTGACCGTTTTGACCTTCACAAGGTCGCTTTGGGCGGTTGGTTGGGAGCATGTGAAAGGTACAATTAACGATGGGTTTCGTCCTTAACAGAATCCAGATATCCCTGGTTTAACCCTCGGGTATATTTTGGGCTTTTTGGTACTCGAGAGTTGAATCTGGTTATACCTATTATAAAAGTAATAAGATTAGTACTAATCATATTACTTTTGGCGCGTGGAGCTAAGTGACTGGTGTGGTGAGGACCTGGCACCAGGTCCGGTTATCCTAATTTCAGGACTGAATATGCATGTATATTTATTCTGTAAATATTCAGTTCTGATTTTGGGATTACCCCCACCACAACTGGCAACATATGGGATTCAACCCCGTTAGCCCGGCCTTAATGACCTCGGCTGTTGACAGACCGTTAAACACCATTACATCAAATCAAATTAAGAAGGTCGCTAAAACACTTACGATAGCTATTTTGTTACAGTCAAGTATGCCAAGGGATCATACCGGTATCTGTTTTACAAACGTAATGTTTTATTCTGCTGCTTGTAAACATCAATGGCATCATTAGTGTGTAGTGTGAATTGTTCAGCTCTACGTAACTTTTTTGTAGACTTTCTACAACTTATCTGTGATAAACCATGCTATAAAAATGCTTTCTTTGCTTCTACAATACTCGTATCGAGTAATGGTCCTTTACATGTTACATGTGTTCCAGTGGGTGGTGGTCGGGCGAACGAGACGGCGTAAATTAACGTTAGGGGTTCCTCCTTATAGGAATCACGATTTGCCTGGTTTGGCCCTCGGGTACGTTCTTTGGCTCTTTTGTTACCTGGGAGTTGAATTGGGTTATTGCCCATTATAACAGTAGTAAGATTATTACTGATCCTACTGCTTTTGGGAGGGAGCCAAGTGATTCTGGTGTGGCGAGGACCTGGCATCAGATCAGGATTATTTAGGGCTGATTATATAGTTTTGTTATTGTAAATATTCAGTTCTGATTTTGGGATTTTCCCCCCATTATTTGTTTGTACTTGAACAGGTAATATATGGGATTTAGTACTAAACCCATTGACTCGGCCTTAAATGACCGTAGCTGTTGATAGGCCGTTAAACCCTAATAAACAAACAAACATACATGTGTTCCATGATTATTATGATTTAATTGCAATTCATTTCTGTCGCATCGCTGGAGTACTGTATTATATACTAGTTCATTGTGTCTTGGAATGTATCCATCAGTACATTGTTGCATAAGCTTTTTAAGTATTAAACCTGTATATGTGTAACAACATGAAGGATTGACTTAAAACTTATTGTGCATGTGTAATATTTTTATCCAAATTTTCATTTTGTAGCACACCTATAGACCAGTATTTGTGTGTGCTTTTATGTTCCAGAAACAATTTTTGGGGTACATATACCTGTCTGTGCACCATTAAAGTTTGTGGTTACCTACCATATAATACATGGGATTAAGTACTAAACCCATTGACCCGGCCTTAAAGGACCGTAGCTGTTGATAGGCCGTTAACGCTCAACAAACAAACAAACCATCTCAGTTGTGGGTGGTTGGTCGGGCGAATCCGACGGTGTAACTTGACGGTAAGGGTTCCTCCTTATAGGAATTACGATTTGCCTGGTTTGGCCTCCGGTACGTTTTTATCTTTTGCTCTTTTGTTACCTGGGAGTTGAATTGGGTTATTGCCCATTATAAAAGTAGCAAGCTTATTACTGATCCTACTGCTTTTGGGAGGGGCCCCAAGTGATTCTGGTGTGGCGAGGACCTGGCATCAGATCAGGATTATTCTGATTTCAGGGCTGAATATATAGTTATTTTATTGTAAATATTCAGTTCTGATTTGGGGATTTTCCCCCCATCTGTGCCCCGTGCAGGCACCGGGGCGGGATCAACTGATCCTGAGAATAGTGCTGCAGTAGCCATTGCTTGTCGTAAAAGGCGACTAAACTGGCTTAACGATTGGGTTCATACTTTCCGGAACCCACTATACCGGATTTGGCCCTCATGTACATTTTTGGCTTTCTTGTATGTGAGAGTTGAGTCGGGCTATGCCCCATATATAAAAGTAAGATTAGCGCTAATCCTATTACTTTTAGGGGATGGGATAAATGATGCTGGTGTGGCGAGGGCCTGGCACCAGATCAGGTTGTTCTAATTTCAGGACTGAATATATATTTTGATTGTAAATATTGAGTTCTGAGGTTGGGATTTACCCCCCTTGGACAGGTGGATATGGGACTCGACCCCGTTGACCCGTCTGCGTGTAGACTCCCTGAGGCTTGTACCTCTATGTCAGAAAAGCGGACGTTAAACCCTATTCACTCACTCACTCCCCCCATCTGTACAGGTGGTGGGAAAACCCAAAATCAGAACTGAATAATAGGTAATATATGGGATTTAGTACTAAACCCATAGACCCGGCCTTGAACGACTTTAGTTGTTGATAGGCCATTAAACCCCAACACCCAAACAAACCATCTCAGTTACCGTAAGTCGGATTGCCATGAAACTTCATTCACTTATTTGTCATCATCCATATTGTCATTCTATAGTTCACCTATGCGGCTGGCCCCTGTGCTCAAGGTCAAATGACTTGGAAATTGCTTAGAATTTTGAGTCGTAGATCTCCCATCAGTTTTACTCTGTATTAAGGAACATATGATGGTCTCACTGACCAATTGGCGAACCGTGAAGATCTCACTTAGATTAGAATGCTGACCACAAAGACCGTAAACACACATTATAAGAGATATCCTGACCACTATTTTATTTTATTTATTTATTATCATGATTATAGCCAAAGAGAATCATATGTAGTTTTAGTCCTGTCAATCAGTTTCACTGTTTATCCGATCCACAATACTGATGGTGTTTGCAGGTTGACCACTGTTGTTACAAATGTAAATCGCAGCCAATGTGAGCTCTTCATTTTTCATCCTTACTTGATTATTTGTGAAATTCTTGATGGATTGATTCAACATCAAGATATCTTGCTCTCCTGTCCTCCACCTTATGTATCGGAACAATTGTTCATTGAATGGAGTTTAATGGCCTGCCAACAGCCAAGGTCATTATAGGCCGAGCCTAGTTTGTATGGAAATAAACCCCGGATAATGGAAGGAACCAGGGGGCCGTTTCACTAAGCTTCGTACGACTAAAATGTTCGTAAGTGCAAATTTAGGATCGCCTGGAAATTTCAAATAATGGATTTACATTTATTGAGCATAGGCTGCATATGCAGCCTATGCTCAATAAATGTAAATCCAATAATTGTTTACAAGAAAACAGTGTTAATGTGAAATGTACAGACTATCATAATTGTGCACTTATGAACATTTTAGTCGTACGACGTTTAGTGAAACGGCCCCCAGGCCATCAGTGCACCATTCTGGTTACAGTGGAACCCCTCTAAACCAGACACTCGGGGGAAATGTTTCGCTGTTATGCATCTCTGATTATAATGCATTGACCCGGCCTTAAATGACCTTAGCTGTTGATAGGCCATTAAACCCCAACAAATAAACGGATTATAATGACTTTTAATGATTGTAAAACACTAGAATGTGTCATGAAGTGCACACAAGTCTGATATTACAGTGGAACATCTCCAAACTGGACACCCCCGGTTTGGAGAGCTTCCACTGTATTTAATTCTTTAAGCATTTTGAGGATGAAATAGGCCAGCCCTTAAACCATTCAAACACTAAATAACGAATGTTTTGACCAATCCAATAGTCACAAAATATACTGGGTTAAATTTGAACGTTACTGCTGCTGAAGTTGTTTACTCACAAGTTTTACTTCATATATAATTAGTATGCATGTGATATGGGGCTTGTATGCAAGGATATAAAATAAAATTTTATTTCAACTCCATTCATGTTCTGTTGTTCAATTCTTCCATGTTCAAATTGGTTGATCGTCCAGTGGTAGAACATGTGCCAGTTTGAAAATGCAAGGCTGCTACGCATACTAGAAATTACAAAGTCGAATTGGCAGAAAATTGTACAAGTAGTTCACCAGACAAGCAAATCAAAAGATTTTCAGTCGAAAAAGGGACACAACTGTGGGTGAAATATTTTACTTTGCGCCATCTCCTGGGTAGCATAGCAAAATAAAATTACGTTATGCACTTCTGCACATGATGGCCGAGTATGAAGAGGAGTGGATGAATTCTAGAAGTAGTTCGCTGGGTAACAATGCGTGACTGACAGACTGATCGGTGCAAATTATAATGTCCACTGTCTGTCATCCAGGGGCCTGAAATGGGATAAACACCAGTGAGCAGGGACTCGTGGATACCCCCGGCCGCCAACTGGTCCGACAAATATATGGGCTATAGAATTAAAATTTAGATCTTGTTAAAGACGTATATGAACTTTGAAGTCGATCCAACTTGGGGTTGCAGAGATAATAGGCACCAAAATCTTTAACACATCTTACGGACGGACGGAAACAATACACCTCGAGACCTACTTCATAATTATGCCGGGGACAAAAATATAGGACACAGTTTACACACCAGAGAATAAGGGGATGAAATTGCACAAGTAAGACGCTGTCGTGGGTGGTAGGTGGAATCATGAGATGGGTAATTTAACGATCGGGATTCATCCTTACCGAATCCCGACCAGACCTGATTTGGCCCTCAGATACGTCCCTTATGGGAGCAATGCGATTATTCGTAATCCTATTACTTTTAGGGGAAGGGGCTAAATGACTTTGGTGTGGTATGGACCTGGCACCAGGTCCGGTTATTCTAATTTTAGGGATGAATATGCATTTATATGTAAATATTTTGTTGTGATTTTCCCCACAATGCAGCAGGTTGAATGCGGGATCGAACCCATTGACATGACCTTAAATGACCGTAGCTGTTGGTAGGCTGTTCAACACCAATAAATCAGATAAATCCATCCACTTCTATTTCAATAACAACAACATTCTCAACGGTTTGGATTCGATAAAAATACACCAATAATATATCGCAACAATTTGTTTTAATGGCAAACAGCAATGTGACCTTGCGTCTTACCCCATAATGTTTGCAAGATACTTCAGCCAAGAACAAGTTGTCCATTTATACTGTCTAATAGAACATTCATTGTACATATGAGCCATCCTATACAACTTGCTATATGTGGGCCGCCAGCTGAGAAAAAGTACCTAACAGCATTTGTGACCAGCATGGACCCAGATCAGCCTGCGCATCCGCGCAGTCTGATCTGGGCCTATGCTAGTCACAATGAGTGATCGTAGTTAGTTATTTCCCTTTGCAAATTTATTTATAGAAATATACGGTCCTATAGTTCATTTCTTACTGAGTAGTGCAGAAATTAAGACTGTGAACAGGGTAGACCAGGTCTGATCCGAGTCTACACTGTTTGTAATAAAACTTGACAAGTGTCAAAATATGAATCTGACAAATAATTAAGTTTTGGATCTGACTAAATATATGTAGGATAACCTGAATCAACACTAGTCGAAAACACTATAATGGCTCCTTTACATACCTAGATGGCCGCGGCCCTTATTTCGCTCCCGCCGAGGCTTTCATAGTATACCGAAAAACTTTAATCAAAAAAAAAATTTAACCAAAACGTTAACCCGGATGCACATGTACATGGACAGACAGATGGACGTACGTACGCCAATGTGCCGACGATATCGCGCTGTCCGCAAGCGGGTGCGAAAATGAATCGTGTGCGACAGTCGCCCTTTTTACAAGCAATATACAATTTGGACTGGATTTTTATAAATAAATTCAATGGGAAACTAGACATTATGTTTGTAAAACATGGATATGCCCCCGTGGCATACTGGAGAAACTCAAACTTTTTGACGTAAATGTACACAGAAGGACGGACGGATCCTCAAGAGCAACGCAATATGCCCCACTTGCTATCGCATAGAGGGCATAATAACTAGCTACAATCCCTCATTCCTGCGATGGAAAAGGTGTATGCACCTGAATAACAGTTTTGATTGATGTGATTGTACGAGCAAATACGATGATCATGATCTACACTGGTCACAAATGTCCTAAGGTCCTACATGTAGATGGCAGTGTCCAATTAAATTACATCCCCTGGCCTGTGTACAGGTATACACATTGTTAAATGTATCGGGTTGTATTACTTAACATGTGTCTGTAGGGAATGTTGAATGATTGATTGGGGTTTTACGTCCATCCCACAGCAAGACCATATACAGTGAAACCTCTCTAAATCGGACACTCTGGCAGGTCCCTCAGGGTGTCCGGCTTAGAGAAGTTACACTGTAAATCAGGCATTTATTAATTCTGACTCAGCCATAGTTGTGTGCTATGCGATCACTAATCAACATTATCCCCCCACCCCCCCCCCCCCCCCCCCCCCCCCCCCCCCCCCCCCCCCCCCCCCCCCCCCCCCCCCCCCCACCCCCCCCCCCCCCCCCGAGATAAATGACCAAGCTCATCAAAAATAAGATCACGTGCATTTTCTTGGTGCTCGGTTTAGAGAGGTTCCAGTGTACAGGGAATGAAGCTGTGTGATACAGTAACTAAGCCAAGCCGCCAAACAACTATTCACCATGGAGGTAGCACTGTCCATCAACAGAACGTGTCAATACAAGTGTGGCAACATAACAACTCCAAACAATATCCCCGTACAGGTAGCACTGTCCATCAACAGAACGTGTCAATACAAGTGTGGCAACATAACATCTCCAAACAATATCCCCGTACAGGTAGCACTGTCCATCAACAGAACGTGTCAATACAAGTGTGGCAACATAACATCTCCAAACAATATCCCCGTACAGGTAGCACTGTCCATCAACAGAACGTGTCAATACAAGTGTGGCAACATAACATCTCCAAACAATATCCCCGTACAGGTAGCACTGTCCATCACAGTGTCAATACAAGTGTGGCAACACTCTCCAAACAATATCCCCGTACGGTAGCATGTCCATCACAAGAATCGTGTCAAGACAGTGTGGCAACTAACATCTAAACTAAATATCCCGTACAGGTAGCAACTGTCCATCAACAGCACGTGTCAACGTACAAGTGTGGCATAAAATCTCCAAACAATAATCGGTACAGGTATCCACAATGTCCATCAACAAAGAAACGTGTCATAACAGAATGTGGAAACATAAACATTCCAAACAAATATTCCCCGTACAGGTCACTGTCCATCAACAGAACGTGTCAATAAACAATGTGGCCACATAAACATTCTCAAACAATTCCCGTAACAGGTTGCACTGTCCATAAACAGAACGCGTCAACGTGAGTGTGACAACATAACATCTCCAAACAATATCCCCGTACAGGTAGCACTGTCCATCAACAGAACGCGTCAACGTGAGTGTGACAACATAACATCTCCATACAATATCCCCATAGAGGTAGGACTGTCAGACCCTCTCCGACAGCCAGATTGCACCTTTACAACCAACTTTGATCACATCTGTCAGGGCTCTATACATCGGAGCCTGCAATATAATATATTAATATATGTTGTATTGGGGGAGCAAAACACTCAGCATATAAAAGTGACAGTTGAATCTGGTTATACCACTTATGTGAGTATTACGATTATTCATAATCCTATTTTAGGGAAGGGGTCAAGTGACTGTGTGGTATGGATTTTAGGGCTGAATATATTTTTTCTCAATGAAAATATTCCGTTCTGATTTTGGGCTTTTCCCCCGAATGCAGCAGGTTAAAATGGGATGTTTGCCCGGCCTTACATGACCTTAGCTGTTGATAGGCTGTTAAACATCAATAAACAAACAACATAATTATGTTTATGTTTATCTTTAACTGTGTGGTAATTTTCCCCTGTTCCAGTGACAAATGCATTTATTTCCAAATGTCATACACACAATATGTCGAACACTGGACAATATGTCGATATTTAACCCTTTCAACACCACAGGCCTGTATAGTGGTATTAGCAAAAAGTGTAGATCCGGATGAGACGGCTCGTCACGAGCCATCTCATCAGGATCTGCACTTTTTGCAACAAATTTTCATATTTTTTATAAAAAACACCCTCTTTTTTATATTAAATGGACTAGTCCGAAAAGCCTTTTGTGATGATTGGATCGGTCGGAAAATTAACAAATATCACAGTCCATTCCAGTTACTTAGGGGTGAAAGAATTAATATCAGTACCTTTTCAGCGTCGTGCTCTAGGCCCGTGTCATGGTGGTGTAGCTCATCATCACGGAACTGCTTGATGTTCTGAAACACAGAGCAGCCATACTAGGACTTGCGTATAAAAACCACCAACAACGTATAACCTCTACTGAATGTATGAAGGTCATACCGTAATAACCCAAAGTATTTGGACAGCATACATGGGAATTTCCCAAAACAAATTGTATCCAAATACATTGTTTGTGTGGGTAACCATATATTTATGTGTTTGTCTGGAGAATAAATTGTGTCCGAATATTTAGGGTTATTACGGTCACAATTTGCTCAAATGCTCATTTTGTACATATCCTTCAAACGTGACTCTGAGTGGTAATTTGAAGAGAAACATTAAAACATATAGGAATGTACAAGTTGAAATCTAATACAGACGAGTGGAAAGTGAAGAATTGATCAATGCCTGGGTATGAGTCTATGGCATTTGTGACCAGTGTCGACTCAGTAGCCTATTTCACCAACATTGCAAAGTATACTTATCTAGCAAAGTATACTTTGAGGGAGAAATTTTCAATTTAAGGATAAATTTATTAATTTTTATTATACTGAATTTATTACATTATCACAGTCATTTTGGCTGTGATAATGTAATAAATTCAGTATAATAATTCTGCATACTTTTAATCATCAAATATATGCAGTCGGTATTTCTATATGAAATAATGCATTTCGTGAAAAATAAATGAATACTCCCTCAAAGTATACTTTGCTAGTTACGTATACTTTGAAATTTTTATGAAATCAGCTACAGATGAGTCAGCTGATGCTTTAATTGTGGAATGATGTCAGAACACCGGACTATATAGAACCAGTCTGCACATTGTATTGTGGAAAATTCAAATTATACACTACACGACACAACTCTGATCTGGTGCCATGTAAATTCAATACAGCAGTACAATCACTTCACACAATTCAGTTTTGTCATGTTGTGTATAAAATCGTGTTTACTGCACACCATGATAGGATCCCAGAGGTCCAGATACGTTTTGTGTATTATACCCCCAGATTTCAAATTCAATGCGTATTTTACTTTTGCAAATGTATTATAGATCTAGATTTTCTTCCTTATTAAATACGGACAAAATGGTAAAAAAAATGTTTGCTTTTTGCAGCTCAACTAAATAAATTTCAACTTTATTACAGTATTTTCACCACTCAAGTTGAAAATCAATGGGTATTTTAACATTGCTGTGAGTATTTTGTACTCGCACTTTTGATCATCAATGCGTATTCTGCAAAAATATGTGCGTAAAATATGCCAATACGCACCTTATCTAGAGCTCTGGGATCCTAAGCAGCTTGTCTGTCACTGTGACCATGAGTGAATGGTCAAGGAAATGTACATCATGTTGACAGCATGTCACTTACTTTCAGCAACTCCTCATGCTTCACTGGATCGTCCTCCACCAACTCACGAATCTGGCTACAATCAACACAGAATCGTTAACCATACATTTTCTTATACGAGTAATGAATCTGTTATTGGTCATAAACTGTTTTATACTCCGTCATTTTGACATTGGCTTGCTCTGCACACCAACAAATAAAAATGTAAATCCCAAGTGTATAAAATGTATTAACCATTTCAACACTACAGGCCTGTATAGTGGTATTGGCAAAAAGTGTAGATCCAGATGAGACGGCTCGTGACGAGCCGTCTCATCAGGATCTGCACATTTTGCAAGTAATTTTGAAGAACAAAAACACCCCCTTTTCATAAATTGCCTAGTCTGAAAATCATTTTGTAATGGTTAGGGCTTTTCCAGAAAAATTGGGGGGACTGGCTTTTTTTTAGGGGTACCACCACCGGAATTTACATAAAATTATACCCCCCACCACAAGAATTTATTTCTTGCATAACCCCACTACCACCAGAATTGTTTTTTTTTAATAATCCCCCACCACCGGAATTGATTTTTTGCATAAAACACCCCCACCACCAGAATTGCTTTCTCATTTAACCCCTACCACCAGAAAATGTTATTCTCAGGGAGCAATATGTGAAATCGTTTGATTATTACCACTGCCGGAAGCTGAGGTCAACTAATATTGCTAAAGTCATGTCATAAACAACGTTGAAGTATGTCGACATTAGGACACTGACAAGTACTGGTTTGTTATTGGCAGACATTGCGAACAGCATATCTGTGAAAGAATATATCAAGCTGCTCTTTGTTCTATATTATTAAAACACATTATTATAAATATTAATCATTATACATGTAATACCATCGACTTGGTACTTACCCTATACGTGTATGCCATAAATATTAAAATCCACTGAAGTCCATTAGACAGAAAGGCGCCATTTTTTTATGAATCCAAAATTGTTATGAATGAGTGACGTCAACACGTAGTAAATAAGACACGCCCATAAACATTCATACGCACATAGTTTCTTCAATAAAACACAAATATTATTAAAAATAAGGAAATTAAGTAGTAGAAATGTAATAAATAGGATTAATTAATCGTTCAGGATTGAATAGCGTCAAATAATACACTCATGTTCGTCGGTTCCGCGTAAACAATGCGTTCGCTACACGAACTTGTTGTTTACGCGGAGACCGACGAACACTCGTGTACGAGATGTCTTGGGGTCGAGATGTCTGACAGCCAATCGAACTAGGCCGAACGCGCTGGATTGCAAGAACAACAACTCTTAATAACTTTCGCTAAACGTTGACCAGTGAACATTCAATATCGGTGTTTTTTTACGGAGACTTCTAAATTGATACACCGACACCCACTTTAATACTTATGGAAAATAACCACCCACCAACATCATAGGGGAACTTAACCCCCCACCACCAGAAACGATAAAAAGAAAATACCCCTAACCTAGATATTTTAAATGACGTAGACCCCACCCAGTAGAAAAATAAATTAATTAATACGACCACCACCATGCTGTTTTAAAATTCCCGTCCCCCCCCCCCCACCCTCCGGCGAAAAAACAATGGAGAAGCCCTTAGATTGGTTGCAAAATTAACATATCAAAATCCATTCCAGTTAGTTAAGGGTGAAAGAGTTAACAGATACATGTATGACAATTATATCCTATGCTTGGCACACGATAACAGTTCAAATGTTGATAGCAAACTGTCAGTGCAGTTATATCAAGTGAAATGGTACCTACAGTTTGAATGTTGCAAAAAGCAGAAAAAAATTGATTTAAAAAGTATATGAGGCTGTGACTGGAGAAATGTGGCTTATGGGCTTTGCGACCAGTGTAGATCCAGATCAGCCTGTGCATACGCACAGTCTGATCAGGATCTGCACTGTTCGCCATTCCATCAATGAAACACTCGTCATGTGCCTTACAAGCAGTATAGATCATTATCAGGCTACAGGGTTGTGCTATTTGATCAGGATCTACACTGGTCATAAATCCCATAAGCCGCATTTCTCCGATCATAGCCACATATAAGAAACACACATTTTTCCACCACTGGTGAGCAATCAGAAACAAAACAGTCATTGGTAAGGGTCAAAAAAGTATTGTTATCATGTGGAAAGAACAATATTGTGGAATAAATAATCTATTTTTAGCTGAGGGTGACCTTGAACTTGGTCGTATGAGTCACACTTTCAATAAGTGTCTTCCCCTGATCGATATGAACGCACATATTCCAATGACCATCAACCATATATTGCCTATATCTCTCTCCAACTCCAAATAATTACTTACTTGTTATAATGGTCCCCAATTACGGTCTCCACGGCAACGGTGCACGCCATTGCTGCCTCCTTCCCTAGCAACGCAGTACCAGCACCTACGTGTAAGTACAAAAACATGTGATATTACAATTTTCTGAGAGTGTGTTCAAATCTCTTAAAGGCCCTGAACGGCTCAGTATTACAATTTTCCGATTTTTTCAAACACAAAAACATGTTTGGCAACTGATTTAGTACACAAAACTAACATATACTGCCTAATAGATACATCTCAAGTCTTGAGATTTACATCTTAATCGCAATGTGAAGACAACAAAAACTTGTTTTGTGTACCACTCAGTGCAAAATGTCAATATTGACAAATTAATTCCCGTAACCCAACGGCTTCGGCTCGGAAGCGAGTCAATAAACTCCGGCTATTGGAATTCATCGGCCGCGAATCAGAGTTGAGCAGTTGACCCGAGCTTCTATCGGAAAATCGATCGGACTTTGAACACGCACCTGCTGTTTGTTTATCAACAAATATTGATATTTTCATCGACTACAAACTCATTTGTGTACCAAAATAAATGCAAAGTTTCAAAGTGTGTGTAAATAGAAACCTGTTGGATTTATGTGTGGGAAAGCCCAATAGGAGGCCAAATTCGGCAACTTGAGCCGTATTGGGGCTTTAATCAAAAGCAAATAAAGTTTTGTATTTCATCTCGGTAGTGTATTGTGTGAGTGACCGTGTGACCATCTGAACTGTTTGTTCAAGATTCAAATGAGTGGTCACAACATAATATGGATGAGAAATGAGGAAACATTTGTAGAAAATATTTTGAGTGTTTTATATTCCTAGAGAGAGGTAATTGGTGAAATTGTTCTTTATCAGCATCAGAAATTGAGAAATTGTTCACAGACTTATTATTGTCTGTTCCACGTTTTGCTGCCAACAATCTTTTGGCCATTGAACACATTAAATCGTAAAAGTATTTAAATGTAATTACATTTTCATCAATAACAAAAAAGTCACTCTCCGATTTTTTTTATTTGATGAAATTCCATCAAATATTGATTTTATTGCGAAAAATTATTTTCGTATGGGAATTTAACATGGTGGTTAAAAATAGATTTTTTTAAATAATTTTTTATTTGTGTACCGATTTTAAAAATCTAACTTGTTTTCTTATTAACATCATTTTCAAGCTATCTAGCCAGGTTTTGCAGTCAATGTACAAATTTTTTAATTTTTTGACTCCTCCACCCCTTTCCCCCCATGTTAAATTCCCATAGGAAAATATTTTTTTCCCTATAAAATGAATATTTGATGTAATTTTATCAAACAAAAAAACTTGGGGAGGGTGACTTTTTTGTTATTGGTGAAAAGTACTGACATTTAAATATTTTTTAAATTTAATGTGTTTAATAGCCAAAAATGTTCGTCGGCAGAAAAACCTGGAATATACAGTAATGAAAGACATCACAGACCCAACCACACCAATCTGAGTCTATGTCAAAGACAATACGCCCTTTTGTCCCCCACATCACTACAGTATAATTATGTTCCCAGCAGTCAGTATAATTACCGAGAGCATAACCTGCGAAATTCCAGATGGGAACCATGATGGTGGGTCGGGTACGGTTGTCACGCATCAGCTCCTCAAATTTGGCCAGGTGCACCTCCTCTTCCTTCTTCATCTCCTGTAGTGTAGTGTAACACAGCTTCCCTGACTCACTTGTTATAATTGATTGATTGATTAATCGATTCATATAGCAGCAGTAACCCTTCATCCCGGTGTCACTTGTGATCAGCGAGACAAACCATGCGATGTTTGTACCTGTCTGTTCCACATTTTGTTGCCGACAAACTTTTGGCTGTTAAACACATTAAATCTAAAAAAATATTTAATAGTAAGTACTTTTTTATTAATAATAAAAAGGTCACCCTCCCCAAAAAAAATTATTTTATGAAATTCCATCAAATTTTATTGCGAAAAAAAGATTTTCCTATGGGAATTTCACATGGATCAACAAACGTAACATTTTGGAAATTGACTCCCCATGTTAAATTCCATAGGAAAATCTTTTTTTCGCAATAAAATCAATATTTGATGGAATTTCGTCAAACAAAATTGTTTGGGGAGGGATTTTTTGTTATTGCTGAAAAAGTACTTACTTTTAAATATTTTTTAGATTTAATGTGTTTAATAGACAAAAGTTTGCCACCAGAAAAACGTGGAACAGACAGTAATAAGATGTTTGTTATGAAAATTTCATCAACTCTTCAAGTCTTTGTAAAAGTTTTACACGCAAGATTGCACATCTCCTCAGGTACAAAATCACATGGCTTGTCTCAAATGGACTCTTCAATGGTAAGTTTTAGGCTATTCTATTAATTGAAAAAGGATATGTTGCTTCAAATCAGGTAACAGCTACAAACACTGCAGAAGCTAATGAGACCGCTGATTATCAGTCTACTTAGTGACAGTTATAATAAATGGACGAATATACTAAACTACAACATTCTGTTTAATTCAGACAAAATCCATCATATTGAACGTAAAAGAAAACAAAGTTGTTTCTTAAAATGAAATATGATGACATTCAATGAGTTATGCATGTGCATAATAACATACCTCCTTAGTGAAAACTTCTCTACTCTTGTATCATGCATGCTAAAATTTGTGTTTGTTTCTATTGTGTAAATATCGAAAACAATATATTATGCCATCCTATCACCAAGCTGACCACATATGGTGCATGCTACAGGAATATATAAGGGCTACGTTTCCACAACAGTTACCTCAATAACTGGGCCACACTGCGTGTTCTGCAACACTGCCAGCTGCCCTTCGTATATTCTCTTGGCACCCAACTCTCCCGCATGATCAACACGGATAATTCGCTCAATCATCGCTTTAGTCTTAGCATCTTTGGCTCTCTGGCTGATGTGTCTGGAAAAGGTCCTTGTAGCTAACGGAAGTGACATGGTGGTCTGTAACAAACATGATAAACCTGTACTGGTGACTTCAAATTGTCTATCAGAATCCTGGAACTTCATGGCACTTCAAATATGGCGGCCGGATGGTTGACGGATACGGCTCATTGGCGGGTATCTGAAGGAAATGTCCAAAATCCATGTATCAGAAATAGAATTAATTCCTCATAGTGTTGCACATATCTCATGCTTATGTGGCCGGTCTGGCTCTTATTCCCCCTTTACTCTGGGAAACCTCCCCAAAAAGGCCGGTAAAGTGTTTGTGATTGTTCTCTATCTGGAGCGATGTCACTAGTCACAGTGGAATGGGCAGAACTGTAAATACAATATTTACCAGACAATTATTTTAATATATTTTACATGTACAATGGCGATGTGAAGAGAATGGCGTCGAATGAAAAAGTGCCAATACAAGTCAATACACAGTTCCCGATTTCTAAATGGATTTCCAGCGATATTTGCAATATAAATTGATATTTATATTGCACATATCTCTAGAAACAAGACAATACAGCAATACACAATAGTATACCGAAACTTTACCAGTAGTAGTAATGGAGTCAAAATGATACCACCTACCGTGATATCATTTATAACCCTCTATAATACCCCCACCACCCCCGAAAATCAAAAAATTGGTTAACGAGGAAAATTGGGTCTCCCGACAGCAAATTTATGAATTTTTTGAGAAAATAATTTTGAAAAGAGGGAGTCCCAATTATATTGGTAATTGACTTTTGAAAAAAGTCGAAATCATTCATGCAAGTACAATAGTTTATATTCCTCATTTTTCTTCTCCGATATAGCTAATTTATTTCGCAGATCAGCAACTAATTCTACCAGCTCTAGTCTACCACGTTCACCTTTTATAGCCACCTGACAGCGTAGTTGCTTATGTCTACAAAGAGTTTGGGCACTAACGAATTTACAAGGGCATCTAGGGCATTGAAATTGTGGGGGGACACAAGGAAACTTTCTACGTCTCGCTAGATGCCTTCGTAGATAGTCTTTACACGTAAACGTCTTACAACAAGTCTCACACTCCATTATATATGTATATAACCTATGAAATTTATCTGTTCAATTGGACGTGAAAAAAACATTATGTAAGTTTTTGACGTCCAATTGAACAGATAAATTTTATAGGTTATACAAAAGTATATATACAAAAGTATAATACAGAAAATATGATAATCGCAGAAACTAGAGCAGAAATAGAAAGTTTGAGAAGAGAAGCCGAATCTCTAGGGATTACTTATAGTACACGGTTGAGAGTTAGGGGGTTGACAAAGCTGATAAATGCCACAAAGAATGAGGCGTTTATGAAGCGGTTTACCCGCGCCTATAAAAGAGGGGCATTTACAAACCTCTCACTAGCGGATGAAGTTGGTAACAGAATTCAAAAAGAAAGTATTGCGGAGTTAAGGGCTATTGTAATAAAACCTTCAAGCACCAATAATTTGTCCCAAATTAGACACACAGGTGGCCCAATACAAAATAATAAGAACAAATCTCTCGTTCGCGCGATAGTGGAAAAAGGTGAAGAAATATTGGGGGCTCACGATGAAACATTGGAAAAGGTAGAAAATGGAAGACGGGTAGTTACATTATCCTTTCGTAAAAACATTAACATTAACGAGTCTGAACGCATGTCCGAGAAACTCGCTCCGTATCTAACAACCAATTTTTATTTGAGATATTCATATTCTTACAAGCTAGAACATATGGAGGAAATTAAAAATGGAAAACCTGTAACTATAATAATGCACAAAAATCTCGGTGGTAGCGAACCACTATCATCAATGAAAACCGTTAAAAAATGGCTGTCAGATAAGGAGCAAACACGAATAATGTCCGATAAAATAGACAGACCGAATACAAAGTGGAAGTTTGTAAGATGGGTAGAGGTTTTCGTAAAGCTAATACAGGGTAGTAGGGGAAAAGATTTGGGACTACAATCCAAAGAAGCAGCAGGAGGAGAACTTCCAGAATGGCTGAAGAATAAAAAAAGGTATGTATTCTTTAGATGACGACCTTTGTCTGTTCAGGTGTCAAGCTATGCATATGACAGATAAAAGACCCGACAGATGTACAGAAAAGGCGAAAGAACTTAGTAAGCAATATTTTGGTAGTAATGTGGTTTCACCAATTCCTTTTTCAGATCTGAAAAAGGTTGAAGAGTTTTTTAAAATCGGTATAGAAGTATATCAACCCACCGAATGTAACGTATGGTGGTTTAAAAAGGTACCGGCGCACTATAAGGCAATAGGTAATAAACCAATGACAATAGGACTGTTTAATAATCACGCATTTCTAATAAAAAACCTTAAAAACCTATCTAAAATTTACGCCTGCGATAATTGCAAGCAGAAATTCACGAAAGCGAGTAATATGAAGAGACACGGACCAAAATGTATGAAAGGTGAGACAAAAGTAGTATGTGATGGTAATTATTTAGAGCGCCCGCGTTCGTCGTTCGAGAAAGCGTTCTACCCAAAAAGTTCTAACAGTTATGGGGCGATCGATTGGATGTACTCTGTGGAAAAGCGCGAGGGAATTCACATTCACCACGAACAGTGTGGACACGGGGGTGAAAGATGGATTTTAGGAGCTCCAGTAGATGGATACTGTCCAGAAACCAATACCGTATATCAATATCACGGCTGTTACTGGCACGGGTGTGAGATTCATGCAAAGCATAGAAAAGAAGAACGCGCATCCACTATGAGAAGAGATACACTTATTAGAAGAAGCAAAGAATTCAACCTAGTAGTTATGTGGGAATGCGAATTTCAAAGAACTGGTAAAGACATAAAGATCGGTTGCGACACTACTCTTTTTTATCCATATCAGATAGTATACGATTTTGAGGCATATCTCAACCCAGAATTTGAAACTCTCGGTAATAATCTAGAGTACGAAGCCGAGCACGTTCCGGTAAGCGTTAGTATAGGAGATAATTTCTCAGGAACAGTAACTCATATTTGTGATAAAGATCCCGCAAAACTTATAGGAAAATTCGTAGAAGATTTGAAAGTCAGGGGAAAAGCTATAAGAGAAGAAGTGTGGTCAAGATATGGGTTTAAATACAGAACATTTACGTAAAAACCAAATCGCCAAGATCGAACAGTGGATAGAGCAAGTACCGGTTATAGGTTTTAACAGCAGTAAGTACGATATAAACTTAATAAAGAAATACCTAGTAGGCGAACTGGCATCAACAACAAAGAAAAAATAAAGTAATGGTCGGAAAACGTGCAAACGCAACAATATTTCTATTTACTCCAGAGTTTAGATTTCTTGATGTAATACTTTATCTAGGACCCGGTGTAAGTTACGATAGTTGGATAAAAGCCTACGAATGCAAAGGACAGAAATCTTTCTTTCCTTATGAGTGGTTCGATTCTCCAGACAAACTGGATTACCCAGGACTACCGGATATAGAGAATTGGTATTCCAAACTATCTGGGAAAATGTTAATAGATGAAACAGAATTAAGTAAATGTCGTAGAATTTTCGAAGAAAATAATATGAAAACTTTCAGAGATTGGTTGAAATATTATAACGATTTAGAATGTAGCACCGTTCCTAGAAGCGGTGGAAAAAATGTGTGAATTTTATAAGCACAGAGGTGTGGATATTTTCAAAGATGCGGTAACACTACCTGGAGTAGCTATACAATATTTATTGAGAGGAACCATTAAAGAACAAAAATCTTCAAAGACGATTATACCGGAGGATGCTCTATATGCACCAAAAGAAGAAACATACGAAATGATGAAGGACGCTCTAGTTGGCGGTCCATCAATAGTATTTACACGATATGCAGAAGCCGGTGTTTCAAATATTAGAGTGGGTTCCAAACCGTGCAAGGCTGTTTTGGGGTACGACGCAAACGCGTTATATTTATACTACGTAAATAAAGAGATGCCGTGTGGGAGAGAAACTATACACCATATAGATACCCCACATAACCCTAAATTTATTAAAAAGATTTGTAAAAGAGTTTTATCTGGAGACTGGTTTGGGTTTGCGGAGGTGGATATAGAAGTTCCACACAACTTAAAAGATAAGTTTTCTGAAATGTCCCAAATATTTATAAACAGAGAAGTAGAGGTTGATGAAGTTCCCACACACATGTTAAAATATTTAAAAGATACTGGCCGAACAAGAGGAGATGGAAAAAAATTGGTGGGATCTATGACAGCCACTAAAGTATTGCTGTACGCGCCACTGTTGAAATGGTATTTAAAACACGGCCTAGAAATAACTGGAGTTCATCGTGTTATAGATTATATTAGCGGAAAACCATTCGAATGGTTCGCAAAAGAAGTTACAGCCGCAAGACGAACGGGTGATGTAGAACCAAATAAGAAACCAGTAGCCGACATAATGAAATTATTAGGAAACTCGTGTTGTGGAAAAATGATAGAGGCAACGGAGAGACATTTAAATACGACATATACACAAAACGAAACCTGTGTTGACAAAGCATTAAGATCTGCATTCTTTGACGATTTGGAAGAGATAGGAGATGCGTACGAAATATCTTCAAGAAAACCCAGGTGTGCGGTAAAGAGACCATTCCATTGTGGAATAGCGGTTTATCAACTAGCTAAATTGAGAATGTTGGAATTTTACTACGAATTTCTTGACAAATACGTAAAAAGAGAAGACTTTGAATTAATACAGATGGATACGGATAGTATGTATATAGGAGTTAGTGGAAAAACGATAGAGGAATTGATTAGACCTAACTTACTAGACGGGTTTGAAAAAGAAAAAAAGAAATGGTTGGCTTGGGATAAATGTAGCGAAAGAGAGCCCGGACTTTTCAAAATGGAATTTAGCGGAGATAGGGCGATAGCGTTATCTAGTAAGTGTTATTTTGTAGAAAAATTTAATTCTATTAATAAAAACTCTGCGAAAGGAATGTCCAAGAGAACTAACAATTTAAATTGGGATAGATATAAACGAGTCCTAAGTGAAACTACAGAAGATGGAAAACACATTATAGATGTAGCACAAAATAGGGGATTTAAAATGAAAGATGGTGTTATGAAAACGTACTGTCAACAAAAATTAGGACTCTCGGCATACTACGATAAAAGACGTGTATTACCAGACGGAATACATACAGAACCTCTCTAATGATTTATTTAATAATTTTGAAAAAAATTAAGAAAATTCTTCGCGAACAAACCCTCGAGATGGCCCATCATCCAAATAGTAGAGCACGGGCTCATCGGGCTTGGTAATAGATCGATCTAGATGATATACATTGAGAGACCACACAGGATCAGTCGCGCGGCGGCTGCCACCTTCGCGCTCTCCCAGTTGATAGAGGTACCGGACGTCAATATCCGATGGAAGCCGTTGCTCCTCTAAACCAACGGGTCGCCCGCGCGAGACGGCAGAGGGCTCGCTCGTCACCCTTTTAAACTTGATAGCATCTACGGGCTTCTTACCTATCAATCTGGTCACCTCTCCGTTCAGTGCGGAGACCACGGCGGGCAGTCTGGCCACCCACTCGGTCGATCGCGAATGAGGGTCTACAAGTTCTTTGGCGTATTGGTGTCCGAACAGTCTCTCAGCCAGGGTTCGATTGAAGCGCTCCACAATCCCCTGGTCCCGGTGGATGTTGACGCGGCCGCATCTGACAGAAACTTCGTGCTTAGACAATAGATGAGAGACCGCGCCCATGAACTCGCGGCCGGGATCGACCTGGAGAAGATTCGGCCATTTGAGAGGACTCCTCTTAATATATCGGGAGAGAGCCTCGGCCACCTCCTTAGACTCTTTAGTGGCCAACGGCTCAGCTCCCTTATAACGACTCGCTACGTCAACGACTGTCAGCGCGTACTTGTACGTCTTACGACCGACGCGATCGTGAGGGAGAAACAGGAGATCCACTTGGTGAACTTGGTTCGGCACCGGCACGTCGAATTTCGGGCGCGGAATATTGTGAGGCGCGGGTAAATAGATCTGCCAGATGGCCTGCTTCTTGAGCCATTCCTTGACAGCGTTTTCTGAAACCTTGGTCGCCGCCGCGAGGTTCTTGATGGCAGCGAGTCCCTTCCAGTAGCCGCGGGGGCTATAGTACGCGTTCGCTAGCTTGCGCGTTAGGCGAACCGATAGTTTGGTATTAAGTTTGCGCGTGTTCATCATATGCGATGTATTCTAATATATCGGACAATCTCCAACATGCCCTCGCCAGATCGTCCGGTAACTGCGTCGATAATAATAAACCTTTGTTGGAAGTACAATCGCGCTTGGGGGTTAAGTTCTGAAGGAAGTTGGGAAAATCTAATCCCCCAGGATTGGTGGAGAAATCTAACATCCGCTTTGCGAAAAGGGTGGCCGCATTTTCGTCCTCCCGCCACGTCTCGAGAGAATCTCGGGCCAGACGACAATCATACTCTTTGCACCAGCTATGCGGTGTTTAAGGGCAGTGTAGCCTACATCAATCATAGCAAAATAAAGTTCGTCAACTGACATCGTTCTATATATATATTTATAAAAAAAATTATTTAAAATAATTAATTTAAAATCTCGATTGAATATAGTAGCCGACGAGCCCCACACAACCCATTCCCACGACGATGAACGCGATCTCGCGGTCTTTTTGGGGCTCTGACGGTACATAGAAATCTGAAAGTTGGGGCTCGCGATCCAGCGGCGCGAGACTTTTCTGCGGATATGCCAGCGCGTACTCGCGGTTGGCTTCTTCAACGTTCTGAAAAGTTTGTGCGGCGTGATTTTCGCGGCGAAGCTCTTCATTGACCCAGTCCAGATGGGCGGTTCGTTTTTCGACCACGCTTCCTTTGCGCTATTGAGTTGTTCTACAGCTAAATCGACGCTTACGCTCCTCATCCACGTTCGAGCTTTTCATTTTAGAGAATATAAAGTTGCTACCGCTGAACGCCAATGCGTTTTAACAAGCGCACCACCTACTATTACTGCGATTGAAGCCATTTATTTCCATATATTAACTGATAGAATTCCAGCTTTAACTAGATAATCTCGGGTCCAAACTGCGGCCGCTACATCTAAGGTCGCGAGCCCTACGTCTCTCACAGTAAAGTCCAATTTGGGAGCGGATCCTCCTAGGGCCATCTTTGATAGTCCGAGCATACCCGATACTGAAATCCCACGATATCACCACGGCGTGATAAAGCGCATTCACTAACATTTTACCGTCTTGTTCAGCCATTATAATTATTGCATATAAAAGGGGTCGCGATCAATGTTTAAATGGGGCGCATCCAATCGCGATTGGTGTTTCGTAACTTTCTTCTGAACACTTGCTGGTTGTTTTTCCGATAATATGGGGTATTTCCACACGCACAGGGCACCAACAACTGCCAGACCACCACCAACAACCCAACTCCAATTCACGAATTTGGGTTCAATCGGATTCGCCCAACCTCGATTGGGTGTTGAGTGTGCTTCCAATTCGTGAATTGGGGGTGTACTCAACTCTGTCTTCAGATGTTTTGCTGTCTCCGTCCCCGATTGCAACGACTGTTTAGCCTCTCGAAGCTCGGCGAGTATTTTATCTTGTTTAACTTTTCAGGTGGCAGCCGCCGCCCGCCCAGCTGCCTGTCTTTTGGGATTTTTTATATGCGGTATGTCATCCAGTGGCGGAGTAACACTCGGGTTCGATTGGGTTGGAGCAATCGGGTTCAACTCCGTCACTCTCGCGGGTGTGTCTTGTGTCATCATTTATAATATTAGGGCTTATAGTTTGTGGGCATATATGTCCAAATTGACAGTGTTTACCCGTGGTCAACGCGGTTGTCAGCGGAGCTAAGTACATTCCAAACTTGTGATAAATTGAGCAGCAGGCTGTTCTAAGAGTGTGACCTATAAAAGGGTCAGTCTCTAGATCGTCAATCAATCCCGCGGTGTTTGGTATAGGGAGAAGTATACTAACGGCGGTTGCGTACAAATGAATAGCCGCCGATCCGAGAGTTTTTGTCATCTCCGCTCCCAATTTGGATTCGTATCGCGCATACATTTATCGATCTCCGCATCTGACATCTTATCCACCTGAAAAACTGAGAGACGCCTACCGAGATAATGCTCCGATTGTCCCCCAGCAACCAGCGCAGCTAGCCGCTCTCGTCGCGCCGCATTTTCATTCGGAGTCGTTGCACTCAACCCAATACCAACCGCCGTTGGAGTTGATTCCGATTGCTCTGTCGGATCATTATCTGTGTTGGCAGTCGGAGTTGAGGTTTCTTCTATTAGCTGATCGAGAAGTTCGTCGCAGTTCATTTTTCTTAAAATTAATTTAACTATTCTAACAATTGTCTCATTACTTTAACATATTGCCAAGCGCACCACCCGATACTTATGATCACCATTATGCTCGCAACAAAGCTCGCAGCGCAGCACCAAATTGTTAACGTTGTTAACCATTGTTCAGCATTTGTTCAACATTTGTTAAGCATTTGTTCAGCATTGTTCAGCAATTGCTAAGCATTGTTCAGCATTGTTCAGCATTTGTTCAGTAATTGTCTAATTAATTATAAAATTAATTGATAACTTCGTAAGTAGTTGGTTGATCAGTCTTTAGCAAAAGCTTGGCGTGCTTAGTTTCCGAAAGCATCTGTCGAACCTCCAGGCGCTCCTCGCGCGTTGGGATAACGTCATTCTCTCGAAGACAGTCATCGAATGAGTCTCGGTCCTTGCAGTGAAAGAGGGCGACCCATTTCGTTTGCTCGCGCAGATCCTTGAGGACGGCGTTGTACTTTTGAGTGGATATCCATACGCTTTGCCTAGCATGGCGGCCAGAAAATGCGAGCTCGGAGAGCATGTCCTTCTTTTTGGTCATCGCTGCCTTGGCCGAGCAATCGTCAATCACGTATAGGGTGGGCTCACCCTGGAATTTTTGGTATAAACCACGCAACCAATCGTGAAGCCTATCACCGGGGTCAATAACGTATACCTCTGGGTCGGTCCATATCCACGGGCGCCGATGATAAGTATCGTTGTGCCGCACAGTGGGACAAACCGGATCACAATATGACGAAAGGCATGCGGTATGGAGCCCTCGAGCAAGTCTAGGATGAAAACCGTTTTTTTCCGCATCCTGTCTGCCCACATATTATGGCAGAGTGGGCATCTCCAATCGTGAATTGGTATTGATTGTTAATTTTCTTAATTAATTCTTTAGAATTATCAAATTTATTAATTAATAAATCGTTAGAATGATTGCTAATTTTCTTAAAATCAATAGAGTGCTGAGACGTATCGGCCATCTTCGATGTTGAGTTGTGCGTCTGTAATTATATACAAGTACACGTTCAATGGCCCGGCTCCGTCCGCCTCTTTGGTTATCTGGATCGTCACACCCTCGCTAGCGTTCTCAACTTGGCGTCCGCTGCCGTGTATTTGGTCGTCGTCGTCGCTGGCTCGCATGTCTAGCCATAACGCGTATTTGGTATTCAGGAACTCCGCGAGGGAGACGGCCGAGAGATGCAGGTCTTTGGCAACTACCGCAACCTCCGGAGAGCGCGTAGAGTTGATTGGGTACTCCCTCGATCGTCACCTCTACCTTCGTGATTTTGGGGTTATAGAATTTGTCGGTTTTTCTAGCACCGAACGCGAACCGAGCATCCTCGAACAACATCAGTATACCTTTCATCGAGCGGGCGGGTACGTTGACATTAATATTCCACAATGTGTCGCCTTTGTCTTTCGTCATCTTGCGATGGCGAAGAACTCGTTCGTAAAGTATGGCAACGCGCCCGGCGTACTGGGTTCTGATCAATCGCGCGAGTTCGGGCATCATGACCATGTCGTACTCCAGCGAAACATTATCGATCGTATACGTCGATAACATGTCGCTGGCTATGAGAACTCGGCCGTAGTCGTTGAACGTTAGTTCGTATTCGAGGCGGTCAGCCAAAGCGCTCTGATAGTAGGGCATGTGACTCTCCAGCAACTCAAAGTCGAGCGGGATGTAGAAGCGGTTGCCGTAAGCGCCCGCGACCGCATTGTCGCTCGCGTTGTTATCTGCCTTGTTAGCAGCCCCGATTCTAAGTCTGGTTACGTTCTTATTTTTGCTGGTGTCAATACCCTGATAGACGGCGTTTTCACGCTTTTGCGCCGTCTTCCATAGGTCCTGATAACAATGGTAGACGTCGCTGTCATCGATCGACATCACCTCATTACCAGAAATATTTATCATGGTCTTCTTGACGATGGCGCGACCAAGGTTCTGAACGACGGTTCGGTCCGCGTCCGTCGATGTAAGCGAAATAGTGAAAGCGAGGCGAACAGTACCCGGCACAATGACGTCGTTAGCTCCGAGGTTGGGGAAGCGGACTAACAGCTGCTGGTTCTGGTCGATCGTCGATGGGTTGTTCGTAATAACGGCACTCTGTCTCACGCCTTTTGCCCCGAGGGGCTCACGCAGTCTGCGGTATGGATTGAGTTTGCGACCGTATTGACTCGAAGACATAATTTAGTGAATCTATATTAAACCCGTATGGTTTTGTCTTTAATACATAATTAATTTTAAGAAATTATGTTAAGAAAATATATAAATATGGCTGATTACGATAATGACATGTATGAAATTGGCAGAGACGATTACGTCGATGCGGATGATGATGACATAGATGATTATAATGACGAAACGCCCTTGATACAGCCTCCAGTTCCAATCCAATTGGGGGAATTAGGTGGCGCTACAAGCAGCGTTGGTCAAAGTCGGGAATTACTCGAGGGAGCTGTAAACGACTACTACAACAGTTTGGTAGAAAAAGGTCTGGTCCCGTCTGTCGGTCGCGACTACTCCAAGTTCGAATTTGATCTGAACGGTAGATTGCGACTAAAAGCATCAAATGTCCCGATCGTCAACACGATGACCGGTAAACCCCTATCGCTAAACACCATTGCCGGAAACCGGGGCGGTGGCCAACTCATAAGGAGCGAACTAGGATTTCCAGATTGGACGCGTGGTAAAACAATTATGCCGACCCGCGCTGTAGAGGCCCTACAGTCTACCGACGAAACGATGGCGAAAACGGCCGCCGATATAGAAACTGTTGAGCTCAGCGAACTCCCTCGAGTAGCCACCGACGCTATTAACACGATGGAGACCACGTTCAGCGAAATCGACCTGTCTAAAAAAAACGATGATCCCACTGTTACCCCTCTTCTCGAACCCAGGGGCCTCGATAAGGTTATGCAAACGGTACGGGGTGAACTGGTCCTTAACCTCTCCAAACTCTCGTCGCTGGATCGCGTATCGCGCTAGAAGAAAGAAAACTGGAGGAAGCCGGTGTCGATATAGAATCTACCGAGCGGATCACCGAACGCCTACAGTCGTTGCGTGATGAAAGAGCAGCTCGTTTGGAGGCCGCCTCGACTAACCGTGAGGCTCTCCGCAACCAAATAAGTCGGATACGCGAAACAATCTCGAGGGTCCTGCACGAGGAGACGACACTCGGTGAGCGTCTTCGCACTCTGTTCAGAGAACAGGGCATCACGATAGCAAGCATCCTCGTTGCTATCAGCATGACTATATAGACCATAGTTCTAGCTTTCACTGGTGGTGCGGCGCCACCACCCGCGCCAGCACCCACACCACCACCACCCGCGCCATCCGGCGGAGCCAAGGAGTGGATAAAAAAACAACTAAAAGCCCTCGCCAGTCTCCTGGCTAAATTAGCCGAAAAGGCGGCTGCCGCACTACCTGGACTGATCGGAAGTATCGTTTCTTACTTGCTATCTATATTATCAAAAACGGCCGGATGGCTAGCCAAAAATACTTGGGCTTTAATCGTGGCAATCGCCGGTCTCCTACTATTCTTCGCCAGAGAGTTCCTAAAACCAAAGCGTAAATAATCCGATCGCCACGAGGGCGACGACGAGCCCTAATTTCTCCTCCTCGTGTGTTGTGCTTCCAATCTCGATTGGTGTTTCAACATTGTTGATGGAACTCGATGGTGCATCCAATTTACGAATTGGGGGTACTGGGTTCGATTGTGTTGAGGGAGGTGTATCCATTTTGTGTTTTGGGGGTTTTATGAAATCTTTTTCAAATTTATTTGAATTTACAACTCCGCGCCCGATCATTTTGGGGGTGCGCTTGATGATATCCGTGTTCACGTTACCGTTGTGACCGATTTTTTGATTGGCGGTGGCGATTACGATTTGATTATTGTAACCATCAACCGGGTCGTCTCGTAGTATCATATTGCTCGGCCATATAAAGACCTATTCCAAATACATAGTCCACTGGGGTGCTGGCAGTCTGCAAAACGTCTTGATAATTCTGGATCGCCTTCTCCAGGTCCACCTTAGCTGAGATGGCGTCCTCTACAAGTGCCAAGAATTGTTTTTGTGCATCAAACGCTGTTCCTGTGCCCAGTATAGAACTGCGAGTTTGCTTCTGTGCGCCGAGGATGGCCCAGACGTACGTGCGAATAGATTCGTTGACGCAGAGTAACCCCGGCCTGCGTGAACCCTAGACCCTTATCTAACATAAATGTGGTCCACGCGTTCTGAACCTCAGCAGCCTGCTGTATGTAATCGACGTGAGCCCGTTTCGGAGGTAACATTTTACAAGAAAACACGCCACAGTGCCGACCTCCAGACACTTCTGGCCCGAAAGTCATAGTCGCGGGGTCAAAAATTCCCGGCGTTCCGACTGACGATGTGGTCACCGGAGTAATCGTGTCTAAAATCAGTCTGCGTCCAATTCCCGGACTGGCCCCGAATGAGAACGTCCCCGAGGCCGGTGGTGGTAGGAAATGCTTTCTGCCTCCAGTCCGCGTCTTTTGAAACGTTAAATTCGTTACACAATCTTTCAAACGCCATACGGTCGTATGCGTTGGAAATGGGATCCCAGGCGTCGTCTTGAGGTAGAGAAATACCTAGTTCTTTGAGAATCCTCCATAATAGTATAATACGTGTGAAAGTTGTAGACACTTCGGAGCATGACATTCTTGGATGTCAGATGGTCTTTATGTGAAACTCCACACCCCGCTGTTGCGCACCATACAGCAAAATTTAGCTGGTTCTGCCAAAACTGCATCGGTGTGGCTTTCCACCCGTTTACCGACTCCATCGTAGTAATCTTGGGCAGCCTATATTTCTCAAACGTGTTAGGGAAATTGGTGGCAAAGCCACTGTCCGGTCTAACCGTTACGATTGGGTGTACAAGGCGGTTAACAACGTCTTTTTGCGTGTATTTACCACCGACCGCGTACTTTGCATTAGAGTTAAAGCTAAATGCTTTTGTATCCATTGAAAGATATTATTATGTTTGCTACTATCACTAATGTTCAAAAATGGAGTTGTGAACTTCAAAAATCAATCGACAACTGCTGCGGAAAACGCCGGGTGGGCCTCAGATCAATCACCTTCACGGTCGGGTGGCAGAATGTGGGGAAGAGCGAATGGTTTTACTATGTGAAGGATGGACAACAATTAGGTGTAAAGCTGCCTCACGGACTGTGGGGAATAAGACAGCTCAAAGATTTTGTCAACTCAGAGCTTGACGGTATAATCAACCTCACAGTATCGATTGCTACCGGGCTCGCAACAATGACCATCAGCAGTGATAATGCGGTAGTGGTCTCCCCGGGGTTGGGTATTCAACTCGGTTTTAGAGAGAGACATACTCCTCAAACAAAGGAGTGTTTACCCCGGGTGAGTACGTCGGTGATAACCCGGTGGACTTCGCCTTCACGAAAACTCTCAGGGTGCACCTGGATCGGGTGAACACATCGTACAACACGGTAGACGGCACTCCCAGCACATTACTGAAAACCGTGCAAGCCAGCGACTGTTTCTATGGCGAGACTGTGACCTTAGACTTCCCACACCCCGAGATGAAAGTTTTGGAATCGGGACATATCCACGAATTTACGGTCTCTATTCTCGATGATCAAGCGAGAAAGTTGAAAAACGATTACCCGATTTCGGTAGTTCTCGAAATTTCCAATTGTTTGAGTATAGGTGCCCAATATTATAATTAATTTTATTATGAGTATATACGGACCAGGTAGTTCTTCCGATTGGTGACAAATTCAAAGAATTTGGAACCGGCAGAAGGTGGATTCATCCCGACAGAGGGAGACTTTTTAACTACTGGAAAAACCAAGGCCCTGATCAATAAAACCATATCGAAGGTCACAAACGGGATTCACAGGAGTATATCAGATGTTAGAGTAGAAGTGCTGACGGCGACTGCACAAATTGAGGGAGTCCGAACGGATATTGAGAAAGATCAGGCGGCTTATGAGGTGTTGCGCTCAGAGGACTCTCTCATCAGAGAAACGGAACTAAAACGAACTAGGTAAAAAAAATAACGAAATTTCGAAAAGAGAGCAGGTCGGATATTGATAAAGTCCGAGAAGACCACCAGGCGGCCCTTACGGAGGGTTATGATACGTTGCGCTTAGAGGACTCTCTCATTAGAGATGCGGCACTTACCGAACTAGATAAAAAAATAACCAAATTTCGAAAAGAGGCCACGTCGGGTATTGAGAAAGCCTGAGAAGACCACCAGGCGGACCTTACGGAAGCTTATGAGGTGTTGCGCTCAGAGGACTCTCTCGTCAGAGAAGCGGCGGTTGCCGAACTAGATAAAAAAATAACAAAATTTTGAAAAGAAACCCGGTCGGGTATTGATAAAGTCCGAGAAGACCACCAGTCGAACCTTGCGGAGGCCCTTGCGGAGGCTTATGATGCGTTGCGCTTAGAGGACTCTCTCAACAGAGAAGCGACACTTACTGAACTAGACGGGAAAATAGCCGAATTTCTGAAAGAGACCCGGTCGGGGGTTGAGGGGGTCCGAGAAGACCACAAGGAGGCCATTGCGGAGGCTTATGGGGCATTGCGCTCAGAGGACTCTCTCAACAGAGAAGCGGCACTTACTGAACTAGACGAAAAAATAACCAAATTTCGAAAAGAGGCCCTTGGGGGTTGGGGGTTGAGGGGGTCAGAACGGGTATTGAGAAAGCGAGAGAAGACCACCAGGCGGACCTTACGGAGGCTTATAGGGTGTTGCGCTCAGAGGACTCTCTCAGAGAAGCGGCGGTGGTGAACTAGACGGAAAAATAACCGAATTTCAAAAAAGAGGCCGGTCGGGTGTTGAGAAAGCCCGAGAAGACCACCAGGCAGCCCTTGCGAAGGCTTATGAGGTGTTGCGCTCAGAGGACTCTCTCATCAGAGAAGCGGCGGTTGCTGAACTAGACGGGAAAATAACCGAATTTCAAAAGAGGCCCGGTCGGGTGTTGAGAAAGCCCTAAAAGGCCACCAGGCGACCATTACGGAGGCTTATGATGCGTTGCGCTCAGAGGACTCGCTCAACAGAGAAGCGGCACTTACCGAACTAGACGAAAAAATAACCGAAGTTTCCGATAAACTGAAACATGATCGTATAGCCGCGACCAAAGCTCTTGAGGAGGCCTCTTATAATATTCGTACTGAGGCATATAACGCAAACAGTGCGCTTGCCGGAATAGTGCGAACAATGAAAACGCTAAAACGTGCCATCACAGTTTGGGCTGAGAAGCGGGGCCCATTGATTGAGGGGCACTATGAATATTCGTTCGGTGCCAAAGCGAGAAATAAATGTGGGGGATACATACACTATGACAGCCGCGGGCGAAGTTATCCAAATGGCGGTCTGCTCGGTTAATGGTAGTGGTAAACCTGTGGGCGTGGTTGCGATAAATATTGTAGTAGATGGGGAAGAACGGGGGGTTGGAGTCACTAAAATCTCTGGAGATAGTTCGACGGTGGTTTCGTTCTCCGGTTATGATCGAATTAGACTTTCCAAAGGTAGTGTTATTAACTTTGTTACGAAAATCGGTGACCCAGAGAGTTCTTCCACTATTGTCTCGTTGTTAATTGAACTTATTTTGTAAATACTAATATATTGAAATAAATTTGTAAAATTTAAATATGAACGAATCAACGCTTCCAATTGTCAATACCACTCCATCAACACTGTGTACAATTAACGAAAGAAGTTCAGATTTTAGGTTGAATAATATCGTCGCTATGCAGGATATTTTAGTTAGAGAATATACAAATAGAAAAAGAAACGCTAAAAAATATAGGCGCGCGGTGAACATGGCTGAAGTATCTAGCACGGCTCTGGCGAGTGTTTCTGTGTTGTGTGGGGCGGGGACAGCTGCAACTATATCCACCATTATAACGGTTCCTGTAGCGGGGATTTTATGTGCGGTGTCGGCCGTTTCTGGGTTGTTGTGTATGGTAATTAGGGCGTCGGGTGGAAAACTCGAGAAAAAATGTAGAAAACATGATAGAATATCTGTTCTCGCCAGGTCTAAGAAAAATACCATCGACATTATGGTGTCCAAAGCGTTGGCCGATAAGAAAATATTAAATTTAGAGTTTGAATCCGTGGTAGAAGAAATGGGGAGATATGAACAATTAAAAAATGATATAAGAATCAAAGCGCGCGCCACCATGCCCAAGATTGAGTGTACTGATTGGGATAAATTTAGGGGAAAACTTGGAGATAAAGTCGGAAGAAATGTTACAGCACCATTATAAAATAATTTAAAAAAAAAAAATAAAATTCTTATATTGGTGCAGTAAACAAATTTACATACCTATGCAACATGTGTTTTTCACTGAGAATTACGCCGTAATCGCATAACAAATTCAGTCTAGGATTACACTGTACACACCGTCTGTGTAATTGATACACTCGGCTCTGTTTACCTCGGCTATCAATTTACGCATGGTTCATAACCCGTGTAATTGAAACATTGTCGTAAATCGATAATTGTACAACACTAGGTAATGTTTATCATAACAGCCTACATGGTCGTGTGGGCTAAGGCGATAATCTATAGTGACGAGGGTCGTGGGTTCGCGCCGCGGTTGGAGCTAAACATTTTTATTTATTTATTTCTATCCCTACAAATGTGGTCGCTATGGTAAACAACTGCATGACAACGGCGTTCGGAGTCCGACCGCTCGAGGTTGATGAAAAATAAATTGCCAGTTTACAAAAAAAATTAAAAAAATGAGCAGACAACTCCGGCCGTTGTCATGGTAAACAACTGCATGACAACGGCGTTCCGAGTCCGACCGCTCGAGGTTGATGAAAAATAATTTCAGATAGCCCGTTTACATACCTTCGATAAGAAAAATACACTCGGCTATAAATTAATTAGTAGTTTTTTTTTTCAATAATAATTTTTCAATATCTTTATAAGCGATATCGTAGAAATGTACATTAGTAAACGAATCGTTGGGTTTTAAAATTTTTGTATAATACACCTTAGTTTCATATCCGATACGCATTATCCGTCTTAATGTTTGTATTTGCCTCTTGTATAGTTGACATAATTGCCGGTATAATATTGTAAATGTAACGTTTTTATCGGAGCGTAATAAATTACGCTGGTATTTCATGTATTCGATATCGCCTAGTGTTCTCATTTTATAGAATTTATATACAGGATTATAACCCCCGTAAGCTTCGTAAACTTCTTCAACACAGTCATTAAAAATTTTCAATTCAAATTGTATTGTATTAACCATTTTCTCTAATAATATTGGTACTTGTTTTTTCTGTTCAATTGGACGTGAAAAAAACATGATGTATTTATGACACCAATATATACTTTCAAAAGTCAAATACCAATATAATTGGGACTCCCTCTTTTCAAAATTATTTTCTCCAAAAATTCATAAATTTGCTGTCGGGAGACCCAATTTTCCTCGTTAACCAATTTTGTGATTTTCGGGGGTGGTGGGGGTATTATAGAGGGTTATAAATGATATCACGGTAGGTGGTATCATTTTGACTCCCTTACTACTACTTTACCTGTAAATAAAATATTTACCAGACAATTATTTATAATATATTTTACATGTACAATGGCGATGTGAAGAGAATGGCGTCGAATGAAAAAGTGCGTCGTGTTGCGTGCGCATACAACATGCATTCCAGTGTTAGTCACGTGATAGGAGAACAATAGTGCAGCCGATAAGTACTGAAATAGAACAGTTCAGTATGCTACATAAAATAAAAGTATTACGTTTTACACTATTGACTAACTACAGGTACGACTACACTATAAGTACGCTTACGGCAGATGACATTGGTTATAGATTGGATGGGAATATACATAACAAATACACAGGTTTTTGTAATATCTATTTCCATATAATAATTTCAACTGCCACATACTTCCCCTCTTCGGGAAAATGACGTCCCGACATTTCCATTACTTGGTTTGTACATGTTTAAAGAAAGAAGACATTAGATGGGTACACTATTAACAGTTTATTGTCTAGGTAATGTTACGGTTACAGTTCATTTCAACGTGTTCAAAGAGGATACATTAATCGGATATGTACAAGAGTTACCGATATGTACAAGAAGTAATGTTGGTAGTCTGTCATAATCTTGAAATATTCCATATTCTCACTTCTGATGACTACATGTGGCTCCGTGGAAACACTAGACTAGAAGTACGTCATATAAAGGACATGCATCTTCAAAGCATGGATCAGCGCAACGCTCTCTGTATCTAAAAGCTGGAAAAAGAAATCATCAGTACTGATTTCTGTGGTTATACATGTCATTTTGAAAATATATCTACTATACATTTTTGTGTTGTTATTTACAACAATCATTGTCATCATGTACACAGTATACATCTACCAGCTGGAGTGCCCGTGTATCCCGAAATAAGGATACCAGCCCTATATTAGTAGCAAATGTCTGCTGTGTAACCAATTCCCGCTTGGGAACAAATGTATATAGCCAGGATCATCGTTAATGACTTAATACACATACAGACGCTAGCTCCATGGCCAGTATTTGTTATCACATTTCTACACATGATGAGCATCACATTCGTCAAGTCTCTGTTAATAGGTTTATACTTAGTACATCACACACGTTGGTATAGCCCCAATTCTCATGGATTCGTGCCTTCTCATTGATTCGTGCCCCTAGAAAACAAGTGAATAAGCATATTCGAAGAATAGCTAGTGTTAATTGAAAATTATTTTAAAAAGGTATTTTAAGTTGTATCCCACTCTTTTCTAAGTTAGTTACATACAATTGTGATTTACCACCTATTTTGTGATTTTTCTACATATTTCCTTAATCTGAAGAGGGTCTGTTCGCAAATGATGCATAAAATGTGATAAATGTTGATTTCTAGGTGAATCTGGACTTCACCATATTTAAATTTGATTCATCTAGGCAGCAACACTTCTTTATTGTATGAGTGATCAAGGAATGTCACTCAAATGTGAAAAAGGTTGTAGGGCACGAACCTGATGAGAAGTTTCAAGATCAATTAGGGTTATTTCTAGGGACTCAATAAGACTTGCATAAACAATAATTTTGGTGAATTCCTTATGTCCACTCATAGTCAAGTGTTTGAACTTTATGTTGATGTATACATTTTCAGGAATTAATCAGAATATAACACACAATATGAATTTATGTGCTTAGGGGCACGGATCCATGAGAATAGGGACTATATACAATACACTAGTAGTATTTATCATAAGGTATCAAGTCTCTGTTAATAGGTTTATACCCAGATGATAGATACTACTAGTGTATTGTATATATACCAACGTGTGTTGGCGAACGTAGAAAATCAAGGTAGGTTCGTGAACAAAATTACCTAAATGCCTAAAATGACAAAAATTACCAGTATTTAGTCCAAACACTGGATTTGGTGGCATTTTAAAGGACATAATGTATGTCAAGCCATGCTTATTTTAATCACCTGACGTAAAGCACATCGCGGCTGCACACATGTCTATAAATTACAGAATATTTGAATACCCCGAAAACTCGGACTACCCCGAAAACTGGCACCTCAACCATATTCAGGCTAGCCGCTATTGGAATGTCAACTAATATTACAGCCAATATTACTTTGCTGATCAGAGTGAACACTTCACCCTAATAGAATTGCCAAAATAAATCTTACCGGTATCGTATCTTTAAACTGGACGAGCTATAATGTGTACGAATTGATTTGTAGACGATGTGGATATGTGACGAGTCGTCTGCTTTATGTTGAATGTACTAAAATTGCCTTTTGGAACTCTCACGAGTGTTGAAAACAAATTCTACCACTGCATAACTATCAAATATACACAATAGTATGTTTTATTTAAACTGTCGCCCCAATATACAATGTTGCACTGCTATTAAAGAAAAAGGTTATAATTTATAAACGACATTGAGTTTTCAAGGGGGCTGACATATTGGAGGATCGCAGTGAATATAACAACGGTGCGATTGCACTAAAATATATCTGCACTTCGTAATCTGAGAAATTCGTAAGTGCAAAATTTAATTTTAGAATAGCAAATGACAGCCAATGTTGAAGAATCTTTAGTGCTTTAGTGGACGTCTTCACATGTAATGATGTGTGCATGTCGGAGGACAATTTCAACACTAGGAAACCAAGGTAATGTGAGATGCAAATTCATAAAAAATCTTTGTCATTTTTATCATAACTACGTAGTTTTGTGAAACATGCCCATATTTTCTGTTCTGTTTGCCCAATCTTTCTATCCATGAAGTTATTTTAAATGCACGGATGAATACGCGCATGCTGGCGATATGTTTGTGTTCGACTATCATACTGTGGCCATACTACAGACGTTTAGAAAAAGTGATGTAGTTATTGGCTCATGTTGACCGATTGGTGTGAGAGTGTGTTTGGTGTGAATCATTACTAACCAACTATACTAGTCAACGGATATGAAAACTTGAACAGTTGTGGTAATCCTTTATCAGTAATTGTATACTTGTCAATAGTGGCTGCAGACCTCTAAATTATGCTGAAGATATGGGTTTTTCCACCTGATTAATACCTATGCTGTGTATAAACAGTAAATATCACATGTACAATCGATATGAAAATGAGCAGTGAAGTAAAAATTAATGAAAATAATTATTTTATTGTGATAAAATAATTATTGTTATTATTTTTATCCAATCAATGGTCCGACTTGCTCGCACCTGCTAACTGCATTTGAACTAATTGTTAGTTATTGACATTTGGTGGGAAATTTTGTTCAATCATCAATGAGTTGGATCTGTGAATAGTGGCTTGCATGACATTTGTAGTGTAATTTGACGAGGGAGAGTCGTCTAGACTGTAGACAACTGCGGAAAGTGTTGATAATTTATTATAAACTTAATCTGGTACTATATACGTTAAGTGAGCAGCGTATCCGTGATTTTAATCAAATAGATTATGACAGGTAAAATTATACTAAATGTGTAAAATGATGATAAAAGCTAAGTATTGTGCAATTTCAGTTCAGGTTTTGGACGTTTCCAGACTCCATATGGTTCGGACTTTGGGAAAAGTCTCTTATTGCATGCTGGTAGTTTGTTTAAGGGCGTTGGAACATTTCCTGAAATTATGTCTTGTACTTTTTATATTCATAGCCAATTTTACAAATTCACTGACCAGTGCATGTCTACAATTCTATGCATATTTTCCACTTTGTCGGCAATATATTTCACTATATCGCTACACCACAGTCAATGGTGTAAATTTGCGGAATAACTTTTCCATTTCACACACTAAAATATAGCAAAAATATGTTAATTAACATTGTATGAACATTGAGAGAAAATTCTACAATATGGGACAAAACTGTTATCATAAACTCACCTAATAAAGTGTGTATTAGCAAAATTCTTAGATCACTCTCCACAGAATAGAAAGTAAACAAAGAACGCTTCAAACGCAAATTTGGAAAAAGTACTCTGTCATAATGCTCATATAATGCTTATGTAATTCAATGCAATGTAATGTAATTAGAGTTATGTACTGAGAACTATGACCAGTGTAGTGATGTAGTACATAACTAATAACAACATAAGAATCATTGCCTATAAAGCAAAAAACTAGCTGAGATAAGCTCGGCTAAACGGATGTCATTTACTATTTCATCTGTCTTTTATATTTTCTGTATCGTTATAGCTGAGACATTTGCTCAGAAAAGAACATTAAGACAGTTAAAATAGTACATGTAGTAATAGACATCCATTTAGCTGATATTATCTCAGCTACCGGAAAACGTGCCGCTATAATTTGAGAGAAAATTCTTATGAGAATTGTTATCCCATCTTCATCATTGTAGGTGCGACGGTACCTAGACAATTGTGCATTGCGCATGGACCGAAGCTTCAGCCAATCTATTCGGACAGTTTTCTCTCTGTAACGAAGGGCGACTTTCGCCCTGCGTTACAGACAGAAAGTTTGGGTTGTCAGAAAATGTGTCCATCCCATTCTCATCTACAGCTCAGTGTCAAGTATTGAATCTTAGCTTAGTTCTATCTATAACGTAAAACGTATATATATTCAATTATTTTTCATCTATAGCAAAACCCGGGGTCAAATGTTATTGGACTAATCTTAGCTATGATAAGTGTTGATAAATGTGTACATGTATGTGTTGGCATTGTATTTCTCCACACTTGATTTGTACTTTCAGTTTCTGTGTTTCGTTGATTTTTTTTCCAGGCAATTCATAGGTCACATGGGTGTAGAAATTTGATACAAATCTACCATTAACCCTTTCAACACCACAGGCCTGTATAGTGGTATTAGCTAACAGTGTAGATCCAGATGAGACGGCTCGTCACAAGCCGTCTCATCAGGATCTGCACTTTTTGCAAGTAATTTTCATATTTTTTAGAACAAAAACACCCCCGTTTCATAAATGGACTAGTTTGAAAATCATTTTGTGACAATTGGATTGGTTGCAAAATTAACGTATCAAAATACTTCCAGTTGGGGGTGAAAGGGTTTAAGCGGCACTTCTCGTCTACACTGGTTGTATAGACAGATGTATAGCCCACGTGTACTTTTCTCATGGCATACTACACATGCCAATTTGTGGCTGTGACTTGAGAAAATGTGGCTTATGATATTTGTGGACCATCTTGTTCCTAGTCTGCTAACACATACATGTGAACTGACAACAGACATGAGAATCTTCAGCTGATTTCAGATGATTTTGTTATAATTTGTGTTTTCAAACTGATTCAGAATCAATCTGGTATGCTCAAATTTGATACTATTACAAGTGGGATGAGGGGGTTTCTGTGGGTTTTCAGTGACAGCCATTCTCATGCATGTGACAAGGATCTATACTTTGTCACAAGCATGACATGTGTTTCATTGGCTGAATGTGTTCAACAGTGCAGAGCCAGATCAGACCACAGGCATTTGGCGTGTTTCGGCTTTCATTGGTATAACTCTCTATATATGAACAAGCTTCTAACTGTGGCCGGACACTGCACGACCTCGTATCATAACAAAATAACATGTTTAAAATTGTAATTGTCTATGCATTCTATGTATTTCTGCAGGGTATCGATAATTCTCAAATATCATATGAACTTGCCTCTACTTTATTGACGTTAGAGCCTTAATTCTTTGCATGCTGGGAAACTTGTGGGCTATAAATAATTCAAAACTAGCGGACAAAAATTCATCATATTTTCTTTTTTTTCTACTTGTAAATATCATGAATATGTCTTGGAATTTCATTAGAATTGAGTCCTGAGGAGGACTCGATTCTAATGAAATTCCAAGACATATTTACAGAGAGAAATAAAACATATAGTCCTAATTTGTTTGGCGGATATTTTCGCCACTAGCATGCAAAGAAGAGTTAAACACATTATTTAATTTGTTATGATACGAGGTTGTGTCCGACCTAGGAAAAGGAGCTGTAATTCGATATTATTTACATAATTATGTTCTACCTATGTTATTTTAGCAAGACAACAATAATTCTCAAATGAACATGTTCACTGTCCTCCAAAATATTCACATTAGCGTTAATAAAATCGCGGAATTTCTTATGATACTAGGTCGTGTCTGACCAAAGTTAGAAGCCTTGTTCATATATATACATGTATGTATATAGTTATACCGATGAAAGCCGAAACATGCTGAATGCCTGTGGATCAGACTGCGGATGCGCAAGCTGATCTGGCTCTGCACTGGTCGCAAATGTGATCAGTCCCATTTCTCATTAGTTGGTGTTTTCAGGTTTATAAACACGTCAGCTCCAATTCCTGGCGCACACACATAAAACCAAACTAACCAATTACCAAATTCCCATTTCCAATAACACCCTGACAGTAATGTTCTTTATGTCCTCGAACTATCTTCCTATGACCTTGAGGAGTAATGAACTGAAAGAAAACCATGCTGAAAATTGCATAGTATTCTGTAGCACCATTGTACTGTATTGTATGTGGAGCCTTTCTAAACGGGACAGACACCCTGTGTGGTCTACTTAATGTGCGGTTTATGGAGGTTCCACTATAAGTCAGCATGCAAGCACTAAAAAACCTGTAACTACATGTATGTGTATGTTGTTACCATGAACAGACATTGTCCTAAAGACAAATGAGTCATTTGTTATGATACGAGGTTGTGTCCGACCTAGGAAATGACAGTGAAACACATCAAATTAACCCTTTTCATGCTGAGGATACGCCATTATGTTAGCGGAAAATCCTAAATATTTTCCTTCTATGTGCTCAGAAGTATTTGTTGCGACCACCATGTGAACCGTCTCATTGAGATGGTTCAAATGAGTGGTCACAACATATCCTTTCATTGAGAAATAACAAAAATAAAATATTTTAATAAATTTCATACCCGTTAAGGTGTATTCCGAAAGGAATGGGTTAACCCATCTCGTGCTGGATATGGATTCAGAGGTATCAAAATTTACCTGAACATTTACTTTTCTGTTTGCTTTATTTCTCAATGAAAGTATGTGTTATTACCACTCAATTCACTGTCTCAATGAGGTCATTCAACTGAGTGGTAACAACATATACTGGTAAAGAGAAATAAAAAAATACCAGAATTTTTTTCTACTAGGAAAATCGTTTAACTTGGCCTGAAATGGGTTAAACACACTCAGGTCTGTATGGTCTTCACTGTTCACAATTTTTAAAATCAGTAAAACATTCTGGATCATTCAATATATAATGATTTATTTAAGGGTTAACCCTTTCTACGCTGAATTAAATTTTGTCGTCTGCTGGAAATGTTTTATTTTCAATATTTCTCGCTAAAAAACCTGTTTTGGCAGCGCATGAGAATTGTCTCCAGTGGAGACGATTCTCATGTGCTGTCAAAACAAGTTGTTTGTTAAGAATTACGGCAAAAATAAAAAAACAACAGACGACAATTTTCGTCTCCCGCATAGTGACGGTTAAGCATGAGATATGTCAATGCTATGAGGAATGAATTCAGATTCTGATACATGGATTTTGGACATTTCCTTCAGATACCCGCCAATGAGCTGTATCCGTCAACCATCCTCCCGCCATATTTGAAGTGCCATGAAGTTCCAGGATTCTGATAGACAATTTGAAGTCACCGGTACAGGATAGTTCTGCTACCAAACTTTATTACAGGTAATAGCTTTAGTTTTGAGGCAACAGCTGATATGGTACATTATTAACCCATTACATGCTGAGGTTTCCCTTGCTAAAAGTCTAAATAGTTCTTTTTTATTCGCAGAAGCTAAGGTTGGTGCTAGGAATCTGAAATTAGTAGCCAACATTAATTGATACCACAAACAAAGACTACCATGCATATACTATATTACATTTGCTCCAATTTTAGTCAAAATATATTAATTTTTCAAATAATTTCTGAAAATTTGTAGTAGCCAAAATGTCTATTTCTGAAATATTAGAAGCGAAATGGTTATTTCAGTTGTCAAATGGTTATTTCGGCTACCGCCAACCCACAGGTTGAAGTAACGGACCGAGGTCTATAAATACATTAAATATGCCTAAAAGTATCAATAAATGAAGAAAAAAAATAAGCTAAACTATTTTTGTTTACCCCCTCCATATACTCCATATGGATTTTAATATCAAGTTTTCGACCAATCCAGTAGTCACAAAATGATTTTCAGACTACCGGTAGTCCATTATGAAAAGGGGGTGTTTTTTTATGAAAATTACTTGCAAAAGTGCAGATCCGGAAGAGACGGCTCGTTTCGGGCTGGCTCATTTGGATCTACACTGTTTTCAAACACTGCTGTAAAGGTCTGTAACATTTCACCAAGTTTGTTTTCATCGGACAGATCTAAATAAACTATAAATAAACATTGTTTTAAAGTCACTATTTTTATTAAATTTTCGACAACATGGTCTTTATCAAAATAGTGTGAAACTGTATTGGCAGTCCTATGTGACGTCCATATTGCAGTAAAAGAGTGACTGTAAAACAATGTGTATTAAATGTGCTTCCCTTCGGAGGTTATTGGAAATTACTATAAATAAACACACAAGTGTAAAATGACACTACTGTTGAATTCCGATAAATTGGCAAAGGCAAAGGTCACAGGAGATTCCATATTGAACCATAATAGGTAAAGTAGGTGTGTTAGAAATGCAAAACTGACATTAGCATGATGATGTACCATGCATGTCACCAATGTTGGCCCGAAATGTATTCAAGTAACGTTCAGGCATATTTTGAATCAAGTTGTCACTTGTTGTTAGATATTTGCTGAAAAAGAAAATAGTGAGCACAGGCACTCGAATCGTATATGTATCAAACCAATATACGTCAAGTGCTCATTGGAAATGCATGCATGAGCAAGTCAATATTAATCGATAACTATGCACTGTGTTTCATTATCTAATTTTAGAAAATACAAGCAGTATTATACATACGTGCACCTATATCAACCTGTCACCAATACATACACTTCGTATCTGATGCATATAGTGTAGTGGTTAAAGCTATTTTTTTGTTTAATTAATCAACGTTGAGGTTGTGGGTTCGAAACAATCACTGTGCTATCTTTTTTTATTGAATTCTGTCCCTCACTTTATACTCCCAGATAGATATCTGCCGTCGTTTATTTTATTAACATTATTTAATGTAACTTACATAAACATATTTTTGTATTGGTTCAAAAACTTATAAAGACGTATATTGCATAATGTCATTTGAATCGTCTTATATATAGTTACATCCATATGTCTGTCTGGACAAAATGTATAAGCGCGCAACCAATGTTTTCCCCACTCTGGGGCGGCGGACATATAATGTGTGGTGTGTATTTACAGTCAAACATTTCCAGGGGCCGGGAATTAGGAGGCCGAGAACCCAGAGGATGTGTATATTTGACGTCCCCAAGAGTCCCCCACCCCCGTCGTTTCTATGAAATACCTACTGGGGACAATTTTAGAATGTGTCTACATCATTTGTTTCACATTGTTTAATTGATAGTGAAATATTTATTCAGTAAATGAATTGTGAACACCGTATGCCCTGATCTGACTGAGTGATGTGCATCCTGATCTGTGACACTGTAAACCCAGTGCACACGTCACAAGTACCCTTTTGTCAAACACATTTTCGTAAAAGTGAGAAAACGTTGAATCTGTTATATGAATAATAAAAAAGAAAAAAAAAATTGTCCGAGGCTCGAACTCGCACAAAAGGAACGAAGGTCGAATGCATTTACCGAGCGCTCTACCACCTGAGCTGTGCGGACAATAATGCTAATGCTTGTGGATGACTGGGCAATCAAAATGAATCGATTATCAAAACTTTTTACATTTAAAATATGGCATTTATTGTGGTTTTCAATCGCCTGTTTCACCAGTCAACCAGTTGGTAATTTAAATTATCTCCTAAGCTATCGGGAGCATGCATTTTCAAGCTCTAAATTGCTCTAGATAAGGCATTGATTCGGCCACCTAAAATGGCTGCAAACGGCTACATCCCTAGAAAGCTATAATAGACATAGTCCGCTGACCCAGTGACGTCACGTGCCCTTGCCAATTTATCGGAATCCAACAGTACTTACATGTATATGAATATATGAAAGATTTGTTGGGATGCACTACCGCCTGCCAATAATGGCCACTTGCTAATATTTATCAATTTCTTTATTTCAAAGTACAGAGCTCCAGTTAAGGTGCGTAATTTGACCAACTTGGGGTGAAAGTTTGTTATTTCTTCATCAAAAATGGCAAGTTGGGTGTCTTTTAGAATCGTCTCATTGAGGCGATTCTAAAGCACTTCCAACTTGCCGTTTTTGATGGAGAAATAAGAAATTTACCTCCAAATTACGCACCTTAACTGGAGCTCTGAAGTATTTGAATATTGTGCTTTAATTCAAGCAGCTTGATTGGCTTAGCACAGCTCAGTAGCTGATTTCATCAAAATTTCAAAGTATACTTTCCTAGCAAAGTATACTTTGAGGGAGAAATTTTCAATTTTAGAATAAATTTATTAATTTTTATTATACTGAATTTATTACATTAAGTGATAATGTAATAAATTCAGTGTAATAAGTCTGCATACTTTTAATCATCAAACATATGCAATCGTTAGTTCTATATGAAATAATGCATTTCAGGAAAAATAAATGATTACTCCCTCAAAGTATACTTTGCTAGAAAAGTATACTTTGCAATGTTGGTGAAATAGGCTACAGGCTCAGACAATTACATTGCTTGTTTGCAAGTGGGCATTGCTGATAAATGTTCAGAAACATTGATAATCTAGGCATTATTAACATAGTCTGTTGTGTACCAAAACTCATGTACATGTACCATGCAATATGAGAACAATATTCAGAAAATTTGAGATTCAAAGTTTATTGTAAAAATAAAATTATTTTGAAATGATGTTCATATCATATACATTTTTGGTTAAGTAAGAATAAAATTTAGAATTTTGTATGGCCATATTGTGTTTACTCTGTGGGTGGCAGGTGGGACCATGCGATTGATAATTTAATGATCGGGATTCATGCTTACCGGAATCCTGACCAGATATTTGGTTATACCCCATAGATGAGTAATATGATTATTCATAATCCTATTACTTTTAGTATAGGGGAAGGGGCTATGTGACTTTGTTGTGGTATGGACCTGGCACCAGGTCAGGATATTCTGATTTCAGGGCTGAATATATATATATTTCGATGTAAATATTCCGTTCTGATTTTGTGATTTTCCTTTCCCAATGTGGCTGGTTGAATGCGGGATTGAAACTGCTGGCCCAGCCTTAACCCTTTCCCTGATAGAGACGACTTTTCACGCCTCTGCAGAAGATGTCTTTTGAAAACATTGTGGGAAAAGGAGAAATTGCTTGTAACAAGCAATTTCTCCTTTTCCCACAATGTTTTCTACTCTATCAGATAATTTAACCATCATTTGACCCAGCATTTGATTCTTTTATTCAGATGTTTTGGATTTGGATGAGTCGAAATATCGCAAAACAGGGAAAGGGTTAAATGACCTTAGCTGTTGATAGGCCGTTAAACACCATTAAACAAAACAAACTGTACATGTATGTATTGGGTTAATGACATGGCAAACCTGAGAAACAAGCTACAGATGCTATCAAGAAGGTTATTAATGTCAACACTAAAAAAAAATGAAACGCATTAATCTGCATAAAGTACAATTGTAGTTGTCTAGTTACCTAGTATACAGCTGTCAGTACTATATACATACAATATAAATGCACATATTGGCCACACATCAACAATTTAATAGTTCATTGCTGTTGTACATACAGCTAGCAATGTCGGTCAACGTGGGTGCCTCAGGCAACCAGAGTTGCCAGTTCACAAGATACTGATACAGTGGAACCTCTCCAAACTGGACACCCTGGGGATATCCCAGGGTGTCAAGTTTGGAGAGGTTCCACTGTAATCAGTTACACAAGTGCTCCAAGACTTGTTTGTGTGCTTGCAATCATGAACATACAGTATACTTGGCAATTATTTATTTTGCAACTCGTCTAAAATAAATACGTTTCCAGGGTGTCCATTTTGGAGAGGTTTCACTGTAATCAGTTACATAAGTGCTCCATAACTTGTTTGTGTGCTTTGCAATCATGAACATACAGTATACTTGGCAATTATTTATTTTGCAACTCGTCTAAAATAAATAGGTTTTCAGGTTGTCCAGTTTGGAGAGGTTTCACTGTAATCAGTTACACAAGTGCTCTATAAATTGTTTGTGTGCTTTGCAATCACGAACATACAGTATAATTGGCAATTATTTACTGTGCAACTCGTCTAAAAAATAGGTTTTCAGGATGTCGAGTTTGGAGAGGTTCAATATAATCAGTTACACAAGTTCTGCAAGACTTGTTTGTTTGCTTTGCAATCATGAACATACAATATAATTAGCAATTAATTACTGTGCAACTCATCTAAAACATAGGTTTTCAGGGTGTCCAGTTTAGAGAGGTTGCACTATGTTAAGCAAGTGACACTGCAAATCGTGTTTGAATAAGTATGTCATACAGTACCAGGGCTCCAGATAAGGAATTGGTAATTGAGTATTGTTACTCCATCATTTCTGAAGCAATTGGGTATTTCAAAATTGTAATTGGTTAAAATAAAATCACACTACTGTTTACATATCAACAGACATCAATTATTGAATAGTTTGTTTCGAAATTAAAACATGTCTTGGCATTTCATTGGAATTGTCTCCTTCGAGACAATTCTAATGAAATACCAAGACATGTTTTCATGGAAAATAAGAAAAATATGCTATATTTGTGGTCTGTTTATTGTTTTCTGCTGCATGATAAAGGTACCGTAAAATATGTATTGTTTTTTGATACTCGCTACGTCTGATTTCAATTGTGTTTTTGGCAATTTTAATTGGGTATTTAAGCAAATACGCAGCTTATCTGGAGCTCTGCAGTACCCTGCACATTCAGAGAATCCTTGTCCTATGCAATTACAATTTAAAATTTAAAATAAAAAACCCAATCAATCTCACATGTACAGGGTATGGGATCACATGGTCTATTGTTTACACTAGATTAATGGTGCGCCCATGATGTCTCGGGTAAATCTTATTTTTCATCAATACGACTGTGGTTTCTTCCTTTTAATGATGACCATGTTTAAACTTGGTCCAAACAACTTGATCCGTATCAAAGTTTGTATTAAAGGAGATATAACAAGCTTTTGTTTTCGTGATACGCTTATGTATTCAGCATTTATATATCAAATAAAACAAATATTACAGTAATCCGACCAGTATGTGCCGTTCTTTTACAGATTTCATATTCCGGACAACCAGTTTTTCCAGCCATCACGTGGGTATATCACGTATCAGTAGTACTTCGAAATGTATGCATACGATTATTACACGTAATAGTTCAACAGACTACTTAGAACTTCAGTTTATTAGACAGCTGATATAAATATATGGGACTGTACTGTACTGTAAAAATATAAGAATGACCTAGTTACAAACTACATACTGAAATGCGACAGTGGGTGACAAAATGGACATACTGTGCAATTTTCAACAGCTGTAGGATACCAGTCTGTATTTACATCGTCAGGTTACATTCTATGTTTTCCCAAATAGTACTTATATATAATGCTAAATCAAACGGGGAAACAGAGTATAGACACTTATCAGAGCTGTCAGGTGCATAGATGGATCTGGTGCTATGCTGGTCAAACTGTCATAACGTCATTCTTGTAGGCTACTGTCCACTTACAATGAAACAATGCTGTACATGGGGTCAATTAAGGAAAGCTAGGGGTACAGCAGTGGGAAAATTAGTCGCTCTAATTGCCACGGGTGTGGGAGGGGGTGGGTGTTGTTTGAAGATTGTGTCAACATCCGCTGTACACTGCGACTGAGAAGGTGCAATAAGCCAAACACAACACACGGCTTATGGGGCATATGCGACCAGTGTAGATCCAGTTCAGCCTGTACATCCGCACAGTCTGAACAGGATCTGCACTTTTCGGCATTCCTTCAATAAAACACACTAACATGCAATCTAGATCGTATTTAGACTACTGGGGCCCGTTTCACTAAACTTCTTACGACTAAAATGTTTGTAAGTGCAAAATTATGATAGTCTGTACATTTCAAATTAGCAATATTTTCTTGTAATCAATTGATGGATTTACATTTGGACTCAACCAATCAGCTTGGCATAGGTGTGGCCTCGCGGATTCAATATACACCTGTCGCATTATTGTTGACATCCGTTTGAACGTAGCTTCACACGTCTGTCACTGACTAGGACAGATAAACAAAATGGATTCAACCAATCAGCATAGAATAGGTGTGGCTTCATTGAATTTAGAATAAACCTGTCCCAAGATCCACTTCCCTATTTGCCTGCGGTCAAATCATCAGATAAGTTGTTATGCCGAACTATTAATGATCTCCGGCGGCATCCGTTTGAACATAGCTACACACGCGTACGTGCCACTGACTATTTCAACTCAAAATTGTCAAAGCACAAGTATGCTGAAGTAACATTCTGCAAGAAATGTCGGAGATTATGTCAGCATTTTGTAAACAAAAATAGAAATATAACATTTAATTTCAGAATTTTTTCTGATTCTGGCTCTGCTGTCTGTTTGACCGTGAATTACAACCGACTTCCGCACAGATAGTCGTTGCCGACGATTGCAACCAACGTATAAATAAGCGAAGGAAAAAATAACGATTAACGTATATATTAAACGACAAAAACGAAGAAATTATGCAACAAATAAATGATGTCCGTAAATCCAAACGATATTATATAAGAAACCTTCATCCACCAATCAGGTAAGATGTACTACTGCTACGTCATAGCGGTTATTTTTACAGCGCCACATCGCGCCAGTAGGTCGCCGTAACAGGAGAGATAAGCGATGACCAATTCATTGCATGGCTCTGTATAAGTGTCAGATAAGGTGCGATATGAGAAATTTCAATATCACGAAAAATACAAACGAACCGGAAATCGGTTATTAGGGTCGCCGTTGTTGTTTTTAGAGCATTTTGAAGAAAATAAGTGATAGTTTGTAATGTGACCTTTAACAGCTGGAACATGGTCATCATTAATAGGAAGAAACGCAGTCGTACTGATGAAAAAATACTTGAGACCTCATGGGCACCACCATTAATCCAGTGTAAACAATAGATCATGTGATCCCATACCTTGATGTACGTGCATGCACTAACAGTACATGATGCATTTATATATAGGTATACTGGTATGTGGTGAGCATTAACTCTTTGCGTGCTAGCGGCGAAAATATCCGCCAGACGAATTAGGAGTGTATGTTTTATTTCTCTCTGTAAATATGTCTTGAAATTTCATTAGAATTGAGACCTCAGGACTCAATTCTAATGAAATTCCAAGACATATTCATGATATTTACGGGGAGATATACAAGAAAATATGATGAATTTTTGTCCGCTAGTTTTGAACTATTTATAGCCCACAAGTTTCCCAGCATGCAAAGAGTTAATTTGCACAACCTAAGTTCACCACCAGTTATCATGGCAAGATAAATTATAACTACAAAATATATATGAAAACTGGTTTTATTGCCTTAATTTGTGGCTAATAAGCTCAGACAAGCGGTTGTATGTATACAGTCTGATCTGGATGTTCACTGTTCATCATTCGGTTAGAAATCATTCATTATATATCCAGCTAACAATTTTTATTAATTAACACAGTTAACTATGTATAAAAAATGTATAAGTGATCATGCATGAAATAACTCTGGTATTGTCAAATCATAGCTAAACTACTGTCTGTTCTACGTTTTGCTGGCGACAAACTTTTGGCTATTAAACACATTAAGTCTAAACAATTATTTAAATCTTTTTCATCAATAACAAAAAGTCCCCCTCCACCCCACCCCACCCCCCCCCCCCCACAAAAAAAAAATTTAAATGTTATTGCGAAAACACAATTTTCCTATTGGAATTTAACGTTGGGACTAAAAAAATATTTTTTTTAAATAATTTTGGAATTTGTTAACAACAAGTATTTTCAAAATCTAACTTGTTTTCTTAGTTACATCATTTCCAAGCTATCTAGCCAGGTTTCATAGTAATTTACAATTTGTTTACCACTCACCCACCTCAATTTTGCCCCATGTTAAATTCCCTATATATATATATAGTAAAATCGTTTTTCACTATAATCACATGGAATTTCATCAAACAAATAAATTTGGCGAGTGTGACTTTTCTGTTATTGATGAGAAAGTACATGTACTTACATTTAAATATTTTGTAGATTTAATGTGTTTAATGGCCAAATGTTCGTCGGCAGCAAAACAAACAGACAGTAGTCCTATAGTAGGTACAGTGTTCAGATTCCCCTGTTTAATTACCCTCTATATACAGTCAAACTTGTGTTAAGAGACCACTCAAGGGAACTGCCAAAAGTGGTCTCTTAACAGAGGTGGTCTCTTAATAGGGACAGCCATGTGGAGTGGGTACACGGATGATATATAAAAAACAACACAGTGACAACACAGTCAAGTAATAACATGTATACACATATATGTATGTTTATTAAAGTAATAACATGTACAATGGAAAATATAAGTTTGAATACACTGCAGCTCCATTATAAAAATTTCGGGACATGCACGGGTACTGGTACTGCACGGGTTACTGGTATCATTCGCATTTCGGTTACCAACTATTGCGGGAATTCCATTAGCAACGGACCCATATAAAATCATGTCATTTGAACAGAAGTTAAAGTAATTATTAATAATGCCTATGACATACAAACTTGTATGTATTAATGTATTAAACATACGAGTTATTTATAAAATCATGCTTATTACGTTGTATAGTGCTCGCGATAGACGGATGCTTATTACAATGTATACTACTCGCGATCAACAGACGCTTAAACGGATTAATTGCATAATATAATACAACATTCAGGTCTCTGACCTACCTGCCGTGATAGTCTGATGTATAATTTATAGAGCAATTATGCACATTTATTAACATGTTATATTAGCCTGCTGAAGGTATCCCATTGATTCATTGAGACTTGGCAAACAATGCTCCAACCATACAATAGACATACCATAAAACACTGTGTTAATTAAGTTAACCCCTGATTTACATCCAGGTTTGTACATGTGTATGGACCACCTGATGGGATGTTTTGCTTTTATACCCCACCTGGTGATGACAGTCATGATAACTGTGGAGGGACATGTAGTATTACCATTTCCATCCGTCTAATTAGTCCCATCGGTTGTCCCACACAAACCTTGTTATTCGTAAAAATTATGAACCCTTTCGACTCTAAATATCCAACATTGATTTTTCCATGCTCATTTTTTGGACTATTCAATTAATGACAAAAATGCAGATTTTTTTTTAAATTAGAACCATGGGTTGTGGAATATCTCCCACTTTGGACTTATCTTTTTCAGCTTTGCCTCTTAACTTGTACATACAAATGTATGAGGGGTGTTCATAATATGCCATATTGAGTTCTGTAAAATCCATATTTTTTGGTTTAACTGTCTGAAAATTTACGTACATGATGATTGATAACTGCTGCATCAATTTCATATTCACACCTCATCATACATGTAAGTGTATCATGTCATTTGTATCGTTACAATGTCATTTTCCTTATTGTTCAATAGAAGAAGTACATGTCCATGATTGCAGAGCTCCAGATAAGCTGCGTATTTGCGTAAATACCCAATTAAAATTGCCAAAAACCCAATTGAAATCGGAAGTGGTGAGTATCAAAAAGCAATGAGAACAATTATGGTACCTTTATCATGCTGCAGAAAACAATAAACAGACCACCAATATAGCATATTTTTCCATGAAAACACATCTTGGTATTTCATTAGAATTGTCTCCAAGGAGACAATTCTAATGAAATGCCAAGACATGTTTTCATTTCGAAACAAACTATTCAATAATTGCTGTCTGTTGATGTGTAAACAGTAGTGTGATTTAATTTTACCCAATTAAAATTTTGAAATACCCAATTGCTTCAGAAATGATGGAGTAACAATATACTCAATTACTAATTCCTTATTTGGAGCCCTGTGATTGTATTTCGTGCTCACACAAGTTATTTTTTTTTTTTAAACACAACGGTTACTTCTGACAGCGGTCAGGCCATGCAATTTACCTTTGTTCAAACATAGCACCTGGCATACCGGCAGTAACATTAAAGCCGCATGAAGGAACCCACTTCTATGTCGCGAAGTGCGTTCCTTCATGCGGCTTTTCATGTACAGGATTAAAAAAAAGAAATCACAAGGGGCAGGATTGGGTGAGTATGGAGGATGGAATAACGGCTCCAATCCACGATATTTGATAATAGATTCATCCACTGTAACCACTCGATCGGGAAAATGTACATTATATCCACATATCCTAAAGCTCAAGAACAATTGGTAACTCGCCTGGCTTTTGTACTGCAAGTTCAGCATTATCGGGATTCATTTAACTCTATGTCTCTTCATATTTTAATATTTTTAATCACACTATGATCCGTCAACCTAGACTTTTACATCGAGTTACAACATCTGACGACATCACTTTTGGACGTCCATGTCCGGCCTAGCCCTTTGTGCCTTCCCGTCCACTGTCTATCTGACTATATCGCTGGCAAATTGTCATTTCGATGGTGCGCTTTCACCTGATATATCCATCTTCATTAACATCTCATCATGATTTATGCTTTCTTTTGATTCTTCCGGCATTCTCTCGGAGTCCGAGCAGACAGTCGTTAAACTACGTCAATACCGGTTATGTCGTAATAACGTAGCCATTATTTCCCAACATTTATTAGAGCCAGCAGCTAATAACACGGAAATGCCAGCATTTCTCATTCCACTTTCTTTAAAATATATATATATACAAAATGACGTTACTTGGGCCGCAATCCAAGACGGCGGGCGGGCGGCGGGCGGGCGGCGTCCACAATCAATGTTAAGTTTGAGTCCATTTCTTTGTTACTGTACCACCTAGGACCACCAAATTTTCACAGCTTCATAATCAAGGGGTGCCCACCACATATCACTATCCAACATGTTACTTTTTTTTTAACTTCACCCATTTTTTCCGCGCAGTCGACTTAGCCATTTTCAATGTTAAGTTTTCGCGTTTTCAATGTTAAGTTTTCGTGTTTAAGTCCATTTCTTTGGTACTGTACCACCTAGGACCACCAAACTTTCACAGCTTCATAACCAAGGGGTGCCTACCACATACAACTATCCAACATGTGACCATTTTTTTTACCTTCACCTATAATTTCTACGTAATTGACTTAGCCATTTTCAACGTTATTTTTTTAACGTACGTCTGGTTAAATTTTTTGGTTAAAACTTTTTTGTTATACTATATCTCTGCAACTGCTTCGCCCATTACCTTGAAACTTCACATGGGTGTTTATCATCGTCCATATTTTCATTCTAACCCCCAACCGTGCGGCCCCTGTGCGCAATGTCAAGGTCAAATTACTTTGAATTTATTTGTTAAAGTTTTTTTGTGTACTATATCTCTGCAACTGCTTCACCCATTACCTTGATACTTCACATTGGTGTTTATCATCATTGTCGCACCCGCTTGCGGAAAGCGCGATATCGTCGGCATTTTGGCATACGTCCGTCCGTCCGTCCATCCGTACGTCCGTACGTCCATCTACTATATCTATTTTTTTGTGTCCATGCCTCGCCCCAAGGCGCGACATGCAGGCCACGGCCATCTAGTCTACAAAAAGTGGGTATAATTATCCAAGTGTCCATGCTTGGAAAAAACCTGGCCTTCGTGGCTTTGCCTCGTTTCTTGTTATAGTTTGTCTTGGGTTAACCCTTAGACTGCTACTCACAACAATTGTCGTCTGCTGTTGCTTTTATATCTTGCATTATTTCTCAATAAAAACATGGTTTGACAGCACTTCAGAATCATTTCCTATGGAAATGATGCTGTCGAAGCATGTTGTAAATTATTCTAAAGTGCTGTCAAAGCATGTTTTTGATGATAAAAATGTAAAATAAAAAAAATAAACAGCAGACGACAAAAAAAATAAGATACTGGTCTAAAGGTTAATGGGAAACAATTGGTCAGGCTACAAGATATTCAAATTTGGTTGAAATGCAATAAAAGATGACAAAACAATGGGACTTGTCCAGGTATTTTATGAACTCCCCTCATATAAATCTTTTAAAACATAATACTAGGTAGATTTCCTACTTTGTAGTTTCCTCATGATGTGTAGTTGTACAGAGCCCCACAGGGGACATGGATTTTTTTTGTATTAATTCATTCCCAAGAAATAACAATTCGTACCCTCAATTTAACAATTTGTTCCCACGATATAACAATTTGTTCCCTCAAATTAACAATTTGTTCCCACAAAATGGCAATTCGTTCCCCCAATTTAACAATGTGTTTCCTCGAATTAACAATTCGTTCCCATGAATTAACAATTCGTTCCCATAAATCAACAATTAGTTCCTGTGGGAACGAATTATTTTGTGGTAACGAATTGTTAAATTGAGGGAACGAATTGTTACTTTGTGGGAACAAATTGTTAATTCATGGGAACGAATTGTTAAATTGAGGGAACACAAATTGTCAATTCGTGGGAACGAATTGTTAAATTGAGGGAACAAATTGTTATTTCGTGGGAACAAATTAATAAAAAACGGAATTCTACGTTGCACTTGATTTTTATTAGACTCTGAAGTCCTGAATTATCTCTATCTTTCACACTATATTACTATACAAACTGTGTTCTATCAATGTGGTAGGTGGGGCATTCATGGTCAGTTAACCAAAAAAAATAGATGATCATCATGTGCTGTCAAAACATGTTTTTGTTCAGAAAAAAAACCATAAACAGCAGATTGCAAAATTTAATTCAGCATTGTAAATGTTAATACATTGCATTATATATAGTAGCATGAAAACCTATGTGTGTAACATATGTCTGTTATTATTAGCCGATCTATTTATAGATCGGCTAATATATTGATTATCCATCGAATTCTGAAAAAGTTTGTAGCAACCCTTTTCTCCGCTATTCGGTAATCTACGAACGCGAATTTTTCTGTATCACTTCCAAATTGCATCAACCGATAAAGTTTGCATTTTTGGCAATTATTTCCGTTTAAAACTTTACTTATAGCCAAATAACACAATTTTGAATACGTAATGAGCTGAACGCCGGAAGAGATTTAACCCGGAAGTTATTGTTGTTGAAGTCCATAGTTGGCTCTAATGGCCATATACGCCAACATACGCCGATTATTGGGCTAATTTAAATTTAAAGCTTTTATTTATTAAACAGAACAAGTTTCAGCCACGTATAATCGCGTAAAATGTGTTTATTCGGCTAATTTATAATCGACCTCTGCTCAAAATCTCCTTACTAGCAACCCCAGCATTTTCGGGTTTATCCCAGCATCTCGGGTTTATCCCATTGGATCGCGTATGCGCGTCATTTGACGCTAGTTAATATTCACAAAATTTTCCACCAATCAAAACGAAGAATTGCCCTTCATAGCCAACTTTGATTTGTTTACGTATCATGCAGTGATGGCAGGGATGCATCCAGCACGCGCGATTGCAGCAATCCCCCTTAATTATTGTCAATGCCGCAAATTATTGATTGTCTTGCGCCCGACATCGCGCAAAAAATCACGGATGGGGCACATTAGGCCAATCTGGGCATGTGCCTGAATACGCAGGAGCTTGCGTCTATTTTTAGATGACACTGTAACCGCTAGATATATATAGCCCTGGTAGCTCCGCCCACTCGCGCGCTGCCACAGAATTCGGACAAACACACAGTGACTACAACTTTGTGTATTGCGGAGTGTAATTTGTAGATAAATAGAGCATACAGTACAGGTGTTACGCTGGAATATTTCACAACATAATGGTGACAACAAAACATTGCTGCTATGGCATTGCTGCTATTGGATGGATTTGGGAACGGGTTTCCAAAACCTAAAAAAAATCGAGAAAAATATCAACGCTGGGTTCAGAACTGTGGTCGAAAATAGTTTACCATTCACAATGTTACCAGAGACACCTACATATGTTCGATGCACTTTACCCTGATTTGATCGGCTAATAACATCATGCTCTGCATGACTTTTCATTTCTGTCTCTCTATAATCCATAGTCCACTTGGTAAAAGCTGACAGATTATCTCCTGATCAGAGCCAGATTTCCTGCTACACTAACCATTTGTTATATCATGGCCATAGCTGATACCAATTTGCATCACAAGTGTGCAATATCAGCCACTTTAGGCAGGTTAATGGTGCATTCACTAATTTATTAAGCCTGCAATTAGCGTGTCACATCAATGTTTTATGGTGGTAATGATAGAGAATCAGTGTATAGACTTGGGCAGTGATTATTGATCCCAGAGGCCAATCAGGATGTAGGATTTTATAGACCTGGTTAGATAGATTAGGCCCGGGGCTCAGTATAACTGTCTGTATGAGGCTGTGACTGGTGAAATTGGGCTTATGGGATTTGATACCAGTGTACATCTAATTCCTGATCAAATAGCTCACTCCTGTAGCCTGATAACGATCTACATTGCTTGCTAGAAGCATGATGGGTGTTTCATTTATGGAATGGCGAACAGTGCAGATCCTGATCAGACTGTGCGGATGCACAGGCTGATCTGGATCTGCACTGGTCGCAAAACCCAGTCACAGCTAAATTTATGGCATGCAAATACAAAAGCGGAACAAATGCCATTGTGACCAGCTAGCCCACTCCCAGCCTGAATGTTTACTTAATGGTTTACACTGTCCACTTAGGGAAGCGTTTCTGTTGTTTCTAACAACAAACAATTAAATCACTAACTACTCAATCAACAATAAAAAAAAATCAAAATTTTACAAAATAACCCTTTTTGTGATTAATGGAATTGTATAAAAATTAACATGAATCAGTTAATTATCCCCTCACCGATCGGCAAGAGGGGATATAGCGTTAGTCCATGTACGTACGTTAGTAACCCCTTTCATTTTTGAATAACTCATGAACCCGTTCACCAATTTGACAATATTTTGCCACACTGTGTCTAGGGATGGTGCTATGTTTTGCATACGACCCACATCCAACCACCCAAGGTCACTCAGAGGACTTATGTTCACCTTGTTTGTAAGGCAAAAATGTTTAAAAAAAAATTGTGTTTTTTTTTATTATCAAGGCTGCCAGCGAGGGGATTAGCTTAGTTATAACGATGCCCTAGTTCCAGTTAAGTTGGAGGTTAAAGTTGGGTGGAATGTATAAAACACACAATTATGGTCACAAACTGTTATTTATTTCTCATAGAATATGGAGATTTTTGGTGTGTCTTATTTTATGCATCTCATCATGTCAATTGCTCATGCTTGGAATATATCAGGAATAAGTGTAATTTACAGCTCTCAAGTTTGTGGAATATATGTAAATCTGCGTTCTGAGTATTTGCCCTGTTATAGTGATATGGTATACTAATGGCTCAGCCGAATATAGACCCGTCATAGTTAATCGATCCGATCTGTGATGCTCCATTCCTGTGATCTATTATCAACGCGTATGTCAGGGATGTATATCAATACTGCAAGACCATTCAAACAGTTCAGTTTATTTGTCTGGGAATCTTGTGAAATTTGGCTTGCCTCAGCAATAACTGTTGCATGTACATGTATAATTATGATGGGTGAGAAAAGTCTGAGAAAAGGGACAGCATAGACCCAGATCAGTCTGCGCATCCACACAGCCTGATCAGTGCCAACGCTGTTCACCATTAAATTAACCCTTAGACCGCTACACACAACAATTGTCGTCAGCTGTTGCTTTTATATCTTGCCTTATTTCTCAATAAAAACATGGTTTGACAGCACTTCAGAATCATTTCCAATGGAAATGATTCTGAAGTGCTGTCAAACCATGTTGTAAAATACTAATGGCTCAGCTGAATATAGACCCGTCATAGTTAATCGATCCGATCTGTGATGCTCCATTCCTGTGATCTATTATCAACGCGTATGTCAGGGATGTATATCAATACTGCAAGACCATTCAAACAGTTCAGTTTATTTGTCTGGGAATCTTGTGAAATCTGGCTTGCCTCAGCAATAACTGTTGCATGTACATGTATATGATGGGTGAGAACAGTCTGAGAAAGTCTATGTCTGAGATAAGGGACTGTATGATGTTTGCGGACAGCATAGACCCAGATCCGTCTGCGCATCCACGCAGCCTGGTCAGGGCCAACGCTGTTCACTGTTAAATCAGTTAAGTTGTCTTCATGTCGTCCACAAAACATTTTGATCTTAATGTGACTATATGTAACTTTTCAACATTATCAGAAGCTGTTGCAAATACTGTAAAGGACCATATGACTGACATTGGCGACCAACATAGCCCCAGATCAGTCTTGCACATTCGCACGCACAGCATGATCTGTGCCTAAATGTATGCTGTTCCCATTCAGTCAATTAACCATTACAATGCTGAGTTAATTAGATTTTGCCTGCCTGTCTGACCAACCGACAGACCAACCGACAGACCGACCGACCAACCGACCGACCGACCACCTGCCTCTGTCCGTCTCTCAGCCTGCCTGCCTCTGTATGTCCGTCTGTTCCAAGATTTGTGTTAATGGTTTTGGTTGCCTACTGTCTCTGTTTAACCATAAGTCGGATTGGCTTGAAACTCCACATACTTATTCGTCATCATCCGTATGTTCATTCTTTAGGCCACCCATGTTGTAGCCACTCACGGTGCTCAAAACCAAGGTCAAATGACTTAGCCAGTTGTGTGGGGTACATCCATCATTTGCCTCAGTGTTACTAATTTCATGTTCAAATAGTAGGCATGTAGACATGAGTGACAGCATTTATGACCCTCTTATCCTTGAAGCAAAATTATAATTGTTGATGACCGATTTCTAAACATCTATAAGGTGGCAGTTTTTTGCTGACCTTATAAATGGCCTCCAGTTTGAGGTCGCTGCTTCTGCTAGGGGTTTGTTACGTCACGATGACCTGGTCAGGTATTGTGCTTGACCTCCACCACTGATTACATGATTCAAGTTTCACTGATTGCCTAATTTCCTTTTAAATTGTTTCTCTTTGTATTCTGTGTATTGAGGTATCTTTTACTGCCCCATTGACCATGTCACAACAGTGCACCTGATAAGTGGTGAATTCTCTCTCTATCCCAGTAGTGATTTAATCCATTTGTGATGTACTAAAATTGAACGGGTCAGTGGAATAAGGGGGCTAACTCCATGACGGAGTTAGCCCCCTTCTTCCTCTGACGCCTTCAGTTGGGCTAGTGTATCGGGTTTACTGCATTATCACTTATAAGAAAGTATTTCAAAGTTTTGTGATATCAAAATTCATACAGAACATCAAAAGTAGACACACTTTCTTATACACTGGCCCAGGTGTAGTTGCAAACTCAATAAGCCTCTACCATTCTGGGTCACAATATTTTATGGGTTTTCCTCTGACCACTGCATATTGCTTCATGGTATGTAATGTTTGTCCCTCTGTTTGTAGGTAATTATTTACCTTGACTATCTTTAACAGAAAAAGATTCTTATTGGATTTGCAAGCAGTCGTCACACTTGCACAGTCTGAGTATGCCCTGACAGCTGTTGAGTTGACGCTGGTAATACTTTTGAAACTTGAACAACTGCTAATCATGTATACTAGTGAAATGGGACATTCTGAACAATGTAGACCATCCATGTATTCTGTTCAGGATCGAAATTGCCATTCAATTAGTGAAACATCAGTAATGCTTGTAGATCCTTAGTCTGCAGGAGTATGCTAACTGACAAGAACCTATTAAACCGGCACAAAAGCACAAGTGTCAATTCTCAATTCTCAATTCACCGTCACAGATCAACATCTAGACTCACCAGAAATGCCAAAAGCCCATTTTTCCAAACACAGCCACATTTGTGTTTCTCACCAAAGACATACAATTAGCTGTGCAATTGTTTGTGCTGTGAGAGGAACAGGCATACACAACCGCCTGCATTAATCTTGCCAATATTATCAACGTTTCTGAACATCTATTGCCAATTCCAAGCAATTTGCACAATTAGCACAGCTCAGGCTCAGGCAATCAAGCTGCCTTATTGGAAGATCAGTATTAAAGTGTTTTGAAATAAATAAATTCACAAATATTGGCAAGATTACTGCAGGCGGTAGTGTATAAAAAGTTAAAAACTGGGAGACATGGTCTTATCTGCAGCACTGGTCACTTCATGACATGTCGGTCATTGTGTCTTCCCCATCCATGTGACAGGTGGTTTTAGCCATTCATTATTTCATGTGGTTTATTGTCCAGCTGTAATGGACATGTGTGGTGCCTTCATTCCTGAGTTGGATTCAAAATAAAATGGATCTATTGCTACCATGTGTGTGTAAAAAGGTATGTTACTTAATACTTGTAACCCATTTTGTATTTAACCCTTTCACCTCCCAAGTAACTGGAATGAACTTTTGATATTTTAAATTTTGTAACCAATCCAACCGTCACAAAATTATTTTCAAAACTAGTCCATTTATGAAAATGGGGTGTTTCTGCTCTCAAAAATTACTTGCAAAAAGTGCAGATCCTGATGAGACGGCTCGTCATGAGCCGGCTCATCTGGATCTACACTATTTGCCAATACCACCATACAGGTCTGTCGTGTTGAAGGGGTTAAAATACACAATGTTTCTTGTGGAAGAAACGGCATGCTTGTTTTTCTGATTTCTCACCAAAAGAACCTGTTGTTACAAGTGATTTGAACCGTCTTGCAAACAATATATGAAAACATGCCAATCAGTTGTATTCTGGATATACAAATATGACACCCAACAACAAAAGGGATTTGTGAGTTTGTGACCAATGTAGACCTAGCTACAATAGTTGCCTACGATAGTGGAGAGATAGCGTAGCGGGGTAGCAATTTTGTTTCTAATGTAGACCCAGATTAACATTATATGCCCATGTAGTATTGATGGGTCAAATGTGACGATGATGGATCGTGGTTACAGCGACACTGCTGATGGACCGTCTGAACTTTGCATTTCATGGATATAATACTACATGTACATGATCTATGACTGTGTGTCATCATGTTGACCATCTGCTTCGGATTTCTAAACTGCATTGCCTGGTTAGAAAAGTGTCAGATGATTTTATTCCAAAAAGTTTGTAAACACACTTACTTACAGCCATTTCATATAAATGCAATTATGCTGAGAAGCAATATAAATTTAAAAGAAAAAAGTAACATTTGTGATCAACATTGGTATTTTACTTCTGCAGCCACTTACTAGATTTAATTGCGATCTGTTTAGTGTTTGCCATCATTATATATTCACCCCAACTGCCATTAACCCTTCCTACGCTGTTGACGGAAATTGCCGTCTGATGTTTTTCATTTTTGTTTTAATTCTTAACAAAAAACTGGTTTTGACAGAAGAAGGGGGCTGGAGACGATTCTCATGTGCTGTCAAAACCAGGTTTTTGTCGAGAAATATTGAAAATAAAACATTTCCAGCAGACGACAACATTTAATTCAGCGTAGTAAGGGTTAATGCTTGTCTAATCAATGACCAGTGGGAATAATTGTGACCCCTCCCCCCTTCATAGAGAACTTGCAAGCATAATCACTAGTCTGGAACTTGATATATGCTATTTGTAACCATTCAACACTTACATACCCCTATCCTCTTGTTTGCAAACAGTGTAGCTAGATCCAAATGAGCCGGCTAATATAGCAAGCAGTCTCCTCAGGATCATCACCATCTGTAGATAATTTCTGCTGTTTTTTTTCTCCATTTTCTAAATTAATGGAATTCTGAGAATTAACATGGGAACATCGATTCCAGTTTCTCTATGAACTTGTCAAAGCGACTGAACATATAAGCAATGTTGGTGGGAAACTCTCATAGCAGCTGTGACATGTGACATATTCTGTTCAGGTAACACACTTGGATGATTTCAGTGGATTTACAAATTGACAGTCTCCTAATTACAATTGGAAGCATCTATTTTGAGATTTTCAACTTGGTTAAAGCAAATTACGGCTTTGAATAGTGCAATTTTTATTTTCAATTATGTAATTAATATCTTTTTGTACACCTACAACTTACAGACCAGGCATATTCTTTTCAGATTATATTTAGGATTATAAAAATAAAGCTTAATCCTTAGACCGCTACTCACAACAATTGTCGTCTGCTGTTGCTTGTATATCTTGCCTTATTTCTCAATAAAAACATGGTTTGACAGCACTTCAGAATCATTTCCAATCAATGGAATGATTCTGAAGTGCTGTCAAAGCATGTTGTAATTATTCTAAAGTTCTGTCAAAGCACGTTTTGATGATAAAAATGGAAAATAGAAAATAAACAGCAGACGACAAAAAAGATAGCGGTCTTAGGGTCAAAGTCTATTTTCATTACGATGACCAGCTACCATATAAATGTACATGTACATGTACCATCTATGAGGCCCTTTAATGAAAGTCGGTCAATACAGTCAATTTTACATTTCAATATTAAGTATTGATAGTAATCTGTTTAGACAACTAATTTCTTCCACAGCTAGGCTGTCTCAAGGTTAGATGCTAATATAAATGTCTCTTAATGCACTCTTGGTGTCGCTGTCGTAATTCACTTGGCAGAACACGTATTCTACCAATTAATATTCACAGCATATCTGGCTTTATATGCGCCGTGTGTTGCTGTCAGTGTTGCATCAGCCAAGTTTTATTTTTACACATGCCTTCATATAATAAAGTAATAGATGTTGTTAAAACTGACAAATACATATTAATAGTAATGTCATAATCTTTTGGTATATTATCCATATTTCTCAATTTAAACATGACTGACATGCTGCTACTGTGCGGCATCTGGTGGTTGGTTGGGACCTTGCGAAGGTAAGTTTTAACCCTTAGACCGCTATCTTAATTTTTTTGTCGTCTGCTGTTTATTTTCTATTTTCCATTTTTATCATCATAAACATGCTTTGACAGCACTTGAGGATAATTCATACAACATGCTTTGACAGCACTTCAGAAATGATTCTGATTTTGCTGTCAAACCATGTTTTTATTGAGAAATAAAAGCAACAGCAGACGACAATTGTTGTGTGTAGCGGTCTAGGGGTTAAAGGTGGCTTCATCTTTATGGAATCCTGATATCCCTGATTTGACCCTCAGGTTCATTTTTGGCTTTCTTGCTGCTTGAGAGTTGAATCAAGTTATGCCCATTTATTTAGCTCACCTGTACCTTCAAGTGAGCTATTGTTTCCACTTTTTGTCCATCTTATTCTTCTGAACCGCTTGGGCCGAAGTTGTCCAAACTTCACTGGGATGGTCTATGCGTTAATCCTTTTCAGATTTGCTAAATTTGACGTCGTCACATATTCAAGAAAAAATCTTCTTGTCACGAACCACCAGACAGATTTTGACGAAACTTGTCAGGAATGATTGATAGTCATTGCTCTTTCACGGATGACCTCGGGATCAAAAATGGGTGGGGCCCTGGGGGTCAAGTAAGTGTCTAATTTGCACATTTGACAAAATATGGTCATGTTATATATAAATTTTTTGTCAAAAATCAGATGATTACTTCATCCAAGATGGCCGTCGAAAGGTCGAAAGTTCATCCTTTTATTATAGATTTCAAATGTCATCTTCTCGTGAACTGCTTTACTGATACTTGTCAAACTACACATTTATGGTCCGTGGGTGAGGCCTTTTCATACTTGTTTAAATGGAGGTCATCACATAATCCAAGATGGCCACTGAATGGGTTATCCTTTTATCATAGATTTCAATCATCTTCTTGGGAACCGCTTGGCCGATGCTGGTCAAACTAACCTCAGACTTATGATTCGTGAGTGAAACCTTTTCATATTTGTGAAAATCGAGGTTGTCACATAATCCAAGATGGCCGCCTCAGAAAAATTTAGGTCAAATTCTTAAAAAATCTTCTCCCGAACTGCCAGACTGATTTTGACGAAAACTGGGCAGGAATGAGCGATAGTTAATGCTCTTTCAGATTTGTTAAAATGATGACCCCGGGATGACAAATCGGCAGAGCCTGGTGGTTCAAGTAGGGGTAAAATTTCACAAATCGACCGCTGAAAGGTCCATAAAAAAATTACTTTAGTTAAAGATGCTTAATTGTTTAAAAATTGGGTCAGTCGCCTCCAGAGATCTTATGATTTATGGTATTATATGTTTTAATAATTGCTTATGTTTTCCATTTTGGGGCTTGAAATGCAAAACTGACCCATTCAGTTCTGATTTTTAGATCCCCCCTCCACTATCACAACATTTGAAATATGGGATTGGATCCCGTTAACCTGGCCTAAAATGGCCTTAGCTGTTGACAGGCCATTAAACACCATTAAATAAATAAATCTACTGTATTGCCAAGACATATTTCTATTACTTATTCCAGTTCATTAACCCTTTAAAGGCGGGAACCGAAATTCTTGTCTGCTGTTTTGTCTTATTTTCTCTTTTTTCTCAAGAAAAACATGGTTTGACAGCACTTTAGAATCATTTAGAACCATGTTTTTGTTGAGAAAACTCGAAATTAAAAAAGTAATAAACGGCCGACGACAAAATTTAATTATACCCCCACAAACAAAGGAGTCAGCTTGTCGGTCGGTCGGTCGGTCGGTCGGTCGGTCTGTCGGTCTGTCGGTTGGTCTGTTGGAAATTCCCTTCCGCTCTATATCTTCTACACCCATGCATGGATTATCAAATGGCTTGACACAAATGTTTCTCATGATGAGAAGGTGTGTCGCGATCAATAAACACGAACCTACGTCCAAGGTCAAGGTCACAGTTGAAGGTCAAAGGTCAAACCTATCGAAATTCCCTTCCGCTCTATATCTTCTACACCGATGCATGGATTATCAAATGGCTTGGCACAAATGTTTCTCATGATGAGAAGGTGTGTCGCGATCAATAACCACGCACCTACGTCCAAGGTCAAGGTCACAGTTGAAGGTCAAAGGTCAAACCTATTGAAATTCCGTTCCGCTCTATATCTTCTACACCGATGCATGGATTATCAAATGGCTTGGCACAAATGTTTCGCATGATGATAAGGTGTGTCGCGATCAATAACCACGCACCTACGTCCAAGGTCAAGGTCACAGTTGAAGGTCAAAGGTCAAACCTATCGAAATCCCTTCCGCTCTATATCTTCTACACCGATGCATGGATTATCAAATGGCTTGGCACAAATGTTTCTCATGATGAGAAGGTGTGTCGCGATCAATAACCACGCACCTACATCCAAGGTCAAGGTCACAGTTGAAGGTCAAATGTCAAACCTATTGAAATTCCCTTCCGCTCTATATCTTCTACACCGATGCATGGATTATCAAATGGCTTGGCACAAATGTTTCTCATGATGAGAAGGTGTGTCGCGATCAATAACCACGCACCTACCTCCAAGGTCAAGGTCACAGTTGAAGGTCAAAGGTCAAACCTATTGAAATTCCCTTCCGCTCTATATCTTCTACACCGATGCATGGATTATCACACTATGCCCAGGGTCAAGGTCACAGACTTGATGCGTAACGCTCGGCTAAATGGCTTATAATAAAAAATGTCTTGTTTTCTTTGGCTGCCAGTGGAGGTATTTGTGTTCCGACAGGCCACATTTCTAGTTCAGCATTGTAAGGGTTAACAGTTCACTGTTCACTGTTCATGTTTTACCGCTGCATGTTTAGCATTTACAATCATAAACAGTAGCCAATGCAAGATTTATTTATTGCTTTCCGCTAGACATATTCTGGTATGCATAGAATTAATATTGTATGTGGTAATTAAGATAGCAAAATAATCAGCCAAGACAAATTCAAGCGTAGTATTATCAACAAATCAGATGTAAAAGATCAAAGTGAACTATTGGTTCCAAGGGACATGGTATATAGGCCGTTTATACCCACACCGAGACCTGGTCAACAAAAGGTTCCCTTGAATAAAATAGCTGAACATTCCATCATAATTATTCATCCATGATAATTTTTAGACTAATTAGTCTGAAAATTAGTCATTTTGTACAGAAAAACAACAGAAACTAGAGCAGCTTGAGCTGCATCAACGGTTTGAGCCTCAAACATTGATTTCATGTGTAACTAAGCTTTAGCCCAAGGTGTAAACAATCGGTTGCAAAAAGAATTTCTGAAGTTTTAGAATGAACAGTCCAACATTATTGTGTTCGCATCATCACACCGATGTGGGGCCGGTTAGCTTAGAGGTAGAGCGATGGGCTCGGAGCGAGGGATACCGGGTTCGATCCTCAGCCAAAGTTTTAGCTAAAGGACAGAAATATCGACTACAGCAAAAACAATTGAAATCGAATGATAAATAACGAAGCTGACGTCACATCCGTTTGCTCTATTTTGAAAACTTGAAAAAATACGTTCATCTTTGACATCGAATAGAGCCGTAAGTAGTCAAGATATAGCTCTGAAAATTATCATCTTTCATGCGGCTGACACTCCCCTATCACCCTGGCAAGAAATTATGTTGCTGACAGTACTGTACAAATTGGAAAACGTTTGTAAAGACCACCCGTTATATCAGCCGAAATTCGGCAAAATCGTTGAAAAGTATGTACATTTTTCAACTTCAAATGCATATAGCTCTTTTATTTGAGCAGAGAGCCGAAAACTGTCAGTGAATCTGAGATAGAGAAGTTTGTCAGCTTTCCGATGCAAAAAGAATTCTTGAAATCGGTTGGAAAATAAGGAAGTTATAGGAAGTATGACGTCACTTCCGTTTTCGTGGAAAGTAGCATTAACAGATATCTAAAAATCTCTGAGTCTCTGCTCACACTTGATCCGAATCGGCATGCAAAATTTGAAGTCGATCCGACCAGCGCTTTGGTGTAGATGGATGGAGCCCGTAAGTCAGCGGATGATTATTTTTCGATAGTTATCGCCCCTAAATTGCAGTTTACGCCATTTGTAAATACACCTAATAAAACGGAAATTACATATGTGCAATATTCCGCCAGTGAAGTTTTCGTTTGTTTTTCACCATAGGCTGGGCACAAAGCGGGAAAGTTTTAGCTAAATGACTGAAATATCGACCGCAGCAAGAAATTTTGAAATCTATTGATAAATAACGAAGCTGACGTCACATCCGTTTGCTCTATTTTGAAAACTTGAAAAAAAGACGTTCATCTTTGACATCCAATAGAACCGGAAGTAGTCAAGATAGAGCTCTGAAAATTATCATCTTTTATGCGCCTGACACTCCCCTATCACACTGGCAAGAAATTATGTTGCTGACATTACTGTACAAATTGGAAAACGTTTGCAAAGACCACCCTTTATCAGCCGAAATTCGGCAAAAATTCGGCAGAATCGATGAAAAGTATGTACATATTTCAACTTCAAATCCCTATAGCTCTCTTATTTGACCAGATAGCCGAGAACTGTCAGCGAGACCGAGATAGAGAATGTTGTCAGCTTTCCAATGCAAAAATAATTTTTGAAATCGGTTGGAAAATAAGGAAGTTATAGAAAGTTATAGAAAATATGACGTCACTTCCGGTTTCGTGGAAAGTGGCATTAAGATATTTCTGAAAATCTCTGAGTCTCTGCTCACACTTGATCCGAATCGGCATGCAAAATTTGAAGTCGATCTGACCAGCGGTTTGGGCTGTAGACAAAACCAACGAATACAATAGGTTTTCGGCGCAGCTGAAAGCCGCCTCAAACCTAAATATCCATGAAGGTGCAGCTGCTGATAGGATGGCTTGTTACAATAGAGCTCATCTGTATCTACACTGTTTGATTTCTTAACCCAATAAAGACGGGATACAATTATAGTAGTATAGTCCTATTTTTTTTATTTCATCTCAAAAGTATATGTTGTTACCACTCATTTGAACCGTCTCGACGAGACGGTTCAAATGAGTCGTAACAACAGACACCTTCATGGAGAAATAAGCAAAATAATGAGATTTTTTTTTACAAAAAATATCGTATCCTTAGACTTAAATGGGTTAATGTCACAGAAATTTCACAAACTACATGATCATTTGCACAGAACTCCATTTAATCATTTTATCTAAAATGTATCGTACTCCACGATTTCAAATTCATATTTTTATGTTATATTTCAGTTTAACAAATGAATTGCTTACTGAATTTGTCTCCTGTATTTCTGATATAAATTAGGTAATAAATGTTATTGTACCACCGTATAATAATCTGATGATCATAATTATTATTTCCATGTTTTATTGCTACAGTAATGATGTTTGCCGAAGGGTCAGTAGGCCTATATTGCAATAAAACCTTTCCTTTTCTACATATGTTTTTGTTAGCTGTACTACTTTATCACTGAGCTGGACCAGGGGGCTGTTTCACTAAACTGTGTACAACTAAACTTTTTGTAAGGGCAAAATTACATTTACAATGTTATCTTGTAAACCACTATTGGATTTGCATTTATTGAGCATAGGCTGCATGTGCAGCCTATGCTCAATAAATGTAAATCCATCAACTGAAATTTCCAGACGATCCTAAATTTGCACTTACGAACATTTTAGTTGTACAAAGTTTAGTGAAACGGGCCCCAGGCGTATATTTTATTCTAACTTTTGGGCGGCAGATTGGGAGAATGTGAAGGGTATATTTAACAATGGGTTCATCCTTACCGGAATCACGATATCCCTGGTTTGACCCTCGGGTACATTTTTGGCTTTCTGGTATGTGAGAGTTGAATATGGCTTTACCCATTATAAAAGGAATTATATTAGTACTAATCCTATTACTTTTGGGGAGTGAGGCTAAGTGACTCTGGTGTGGTGAGGACCTGTCACTAGGTTGGGTTATTCTAATTTCAGGGCTGAATATATATTTTTTCTGTAAATATTCAGTTCTGCTTTTGGAATTTGCACTCATCACAACAGGTAACACATGGGATTCGACCTCTGGCCCATTAACCTGGTCTAAAATGTCCCTTAGCTGTTGACTGGCCATTAAACACTATTAAATAAATACATTTATTCAGTATTATTGCTGCTTTTTTTTCAGCTAAAAGAAGTGAATTTTCACTTTAGCCATGTTACTCCTCATTTTGAAATTCAATGAGTACTTTCAATTATATTGTATTTGGTACTCCCAGTTTAGCTTACAGATGTCAATACGCGCCTTGTCTGGAGCTGTGGTGCCCGTTTCACTAAACTTTGTACGACTAAAATGTTCGTAAGTGCAAAATTATGATAGTCTGTAAATTTCACATTACCAATGTTTTCTTGTAAACAATTATTGGATTTACATTTATTGAGTATGGGCTGCATATGCAGCCTATGCTCAATAAATTTAAATCCATCAATTGAAATTTGAAATTTATAGACGATCCTAAATTTGCACTTACGAACATTTTAGTCGTACAAAGTTTAGTGTAACGGACCCCTGCGTTACAGATCTAGATGAGTTGTATTATTGACTTGGAAATGTGGGGTGTAGATGTGGAAATGTGTAGCCTGCATTTGCAGAGCATGTTCATTTTTACAGTGTCATTAGGCAAATTAGTGCTAATGCTCTGTGACTCCTATCTCTGCTCACCTCCGCTTATCTAATAAAGCATCTCTGGCTCCTAGACTAATTTAATTTTCTGGGAAAAGTGTCGTTGCAAGAAAACATCGCACGTCATCATGAGATAATCACGTTCATTTGTCGGGTTCTGAACAGCCGAAGGGACGTTAGTTGCAACCGACATTCATTGGAACCTCACTAAACCGGACACCCAGGGGACCTCCCAGGGTGTCCGGTTTATAGAGGTTCCACTGTAATATGGGTATATGAACATAAACAGTGAACCCCATCACAATTATACATGGAGGTCACGCAAGTGTCTGATTTAGATAGTTTCTGCTGTATATCTGTAGAATAGTTTCTTGATTGTGAGAATCCAAGTGGCTTTGGTGTGGTATGGACCTGGCACCAGGTCAGGTTATTCTAATTTCAGGTCTCAATATATGTTTATTTCAATGTAAATATTCCATTCTGATTTTGGGAATTTCCCCCCAATACAGCAGATTAAATGCGGGATCGATCCCGTTGGCCCGGTCTTAAATCACCTTAGCTGTAGATAGGCCGTTAAACACCAATAAATCAAATCAATCCATCTTGATTGTGAGGCAACCACTATCCAGGGGAAATGTTTATTGAGATAAAGGAAGAAGCATGCAGATAACAACACACTTTAACTCTTTGCATGCTGGGAAACTTGTGGGCTATAAATATTTCAAAACTAGCAGACAAAAATTCATCATATTTGCTTTTATTTCTCCTTTGTAAATATCATGAATATGTCTTGGAATTTCATTAGAATTGAGTCCTGAGGACTCAATTCTAATGAAATTCTGCTTTTATTTCTCCTTTGTAAATATCATGAATATGTCTTGGAATTTCATTAGAATTGAGTCCTGAGGACTCAATTCTAATGAAATTCCAAGACATATTTACAGAGAGAAATAAAACGTATAGTCCTAATTTGTTTGGCGGATATTTTCGCCGCTAGCATGCAAAGAGTTAATACACCATTGTAAGTGATACAATTTCATCCACTGAATGACTTACAAATTGCATCCATATTATATACAATATGTGGAAAGATTAACCCTTTTCACACCACAGGCCTGTATACCGTAGGAAAAACGTGCAGATCCAGATAAGCGGCCTCGTGACGAGCCATCCCATCAGGATCTGCACTTTTGCAAGTAATTTTCATATTTTTGACTAACAAAAACACCCCCTTTTCATAAATGGACTAGTCTGAAAATAACTTTGTGACAGTTAGATTGGTTGCAAAATTAACGTATCAAAATCCATTCCAGTTACTTATGTGTGAGAGGGTTAATATCTATTTTAAACTTGAAGGTTGCGTGCACTATGTATTAATTTTCACAGGTTTCAGCAGTTTCCGTGTCTTGTATAATTGATTCAGCTCATGAGAAACCCAACATAATTCCAAATGATGTGGTGGGGAAACAAGCACTAAATTCTCCATATGTGCATGGCTGTGACTGGAGGAATGGGGCTTATGGGATTTGTGACCAGTGTAGCTCCTGATCGAATAGCACACTTCTGTAGCCTGATACAATCTATGCTGCTTGATAACAGCATGACAGGTTTTTCATTGATGGGAAGGTGAACTGTGAGTGCAGATCCTGATCAGACTCTGCATATATGTGCAGGCTGATCTGGATCTACAGTGGTTGCAATGTAGTATAAATATGCAGGATTGCTGCTCCTAACTGGACAGCTTAATTTGGATGGCTATAAATTTCACTGAAATATTTCTAATTTCTGTTCACGATTGCAAAGCACTCACATGTCTTAGAGTGATCATATGCCTAAATTACTGTGGAACCTCTCTAAATTGGACACCCTGGGGACCTCTCAGGGTGTCCGATTTAGAGAGGTTCCACAGTATCCTTTTGCACTGCAACAATCGAAGACTCAATATTAACTCTTTGCAAGCTGGGAAATGTGTGGGCTATAAATAGTTCAAAAATAGCAGATGACAATTCATTATATTTTGTTTTATTTCTCCTTATAAATGTCATGAATATGTCTTGGAATTTCATTAGAATTGTGTCCGGAGGACACAATTCTATTGAAATTTCAAGACATATTTACAGAGAGAAATAAAACATATACTCCTAATTCATTTGGCGGATATGTTCGCCGCTAGCATGCAAAGAGTTAACAGGAACTAATCTTCTTTCCCAAGTAGCATAGATCAGCATCAGACAACAGAGAAACATGTATATGCTGGTTGTAAGTTTGTGTTTTCCCAAGAATTATTCAGTTTTGCAATTCCAGATGTTATCTGGTAAATTGCCTGAGTTTCACCTGGAAAGGAAAACAGACTGAACTAATAGAAGTCCATCAACACTGTAACTCAGCTAGGTTATGGTGCTGTTTTAACTCTTTGCATGCTAGCGTCGAAAATATCCCCAAACGAATTAGGAGTATATGTTTTATTTCTCTCTGTAAATATGTCTTGAAATTTCATTAGAATTGTGTCCTCCGGACACAATTCTAATGAAATTCCAAGACATATTCATGACATTTATAAGGAGAAATAAAATAAAATAAAATGAATTGTCATTTGCTATTTTTTAACTATTTACAGCCCACAAATTTTCCAGCATGCAAAGAGTTAAATGTGTGTTCATATAAACAATAAGTTATAGATACAGTGGAACCTCTTTAAACCCGACACCAAGAAAACACCTGACTATGATCTTATTTTTGATGAATTTCTTGGTCATTTATCTCAGTAAATGTCTGTTCGTGATCGCATAGCACACAAATAATGCTCAGAATTATCAAATGCCTGATTTACAGTGAAACCTCTCTAAACTGGACACCCTACAGTGAAACCTCTCTAAACTGGACACAGGGTGTCCAGTTTAGAGAGGTTTCACTATAGTAACAGGAATTATTTTGGAATTTTCCTTGTCTAATTTGACTTGTGAACGAGACAGCGTAATTTAATGATAGGGTTCCTCCTTATAGGAATCAAAATATGCCTGGTAAATTGGCCCCCAGGTACGTTTTTATATTTGGCTCTTTTGTTACCTGGGAGTTGAATTGGGTTATTGCCCATTATAAAAGTAGTAAGATTATTACTGATCCTACTGCTTTTCGGAGGGGGCCAAGTAATTCTGGTGTGGTGAGGACCTGGCATCAGGATTTTTCTGATTTCAGGCCTGAATATATATATTGTTTTATTGTAAATATTCAGTTCTGATTTTGGGATCCCCCCCCCCCCCCCCCCTCATTTGTACAGGTAATATAATTATGGGATTTATGAGTACTAAACCCATTGACCCGGCCTTAAAAGTTAAATGACCTTAGCTGTTGATGCCTTAAATGACCTTAGCTGTTGATGATAGGTCGTTAAACCCCAACAAACAAAGAAACAAACAAATTCATTTTGACTTCCATTGATTAACCATCTATGTATTCTCTATCCATGCATGCATAAGCTCATTCCATAGCACAATTGGTTAGGACTTGGCCACCACATAATAATGTGTCATTATGCAGATTTGACTCCCACAACTATCATAATGTGTTTAGTTTGTCAACATTTTACTAAGATGGGACTACTTGTATGTATACACAGAGCTCCAGTTAAGATGCGTAATTTGACCAAATACTCAAGGTATTTTTCTTAGTTCTTCACCAAAAATGGCAAGTTGGGAGTGCTTTAGAATCGTCTCAATGAGACGATTCTAAAGCACTCCCAACTTGCCATTTTTTGGTGAAGAAATAACCAAATTCCCCCCCAAAGTTGATCAAATTACGCACCTTAACTGGAGCTCTGTATATATACATGTATGTTTGTATTATCAGATTGTTCCATTCCAGTTTAGACTAATTTATTTTTCAATTAAAAGAAAGACTCCTGTATTTTGTTTCCCGTCTTCTCTTGGTATGGAGTGAAACAATAGTGAAATGAGTAGCGTGAAACTTGCACAAAATAAAAGCGAAATTGTGTTATTTTTAACACCTACCAATTTCGAATTTTGTATATCAATTGTGTAGTAAAAAAGAATGCCAGCATGGGAATCAAAACGTGCAACCTGATATTTCATAGGTGACAACACATTATGATAATAACAAACGTCATATGACCTGTTATGTATACAGATTTTTAAAAATAGCATGTGTTTATAATAATATTTGCAATAACAACCCACCACAGGCAGTCTGGTTTAACCTTTATCATGCGGGGAAATTAAAATTGTTTTCAGTTGTTGCTTGATATCACAGGTGGAAGACCTGTAGCCGATTTCATCAACATTGCAAAGTATACTTTTCTAGCAATCAGAAACACACAGAGAATGTTTGGCTGTCCTGTCAGGAGTAGTCGATGAGATGGTTCAAATGGTGGTCGCGACATATACTTCTAAGCACATTTAAAGAAAATTATGATTTTCCCCAATCAAAATGGTATATCCTCAGCATGAAATGCATTAACTATCTGGACATTATCTTTACAATATCATGTTCAAGTCACAAGTGGTTACTCTGATAAACCATTTTAACCAAATGTTATTGCCTCACCCATGATAGTGGAAAGTGAGACATAGCCAGGGCTCCAGATAAGGAATTAGTAATTGAGTATTTTCACTCCATCATTTCTGAAGAAATTGGGTATTTCAAAATTTTAATTGGGTAAAATTAAATCACATTACTTTTTACACATCAACAGACAGCAATTATTGAATAGTTTGTTTCGAAATGAAAAACATATCTTGGCATTTCATTAGATTCTAATGAAATACCAAGATGTGTTTTCATGGAAAATAAGAAAAATATGCTATATTTGTGGTCTGTTTATTGTTTTCTGCAGCATGATACAGGTACCACAAAATTGTTATTGATTTTTGATACTCGCTACTTCGGATTTCAATTGGGTTTTTCGGCAATTTTAATTGGGTATTTACGCAAATACGCAGCTTATCTGGAGCTTTGCTCACCCATGATAGTGGAAAATGAAACATAGCGGCCATACTTCCGGCATAGGTGTTATCATTGTCATCATAGGCATCAGCAAGTTTCAGCATAATTAATCTTGCATACCTGTATAATGATCTCCTAATATGTGGCTCTTGACTGAAGATATGGGGCTTATGTAATTTGTGGCCAGCATAGCATGTGATCAAATAACTCCCGTAGCCTGATAACGATCTATATCACTTGTCAGAAGCCTGATGCATGTTTCATTGATGGAATAGCGAACATAGCAGATCCTGATCAGACTGTGTGGATGCACAGTCTGATCTGGATCTACACTGGTCGCAAAGCCCATAAGCCTCATTTCTCCAGGCACAGCCACATGTTTGTCAAATCTTTACCAAACTTCATCAATTAATAGCTTCCTGACATTGATAGCTAACTAGCCTGTGTCATTTTAGTGACCTTGACCTTCATGGGTGAAACACTCATCGGTGATCACCTTGTATATTTCACTGCAGCTATGCCCTTTTGTAAATTATGTGCACCTTGCGTGCTAAGTAGCAAATGTATGATTCAAAATTTTCTTCGCACCCATTCGACACATACATGTTTTTAATATTCAACTACATTTAGTTAAAAACTTCAATATTGAGTCCTGTTGACACCATAGTAAGTTCTCTGATGAATGCTTCCAATGATGTTTCTACCCAAGTCCGGTTTAGAGAGGTTTCACTCTGAGCCATTGCTGTGTGTTATTCGATCATAAACAGACAGTATCACCCGAGATAAATGACGAAGAAACTCATCAAAAATATGATCACAGATGTTTTCGTGGTGTCTAGTTTAGAGAGGTTTCACTGTATATGGCACTATTAACTATTTGCATGCTAGCGGCGAAAATATCCGCTCAACGAATTTAGGAGTATATATGTTTTATTTCTCTGTAAATATGTCTTGAAATTTCATTAGAATTGTGTCCTCCGGACACAATTCTAATGAAATTCCAAGACATATTCATGACATTTATAAGGAGAAATAAAAGAAAATATAATGAATTGTCATCTGCTATTTTTGAACTATTTATAGCCCACAAATTTCCCAGCATGCAAAGAGTTTGCACAGCCTCATGTTATATTACAAACACAGGCTCGGTGATTGACAGTTTACTTGTAATTGATACAGTCTAAAACCACATTCACACCAATGGTTTCTATCACCTAAATTGCTCTGTGCATGGTTACTGAACCAGAGGGACCCATGATTCATATAGATTATGTAATGTAACTGATATGTAACATCAGTGCAGCTGCTGCTGAGCTGAGCAACTATTAACCCTTTCACCCCTATGTAACTTGAATGGATTTTGATATGTTAATTTTGCAACCCAATCCAATCATTGCAAAATGATTTTCAGACCAGTCCATTTATGAAAAGGGGGTGTTTTTGTTGTTAAAATTATGAAAATTACTTGCGAGAAGTGCAGATCCTGATGAGACGGCTCGTGACGAGCCGTCTCATCAGGATCTGCACTTTTTGCCAATACCGCTATACAGGCCTGTGGTGTTGAAATGGTTAAGTTTTAAATTTGGCAAATAGATGTAACCTTGAAGCATTCATCTGCATTCCACCACATTTTCTTCACTTGTGGCTGTGACCGGAGATATTAGGCTTATGGGTTTTGCGACCATGGCAGTGTAGATCCAGATCAGCCGGTGCATCCGCACAGTCTGATCGGGATCTGCACTGTTCGCCATTCCATCAGTGAAGCACCTGGCCTGCTTCTAACCAGCAATATAGTCTGGTATCAGTGTGCTATTTGAGGAGCTACTATTGGAACTAGACTATTCCAAAACTCAATGAGCCCAGTTTTGTCATAGCCTGAGCTTGTTGGGATAAGTCACAATACAGGATATAATGTCACCCCTCTTATGTCAAGCACTTTTGTAATTATATCACTATCATAGATATTATATCGACCTTGACCTTATAAAACTGACCTTCAACCGAACCATGCAATTTGATACCTAAGAAATGTGTGATTTTTCAGGAAAATATATTACAGAAAATGTGATAATTTCTGTAATTGAAATCAAAATTTGACGAAATTGTCAAGGCAAAGGCATATGTCTGTTTAACACCAATTATGAATTATCAAAACTTCTGTTAGCTTAACAGACTGTTAAATCCTTAACATTGTTAAGGATTTAACAGTCTGTTAAGCTAACAAATGTTTTGAGCAACCGGGCCCAGGCTTAGTCTAATAAGTCAAAGTGTATATGATATCAAGTTCATCAGGTGAGGTTAGAAAACAATATGTAGGATCAGTGTTAAGGATCCGTTCTATACATGTACCTGATCATCTTTTGATTCTCAAAGATAATTGCTCGTAAATGTGATGGAATATATGTTTAACATATATGTGAACACTGCCTCTTTACTGTATCCTATACGGCACATGGAGTAGCCAAGTCGGCCAAAATGTGAAGTAGAACATATGATATAATGTACAGAGCTGCCAACTGTTCCGATTTGTCCGTATTTGTTCCGGAAAATACGTTAGAAATACGGAAGTACGGACAACAATTAAAAAGTACGATTTTTTAAAAAATCAGCGCGGGTGATATTGATTTCTTCATCACGTAAATTAATAAAATGTCTGCTCCAAAGCGCGCAGCCAACAAATTTGGGTCTTTTTTATCTAAAGAAGTTAAGAGAACACAGATGTTCATCACTGATTACTGCCAGACATGGCCCCATTTGGTCCTGTCAAAGCGCGGTGATGAATTTGCGTCTTGCAAGCAGTGTAATTGTGATTTTTCGGTTGGTCATGGTGGCCGAGACAAGGCTCTAAAAACATTTACATTATCAAGTTTATGCATATAAGCGAGTACTGATTTGTGTTCCGGAAATCATATGTGGTGTTCCTGAAAATAGCCCCTTTTTCTCTCCATGTTCCTCATGTGACCGACATAGGGTTGGCAGCTCTGAATGTAGCTAATCACATGTAGAAAAGCCAGGAGAACTGACTCCTATCAATTATATTACATGTACACCAAACAGTAAAATTTGTCAGTTTTCTGGACTGGTTTGTGCCTGTATTTTTAACAACATGAACCACCATTATAAATAGCTTCATACACAGAAAATTGCACAGTGTATCACATTTACCTGGCAAACCACACAACACATACCATATATACCCACTACTGTACTCTGTTATTATCTATCAAATCCAGTGACATGTAAGCAGTTACCTGAGTGCATTGTCCCTTGTGTCTACTCACCTACTATGCAAGTAAATATGGCTTTACCTATGGGTAACGTGTACAGTAACATAGGCTGTGCATCAGATTTGAAAGTTTACACGTTGAAATTTATTTTGAGATTGAGGGGAGAAAGTGCTCATATATCTCGTCTTTTGTATAGTTTGCTGGCATAATATTTATAGCTTGCCATTCTCATATCTGTCTATTATGTATTGTACCAAATTTTATTTGGTTTACTGTCCTATTATTATACCCACTTTTTTGTAAAAAAAAATGGGTATATTGTTTTCGTCACGGGTGTCCGTCCGTCCGTACGTCCGTACGTCCGTCCGGGCACACGTACAGGGTCTTAGGTGGTTAGAGGCGTGGCCTAAGACAAAAGAATACAATAGATTTATTCCGTTGACCACTTAAGCCTATTGTTCCTTAGGTGGTCATTCCTTTGATCTTTTATATAGTAAAAACCACCTAAGGGATGTCACGTAAGGATGTCCGTCCGTCCGTCCGTCCGTCCCGTTTCTTGTAACTCGAAACACTTTTTCACCTTCATACCTACGCGCCTGATATTTGGTATGTAGCTTCGTTATCATGTGCAGATGCGCAAAGTGAATTCGGATTTTTGATCCGACCCTCCATCATGGATTATCTCCCCCTTTCGGACTCAGAATTTCCCATTTTTTCCTTGTAACTCGAAAAACATTTTCACCTTCATACCTACGCGCCTCATATTTGCTATGTAGCTTCGTTATCATGTGCAGATGCGCAAAGTGAATTCGGATTTTTGATCCGACCCTCCATCATGGATTATCTCCCCCTTTCGGACTCAGAATTTCCCATTTTTTCCTTGTAACTCGAAAAAACTTTTTCACCTTCATACCTACGCGTCTCATATTTGCTATGTAGCTTCGTTATCATGTGCAGATGCGCAAAGTGAATTCGGATTTTTCATCCGACCCTCCATCATGGATTATCTCCCCCTTTCGGACTCAGAATTTCCCATTTTTTCCTTGTAACTCGAAAAACATTTTCACCTTCATACCTACGCGCCTCATATTTACTATGTAGCTTCATTATCATGTGCAGATGCGCAAAGTGAATTCGGATTTTTCATCCGACCCTCCATCATGGATTATCTCCCCCTTTCGGACTCAGAATTTCCCATTTTTTCCTTGTAACTCGAAAAACTTTTTTTTTTCACCTTCATACCTACGCGCCTCATATTTGCTATGTAGCTTCGTTATCATGTGCAGATGCGCAAAGTGAATTCGGATTTTTCATCCGACCCTCCATCATGGATTTCATCTCCCCCTTTCGGACTCAGAATTTCCCATTTTTTCCTTGTAACTCGAAAAACTTTTTACCTTCATACCTACGCGCCTCATATTTGCTATGTAGCTTCGTTATCATGTGAGATGCGCAAAGTGAATTCGGATTTTTGATCCGACCCTCCATTATGGATTATCACCCCTTTCGGACTCAGAATTTCCCATTTTTTTGCCTTGTAACTCGAAAAACTTTTTCACCTTCATACCTACGTGCCTCATATTTGCTATGTAGCTTCGTTATCATGTGCAGATGCGCAAAGTGAATTCGGATTTTTCATCCAACCCTCCATCATGGATTATCTCCCCCTTTCGGACTCCGAATTTCCAATTTTTTCCTTGTAACTCGAAAAACTTTTTCACCTTCATACCTATGCGCCTGATATTTAGTATGTACCTTCGTTATCATGTGCAGATGCGCAAAGTGAATTCCCATTTTTGATCCGACCCTCCATCATCGATTACCTCCCCCTTTCCCACTCAGAATTTCCCATTTTTTCCTTGTAACTCGAAAACCTTTTTCACCTTCATACATACGCGCCTCATATTTGCTATGTAGCTTCATTATCATGTGCACATGCGCAAAGTGAATTCGGATTTTTTACCGACCCTCCCATCATGGATTACCTCCCCCTTTCGGACTTAGCATTTGGGGAAAGTGGGTATATTGCGATGGCGCGCCATCGACTTTTTCTAGTTTGCTGTATGTGTCAAACGCCCAAAGTGGTTTATCTGTACGATGGCTTCTACATACAAAGATGGCGGAGATGGCAACTCATTGCTCCATATACATGTACTATACAGTAACAAGACAATATTCACATACATGTATGTTATATTCATATATCACATAACTCTTATGAAGCTTTTACCATTGAAGTCTAGTGTATCTATCTATTACCTAATACATGTACTTTAATGTCGGATATAGCATTTTGGTAGTCGGTCAGTATTTGGCCAATGCCTAGCGAGTTCATGCACTGATAAATAAAGTTATGGGTAGTATAGGATTTGTTTACCTGTACCATTTGTCCGTAACATTTCCTGTTTGTACGTCGTACACACGTAACATATTTCCTTCTGGCTTGTATATCCTTAATATTCTTACACATTTTGCAGTCACATCAGGTTCAATTAAATAAGTATGCTGCAGTTATTTAATAGCAAACATCATAGGCCATGATCATTCTGTACAGAGGCTGTGAGATCACTTGGTTATTGCGCCCGCTTGCGGTGAGTGCGATATAATCGGGGCTATTGGCGTGCGTCCGGCATTTGCCCCCATGCCCAGACATAATTTAGCACGTCGGATTAATTCATTGCAACCTGGTATAACACATCATTATTTTGTTTGAATGGTCGACACACTCAACCGAAGGATAAGATTTTTCTAATTGCTGTTTCTTAAAATATTCATAAGTGTGTTTGGTAGCTACATTGTATCTCTTGGAGAAACATGTCTGAGACTCAAAGACCTCCAATTTCCCCAATATGTGCATGACAAGCATAATGTAGACTGTTTGCAATTTTCTTGGGCTGATTGAAAGCACCAAGTTTCGTGCTATGTCCTAATTGCATCACTTTTCTATGAATGGATTTTCCCATCAATAAAGTCTCAGCTATATTTGTTTTGGAGCAAAATTATCTGGGGAAATTATCGGTTACTGACCAGGCTTAATGAGAATGTGTCTGATGTTTCCCTGGATATAAGTTCCAATCCAGTTCCTTCGAGTGCATGTGACTGGGGAAATGGGGTTTATGGGATTTGTGACTAATGTAGATCCAGATCGGACTCTGCATCCATTCCATCAGTGACACACCTAACTAGCAATATAATTATGTCATTATCAGGTTACAGGAGAGTGCTATTTGATCAGGCGCTACACTGGTCACAAATCCCATAAGCCCCATTTCTTCAGTCAGGTTCTGGAATTCCAGACATATTTCCATAGATACTAGGACTCTTTATTAGCCTCTAAGGCCATACATGTAGGTGATATGCCACCAGAAAGAAATTACCCTAAATCACATTACACTAGACAACAGTGTAGTCCCAGATCAGCTTTTTCGCTTTATTTCTGCGACAGGGAAAACAAACCTTACTGATTGTAATGTGATGGATAATTTTCATTCTTGCATTGGGAGGATGGGAAGGTATATCAGGGCTCCAGATAAGGAATTAGTAATTGAGGATTGTTACTCCATCATTTCTGACGCAATTGGGTATTTCAAAATTTTAATTGGGTAAAATAAATCACACTACTGTTTATACATCAACAGACAGCAATTATTGAGTAGTTTGTTTCGAAATGAAAACATGTCTTGGCATTTCATTAGAATTGTCTCCTAAAGGAGACAATTCTTATGAAATACCAAGATGTGTTTTAATTGAAAAATAAGAAAAAATATGCTATATGTGTGGTCTGTTCATTGTTTTCTGCAGCGTGATAAAGGTACCACAATTGTTCACATTGCTTTTTGATACTCACTTAACTTCTGATTTCAATTGGGTTTTTGGCCATTTTAATTGGGTATTTACGCAAATACGCAGCTTATCTGGAGCTCTTGTATATGCATGCATACCTTAATTATTAAAGTCCATCCTTTTTATGCCCCACCACGATAGTGGAGGAGGCATTATTGTTGCCCTTGTCTGTCCGTCCGTCCGTCTGTCAATTCTGTCACAAGGTAGTTTTTGTTTGAGCTTGTATTTAAATAGTATCTAAGGCCAACTGCCACCATACTTGCACACTATCATGAGCCAGTGATGTGCAACATACACCACGCTGAAACAAATGACCTTCATGTGACCTTGACCTACAATTGACAAAATTTACATATTTGTTTTCCCTTGTTTAAAGTTTTTGTTTCAGCTTTTATTTTCTTTTCTACTACATGTATTTAATTAGGCATACAGACATCATAATTGGTCAGACAATCATCCATGTATGTTATAAACATACAAACATGCACTGATGTCCCAATTAGTGTTTACTGTCACAGCCATTAAGACATTGCATGTATAATTAGGTCCATCATGGGACGGAATACTGCATGAATAATGGATGAATCCAGTGTCGCATTATGCAGGCCCGTAGCCAGACCTGTTTGAAGGGGGGGTCGTTTCGAAGGCCCAAGAGGCCTGAGGTATCTAGGGGGGTCTAAAAAAAGTGAACCTCGAGGCTGGGCGGGGGGGTTGTCCGACCGCTCCGACCCTCCCTGGCTACGGCCTGTTATGATCAAGGTGTTAAACCTTCTCTACAATACATACATGTACCTCCATTCTAATATTTGCAAACATTATAGATCCTGATGAGACGAGCCGTCTCATCAGGATCTGCACTGTTTGTGGATAGATTCTCATTTTTTTCACAAATAACTACGTTTCTGATTAATTGAATAGTCTGAAAATAAACACGTAATAGTACATCGATGTTTCTTAGTCCAGGGTACATGCACATGCCAAATATGCATGATGTACAATGGTCGGATATACATGTACAGTAAGCCTGGGATTGTGAAACAATTGCCATGGATATAAAAGTTAATAACCTTTACGGTATGCCTTCAGAATTCTGTGATTTCAATTAACACACATAAGTTTATTTTCATATTGTTAATTGCTTTGCTTACATCAGGTCATACCTGTTTGAATTTCTCCCAACTGTGTTTACCTGTGCTGCTGTAGTTTATATGCAGATTAAAAATTAGCGTATTCAGATTTCTGGTGTCAAGCTGAACTATCATGTTGACCTGTCCGTTTTACATTTCTTTGGCCATCTTCACTACTGTAAATGTTGACTGTATAGGACGGACAAAAAATGGATTTATGTATCACCGTACACTGCTTTCAGATATTGAGCTTTGAATGTGTTAATTTATGTACCGGTAGCCCGGAAATCATTTTGGTGTATATTAATCGCGACCCTTTCCATCTGTCCCTGTCTGTCTGTCCGTCCGACTCTGTCTGTCCATCTGTCTGTTTGTCCCTCTGTCTGTCTGTCCCTCTGTCTGCCTGAGATTTGCATTAACCCTTACCCCGCTATCTTACTTTTGTTGTTGTCTGATGTTTATTTTCTATTTTCCATTTTTATCATCAAAAACATGCTTTGACAGCACTTTAAAATAATTTACAACATGCTTTGACGGCACTTCAGAATCATTTCCCACTTCAGAATCATTTCCATTGAAAATGATTCTGAAGTGCTGTCAAACCATGTTTTTTTATTGAGAAATAAGGCAAGATATAAAAGCAACAGCAGACGACAATTGTTCTGTGTAGCGGTCTAAGGGTTAAAGTTTTCTGCTACCAAATATCTTTGTTACTATGAGTCAGATTGATATGAAACTTCATATACTTATTTATCATCATTCATATTTTCATTCTATAGTCCACTCATGCAGCCCCTTTGCTGAAGGTCAAATTACATTTAAATTTGCGTTTTTCAGGGGTACATCCACCATCAGTGTTACTGATTTCTCGCATACGTCATTGCCATTTTGTATGTGACAGTTGAATCTGGTTATAGCCCTTTATGATAATTTGTAATCCTATTTTAGGGAAAGGTCCCACGTGACTTTGGTGTGGTATGGACCTGGCACCAGGTCAGGTTATTCTAATTTCAGAGCTGAATATAGTTTTGCTTGATGTAAATATTCTGTTCTGGTTTTGGAATTTTCCCCCCAATGCAGCAGGTTAAAACGGGATCGAACCCGTTTGCCCAGCCTTACATGACCTTAGCTGTTGATTGGCCGTTAAACACCAATAAACAAACAAATCTAATGTGCTGCAAAACATGTTTCAGTGGAAATAAAAAAAATAGGAAAAAAAAGGTTAACGGCAATAAAAAATGGCTGATCTCTGTGAGTACATGTATAAGGTTTGATCATGTCCAGCCGTCGCGTCATGAACGTCATGAAGTAGTGACGTCATGAAGGCACTTCCGCGTAGTGACGTCATGAAGGCACTTGGTCTACGCGCGGCCCCGGAATGAGCATTGCCTAATTTAAAAAAGCCATATATGCAAACAGCATGTGCTATATATGTGCAAACAACGGAAACCATGTAACAATATCCAATACTTGTGCTTATGATTCATATGTGACAGTTGTCACTTCAAATCCAATTGAAACAATAATTAATTACCTTAGCGATTCTAATAGACGCCCATGCTCTAATAGACGCCCACCCCCCACTTTTTACGTTGAAAATGACACATTTTTTGGCCGATTTTCACGAAATTAGTGCTTCTAATAAACGCCCAGTACCGACTTGAAACAAAATCGGAGCTAATTGTCCAATTAGATTTTTTTATTTTCATTATTTCGAAAGCAACTTCCTTTAAAATCGGGGAAAAAACATAATTGCTACTTTCACTTTCAAAAGCGGAAGCGAAATTCGACTGTTTCCAGTGTCACAGTAAATTCTTCATCGGCAGTAGCTATTTGCACGGACACAGGGTGATCAGAATTTACACGGTTACGGCGACGCCATTTTCAAAGCATCTCAAACCCGACAGATCCGAAACGCTAATGAAACGTCCGTAGGCGTAAATCTGTTCAGCATTAATGATTGACGCTGTCTTGATATACATTACCATTAAATTTAACATTTCTACCGACTGTACCATAATGACCAGAGTGGGCCAAAACGTCTTGGCCCAAATGTTTATAAACTGACAGACAGTACAATCAAGTCTGGCGTTTGAGAGTAACGTCCCTTAGTTATGTTTTTGTTCAGATAGCAGAACATCGTATATTTTTTTATCATTTTCCCTTTGCTGAATAACACTTGCCTCTATTAAATGCCCACCCTGGACTTCGGAGCCAGTGGTGATTCTAATAGATGCCCGGGCGTCTATTAGAATCTTTACGGTAACCCAGTGCTTACTGATCTGGATCTACGCTGAAGCAATCGCCAACTTGTTCCGTGTATTCACCACCTCGTATTCACGGCCAATGATCCAGTTTAACCGACGTTTAGTATTGACAATATTGTGGCGTAATTGCATTTGTAAAGATTGCCTAATAAAGCCGGTCCCCCGAACAGAGAAGAGTGCCAGAATTGGTTTACCATTACAGACCAGGAGTGCCATATGATACAGAAACACTGAGAGCAAGGAAAGAGAGGCATATTGATATTTCAAACCAGAATAGACTGGTTAATTAGTACGTGTGGTCTGGTCATCATCTGCCGTAATAACCCTAAATATTCGGACAATTTGTTTTGGGAAACCCCTATTAAATAGGGGTTTCCCAAAACAAATTGTATCCAAATACATTGTTATTGTGATGAAACCAGTACTGCCATACTAACCCTAAATATTGGCAAGCTCACTGTTATGGGGAGACCATATATTTGTATGTGTTTCCCCCAAATAAATGGTGTCCGAATATTTAGGGTTATTATGGTAGTTACACATGCTGCAGCGCATGTAAACAATGATTGGATTTACATTTATTGAGCATAGGCTGCATATGCAGCCTATGCTCAATAAATGTAAATCCATCAATTGAAATTTCCAGACGATCCTAAATTTGCACTTACGAAGATTTTAGTCGTACGGAAACGGGCCCCAGGTCGTCATCTAGTTATACACGCTGCAGCGCAGTTTGCAGCTCTATCTGTGCTGTGTGAATATGGATTTTACAGTGTAGTCAGCTTGGGCAAGATGTGGATTTATCAGTATCATCGGGATCTACCGTTTTGGAACATGCAGATAATTATGTTGTGCTATAGAGAGTGTTGGTTGCAGGTTTCTTAGTTTTGACAATAAAAAGATGACAATAATGTTGTTCATGCTAAATTTGGATTAACCCTTTCAACAGGATTGGATTTTGATATGCTAATTTTCCGACCAATCCAAAGTCACAAAATGATTTTCAGATTAGTCTATTTATGAAAATGCGGTGTTTTCATTATGTAACCCCCCGCAACGAGTTGTGCGAGTTGTGGTGGGTTATACTGGAGTCAGGTTGTCCGTCTGTCCATCCGGGCCAACGTCCAGGGGGGTTGAAGAGGTTAGTGGCATGGCCTAACACAAAAGATTTCTTTGATTTATTCCGTAAGCTCATAAATTCTATTGATGTTTAGGGGCTTTTTCTTTGATCTTCAAACAAAGGAAATATGTTCAACTGTCCGTCCGTCCGTCCGCCCGCCCGCCCGTCCGTCCGCCGTCCGTCCGTCCGTCCGTCCGTCACTAAACTTAACATCAAAGAAATATGTTATAACTTCTATTTCCTTCATCTAAAATGCTTAATATTTCACACATGCATTCCTGTAAGGCTCTACTACCATGCTGTGCCAAATCCACGACCGTCCAGCCCCCGCTGATCCGAAGGTCAAAGTCACCTTCTTAGTCTCTTTACAAAACTTAACATCAGAGAAATATATTATAACTTCTATTTCTTTCATCGAAAATTCTTAATATTTCATGCATGCATTCCTCGAAGGCTCTACTATTATGCTGTGGCAAATCCCGCTGATCTCGAGGTCAAGGTCACATACTTAAGTCTCTTTACAAAACTTAACATCAGAGAAATCGGTTTAATTTCTATTTCCTTGCTCAGATATGCTTCACATTTCACACACACATTGCTCCAATGGACCTCTACCACCCTGTGACAATTTCACGTTTGTGCCACCCCTGCTAAGCCCGGAGTCAAGATCACAGGCCCACACACTTGGAATTTTGTTTACATATTTAGGGGTACCTGGGCCCACGCGGGGGGTATTTCGTAAGCCTCGCTTACTGACCAATCTAGTTTGTTCTAAAAAATATGAAAATTACTTGCAAAAAAGTGCAGATCCTGATGAGACGGCTCATTACGAGCGGGCTCATCTGGATCTGCAAAAATAATCCAAAAATAACTTGTGAGAATGAAGATAAATATTTCACTGGAGAGATGTCTACTGCTGATGTACATCCTACATATCATCTTTATCTTTGTCCATATTTATCTTTGTCCATATTTATAATGCAGAATTAAATTTTTTCCTCTGCTGTTTATTTTATACTTTCCATTTTTCTCAACAAAAACATATTATGACCGCACATGAGAACCATTCATTTCCAAATGATTCTAAAGTGCTGTCAGATCATGTTTTCATTGAGAAAGAAGAGATATAACAACAGCAGAATCAGCACTGTAAGGGTCAGCCAGCACATACATGTACGTGTAGTATATCGTAACAATGTATCTCGTATTTCAGTTGGGAGATAACATTATTTGTCCTCCAAAGTTGGTGGTAAACAAATGTTTCATAAGTGCTGAAAATTGGAGGTAATTAAATTGTGCGATAACGGGTTTATGAAGCTAATATTTTCATGGTTTTGAATGGACATTCATCCTGTAGCAGTGCTTTTTTTCCCCATAAATTGTGAAGGGGCCTCACCAGGGCCTTCTGATTTTGTAAAAACTTGCAACATATTGAAACTGAAATAACGAACATGGTAATAGTAAAAAGTCACTAAATTACAATGAATGAGGATGGTACATTTACTAGTTCTGTCAGTACACCACTCTACATTTCAGTACACTGCATTACATAAGCATTATGATGGAGTAGTCATTCCAAATGTGTGTTTGAATTAATCGTTATTTGTTTACTTTCTACTTCGTGGAGGGTGACCTAAGAATTTTGCTAATACACACTTTATTAGGTAAGTTTACGGTAATATTTTTGTTTCCTATTGTATAGCCATATAGGGTAGTATGAACATCAATAGTGAATACCCTACCGTTTTTTCTATATTTTAGTGCACAAGGTGTAAATGCTATTATGCACATTTTTACTGTGTAGCGTGGTGTAGCCATGTGTAGTATTAACATGATTGATTAAATATATTATTTTATAAATGGATTTGTATAACTGGCATTGATCTCTTGTGAATACATGCCGTATTTATCAGTGAAGTACAGTGGAGCCTCTCTAAAACAGATGCCCAGCAAACATCTGTAAGCTTAATTGTGATGGATTATATTGTCCCTTTTCCGCGATGATAATGCATGATAATGCATGTTCATGATCGTAAAGTACGCATGCATGTTTTGGAGTGCTCATTTGTCTGAATTACAGTGGACATCTCTAAGCCAGTGGTATTCTTGTATGTGAGAGTTAAAATGGTTATACCCCTTATATTAGTAATACGATTATTCTACGATCATTCGTAATCCTATAACTTATAGGGGAAGTGGTCAAGCGACTTTGTTGTGGTATGGACCTGGCACCATGTGAGGTTATTCTTAGATTTCAGGGATGAATTTATTTATTTTTTGGTTGTAAATATTTTGTTCTGATTTTGGGATTTTCCCCCGTAATGCATGCAGCAGGTTAAATACATGATTGAACCCGTTGGCCCGGCCTTAAAGGTAATGTCCACTCAGTAGGCACAAAATGTTCTTTATATCAGAGACATCATCTCAGACATTTTCTTGGAAAATAAGCATTCATTTACCATTACCCCACGTATTGATTGGCATTATTATATATTTTATATCTGCCGTAAGTTTCCACATTGATATCAGGGGCGATAACCGTGTTTCCTCGAAATGTTAACGGGCATTACTATTTATTCTCTGTATTTATTTTTTAATGTGCAATAATCAAACTTTATAATCTGTTGACAATATTAATTGTTCAGGTCATGCATTTAATTAGTATAAATTAAATAATTAAAAAATGTCATGCCTCATTTCCATATGAAAATAGCCTGATACCACCGTGCGTCACTATCAGTAAAATAAATATTACTAAATGATTATATATCTGTATAGTGGGCACTCGTAATTTTTAGAACTGCTGGAATAGTGACACAATTATACACTTATTTAATTCCTGTAAAGAACATGTTGTGCCTACTGAGTGGGCATGCACCTTTAAATTACCTTAGCTGTTGATAGGCCGTTAAACAACAATAAATCAAATCAAATACTCCACTGTACTGGGTTACATATTCAGGGATTCCGCTGGGGAAAATAAAAAAATTGCCACTTGTAATTGTAATTTTTTATCGCCAATTGTTTATTTTTATCGCCAATTGCGAAAGTGGCGATCACCAGCGGAATCCCTGCATATTGAAAATCTGTATTACACGGCAGTGGCTCTCTGAATCCAGATCAACCTTGTTATGATATTGTACAACTGCGGAAAGTGCAGGAAATCTGAAAGAATATATATATATATGTAGAATTAACTCATTGTATGCTAGCGGTGAAAATAACACCCATTAACTTTAATATGAGTATGTTTCCTATTTCTCTGTGTAAATATTTCTTGCAATTCCATTAGAATTGAGTCCAGTGGACATATACATGATAGTTATAGGGAGAAATAAAAGAAAATAGTTACAGTGACTTGTCGTCTGTTATTTTTTAATTATTTATATCCCACAAATTTCCAAGCATGCATAGTTAACAATAATTCTGATTCTTTTTGGCTTCAGATTATTTTGTAATGTGTCCAATATGTCTATACAGGATATATTTTGAAGAAAAAAAGTAGAAGTTTTTATGTTGATATGAACTTCCAACTCCTAATAGTGCAGTTGCTGACATCGGTTTAAATTTTTAATTCATGTGTTACGACACACGATCATATTTTGCTACGAAAAAACTAAATGGCCGTCTAACTTAATTGCACAGAAAAGAACAACGATGTTAAGCGCTTTATTAAATTTCATACTTGGGACAGGAAAGCTCAATTTTGTCTTGGGCAGATCGGATTTATCTGTGAGACATAGTGATACGTACATAAACAAGTATATATAGAGGATCTCAAACAAGTTTTCATTTGATATGAGATTTATGAAACGAGTCACGCACAATTTATGCACCGAGTGTCAGACTGGCGAGGTGCATAAAATTGCTGACGAGTTTTATAAAGTTCATACACGTATCAAATGAAAATGAGTTTGAGATGTACTACTTATCACACGACTTCACCCTCCAAATAGCAGAAAACTTTGAAATATCCAATATGTTTACAGCGAGCAGAGAGATGTCATTAACTATTAGTTGAAATCTCCACTGAGAAAAATAGTTTTAACCCTTAGACCATTACTCACAACAATTGTCATCTGCTGTTGCTTTTATATCTTGCCTTATTTCTCAATAAATGGAAATGATTCTGAAGTGCTGTCAAAGCATGTTGTAAATTATTCTAAAGTGCTGTCAAAGCATGGTTTTCATGATAAAAATGGAAAATAGAAAATAAACAGCAGACGACAACAAAAATAAGATAGCGGTCTAAGGGTTAATACTAGCAATAAAAATATTATAACTATGCGATATTATAGGGTGACATTATTTTTAAGCACTTTATATTAACAAACAGTAATTTTAAAACATCGTTGCTTTGTCGCGCCATTAGGAATGTCGCCTGGAACGTCTTGGCTTTGTTCACTTGGCATAATGTTTGATGCATAATACGAACACGTAATTAGGGTGGTGCGGCCAGCCAATCAAATTTGCTGCAGGTGTTATTACACATGTGTCATATCAAGGTTTTTATGTAATAAACACACACACACACTCTTCTACTCTGCTAGTACTGAACATAGTTATGTATTTGCAGCTGACGTGTCCACCCTTGCCCATGGGTGCTGAGGAGAGTAAGGGCACGCCGTGCTACGGGCTGATGGGGCCGTCGTCCGTCGTGAGCAACATGAACCGACAGGCAAACATGGCTCGCGCCTGGGCCCTCCTGCACCAGTGCTCCCTCGAACAGTGGAGATGTGGCCACGGAGGTGAGTACCAATTTTATTGTTTGTGGCTCATGATTTGGTCATACCACTAAACAAATGAGTGAGCATCATAGTTCACTTCTTTGTTTAGCCACCAGTGCTCCCTCGAATAGTGGTGATGCGGCCACGGAGGTGAGTACCACTTTATTGTGGCTCATGATTGGGTCTTACCGCTAAACAAACAAGTGAGCATCATAGCTCACTTGTTTGTTTAGTAGCGGAAAGACCCAATCACATGTGCATGGTTTCACAATAATCTGGTGGAGTAAACAGTCTTTCTTACATTTCGACCAGTAGTTTACACACTTAACCCTTTGAACCCGAAAGCCCGCTATATCGGTTTATGCAAACAGTGCAGATCCAGATGAGCCGGCTCGTAACGAGCCGTCTCATCAGGATCTGCACTGTTTGAAAGTAATTTTCATATTTTTGAGAACAAAAAATACCCCCTTTTTAGCTCGACTATTCGAAGAATAAGTAGAGCTTATGTTGTCACCCCGGCGTCGGCGTCGGCGTCGGCGTCGGCGTCACCGTCACGCCTTGGTTAAGGTTTTTAGTCAACCTTGTATATGGAATACTACTGGCCCTACACCCACCATACTTGGACAACTTCATCTCATAGTGATGTACATCAATAACCCCTGGTTTTTAGTCAACCTTGTATAGTATATGGAATACTACTGGCCCTACACCCACCATACTTGGACAACTTCATCTCCTATTGATGTACAGCAATAACCCCTGATCTATATTTGACCTTGACCTACATTTCCTCTTGAATTACTTAGTTAATTCCCCTTGGTTAAGGTTTTTAGTCAACCTTGTATATGGAATACTACTGGGCCTACACCCACCATACTTGGACAACTTCATCTCCTAGTGATGTACATCAATAACCCCTGGTTTTTAGTCAACCTTGTATATGGAATACTACTGGCCCTACACCCACCATACTTGGACAACTTCATCTCCTAGTGATGTACATCAATAACCCCTGATCTATATTTGACCTTGACCTACATTTCCTCTTCAATTACTTATTTAATTCCCCTTGGTTAAGGTTTTTAGTCAACCTTGGTTAAGGTTTTTAGTCAAGCTTGTACATGGAACACTATTGTGCATACAGACACCATACTTGGACAACCCTTTCTCATAGGGATGTACATTAATAACCCCTGATCTATATTTGACCTTGACCTACATTTCCTCTTGAATTACTTACTTAATTCCCCTTGGTTAAAGTTTTTAGTCAAGCTTGTATATGGAATACTACTGGCCCTACACCCACCATACTTGGACAACTTCATCTCCTAGTGATGTGCATCAATAACCCCTGACCTATATTTGACCTTCACCTACATTTCCTCTTGAATTACTTATTTAATTCCCCTTGGTTAAGGTTTTTAGTCAACCTTGGTTAAGGTTTTTAATCAAGCTTGTACATGGAATACTATTGTGCATCCAGACACCATACTTGGATAACTTTTTCTCATAGGGATGTACATCAATAACCCCTGACCTTTATTTTACGTTCACCTACATTTAACCTTGAATTACTTGGTTAATGTTTATAGTCAAGCTTGTATATGGAATACTCCTGGGCCTACATCAACCATACTTGGACAACTTCATCTCCTAGTGATGTACATCAATAATCCCTGACCTACATTTGACCTTGACCTACTTTTATCCTTGGATTACTTAGTTATTTCCCCTTGGTTAACGTTTTTAGTCAACCTTGAGTAAGGTTTTTATGCAGGCCGCAGCCACCTTCTTTGTCAAGCTATGTGTACATCGACAACCCTCGTAGTCGAGCTATGCTGTTCTCCTACAGCTCTTGTTATAAATGGAATAGTCTGAAAATCATTTTGCGATGATTGGATTGGTTGCAAAATTAACATATCGCAGCCCATTCCAGTTACTTAGGGGTGAAAGGGTTAACAGTGAATTACACCAGTTTGTTCTTTGGAGTGGCAGTAGTTTTCACCACTCTCGTGTTTCCCACATACGCCGAAATGACATCAGTCACGTCACAATGACGTGCTTCCTGCACCCAACTCATTTTTTCGGACAAATACTTCTATACCACTTAGAGAGTTTTCAATGTATACTGTTTGTTCTACCACGTGAGATGATTATCATGAAATAATGTACAAGTGATGAGTGTTTTGGCTAAACAAATGAGTGAGCTTAACAAACCATCGTATAACATTAATGTTACTTGATGGATTGCTTCAATGTTTGGACACTTGATACATGCAAGCATTTGGAACACACTCATATCACCGTTAACATGACCTTGACATTTTTTTTTACCTTCACATTTTTGCGGAAACACTTAGCCATTTTTTGGATCGAAAAGCACTTTTTTTTTTTGACGCAAAAAATGGCTAAGTGTTTCCGCAAAAATGTGATGGTAAAAAAGGTCAAGGTCATGTTAATGGCGACATGAGTGTGTATTATGGTTACGGTCAAATGCGTCGGCAGGCGCGACACCGCTTCCGTGGCAGAATTAAATGTTATTATACCCCCGCCATACGAAGTGTCAAGGGCTACCGGTATATAGTGTTTGTATATCCGTCCATTCAGGGGTACCCGTTATCTCTGAAACCGTAAGTGAGATTGACTTCATTATACTTCTTTATCATCATCCATATTTTCATTATATGACCAACCCATGTGGTTGTCATGCCCAAGGTCAATTTCAAATTACTTTCGTAATTCAGCAGCCAGGGGTGTTCGTGAACACCTGCTCACTTGCTTTAATTTAACCAGTTCAGCTGATTATCGTGAAATAATGTGCTCGTGATTGGTTCCTTCCGATAAATAAACTCAGTTCCGCTACACTCACTCGTTTGTTTAGCGGAAAGACCCCATTACTCACGCATTATTCCAGGCTATTCATCTGACCTGGTTGATAACCAGTATATAGCAACGCATTCCTTTCAGAATACACCTTTCGACGGGACAATTCAAATGGTGGTCGCGACATATACTTCTGAGCACATAGAAGGAAAACATTTAGGATACATATCCTAATGGTTAATTTTACTGGGATTCACAACTGGGGCCAAGTGATCTTGTGTAGTAAGGGTACTTTTCATCAGATCAGATACAGTTTTGAAAGTTTTTATTGTAATTTCAGAAACATGCGATACTCCCATATTCAGGTACATTCCCGTCACGAGTATCGCATGTTTTAACCCATTACAGACGGGATACACTTTTAGTAGTATGAACCTTTTGAGAGAAAAATATCCCTATTTTCTTTATATCCTTTCAAAAGTATATGTTGTTACCACTCATTTGAACGAGACGGTTCAAATGAGTGGTAACAACATATACCTTTATCGATGAATGAACAAAATAATGAGATTTTTTCAACAAAAATTATCGTATCCTCAGACTGAAATGGGTTAAGCCGGCCCATATGTGAAGGTGTAACTGGAAGAAGAGGGATATGCTTCTTCCAATGACACATAGTATCTTACAACATTTGGAACAAATGCAGATGCTAATAATAAGTCTATAAGGGACTTAGCCCCCTTCTTCCACCGACCCCCTTCAATTATTATCTTGCTGTTGAATGGGTGTAAAACCCCATTGAATCAATCTATTTTTAGAGGCGGCCGGGTTTGGGGAGACGATCATGTGCTGCAACAACATTGTGTTCAAGGACTGCAGTCCTGCCTTCTGTACTAGTCGCCAGAGCATCATCAATATACCAAAACCATCGCGCATCTTTCGCTTCCGAAGACGGAGAAAATTCACAAAAATGGCTGAACATTTCGAATACAAGGTTGTGCCCGCACAGATGTCGTGCATACAGAATTTTCAAGTCAAAAGTGTGCTATGTTACCAAGACAACACGCTCATTCTTCATCTTATACGCAATATGACGACGCAGTTCGGGATAGTCGATCTCACGCAGGATAAGTTTAAGGGGGTGTTCGGTGTGCAGTATGCGAATTTCAACAATGAGGTTCTCCGCGGGAAGATCAGCCCCGACTGTTCCGTCTGCCTTATAAAGCTGCCACAGCCGGGATCCGGCTACAGTTTCCAGCTGTACAACCTCGATACGAAGGACATGATCAGCGAGTTCACTTTGCCATACAGCGACACCGCGTTCGCGTTTGATCCCCGGTTCAACTCATCCCGTCTCGCGGCCACCAATTTTCTCCCAGGAAACAACAACAGCCTTAGTCTGGTACGAGTGAAAATGTGGGACGTGTTAGCGACGAACCCACACGTTGACGAAACGCGTGCTAGTCAAAACCCCGAACTCCAGGATATCATGTATTCTAGAGATGGTTATCTCATCTGTGCGGTATTCGTCACCGGCGGGTGTCACTGTCGTGAAAGGAAAACGCGGCGAACTCCGGTTGACGTGAACATCTACATCTTCAGTGGAGACACGGCCCAGACAATCCATTGCATCCAGTACCATCGCTACACGTGCGGCCTTCACCTGTGCCCGATCAACTACATGCCGCTGTTCTCGCACTGCGGCAGTCGCATGGCCATTGTTCTCAATGACCTGGAGAGTGCCATTGACCACATACAGATCTACAAGTTACCGAGCGGCATCAGTCTCCAGAATGGCTGCCGTATCCGCATCCTACAGCAATACCCCCAGGAGGTGATTCCCCAACTCCCGCTGCCTTCTCGCATGATCCAGTTCTTGAGGTTTAGCCCCGAGTATGATTAACCCTTTCACCCCCAAGTAACTGGAATGGATTTTGATAAGTAATTTTACAACCAATCCAATTGTCACAAAAAGATTTTCAGACTAGTCCATTTATGAAAAAGGGGTGTTTTCGTTCTCAAAAATATGAAAATTACTTGCAAAAAGTGCAGATCCTGATGAGACGGCTCGTCATGCCACTATACAGGCCTGTGGTGTTGAAAGGGTTAAAGGTAAAAATCAAGCAGTTTGATTGGTTGAGACCGAGCTTTGCTAGGACTCGACCAATCAGACTGTTTGATTGTAAAATTCTTGATCCTGTTACTGAGCTTAGCCCAGAGTATGATTTAACGTTCAAAATCATGCAGTTGGATCAGTTGATGTCGAGCTTTGCTCAGACTCGGCCAACGAGACTGTTTGATTTTAATTCTTTATGATTTAGTTAAACCCACAGGTGGAAGACTCGGACCTATGGCACCAAAAAAATACCTATTAAAAAAATCCCATTACCCCACCCACTTGGTCTCGTACATTACCATATTCTATTTATAAAGGTGGGTAACAATATGGCTATTATAGAAAGAGCCCTCTCTTTTCCGATTCGCACGAACACAATAAACATCGATTAAATGTATGAAATATGTCTCAGGCAATCGATAAAGGTATTAGGTGTATGAATATACTCACTTCAAATCGCTGTTTCCAGCATTTATTCAGTTATTCGCATTTTGTATACCCCATCCAAAGCGAAATTTGCGTGAACAAAAGAATCTCACACAGAATCGGAGGCCGTCCGGCGTGGTTTATCGGTCATATTTGGCCGATAGCTGATCGCCAGCTCAAACTAAAGTTGTGCACCATGACCATATACATTAGAAACTCCAACCATACAAAGTTCGTCCAATTGTGATCGTTCACCGATCTAAAAAACACCTTTATAAATAGAATATGGTAGTGTACGAGACAAAGTGGGTGGGGTAATGAATTTTTTTTAATAGGCATTTTTTTGGTGTCATAGGTCCGAGTCTTAATTCTACCTGTGGTTAAACCCTGAGTATGACTAGAAACTAGGCCCCTTGGCTCATACTTGAACTTTTTGCTGAAATTCAAGCAGTTAGATTAGCCAATCAGACTGTTTGATTTTAAAACTGCATGATTTAGTTCCTGAGGTTTAGCCATGAGTTTGACTTGTAACTAGTGTGTACTAGATCCACACACTGATAATCATATACATTGTAGTTTGATTGGCTGACCCCGAACAGAGCTCTGCCTCAACCAATCAAACTGTTTGATTTTAAGAATTCAAGCTCATGTCAATGGTTGTATGCTCTCCCCATGCTCACTTAGCCCCAAGCTTGTCCAGTTACCAAGTGCTGTTCCGATTTCTTTATTTCCTGTGACAGGATAAATAGATTTGTATAACGATACCATTGTTGGTCGAGTCCGAGAGTTGGTTTGTTGTCCAATCAAATTGTTTTATTTAGTGTACATTCTCATAAGTCATTGGCCCATGTTCTGGTTTCATTTAAGTAACCCAACACAATGAAAATGAAGTTAATAAATTCTGTAATTTCCTTCTCCATCATATTGGATATGCTAAGTGTTACTACAATTGTCCAAAGTTTTTCATAATTGGTTTCATTGTGAATGGGAAGAAAACTATATGCATGTACATAGGAGGTTTATACGGAGCCTCGCAGGGGACGTAGAATTATCTGTTTTTATTAATTCGTTCCCACGAAATAACAATTCATTCCCTAATTAACAATTCGTTCCCACAAATTAATAATTTCTTCCCTCAATTTAACAAATTGTTATATCGTGGGAACGAATTGTTAATTCAAGGGAACGAATTGTTAAATTGAGGGAACAAATTGTCATTTCATGGGAACCAATTGTTAATTCGAGGGAACGAATTGTTATATCGTGGGAACGAATTGTTAATTCGAGGGAACGAATTGTTAAATTGAGGGAAACAAATTGTTATATAGTGGGAATGAATTGTTAATTCGAGGGAACAAATTATTAAATTGAGGGAACGAATTGTTATTTCGTGGGAACGAATTAATAAAAAAAAATCCATGTGCCCTGCGGGGGATCTGTAGGTTTAGGTGTAATATTGTTCAAAAGTCTGCATCACACTGTCGGAACATGCGATGGCATAACTGTAGCTCTATGGTGTAATCTGCGGCATTCATTGTCATTCATTTTCATTGATTAAGACGTAACACATTGAGCTGTCATTTGTAAAATGCATTTGTTCTTGATTAGTGCTGCAGTGACACACATGGTTGTCCTATTTTTATTAGCTAATTATATCAAGCAAATTATGCTTTCACACATGTTGTGCATGTACCTTTTTTGGTCATTATTAATCACTCGTGTTTTGGATGCAAAAAATGTGTATTCTTTTTTCTATTTCTTAAGTTCCCACAATAGTATATATTTCGTTGTAAGCACTTGTTTTGCAACATTATATTAACCCTTAGACCGCTACTCACAACAATTGTCGTCTGCTGTTGCTTTTATATCTTGCCTTATTTCTCAATAAAAACATGGTTTGACAGCCCTTCAGAATCATTTCCAATGGAAATGATTCTGAAGTGCTGTCAAAGCATGTTGTAAATTATTCTAAAGTGCTGTCAAAGCATATGTTTTTGATGATAAAAATGGAAAATAGAAAATAAACAGCAGACGACAAAAAAAATAAGATAGCGGTCTAAGGGTTAAGAATTTTCAAATATTACCTACACATGACAATGTACATAGACTATGTATGTATGTAGTGATACAAAAACATCCACGCTAGTTCAACATTTTATTTCTAGAATTGATATGCATTTTCCCTATGATGAACAACTACCAGTGCGTTTATTTACTTTATTTGTCAGTTCTAAAGAAAGAAAGTGTTTATGTGACAGCGAACACCAGACACTCTAACTATGACCTTAGACCGCTATCTTATTTATTTTTGTCGGCTGCTGCTTATTTTCCATTTTTATCATCAAAAACATGCTTTGACACCACTTTAGAATAATTTACAACATGCTTTGACAGCACTTCAGAATCATTTCCATTGGAAATGATTCTGAAGTGCTGTCGAACCATGTTTTTATTGAGAAATAAGGCAAGATATAAAAACAACAGCAGACGGCAATTTTTGTGAGTAGCGGTCTAATGGTTAATAGATGTATCAGCTGGGTTTGTTATAAACATCCCCACTGCTGTTCAAACATTCCTCCATTATCTAGGCCTATATATGTCCAGTATATACAGTCACCAGGGGGCCATTTCACTAAACTTTGTATGACTAAAATGTTCGTAAGTGCAAAATTACGATCCTAAATATGCACTTCCGAACATTTTAGTCGTATGAAGTTTAGTGAATCGGCCCCCAGGTAATAAAGCTACCTTACTAACTTATGTCACTAACCCCAGAGCATTTGTTTCTATATTAAGCCTATGAAATGGAAAATAAGCTAAAAGTAATGGATAAGCAAAAATTAATTCAGTGTTCTAAGGTTGCAGCTGAATATTGTCTGTCGATTTTACATTTTTGTCCTATTTCTTAACTCTTTCACCCATAAGTAACTAATGGATTTTGATATGTTAATTTTGAAACCAATCCAATTGTCACATAGTGATTTTCAGACTACCGGTAGACCATTTATAAAAAGGGGGTGTTTTTGTTCTTAAGAATATGAAAATTACTTGCAAAAAGTGCAGATCCTGATGAGACCTGACGAGCCGGCTAATCTGGATCTACATTTTTTGCCAATACCACTATATAGGCCTGTGGTTTTGAAAGGGTTAATTAATAAACATGCTTTGTGGGCACATGATACTTGTCTCTAATGATGTATGGGTTAATAATAATAAAGGTTTTGTCGATTGGGTCCTATGTATCTGAATGATAATTCCATCCTTACCAGGATTCACGTCTCAACATTGAATCCATCCATATGAGGATTAACATCTGGGGTCAAGTGATCTAGTGAGGACTCCGCCGAGATTCGCCGAGGTTTGTCCGTTTATTTTTTGGAAATTTTTGTTTGAGTTTCTCAAATCGCCTATCTGCATCGACAGACCACATTTTCTAGTTTGGTAAGGACCCAAGCAACTGATCAGGATATTCTGACGTATGTTCTAGAATATTTTTCTTAATTTGATGATGAATTTCGTTTGTATATGGCCTCGTTGTTGTAGAGATGTAAACTTCTAGATGTGGTTTTGTCCTAGGGGTTAGAACGCCTGACTTTCAATCTAAAGGCACGTTAAACGCATTCACTGTCACAAACCCAGTCTACCCATACTGGTGTAAATGTGAAGCTAAGCTGGTTGAAAAAATGCAGTCTTGCATTTTCACATCTGTCGGTTTATTTATCTCCAGCCAACTAATGAAGCTGTAGGAATTTCCGCCTGTCAGGTTAGACAGACTTGTTTGGCTGTTTATGTGCACTAATATTGGAGGCAGGTGTTTGTACGGTTTCCTCAATGTTGGGTAATCTTCTCCAAAGTAAACACATTTCAACGAGTGCAGCATGTGATACAATGTGTTACGCGATATGAAGTATTTGCTCATAAATCCTGGGAAGTTGACCTATTTTATGCGGGGATGCCCATTCATTGGTACCTAAATTTACAAACATTTTTGTTCTATTTTCTTCATTAATCAATGAAAATATATGTTGTTACCACTCATTTGAACCGTCTTGCTGAGACGGTTCAAATGAGCGGTAACAACATATACATCTGGGAACAAAACAAGAAAACAGATATAAAATTTTCATCTTCGGCATGTTGATAGGATAGTGTATTATACTTTTTTAGACATGTAGAAAAAAATAAAATGCAGTCCGTTTATAGAGAAAGTAGTATATAATCAAGGCCTGGAACTTTGTGTGCCTCAATTTCACCATCACCAATTTCAAGAACTAATATATTTTCTATTTCTCATAAAATCCCATTATTCCTAGTGCCTACACATAGCAAAGGCCCACCTGCACCAAATAAAATGACACATAATCAGCAGTAGCTGTACCAGTCCGAAAATGTGACACAAGTCAACCGACTATGCTCGGTCGGACACGAGTTTGTATCTCGATTTCACTCAAATTCTCAAGACTAAACTAGCAGGTAATTGGTTGAAAGTGAATAACACTCTATACCTGTAAATTATACTTGGCAAAGCTAGCTATTCACAATTGCAGATTGAATTTTTTTTCAATGTGGACGTGATCTGAAATGTTGCCTTACAGTGATATTATCTACATACCATACACAGTAGAACCTCTATAAAGCGAACAGCCGGTAAGCCTGCGAGTGTTTATTTCTGATAGGCTTCACTATCATTCAAGTTATCTCTAATGATAATGTCAGTTTCTGATTGGAAAAATTACACACAAGTATTGGAGTACTCATATCAAAAGAATTTCAATTCAGCCTCTCTAAAGCAGAAACTCTGGAGGACCTGTTTTGTCCGGTTTTGAGTGGTTCCACTGTGCTAATTTAATATTTTCGTAATCAACTTTGACAAAAATCACACATACAGTAATCATTTGTGAAACTATCATTTGTGAATGTTCCTATAGTAAATGATGGGAAATGTCAAATACAATTTTCTCTGAAGAAATTAAATAAATACAGTGCAACCTCTCTACAATAGCCACCCATGGGAAGGCGCAAAACTGGCTGTTGTAGAGAGGTGGCTGTTGTAGGGAGGTTAATGCTGAATTAAATTTTGTCGTCCGCTGTTTATTTATTTTCTTCGATAATTCTCATCAAAAACATGCTTTGGCAACATTTTAGAATCATTTCCAATGGAAATTATTCTAAAATGCTGTAAAAACATGTTTTTATTGAGAAAGAAGGCAGAAACAACAGCAGAAGACACTTGCTCAGCAGTGTAAGGGTTAGATACAGAGGAAATTATCCATTTGGGATATAAAATAGCGACTAGCTGTTATAGAGAGGGTGGTGTTCTTGTAGCGAGGTGGCCGTTCGGGGAGGTTCGATTGTATATTCCATGTAATTCTGTACGCCAACCTATACAAACATAAGCAGGCTGCACCCCACTAATACACATGTCTCTCTGCAAATGTTCTTTGCATAATGTTTATCCCTTAGACCGCTACACACAACAATTGTCGTCCGCTGTTGCTTTTATATCTTGCCTTATTTCTCGATAAAAACATGGTTTGACAGAGTGACTTCAGAATCATTTGGAAATTATTCTGAAGTGCTGTTAAAGCATGTTGTAAATTATTCTAAAGTGCTGTCAAAAGCATGTTTTTGATGATAAAAATGGAAAATAAGCAGCAGACGACAAAAGATTAAGGGTTAACAGACATGTCAGATGACAATAGCGATACTCCTACTTTAAACATTTGCAATCCAGCGTAGATCGATTGGGCTTGATTTTGCCAGGAAAATCTGTTTTAGATTGGATTCTGTCGCATTATAGACAGTGCTGATTCTGAGCGTGTAATCAGCCACTGTAGTAATTGGTTGGTCTTGTTCAGTGATGTATCACATGATCTCTTGATTGAGCACAGATTAATGCATTTTTGTCCAAGGATGCGTAATTTTACTGATGGAAATGTTATCATAGTTACGCAGCATGCCGTTTGCATGATTTTTTGTCTCGCCCACGAAAGCGGAAAGCGAGACATACGTTTTGCTTTTCCGCAGTCGTCGGCGGCGGCGGAGGCGTCGTCGTCGGCGGCGGCGTCATCATTCAATGTTAAGTTTTCGTGTTACGGTCATTACTTCAACATCTTATCAGCTACAGTCATCAAACTTTATACATACCTTTACTATGATATGTAGATGAATATAGGACTATTCTCGGGGCCCCAGGGTCAAGGCCCCAGGGTCAAGGTCAAGGCGGAACAAGGCGAGACATTTGATTCCGCGGAATTCTTGTGTTGGTCATTTGTCTATCAGTCTGTAAATACCTGGGGCCCGTTTCAATAAACTTCTTACGACTAAAATGTTCGTAAGCGCAAAATTATGAAAGTCTGTAAATTTCACATTAACAATGTTTTCTTGTAAACAATTGATGGATTTACATTTATTGAGCATAGACTGCGTATGCAGCCTATGCTCAATAAATGAAAATCCATCAATTGGAATTTGCAGACGATTTTTAATTCGCACTTACGAACATTTTAGTCGTACGAAGTTTAGTGAAGCCTGCCCCAGATTGATTAGAAATTTCTTAGACATATTTACGATCTTTACATTTGATATTTACATCATCTTCTCCCTATGTCCAAGGTCTTAACCCTTAGACTGCTACTCACAACAATTGTCGTCTGATGTTGCTTTTATATCTTGCCTTATTTCTCAATAAAAACATGGTTTGACAGCACTTCAGAATCATTTCTGTCAAAGCATGTTGTAAATTATTTTAAAGTGCTGTTAAAGCATGTTTTTGATGATAAAAATGGAAAATAGAAATAAACAGCAGACGACAAAAAGAATAAGATAGCGGTCTAAGGGTTAACTGTATTTACATAAAGGTTGTGTAAAATGACATTAAAGTTGTGATCAGCAATATGTCACGTGTTGCATGAAAAATGGTTGATCAGTCATGTAAATGGGACTGTACCATTTGCCGTAAATGGTAATCTTCATGCATCTGGCCATTGCCAGTATATGCCAGAGTGCAGCAACAGTGGGATCAATATTTACAGATCACCCTGCATAGTTACACTTGATGTGGTTTACAAAGAAGATTTGCCATCAGCTGCAAGTCAGTCACTGTCAACGGGCACTAAATGACAAAACACAATGAGAAAAATATAATATATGGCTGTCCTCATCCCCACCCAGACATCTGTATCTTGTGTACCTTTACATTTAAATAAAAGTTGTGTCACATGATTTAACATACGACTACCGGTATGTGCACCCATACACGTGTTGACTCTGGGAATAGATAGAACCAAACACATTTTGTAACATTTCTTCTCAATTTTAATCTAACTTTTCTTTACAAGTCTCGTGGCATGAAGTGACTCCGTTTTGGAGGTAGCCATATATATAGCACAAGAGTTATCCTACTGTCAGATGAGTTATCTAACTTGGAACACAAGATGTCCAAATTGGCCATTTACGCTCACCTGAGCCAATTGATATGTCTATCGTGAAAAACTCAATCTGAACCTGTATGGTCATAAGAAATAGTTATTCATTCTAGACAAAGCAACTGCACCAAACTGCACATCAATATCATTATTAGGCTATCTGCAGCTCTCATAGTGCAATATCATAACACACGAGCCAAGTGCGCCAACAGACTGGTGGAATTTAAAAGTACATGTCCACTCAGTAGGCACAAAGTGTTCTTTATAGGAGTTAAATAAGTGTACAATTGTGTCACTATTCCACGAGTTCTAAAAATTATGAGTCCCCGCTATACATATATAATCATTTATTAATATTTAATTTAATGATAGTTACGCGCAGTGGTATCAGGCTATTTTCATATGCAAATGAAGCATAATATGTTTTAATTATTTATACTAATTAAATGCGTCACCTGAAAACATAATATTTTTGACAGTTTATAAAGTATGATAATAACACATCAAAAAATAAATACAGAGTAAAAATAGTAATGTCCGTTAATATTTTAAGGAAACACGGTTATCGCCCCTGATATCAGTGTGGAAAGTTACATCTGATATAAAATGTATAATAAAGCCAATCTATACGTGGGGTAATGGTGAATGAATGTTTATTTTGCCAGAAAATGTCTCATATGATGTCTCTGACATAAAGAACATTTTGTGCCTACTGAGTTGGAATGTATCTTTAAGGATGGAAAGAAAGAAAATGTGAAACATTCAATCATCATTACTAAGCTATTCTGAGCTATTCTGCCGATGATCGAGGATCATTAAAGTGTGTCAATTTATTGTAGGCCATTAAAAACCAATTTATTTTTATGTTTTTTACTAAGTTTTGTTTTACAGTTCTTTGCATATTTTAGTTTATTTCAACACTTAGTTTTGCTCGTTCAGAACAATTACATGTGTAAACCGAGAAATAACAAAGGCAGTGCCTTAACTCATAGAACTCTGCTGTTGTTTCTCATTTTGTATTTTCTTTAAATAAAAACATGGTTTGGCAGCATTTTAGAATCATTTCCATTGGAAATGATTCTAAAGTGCTGTCAAAGCATGTTTTTGATAAGAAAAATAAAAAAAATAAACAGCAGACGACAAATTTTATTTCAGCACTGTAAGGGTTAAGGTGCATTTTGTAAGTTGGAAGATACATAATATTGTATACATTTTAATGAGCCATATATCGGGCAAATCGTATGAAAAATGCTGGTTGCTAATAAGGGCTGGATGCAAGAGACACATTGTGTTTCCACGTAACGTCGCAATTACGATTCTTAACAGCATCACAACATCTGATTATAATGAGTCATATTCAGTGGGGATTATGTCAGCAATCCATTTCACCTGCCATAGAATTCACATGCCACTAATGGCAGTTTATTCACACTAGCAATTTGTCTGTGTAACACATTGGACAACTGGGCTTGCGTTATATCTTGTCACGTTTCTACCGGTATATCTTGTCATGTTTCTACCCCGTCAGAAAACTATTCTATGCCAAAAAACGTAGGTTTACAAAGCTAATTGAAGGGGTCAGTGGATGAATGCGTATATCAATCAATCGATCATTCTTAATTATCATAATGAACTGTGTCGTGTTAATTTTTCACACTATCCCATTAAAAAATAAGTACAACAGTGAAGATCCTGAGGGGGGGGGGGGGGGGGGGGCGGTTCGCTAAACTTTGTACGACTAAAATGTTTGTAAGTGCAAAATTATGATACTCTGTAAGTTTCACATTATTATCACTGTTTTCTTATGAACAATTATTGGATTTACATTTATTGAGCATATGCAGCATATGCTCAATAAATGTAAATCCATCAATTGAAATTTCCAGACGATCCTAAATTTGCACTTATGAACATTTTAGTCGTACAAAGTTTAGTGAAATGGCCCCCTGATGACGGTAATTAATTGTGATATGCCAGCTCAGTTCACAAAGTCTGGCATTTCCATCTTCTCTTGTTCACGTGGTTCTGTGTAATCCATCACATTCTGACAAGCATGCAATCTTTCTCCATTTAGAACTGACTATTTTGTTCTTTCTGCATCATTTGTGACCACCATTGGAACTGTCTCGCTACTGTAAGTTTACATTTTCCTTGCACAGGTCAGCCAAAAAGGTTAACCCTTACTATGCTGAATTAAATTCTGTCGTCTGCTGGAAATGTTTTATTTTCAATATTTCTCGACAAAAACCTGGTTTTGACAGCACATGAGAATCGTCTCCAGTGGAGACGATTCTCATGTGCTGTCAAAACCAGTTTTTTGTTAAGAATTAAAGCAAAAATGAAAAACAGCAGACGGCAATTTCCGTCAACAGCGTAGGAAGGGTTAATTGGTACAGGAAAATTGTAAAACCTGCACTGCAAGTTGTAAACTGGTGATGGTAATTGCGAAACACTCATCCGTGTTGGATCGTACCAAACTTTGCTACGATTTTAAATCAGATTTCAATACATTTTAATACAGTCAAACGCAGTAAGTTTATTATATACTAGTACCACCCAGTATCTATTAGTACTTATTGGCAAAGACATCTGCCAGTATTATATTATTGAACCATGCAGTGCACATCCGTTGTATAACTGAATGACTGTGTTAACACCATTTACAATACGTGGAGACCGCAATTGGCCTTTCGAAATATTTTCTGAACACCAGTCAACCATTCAAGATTTTTTGCATGTGTTTGTCATTACTCTTAATTTTCTACAAAGTATGAGAAAGCTTTCGAAAATTGGTTACGTTAACCATACATGATGTTGGAAGTTTATCTAAATTTCGGATCAGGGGGCATTTTCACTAAACTTCGTACGACTAAAATGTTCGTACCGTAAGTGCAAAATTATGATTCTGTAAATTTCAGATGATCATGTTTTCTTGTAAACAATTATTGCATTTACATTTATTGAGCATAGGCTGCATATGCAGCCTATGCTCAATAAATGTAAATCCATAAATTGAAATTTCCCGACGACCTTAAATTTGCACTTACAAACATTTTAGTCGTACAAAGTTTAGTGAAACGGGCTCAAGATGCAGAATTGATTTCTTTACCGGCACAGAATTCTGGAATCCTTTCACGTTATAATGTACCACATTGTAATTTATGTGGAATACACCTAGGGGTATAATCTATAAAATATACAAAATATTTTCCACAATTTTGTTATGCCCCCGCCACCGAATGGTAAATGGCTTATAATTTCTGTTTCCTTGCTCGGATCTGCTTTACATTTCACACACGCATTGCTCCAACGGTCCTCTACAGCCCTCTGACAAATCCACATTCATCCCGCCCCCGCTAAGCCTAGGGTCAAGGTCACAGACTTGGTGCGTTCGAAACCTTAACGCTCGGGTAAATTGCTTACCGACAGGCCACAGTTCTGGTCTTATTTATCATTCATTCATGTAGTTTATGTTGTGACCACTCATGTCTCGATGATCAAATAGCACACTCCTGTAGCTGATAATGATCTACATGTATATTGCATGCCGGATGTTCCATTAATGTAATGATGAACAATGCAGATTCTGATCAGACTGTGCTGATGCACAGGCTGATCTGGATCTACACTGGTCACAAAACGCATAAGCCCAATTTCTCTAGTAACAGCCACATATGAAATAAGCCCAATTATTTGAACCCTTACTAGTCACGTATATGAACTATAACTTCCAATTTCCTTTAATATGTCGTACACATTTTTTATTTTCACCAGAGTTCTCTTCGCTATCAGTTTCAATAAAATAAACACAATTAGCAAGTAACGTTTTAAAAAGATTTATATTTCTGAAACAGATTTCATTAACAATATTTGCATATTATATCGCCTGAGGAATGTGGGTTCATATCACGCCACTATAAATGGTAAGATGTTTTAGTTTGAAAAGCGCCTTGAAACATCTGCATATTTCCCATAGCCCATTAGCATAACAAACAATTTGAAGTTTTTGAAGTTTGAAAACGAGCCTCTCAGTCTGAAAATGTAGATATGATTATAACCTATTTCAGTCTAGTGATACAATATTTTTATTTTAAATCTCATCATTTCTCCATTAACCCTTAGACCACTACTCACAACAATTGTCGTCTGCTGTTGCTTTTATATCTTGCCTTATTTCTCAATAAAAATATGGTTTGACAACACTTGAGAATCATTTCCAATGCTGTCAAAGCATGTTGTAAATTATTCTAAAGTGTTGTCAAAGCATGTTTTTGATGATAAAAATGAAAAATAGAAAATAAACAGCAAACGACAAAACAATTAAGATAGCGGTCTAAGGGTTAATGCATATTAGCTTCCACATCTTTGCAAAATATACCACCAGTATAAACATTACATACCTATGGAAGCCCATTAGGGCCACTTCACTTTTTATTAGCCGATCTATTTATAGATCGGCTAATATATTGGTTATCCATCGAATTCTGAAAAAGTTTGTAGCAACCCTTTTCTCCGCTATTCGGTAATCTACGAACGCGAATTTTTCTGTATCACTTCCAAATTGCATCAACCGATAAAGTTTGCATTTTTGGCAATTATCTCCGTTTAAAACTTTACTTATAGCCAAATAACACAATTTTGAATACGTAATTGAGCTGAACGCCGGAAGAGATTTAACCCGGAAGTTATTGTTGTTGAAGTCCATAGTTGGCTCTAATGGCCATATACGCCAACATACGCCGATTATTGGGCTAATTTGAAGCTTTTATTTATTAAACAGAACAAGTTTCAGCCACGTATAATCGCGTAAAATGTGTTTATTCGGCTAATTTATAATCGACCTCTGCTCAAAATCTCCTTACTAGCAACCCCAGCATTTTCGGGTTTATCCCAGCATCTCGGGTTTATCCCATTGGATCGCGTATGCGCGTCATTTGACGCTAGTTAATATTCACAAAATGTTCCACCAATCAAAACGAAGAATTGCCCTTCATAGCCAACTTTGATTTGTTTACGTATCATGCAGGGATGGCAGGGATGCATCCAGCACGCGCGATTGCGGCAATCTCCCTTAATTATTGTGAATGCCGCAAATTATTGATTGTCTTGCGCCCGACATCGCGCAAAAAATCACGGATGGGGCACATTAGGCCAATCTAGGCATGTGCCTGAATACGCAGGAGCTTGCGTCTATTTTTAGATGACCTGTAACCGCTAGATATATATAGCTCTGGTAGCTCCGCCCACTCGCGAGCTGCCACAGAATTCGGACAAACACACATTGACTACAACTTTGTGTATTGCGGAGTGTAATTTGTAGATAAATAGAGCATACAGTACAGGTGTTACGCTGGAATATTTCGCAACATAATGGTGACAACAAAACATTGCTGCTATGGCATTGCTGCTATTGGATGGATTTGGGAACGGGTTTCTAAAACCTGCACAAAATCGAGAAAAATGTCAACGCTGGGTACAGAACTGTGGTCGAAAATAGTTTACCATTGACAATGTTACCAGAGACACCTACATATGTTCGATGCACTTTACCCTGATTTGATCGGCTAATAACATCATGCTCTGCATGACTTTTCATTCTTTTCTTTTCTTGAATTTTCGAGATCTTTTCTTGAATTTTCAAGATTCTTTATTCAAGATACTTTCTTGAATTTTCAAGATCTTTTCTTTAATTTTCTTGAAGTTATTTCTTGAATTTTCAAGATATTTTCTTGAAAATTCAAGAAAAGATCTTGAAAATTCAAGAAAAGAACTTGAACATTCAAGAAAACATCTTATTTCAAGATGTTTTCTTGAATTTTCAAGTTCTTTTCTTGAATTTTCAAGATCTTTTCTTGAAAATTCAAGACTTGAAAATTCAAGAAAAGATCTTGAAAATTCAAGAAAAGAATTTGAAAATTCAAGAAAACATCTTGAATAAATGGAAATTAAAAAAAAGTAAAGTGGCCCTAATGGTCTTCCGTACATACCTCTATTCTAACTTGTGAAAACAGTGTATTTCTTAAATGCAAGCTATCGGGATCCACTCTACCTGTTTATATATGGTCTGAATTATTATTACAAAAATATCTCTTGTTTATTCTTCCTGGAATAGTGTGAGCATTAACAAGAAATAGTCCATACATGTAATGGTTACTTTGGGGTTAAAAGGATGAAAATACTTTGGCTGTGAGACAATGTTAAAGGACACCATGTACATGATGATGAGCCAATAGATAGTGTTGTTTTCTCTCAGGCTGAGTAGATTTGGCAACCATTCAGGCTGATAGTACAGAATACTGGGGCCCGTTTCACTACACATCGTACCAATAAAATGTTTGTAAGTGCAAAATTAGGATAGTCTGGAAATTTCAATTGATGGATTTACATTTATTGAGCATAGGCTGCATATGCAACCTATGCTCAATAAATGTAAATCCAATAATTGTTTACAAGAAAACATTGGTAATGTGAAATTTACAGACTATCATTATTTTGCACTTACAAACATTTTAGTCGTACAAAGTTTAGTGAAACGGGCCCCTGGCGTATGTTGGTTGATCATGTTTACTGCCTCGTTCTTGTGTTCTGGCATGGGTGTGATGTTCCTATCAAACTTACCGGGATCAATAACACAAAACAGACAGAAACTGACGTAATATCGCTATTAAAATAACTCTGGTGAGTCAAATGAAATACGCTTAGTGTGCAGATTTAACAATATGGCTCTGATAATGGATCCTATAATGCATGGTTAGATACCACTTCACATCTCAAGGAGTGTTTATAGTTAATATGAAAATGAAATTTTATAGAATGTTGATTTTATAGAATGATTATGAAACAAAAGATAGGCCCCTGGCTCAGATGGTGTAATCAACATTGCTTGTCTGTGACCAATGTAGACCCAGACGAGTATACAGGGTTACACACTGTTTGGTATTTGGTTAGTGATCGATGCTTACTTAACCTTTACTATGCTGATTTAAATTTTGTTGTCTGCTGGAAATGGTTTGTTTTCAATATTTCTTGACAGATTTTTTTTTGACAGTGCATGAGAATTGTCTCCACTGGAGACGATTCTCATGGGCTGTCAAAACCATTTTGTTTTTGTTTTTGTTAAGAATGGAGATACAAATGAAAAACAGCAGACGACAATTTCCATCTCCTGCGTAATATGTTTAGAGCATATGCTCTAAATGTGTACTTTAAATCAGGCAGTTGGTTGGTCGGTGCAACTTAACCCTTACTACGCTGAATTAAATGTTGTCGTCTGCTGGAAATGTTTTATTTTCAATATTTCTCGACAAAAACCTGGTTTTGACAGCACATGAGAATCGTCTCCAGTGGAGACGATTCTCATGTGCTGTCAAAACCATTTTTTTTTTAAGAATTAAAGCAAAAATGAAAAACAGCAGACGGCAATTTCCGTCAACAGCGTAGGAAGGGTTAAGCAAGGCTTATTCCATAGTGGACTGGGTCTATATAAATTGACAAAATTGTGTAGGGCGTTCTGGGTCGTTCAGGGTCGTCACATGGTGTGATTGCACCAGACAACCTATAGTATATACTTTGTGTTCTGGATTAGAAGTACCAGTACATTCCATGCCCTGTTTAGGCATTGGCTGGTAAAACAGATGTTCGGACATTTAAGATCAGTGTAGATTGGTTGGTTAGTTGATTGATTCATTCCTTTATTTGTTTGTTCATTCGTTCGTTGGTGGATAGGTGGTTGGTTTTGTTGGTTGGTTGGAACTTGATTAGCAAATCATGGTTGGTTGGCTGGCTGACTGGCTGGCTGGCTGGTTGGTTGGTTGGTTGGTTGGTTTGTCCATCATCAACAATCACATAAGTATACAGTTCTGAATAGAGCAGACATGTATGGGGAGAATATTGCACATTCATATTCATGCACACAGCAGGTCACTTAGCATCTAGTGCCGAGATAGATCATGTTTCTGGCATCAGAAGGAGAATATGAAAGTCCTAGGTTTCAAGCAGAAGTACATAATGCATCGATGACATAGCAATATCTGTCCGAACAGAAATGGCTTATTGCATTTATGACCGGTCTCAGTCATGATTCGTTTGAGGAATAATGTGGAGCTCCAGAGCAGTTGTGTATTTAAAGAGTATTATATCCCCAGATTTCAAATTCAATGCGTATTTTACTACCGTATAACCTCGAATTAATGCCCCCGGGGCGTTACATTTCACAAAAGGGGGGCGTTTATTAGCCACTAAAAAAATTACCGAACATTCTTTAAGGATTATTTGTGTTTGAAATTGGCGGTCCTTGGTAAGTTTTTTTTTATTTATTTTTTATTATGAGGGGGGCATTAATTCGAGGTTATACGGTAATACAAATGAATTATTGATTTTCTTCCTTATTAAATAGCGAACAAATGATAAAAAATAAAACAAAAATAAAAATTCAATTATTTGAGCTGCAAAAAGCAAATACTGTTTTTGTTTTTGTAGCTCAACTAAGTAAATTTTTAACTTTATTACAGTGTTTTCATTACTCAATTTGAAAATCATTGCGTATTTTTGCATTGCTGCGAATATTTTGTACTCCCACTTTTGATAGTCAATGCATATTCTGCTAAAATAAGTGCTGAAAATACGCCAGTATGCTCTGATGATACGTGACAAAAGCAATAGCAAGCAGCGTTGCCTCTGATCAGAGTGTGTAGAGGTGCAGGCTGGTTAGGTTGACCATCGCTTCTAAATGCTAAATTGTACGTGTTTTAACCCTTAGAATGCGGGAACCGAAAATAGTCGTCTGCTGTTAATTAATATTTTGTCTTTTCTCTCAGTAAAAACATGGTTTGGAAGCATTTTAGAATCATTTCCATAGGAAATGATTCTAAAGTACTGCCAAACCAAGTTTTTGATGAGAAAAATGGAAAATAAAAAATATTCAGCAGACGACACAAATTAATTCAGCATTGTAAGGGTTAATTGGAGATAGCGTATGGCAATTTAAATTGTGAAAAATCTGGTCATTTATAATGGTTTTGAAAACATCATGGCTAATTCCCAGTATAAATGGTAGACACATATCAGAATCATCAGGCTTCATATATAGCAAATCTGGAGTACATTTGTCACATTTAGGAAATAAATAACATTTTCTCCTACCATGCTAAATATGGTATATTTAATAATTTCTCAAGTAGCAGCCGAGGTTATTTTGTTTTAACAGAACCTGATACTGTCTATCTAATGAGGCGGAATTATTCATTCATTGAACTGTGGGAATAAAGAACATACTGAAGACATTGAGATCAGCCATTTCAATACTATATTAACCTCAATCCAGATGTTTACCTAAAAACTTGTGCGATTTTTCATGAAATATATTTACAGAAAATGTGATGACATTGAAAGATGACAAAATGTTCATAGCAAATGCGGTACGCATTTGCTATGAACATTTTGTCATCTTTCCACGTTATTTAGCGAAAATATTGTAAATATTTTTTAGTGAGATATCGCACATGTTTTTCGGTACAAAATCGCATGGCGTGTCTCAAGTACAGTTGATACGTAACGCCCATGAGTGCACTTTTACACACAGTGCAACTTCTCTGAATGGTGCACCCTGGCGACTTGACCCAAGGGGTCACATTTTTAATGCTTAGAATGCTAGACACGAAATTGTTGTCTGCTATTGCTTTATATTTTGAAACAATAGATAACAACACTTATTTTAGCATTGTAAGAGTTACAGTGATGCCAATGTATTTTATTGGAAAAATGCGACTAACTCCATAATGGACTTATAAGGAGTTAGCTCTCTTCTTACACTGACCGCTTCAATTAGCCGTTATGTTAACTCTGCATGCTGGGAAATCTGTGGGCTATAAATAGTTCAAAAATAATAGATGACTATTCATTATATTTTCTTTTATTTCTCCTTATAAATAACATGAATATGTCTTGGAATTTCATTAGAATTGCGTCCAGAGGACGCAATTCTAATGAAATTCCAAGACATTTTTACAGAGAGAAATAAGAAACATACTCATAATTTGTTGGATGTTATTTTCACCGCTATCATGCAAAGAGATAATGATAATTTCTTCTAGAATACATAAGATTTGTTTCCATTCCAATATTGCTTTGGCTGATGATAAATGATTCATAGGTCTCTTATCAGTTATAACAGCCTCATTATAGATCAGAATGCCCTGTTACTGACATAAGCCTCATCTAATGGGGTGTAATCGAGCTTGTCTCTGAACATATTGCGCCTTTCATGCAGATATTGATCATTTAATTGACACAGTGGATGAGAAACAAGCTTCATGTGCACCAGCAGAGCTCCAGATAAGGTGCGTATTTGCGTAAATACCCAATTGAAATTGCCAAAAACTCAATTGAAATAAGAAGTAGTGAGTATCAAAAAGCAATGAAAAATTTGTGGTATCTTTATCATGCTACTGAAAACAATAAACAGACCACAAATATAGCATATTTTCTTATTTTTCCATGAAAACACATCTTTGTAGTTCATTAGAATTGTCTCCAAGGAGACAATTCTAATGAAATACCAAGATGTGTTTTCATTTTGAAGCAAACTATTCAATGAGTGCGGTCTGCTGATGTGTAAACAATTGTGTGATTCTAATTTTACACAATTAAAATGTTGAAATACCCAATTGCTTCAGAAATGATGGAGTGACGATACCCAATTACTAATTACTTATCTGGAACACTGACCAGTATAGATTAGAGTGATTTCAAGTGGTCCCCAGCTGACATAATAAAGGGACTGCACCAGTGTAGTCAGAAACAGTCTGATACTGGTTCCATCTGCGACTAACCATCAACCATCCTAGGTGTGTTGTTATATGTGGCTGTGACTGGAGAAATGTGGCTTGTGGGTTATGCGACCAGTGTAGATCCAGATCAGCCTGTGCATCCGCACAGTCTGATCAGGATCTACACTGTTTGCCATTCCATCAATGAAACACCCGTCATGCTTCTAACAAGCAATACAGATTGTTATCAGGCTACTGGAGTGTGCTATTTGATCAGGAGCTACACTGGTCACATCTCCTATAAGCCCCATTTCTGTATCAGCCTGTTCAGTTTATATTTTCCAATGAATAGTAAGACAGGGCTCCAGATAAGGAATTAGTAATTGAGTATTATCACTCCATCATTCGGAAGCAATTGGGTATTTCGATATTTTAATTGGGTAAAATAAAATCACACTACTGTTTAGACATTAACAGTCACAGCAATTATTGAATAGTTTGCTTCGAAATGAAAACAAGTCTTGGCATTTCATTAGAATTGTCTCCTTGGAGACAATTCTAATGAAATACCAAGATGTGTTTTCATGGAAAATAAGAAAAATATGCTATATTTGTGGTCTGTTTATTGTTTTCTGTAGCATGATACAGGTACCACAAATTTGTTATTGCTTTTTGATACTCGCTACTTCTGATTTCAATTGGGTTTTTAGCAATTTTAATTGGGTATTTACGCAACTACGCAGCTTATCTGGAGCTCTGGTAAGATGCTAATTATGATTGTTTTTATGCCCACGATCTGACTCAGTAGTATATAGACTCTCAGGGATTCCGCTGGGGAAAAAAAAATCGCCACTTCAAAACAAATAAAACAATTGGCGATAAAAATTTACAATTTTCGAGAAAAAATTTCGAAAAATTTGATTTTTTTTCTCGAAAATTGGATTTTTTTATCGCCAATTGTTTATTTTGATCGCCAATTGCGAAAGTGGCGATCGCCAGCAGAATCCCTGCTCTGTGTCTGGGTGTCCGGCCGTGGGTCTGGTGAAGAAATTTGCCGGAATTTCTCCAATCTACAACCGGGGGCATTTATGTGCTGACGGGCCACATTTTCTTGTTGATTACTCAAATTATTTCCTGTCCATGATAGAAAGCATAAATTATTCATGAAAAGAGTAGTGTATTTCATCTTACAGGACAGAAACCTGGCGATTGTATGTGAACAGCAAGCAACAAATATGGCTGAGACTGGAGAAATGGGTCTCTACGGTATTTTGACCAATGTAGCTCCTGATCAAATAGCACACTTCTATAGCCTGGTAATGGCATATATTGCTTGTCAGAAGTATAAACGGTGTTGTGTTGGTAAAATGTTGAACAGTGCAGATTCTGATCAGACTGTGCGAGTGCGAATGCACAGGCTGATCTGGATCTACACCGGTCGCAAAACCCATAAAACCCATAAACCCATAAGCCGTACAGCCACATATGAGTTTGAGCATGCACCAATTCCATCTAACCAGAGACGACATCATTTGCCATCCAAATCACAAATGAATCAATACTGTTGATAGCAAACAGCGTACTCAGATCCCGATCTGACTGAATGTGCAAAATATTTATGATCTAGACAGACCAGAAATGTCCTTTCGCTCCTTATAATTGGCCTCATGTTGGTCATTTATCTTCCAGCATCATTAGGTTTCCAACTGAAATGCAAATCCTCTGGCACATTCACCAGGGGGCCGTTTCACTAAACTTTGTAGGATTAAAATATTTGTAAGTGCAAACTGATGATAGTCTGTAAATTTCACATTAACAACATTTTCTTGTAAACAATTATTGGATTTACATTTATTGAACATAGGCTGCGTGTGCAGCTTATGTTCAATAAATGTAAATCCATCAACTGAAATTCCCAGACGATCCTAAATTTGCACCTACGAACATTTTAGTCGTACAAAGTTTAGTGAAACCCCTTGGCAGGCTATTGAAATGTCAACATAGTTTTTGCACTTAGAAATTGTTACTTAGTTGTACTGCCAGTAGGTGTACAAAGACTTTCATACTATCATACTATCAGTTGAAGAAGGGTGCTAACTCCCTCATGGAGTTAGTCCACTTCTTCAACTGAGCCCTTAAATTATTATTTTTCCACTGACCCCTTCAATTATAACCATCAACTGAAGACAGTGCAATGGATAATCACATTATATGTACATGTACTTTCACATTGAGAAATATGGAAATGTTTAGAATTTTCAACGGGCAATTTTTCATGCTGAGGATATACCAATGTGCAGAAGGAAAACTCTGAATATTTATTTTATTTCTCAACGAAAGTATATGTTGTTACCACTCATTTGAACCGTCTCGTCGAGACGGTTCAAATGAGTGGTCACAACATATACTTTCGACGAGAAATATGAAAATTAGAAGTGAATATTTCAAAATTCACATACGCCTGATAGCTTATTATGCATATAATGGATTGACATGCGGATTTCTCATGTACTGCTGTCTGATGGATTCGCGACATTCATAAATGCACACTTTGCAGATTAACTTAGTAGGAGTCATTTTTGCATGGAGTGTCGAGTATTTCAGGGCGATTGATTTTCCGGCCTTCTGCTTTCTCCAATGTTGATGAATTCCCCAGGTGTGTATTATAGTCAGGTGTGTACTCACCTGGAATTCAGTAGTCATTATGTGGTATTTTCTCTGTTCTTTGACCTAGTATAATTATGTGGTGGACGTGACTGGAGAAATATAGCTTATTGCCTAACTGACCAGTATAGACGCAGATGAGACTGCACTGTATTGGTCAGGTGTACTCACCGGAATTCGGTATTCATTCTGTGGCATTTTCCAGTTCGTTAACCTTTTATATGTGGCTGTGACTGGAAATATATGGCTTATCGCCTATACCGACCAATGTAGACCCAGATATACATTTTCCTGTTCTCTCACTTAGTGCAATTGAACCTCTGCGAATGATCACCTCTCTAAAACACACGCTCTATAACGCAAATCGACAATTGTCTCTATATTTAACCTCCCTACAATGGCCACCTCTCTACAACAGCCAGTTGTTTGTCTCCCACGTGTGCATGTTGTAGAGAGGTTGCACTGTATATGTGGTGGGTGTGAGAAATATGGCGTATCACCTCAACGACCAGTGTAGACATTTGTGCAGTCTGATCTGGGTCTACACTGTTGATCATTCATCAGACAAAATGCATATCATGCTTCTTGCATAGAGAATACTTCCCAATCAGTTTGCAGGAATTTTCTAGCAGATCTAAAGGGAGACTGGTCAGCAGGGGCCCGTTTCACTAAACTTCGTACGACGAAAATGTTCGTAAGTGCAAATTTAGGATCGTAGATGGAAATTCCAATTGATGGATTTACATTGTTAATGTGAAATTTACAGACTGTCATAATTTTACACTTACGAACATTTTAGTCGTACGAAGTTTAGTGAAACGGCCCCCAGTGCCATAAGCCCCATTTCTCAAGTGACATTATGGGTTGCCAACCTCCAAAAGGGACTTTTACTTTGAATCTTAAAATGTTTCTTCGGTACTGTTATTTCTGCAGCCTTGGACATTATTATCACTGAGTGATATGCTGCATCCCATACCCAAGGTGCATTATCACGTGGTTACAACAACAACAATGGCTGAAAGTGTTGAAAGCGCCCACTCCAAAGTAAATATTATTTGATGTTTTCTTTAATAGGCAACAGATTTTAATGAAATATGGCGCAGCAAACGCGTCTTCATGAGCTGCATTTGGTTGTCCCGGGAGTTCGGCACATACTTATGTCGTTTTTGCGAAGAATCGATTTCCGTGTCTTCGCAAAACAACAGAAATTTGGGCCAAAGTACTAAGACCACCAAATGCAGCTTAACAAGACGCGTTTGGTGCGCCATATTTCATCAAAATCCATTACATAATAACGACAAAATAAAATACATACTTTGAGTCGGAGGGCTTCTGGAATTTTCAGTACTTGTTATTATTGTTGTAACCATGTGATCATACACCTTGATACCAGGCCCATAGCGAACAAAATAATGTAACGGCGCCGGCGGACTATTGAGCGGGTCTCTGGGGGCTCTCCCCAGAAAAAAATCAACCTAGACCCTCAAAATGGTGTTTCCTGCGTTCTAGAACCAAAATAGTACCACGGCACTCCCTGACTGCCATGGTGGTGTCTACGGTCGTGCATACAACTGTGAAAAACATAACCTTCAACAGACCTTGACTTTTTCCACTTTTTCTTGTTGATCACGTGGACGGTAAATAAAATACATACTTTGAGTCGGAGGGCTTCTGGAATTTTCAGTACTTGTTATTATTGTTGTAACCATGTGATCATACACCTTGATACCAGGTGCATGACAAGGTGTCCAGTATACTTTGAGGGAGTAATCATTTATTTTTCCCAAAATGCATTTTGTCATATAGAAACTAACAACTGCATATATTTGATGATTAAAAGTATGCAGAATTATTATACTGAATTTATTACATTATCACAGCCAAAATGGCTGTGATAATGTAATAAATTCAGTATAATAAAAATTAATAAATTTATCATAAAATTTAAAATTTCTCCCTCAAAGTATACTTTGCTACTAAAGTATACTTTGCAATGTTGATGAAATAGGCTACTGGAAACTTCCAAGTACATGTATATAAGTATGTGATCACACATTTCCACCATCTCAGACTGTTCACATTATTGTATACAACGTTATGTATTGGTATATTTTTAAAATAAATATAGAGAGGTTGTTACTGAATGAAAATGTTTGTTTGTTGTTGTTTACTAACCCTTAGACCGCTACACACAACAATTGTCGTCTGCTGTTGCTTTTATAACTTGCCTTATTTCTCAATAAAAACATGGTTTGACAGCACTTCAGAATCATTTCAAATGGAAATGATTCTGAAGTGCTGTCAAAGCATGTTGTAAATTATTCTAAAGTGCTGTCAAAGCATGTTGTTGATGATAAAAATAGAAAATAGAAAATAAACAGCAGACGACCACAAATTAACATAGCGGTGTACGGGTTAATGGATTATGCGATTATGGGACAATTCTTGATCTATATCCTGTGTTATTGACTTGGGCCTGTGCTTCCAGAACATTCGGAGCATGTACTCTGTTCGCATGCTCAAAATCAGAAAGTTTGCATGGTTGAGGCTGAGCTGTGCTCAGTCTCAGCCAATCAGACTATTTGAGTACAAATTTTGAAGACTATCTCAAAACGTTCTATAAGCATGGGCCCATTAATTATGTGGCAATATTGACTTTGGCATTTGCAATGTCGTGAAATCAAAATCATGTTTACTTGTATTCTACTGTAATGCTTAAACCCGAGTGCTGTAGTGACCACACCCTCTCCTCAATCTTAAACCAGAGTGCTGTAGTGACCACACCCTCTCCTCAATCTTAAACCAGAGTGCTGTAGTGACCACACCCTCTCCTCAATCTTAAACCCGAGTGCTGTAGTGACCACACCCTCTCCTCAATCTTAAACCAGAGTGCTGTAGTGACCACACCCTCTCCTCAATCTTAAACCAGAGTGCTGTAGTGACCACACCCTCTCCTCAATCTTAAACCAGAGTGCTGTAGTGACCACACCCTCTCCTCAATCTTAAACCAGAGTGCTGTAGTGACCACACCCTCTCCTCAATCTTAAACCAGAGTGCTGTAGTGACCACACCCTCTCCTCATCAAAAAGAGTGCTGTAGTGACCACTCTCCTCAATCTTAAACCGAGTGCTGTAGTGACCACACCCTCTCCTCAATCCAGAGTGCTGTAGTGACCACACCCTCTCCAATCTTAAAACCGAGTGCTGTAGTGACCACACCCTCTCCTCAATCTTAAATCTACCAGAGTGCTGTAGTGACCACACCCCTCCTCATCTTAATCTAGCCATGATGCTGTAGTGACCACACCCTCTCAATCTTCCCCACTACCGAGTGCTGTAGTGACCTGTATGACCACACCCTCTCCTTCAATCTTAAACCGAGTCTGTAGTGAAACACCCTCTCCAATCTTAAACCCGAGTGTGTAGTGACCACACCCTCTCCTCAATTTAAACCAGAGTGCTGGTGACCACATCTCCTCTCAATCTAAACCCGAGTGCTGTAGTGACCACACCCTCTCCTCAATCTTAAACCAGAGTGCTGTAGTGACCACACCCTCTCCTCAATCTTAAACCCAGTGCTGTATGCCACACCCTCTCCCTCTAGTGCTGTAGTGACCACACCCTCTCTCCTCAATCTAAACCAGAGTGCTGTAGTGACCACACCCTCTCCTCAATCTACCTAATGCTGTAGTGTCACCACTCCTCCATCTCAATCTAACCCGAGTGCTGTAGTGACCACACCCTCTCCATCCCAATCTCCCCACCCTATGAGTGCTGTAGTGACCACAGCCCTCTCCTCAATCTTAAACCCGATGCTGTAGTGACCCACACCCTCTCCAATATTAAACCAGTAGTGCTGTAGTGACCACACCCTCTCCTCAATCTTAAACCAGAGTGCTGTAGTGACCACACCCTCTCCTCAATCTTAAACCCGAGTGCTGTAGTGACCACACCCTCTCCTCAATCTTAAACCCAGTCTGTAGTGACCACTCTCTCCAATCTTAAACCCGAGTGCTGTAGTGACCACACCCTCTCCTCAATCTTAAACCCGAGTGCTGTAGTGACCACACCCTCTCCTCAATCTTAAAACCCGAGTGCTGTAGTGACCCACTCTCCTCAATCTTAAACCAGAGTGCTGTAGTAGACCACACCCTCTCCTCAATCTTACCGAGTGCTGTATGACCACACCCTGACACACACCCTCTCCAATCAATCTTACCGAGTGCTGTAGTGACCACACCCTCTCCTCAATCTTAAACCGAGTCTGGCCTGTAGTGACCACACCCTCTCCTCAATCTTAAACCGTACCGAGTGTGTATGACACACCCTCTCCTAATCTTAAACCCGATGTAGAGACGTATGACCACACCCTCTCCTCAATCTTAAACCGAGTGCTGTAGTGACACACCCTCTCCTCAATCTTAAACCGAGTGTGTAGTGACCACAGACCCTCTCTCAATCTTAAACGAGTTCTGTAGTACCACACCCTCAATCTTCAGAGTGCTGTAGTGACCACACCCTCTCCTCAATCTTAAACCAGAGTGCTGTAGTACCACACCCTCTCTCCTATCTTAAACCCGAGTGCTGTAGTGCCCCCAACCTCTCCTCAATCTTTAAACCCGAGTGTGCTGTAGTGACAACACCTCTCTCAATCTTAAACCGTGTGCTTGTAGTGACCACACCTCTCTCAATCTTAAAAGAGTGCTGTAGTGACCACACCCTTCCTCAATCTTAAACCCCGAGTGCTTGTTAGTGACCAACCCCCTCTCCTCAATCTTAAACCCGAGTTGCTGTAGTGGACACACCCTCCCCTCAATTCTATAAACCAGAGTGTTGTAGTTGGATCCCCATCTCCTCAAATCTTAAAACCAGAGTGCTGTTGTACCACACCCTTCTCTCCAATCTTAAAACCCGAGTGCTGTATGTGACCACCCTCTCCTCAATCTTAAACCCGAGGGTGCTGTAGTGACCCACCCTCTCCTCAACTTGTAACAGAGTGCTGTAGTGACCACACCCTTTCAATCTTAAACCAGAGTGCGTAGTGACCACACCCTCTCCTCAATCTAAACGAGTGCTGTGTGACCACACCTCTCCTCCAATCTTAAACCCAGTGCTGTAGTGACCACACCCTCTTCTCAATTCTAAGTGCAGTGAGTGCTGTAGTGAACAATACAACTTAAAACCCGAGTGCTGTATGACCACACCCTCTCCTCAATCTTAAACAGAGTGCTGTAGTGACCACACCCAACCCTCTCCTCAATCTTAAACCATCAGTGCTAATGACACACACCTCTCCTCAATCTTAAACCCGAGTGCTGTAGTGACCACTCTCCTCACCTCTAAACCAGAGTCTGTGTGACCACACCCACAATCTCTAAATCCTAATCGAGTGCTGTAGTGACCACACCCTCTCCTCAATCTTAAACCCACTGAGTGCAGTAGTGACCAGACACACCTCTCCTCAATCTTTAAAACCAGAGTGCTGTAGTGACCACACCCTCTCCTCAATCTTAAACCAGAGTGCTGTAGTGACCACACCCTCTCCTCAATCTTAAACCCGAGTGCTGTAGTGACCACACCCTCTCCTCAATCTTAAACCAGAGTGCTGTAGTGACCACACCCTCTCCTCAATCTTAAACCAGAGTGCTGTAGTGACCACACCCTCTCCTCAATCAAACCAAGTGCGTAGTGACCACACCCTCTCCTCAATCTTAAACCAGAGTGCTGTAGTGACCACACCCTCTCCTCAATCTTAAACCAGAGTGCTGTAGTGACCACACCCTCTCCTCAATCTTAAACCAGAGTGCTGTAGTGACCACATCCCTCTCAAATCTCCATCTCCTAACAAATGCTGTAGTGACCACACTCCCTCTCCACTCAATCTTAAACCCGAGTGCTGTAGTGACCACATCCTCTCCTCAATCTTAAACCCGAGTGCTGTAGTGACCACACCCTCTCCTCAATCTTAAACCCGAGTGCTGTAGTGACCACACCCTCTCCTCAATCTTAAACCCGAGTGCTGTAGTGACCATACCCTCTCCTCAATCTTAAACCCGAGTGCTGTAGTGACCACACCCTCTCCTCAATCTTGGGTGAATACAAGATGGCTCTAAATTAACTCTTTGCATGTTGGGAAACTTGTGGGCGATAAATAGTTCAAAATTAGCGGACAAAAATTCATCATATTTTCTTTTATTTCTCCTTGTAAATATCATGAATATGTCTTGGAATTTCATTAGAATTGAGTCCTGAGGACTCAATTCTAATGAAATTCCAAGACATATTTACAGAGAGAAATAAAACATATACTCCTAATTTGTTTGGCGGATATTTTCACCGCTAGGATGCAAAGAGTTAACTGTTTCAGTTCCAACGGCCGTGTATTCAGTATGTGCAAGCATTGTAGATCCAAACGAGCCACTCATAATGAGCCATCTCATCTGGGTCTACAGTGTCTGCCAGCATTTGTCAGATACACCCTATTAGAATGGAAAGGTACACGAGTTTCTCACAAAGTTTTAGCAATATCCTGTGCCAAGCATAGAATAGAATTGTCATATTTGTTAATAGATTTTAGTGATTTTAATTACCATGTGAAACTGAACATAGGACAAATCTCACCCATGTATACTGAAGGTGATTCTTGTGTTTAACCCTTTCAACACTACAGATATATATAGCGGTGTTTGCAAACAGTGTAGATCCAGATGAGCCGGCTCATAATGAAAAAAACACTTTTTACAGAAACAAAAAAAAACAGTTTTAGAAATGGACCAGACTGAAAATGATTGTGTGATGATTGAATTGGTCTGAACGTTAACATGACACAGTCCATTTCAGCTATTTAGGGTTGAAATGGTTAACCCTTTCCGTCATAAGTAACAGACATGGATCATTTCATGTTCAGTTTGAGGCTTTTCCATTATACCAAAAAAGGTGTAATTTTGTAAAAAAAAAATATCCACAAATGGTGGAGATCCTGATGAGCCGTCTCTTCAGGATCTACACCATTTATAAATTGTAAGAGAGAGGTCTATTGTTGAAAGGGTTAATGACATATCAACCTGATATGAGACAGACACCACGCGATTTTGTACCTAAGAACATGTGCGATTTTTCATGAAATATATTTACAGAAAATGTGATATTTTCCGTAAATTACGTCTCAAGATGACAAACTTTTCATAGCAAATGCGGAATAGTATTCCACATTTGCTATGAAATATTTTATTACCTTTCGATGTAACGTACTGAAATTATCGTAAAATTTGTAAATATTTTTCACGACATATCGCACATGTTCTTGGGTACAAAATCGCATGGCGTGTCTATTATAAGAATGAATGGCCTTTTTGTGGAATTTATCGGGGTATAAACTTGGAAAAGTCACGGGAATACTGGACGAAGGCCGGAAGGCCTTCGTCCAGTATTCCTGCGACTTTTCCAAGTTTATATCCCCGATAAATTCAACAAAAAGGCCATTCATTCCTTATAATTCCAGCATTTGAAATAAATTCATCAAGAAAATTTTTTTATTTTCCATTTTCTTAAGAATTATTTTAACTGCGCATCACGGTTATGGAAAGTAGTTCGGCGTGGGAGTTTAATGGGATATAAATTTTGGACAGAGACTTACTACGGGCCAATCAAATGTTAGGGAATTGTGTAAATATGTTTGTGCTGGAATTATTGGTCAGTATGCTGTATTAACATGCATACATCCATCTGTATCATGTACATTTGTACATGTAATATATTGTACAATCACGTTTTGTATCATAAATTCATTGGTGTATTTTCACACAAATAGTTTCGAATGTTTATGTATATATATACGTTTTCGAAGATTTTGTAACAAAGAAATCACCAAGTGCTGTTCTGTGTGCTAGTAGATTTTATTTCTATATAATAGTGCTGTGCATGCTCTGTGAGTGTTCCCTTGAGGTAACATGACTTATTGCAGACATTAAACCTAATTCAGTGGAAGAAGGGAGCTAACTCTCTGATGTTAAGTACATTAAATATTATACCGCATTTATTCTAATAAACGCCCCCGGGGCTATGCAATTCTTGGGGATTAAAACTTGGAAAATAGGATCAAACTATGTTATTTTCACATACAAAAGCCATTTTTAAATGGCTTTTGTATGTGAAAATAACATATTTAGAATGCAAATATGAGTGGGGATACACTTACAGAGGGGGCTACTATTAGAATAAATATGGTACATAAAAGAAAATTAGTTCAGCAAGAATGCCCAATGCAATGCAATAAAATGGGTTGTCTCACGGTCACGCTCATGTAACAGGCACATAATTCTATCTGGCTGTGACTGGTGAAATGGGGCTTATGGGATTTATGGCCAGTATAGCTCCTAGTCTGCTGGCAAACCTCTGGGGGATATTTATTGCTGCATTTGTATTCTAGAATCAGGACACATACTTCTCTTACTGAATGGCGATCAGTGCAGATTCTGATCAGACTGCGCGGATGCGCAGTCTGATCAGAATCTACACTGGTCGCAAATGCCATAAGCGCCATTCCTCCAGTCACAGCCATATATTTGATCATATTGTGCTCTAACCTGCATTCACTAGCCGCCATACAGGGCTATTTAATCACTGTCCTGCATGACAGACATGGAATGCAGGCTAATATTGAATTGTGCTAGAACATTTTAAGAAAGGAACAAGGCAATGTATGGTCAAGTACATGTTTCTTTATCATCATTTCTCCATGTATGTATATTGGCCGTTGTTTGAGAAAAGGGGCCTTTTAATTTACAACTATAGATGGACAACAAAGCCTGAATGTTTAAAGATCGCCACGGGACGCGCGAGGCCAATTTTAGGGGAAGATACCATACAATGACACGTGTAGTGTTAACCGGAAAGTTGCGAGTTTGGGCCTCCAATCTGACAGAAATGTTGTTTTTTATATAATATTCATTAAATTTGTGTTTTTATTATTATTTTTTTAATTAATTTATGTTTTTGTAGGTAAAGGTCAATAAATAACGGTTTTATTTTCTATCCGCACCCCTCTTTTTCGGAACCATCCAACATTACACATTTGGTCACACCTCACCGATTGTTGTCCATATATACATGTGTATTGTAGATAATGTGCCCCTTATGTCTGCTTTTTTGAACATATGAGTTGAACTTTATCTACGCTTATTTATAACAGGTGGCCAATGAACCGTTAAACTGCAAATGTACAATAGAAATAGGTGTATTGCTTTTGTGGCCTGAGAGTAATTAAAATGTTCACTTGATCCCAATTAGAATGAAGATAGCACGAAAATGACTCGCTTAATAGCGAGTTTTTGTGGCATATTATGTGTGGATCAGCTGGGGTGATTTCTATCAGTTAAAATGTGCATTCACCATATACATACTGACTGATAATACATATCTGTATACTATACTGCATTGACTCGATACAAATATCTGGGCCTCAAATACTTTTACTGATTTTCATTGGTCAACTGATGTTACATGACCGAATGACATCAGTCTAATGAATGAAAACAATGAGTCCATAGCACAACACATCACTTGCTAAATAATATACCAGTAGCCTATTTCATCAACATGGCAAAGTATACTTTGACGGAGAAATTTTCAATTTAAGGATAAATTTATTAATTTTTATTATACTAAATTTATTACATTATCACGGCTGTGATAATGTAATAAATTCATTACAATAATTCTGCATACTTTTAATCATCAAATATATGCTGTCGTTAAGTTCTAATGCATGACATAATGCATTTTGGGAAAAATAAATGATTACTCCCTCAAAATATACTTTGCTAGATAAGTATACTTTGCAATTTTGATGAAATTGGCTACTGGCTAGTGTCTTTTGATATCAAGCTTGTCAGGCTCGACTCAGAAACTGTAGGAATTTCTAGGCAAGCCTCGGAATTCCTACATGTTTTCTAGCCAAGACACCAGCCTGATATTTTGTATTATCAGGTAACGAGCTTTGTATTGGCTGAATACGTACTGACTGATAACATATTGCTGTGCCAGGCATTGACCTGATACGAATATCCAGGTTACAACGAAGTAAAACCTGCCGTTCCATTGGTCGGATGTCATCACGTGATGTTACCGAATGACGTCAGTGTAATGACAAAACTTAAACAAGTATGCCTTCTGTCCATAGATAACAACGTCATCTGTGGTAATTTTCGAGTATAAAACATTACCTGATAAATAGAATGCCAGGTTACTTCTTTTGATATTAAGTTTATCAGGCGTGGCTTGGAAACGGTAGGAATTCCTCGGCAAGCCTCGGAATTCCTACGCGTTTCCTAGCCTTTCCTAATAAACTTGATATCAAAAGACATTAGCCTGGTATTCTCTATTTAATTATCCCAACGTAACAATACATGTAGTTGTTTATCAGAAGCATCAGGGATGTTTCAGACCAATTTGTGTTTATGTTGATCATAGAGGCAATACGCCCCAGTTTGTCATGGCTAGTTCATATTACCACTTGTAGGTGCTGGTTGATTTTACACTAGATCGTTTTGAAGTGCCACTTAATTCATGTGTTTTGTATATACTTTTATGCGACATGGGGAAACAAACGTGGTGTAATACATTTCTGACGAGTGTAACCGCACGATAATCAGCTAGCACTCGTATCTTGGCTAGTGATATATTTGATCAGCAACTGCGCTGGTCGCAACTGCAACAAGCAGCTTTTGTCAGATTATTGCCATGTGTATATCATTAATTGTTGTTTTCATTTTGTTGATTACTCAAGAGCTTGTTTTGAACAGGTGTATTGTGAGAAACGAGAAACTGATATTTTCAACTGGACCCTTGTAGACAGATCAGGGGGGCGTTTCACTAAACTTCCTACGATAAAATGTTCGTAAGTGCAAAATTATGATAATCTGTAAATTTCACATTAACAATGTTTTCTTGTAAATAATTGTTGGATTTACATTTATTGAGTATAGGCTGCATATGCAGAGGCTGCATATGCAGCCTATGCTCAATAAATGTAAAGCCATCAATTGAAATTTGCAGACGATTCTAAATTTGCGCTTACGAACATTTTAATCATAAGTAGTTTAGTGAAACGGCCCCCGGGGCCCTGTTTCACTAAACTTTGTACGACTAAAATGACCGTAAGTGCAAATTTAGGATCGTCTGGAAATTTCAATTTATGGATTTACATTTATTGAGCATAGGTGTGGAAACACTGGTCGGTCCATGCCGGCGGTGGAGCGTGATTATTTAGGCCGGGGTACTGTAATACTTCGCTATTAATTTCATGGAAACAATCTCCATGTCCATTGAGAGCATTACTGATTAGGCCATATGTGTTCGAGGATTTCGTCTACAATTACTGCAAATTAACCCTTAGAATGTGGGAAACGAAAACTGCCGTCTGCTGGTGTTTTAAATGTTGTCTTCTTTCTCAGTAAAAACATGGTTTGAAAGCACTTTTGAATCATTTCCATTGGAAATGATTCTAAAGTGCCTTCAAACCATGTTTTGCTGGCAAAAAAATAATAATCTGTAAATGTCACATTAACAATGTTTTCTTGTAAACAATTGATGTATTTACATTTATTGAGCACAGGCTGCTTATGCAGCCTGTGCTCAATAAATGTAAATCCATCGATTGCAATTTCCAGACGATCCTAAATGTGCACTTACGAACATTTTAGTCTACAAAGTGTAGTGAAACAGCCCTCAGATGAGGGCCCACACTGTTTGCATTTCAGTCACTGAAGCACCCTTGCAACGATCAGCAAATCTAATAGATTCTGCTCATACTTTGTGAGTATGCTATCGTGCCAAGGTGTACACTTTGCAAATGTGGTAAAGTTCCTTCTCTCAGTTAGAATCTGTACACACATTCTAGATGGATGCTGGATAACCAAGGCTGTGGTGAACAGGTTGAAAATATCAAGTTACTTGTCGATCATCATGCATATGCGCACATTTGTTTTGTAATTTTGCTACGCTGTATGTCTATTGTGCAATATTTTGTTCAGTATGTCTCAGTAAGAGAATGCGGACTGGGGATTATATAACTTACGCATCGTTAGTCAACTGTCATTGGTCCCATATGTTATGTACTGTACTTTTAACTCTGCCATGTCCAAATATCTGACATTCATAGTTCCATGCTCATTTATTGACAATTCCATCAATTCAGATAAGGGGTATTTTTTAAAGTATCTGAAAATTACGGACAAAGACTGCAGATCCTGATGAGATGGCTTGTTATAGGCTCATTTAGATCAACACTGTTTGCAAATGATTGCTTTATGGCCTGTAGGGTTGAACTGGTTAAACTCTTTAGTTTCCTCCACATTGGGTTTATTTGCTTGTTATAGGGTGTCATAAACCAGAGCTCCAAATAAGGTTCATATTGGCGTATTTTACACACATGTTTTAGCAGAATATGCATTGAGTATCAAAAGTGGGAGTACAAAATACTCACAGCAATGGAATAAATTTGAACGTCCCAGCAAGTTTTTCCCACCGTGTTTGCTTTTTGCAGATCAAATAAGTTAATTTTAAATTGTTTTTTTTTATCCTTTGTTCCCTATTTAATAAGGAAGAAAATCTATATAATACGTTTGTAAAGTAAAATATGCATTGAATTTGAAATCTGGGGGTATACTCTTTAGACACAAAACTTATCTGGAGCTCTGATAAACTGAAACACAATAAATGGCATTCTTGGAATTTAGATATAATGTGTTTCCAAGCACTGAGAGATATGCAAGATATAAAATGCATCAGTTTTGTAATTCTCTCTGTATTTGATACTTCATGGGGAATATGGCCTTAATGCTTTTATAAACAGTATAAATCTTGCCAATTTACACAATCTTGGTCTACACTGTTCGCCATATTGACTGCCAAATATTCCTGACAATTTCAAGGCATTATAGATCCGTGTCAGAAAGTCAGATTCTGATGAGACGGCTCGTGACGAGCAGGCTCATCTGGATCTACACTGTTTGCCAATATCACTATACAGGCCTGTGTTGTTGAAAGGTTTAAAGCAGGACGGGTGTTTCACTGATTGAATGGTGATCAATGCAGATCCTGATCAGACTGCACTGATGTGCATGCTGATCTGGATCTACATTGGCCACAGATGCCATAAGCCCCATGTATCCAGTCACTTTCACATATGATCATGATGTAACTGTGAACTTTGAACATAATTTGGATCCAAACAGGTCTGAAATCTTCTAATACTGATTGATGACCTGTGTTACTGGATTTGCCATTATAGAATGTTTATATCTTGGTACAATGTAATGGGAAATGAGAAATTTCAAGGGTATTTTTTTTCGATGTAATATTCCGTTCTGATTTTGGGATTTTCCCCCCAATGCATAGGTGACAGGTGGGAGCATGTGATAGGTAATTTAATGATCAGGGTTCATCTTTACCGGAATCCCGACCGGAGACCTGGTTTTGCCCTCACATACGTCATTTGCATACTGGTATGTGACCGTTGAATCTGGTTATAACCCTTTTGTGAGTATTACGATTATTCGTAATCCTATTACTTTTAAGGGGCAAAGTGTGGTATGGACCTTGCAGGATTCTAATTTCAGGGCTGAATATATTTTTTCCGTTCTGATTTTGGGATTTCCCCCCCAATGCAGCCGGTTAAATTTGGGATCAAGCCCATTGGCCATGTCTTAAATAACCTTAGCAGGCCATTGACAATCAATCAGTCAATCAATCTCCATTCAGATTACTAAATGTTACCCAATTTGAGTGCTCTAATGAAGTGTCATTTGAGATTGTTGCCCTCATACATCACAGTACATTGTAAAAGTGTAGTGTAGAGCATGCAGTAACATTTCACATTTGTCTAGTCATATTTATTATTTATGGTTCTAGATAGAGTTCAAATGTGTCTTTCATGCTGCCATTTGCTTTGAATATTTACAAGAACATTAACCAGGGTCAATGTCCTTTTTTGTCACCAGCTGACAAAGGGACATTATGGCATCAATGGTAGAACCTGATCATCCTCTTCCATATTATAGGTTGTCGTTTCAATCCATGCTCTTGATATTAAAAAAGTAGCTGTTGACAGGCCGTTAAAACACCAATATTACATGCTACCCAGTGATTTACTTTGATTCCTCGAAGGAAAGATTTCCTCCTAGACGTTCGCGAGACGTAATTGATACACGTTTTGACGCATTTCCGGCGAAGAAACAATTCATACGCTAACGTCAATGTTGACAGCATTATAAACTGGTCTAAGAGCAAATTTCACAGTTTTCGAAGAGCATGTAATATAATATACATGCTCTGTACTCGTTTCTTTATCGGATTTGCAGATGTCTCGAGGAAATAAATCCGGTATTTCAAAATGGTAGTTGAATATACTCTATTTAAATAAAGACATGGTGTGGTATGGACCTGGCACCAGGTCAGGTTATTCTAATTTCAAGGCTGAATATATTTGTTCTCGATATAAATATTCCGTTCTGATTTTGGGATTTTCCCCCCAATGCAGCAGGTTCAAATGGGATTGAACCAGTTTGCCCGGCCTTACATGACCTTAGCTGTTGATAGACCGTTAAACACCAATAAACAAACAAACAAACATAATTATAATACAGTAAATGTAAATTGTCATCTGCTTTTGTTTCATGTTCTCTTCTTTCTCATCAAAAGTATGGTTTGACAGCACTTTCGAATCATTTCCATTGGAAATGATTCAATAGTGCTGTTAAACTATGTGTTTGATGAGAAACAGCAGGCAACAAAATGCAATCTAACATTGTAAGGGTTAACAGTTGGTGATAAATATGTTGTTTAGAATTATGAACAAGTACCACTTTGTTATTAGAAGCTGATTTTTCCTTGTCCCTCCACACATGTAGAAAATATGATTTTTCCTTGTCCCTCCACACATGTAGAAAATATGTTGTGACACCTCATTGTTAAATCATCAATGTATTATGTATTTAATATCACAGAAATATGACAAATATTTTAAAATATTATTTTGAGATATTTTGACCAATCAGCAAGCATGTACATTGTGCTGTTAGTTTATTATGTCTCCATGTATGTGCCACCCATTTATTTTCTCAGTATTTAGCATATGTGATCAGTGATCAGTCATGCTTAATTTTAGCTTACAATGAATTAAACTACACAAGAATTTGATTGTCTTCTAATTTCATTGTTTCCCCAGACAATTAACTACATGGACATACAATACCTTACACCACAGTGAACCTCTCTAAACCGGACACCGTGGGAGGTCCCCAGGGTGTCCGGTTTAGATAGGTTTCACTGTAAATCGGGCATGTGATCATTCTGAGCCATAATTGTGTGCTGCGCGATCACGAACAGACGTGATCACCTGGGATAAAATAAATTCCAAGAAACTCCCTTGTGTTTTCTTGGCGTCCGGTTTAGAGAATTTCCACTGTAGTAGTCACATATTAATAAAAACAATGGCCGTAGTTGGGATTCGAACCTGAACTAAATACAGAAAAAAATACCCAAACAGACCTGTAAACCCATGTCAAGCAGAAATTAACGCAATACATCTTAACCCTTTCAACCCTAAGTCTCTGGAATGGACTGATATGCTAATGTTCTGACCAATCCAATGGTCACAAAATGATTTTCAGATTCGTCCATTTATGAAAATGGGATGTTTTTGTTCTAAGAAATATGAAAATTACTTGCAAAAAGTGCAGATCCTGATGAGACGGCTCGTTACGAGCCGGCTCATCTGTATCTGCACTGTTTGCATAAACCGCTATAGCGGGCTTTCGGGTTCAAAGGGTTAATAAACGACCAGCGTTTTGCGGTTCCAAACGCAAAGCAACAGTACATGAAAAACACAACAAATGTCTACACTAAATCCCACAACTATTTCCTAGAAATCTCTCGGAATAACAAAACAAGTTCCAGCAGGCCAACAAAAATGAAGTACAGTACACGAAGACATGGCAACAAAGGTGCCGCCTTGGAACTGTCGGTGAACTAAACATTACACTGGGTGGCTGAACTTGGTTAGCCTTCTATTCCGCTTACCTCGCCAGATTTACGCAAGAAAATCACAAATGATTTGTTAAGGTAATATGTCATAGATGGATCCACTCAGCTTCAATGATAATTGCTTCATAAGAGTGATACTGTATACTATACGGTACATTGAGTTGCCATCTCTGCCATCTTTCTATGTACAAGCCATCATACAGTTTCACCACTTCATGCGTTTGACACATACAGCAAATCATATGACAGTAAACCATATGTAATTTGGTGCAATACATAATAGACAAATATGACAACGTCAGTTATAACTATTATGCCAGCAAACTATACAAAAGACGAGATATCTGAGCATTTCTCCGCTCAATCTCAAAATAAATGTTGATGTGTAAACTTTTCAATCTGATGCACAGCCTGTGTTAGTGTACACGTTGCCCATAGGTAAAGCCATATTTACTCGCATAGAAGGTGAGTAGACACCAGGGACAATACATTCGGGTAACTGCTTACATGTAACTGGATTTGATAGCCCCATTTCCCCCAGTTGACCACGAATGCATGTAGGTTAGAGAATACCAAATGGTGCGAAATCGCCCAGGGTGTATGCAAAAATAGTCTGGTATAAAAAAAATAGTGTGGGTGTTTTGAGGTCACAGACACCGTTTGCTTGCAAATCTTGATCCATTACTACCCAGTTTCACTGGAGGAACATTTTGTGGTGCTTTTAACACCAGTTTTCAGCATATTTGTAGCATTTAAAAGAAAACACTGAACCTGTTGGTCACGTGATGTAAACAGTTTCCGTCGCCAAAAAATGTAAACAATATTGGGGGATATGACAAGGTTGGATTTTTCTTTCTTAGGAGTAAGTGAACCTATTGTTTAGTTCATGCAGAACCAGTACAGACTGGCTGCAGGTCATGTACAAGTGGGTCCCACAGCATCCATACGAATAGTGAAAGTAGGAGAGACTGGCCTTATTGGATGACATTCGGTTAAATTATATAGTAAAACTATTTGGTGGTGTCTAACCTGTACGAATGACTGAGTGGTTCACCTGTCTAGACCGGTGTTCCCATTGGTTTTCTACGATTTTGACGTCTATTTCAATAACATGTATACACGATTATACATAGAACATGTCGATGGCTCAATATGACACATACTTTGCATACATTTAGTATTTATACCCCCCGCAACGAGTTGAGGGGGGGTATACTGGAGTCAGGTTGTCCGTCCGTCCGTCCGTCCGTCCGGATAAACTTAACATCAGAGAAATATTGTTATAACTTCTATTTCCTTCATCTAAAATGCTTGATATTTCACACATGCATTCCTGTAAGGCTCTACTACCATGCTGTGCCAAATCCACGACCGTCCAACCCCCGCAGATCCCAAGGTCAAGGTCAATTACTTAGTCCGTAAACTTAACATCAGAGAAATATTGTTATAACTTTCTATTTCCTTCATCTAAAATGCTTAATATTTCACACATGCATTCCTGTAAGGCTCTACTACCATGCTGTGCCAAATCCACGACCGTCCAAACCCCCGCAGATCCCAAGGTCAAGGTCAAATACTTAGTCTCTTTACAAAACTTAACATCAGAGAAATATTGTTATAACTTCTATTCCTTCATCTAAAATGCTTAATATTTCACACAGCCTTCCTGTAAGGCTCTACTACCATGCGTGCCAAATCCCACGACCGTCCAACCCCCGCAGATCCCAAGGTCAAGGTCAAATACTTAGTCTCTTTACAAAAAAAACTTAACATCAGAGAAATATTGTTATAACTTCTATTTCCTTCATCTAAAATGCTTAATATTTCACACATGCCATTCCTGTAAGGCTCTACTACCATGCCTGTGCAAAATCCATGACCGTCCAACCCCCCGCTGATCCCAATGTCAAGGTCAAATACTCTTTACAAAACTTAACATCAGAGAAATATTGTTATAACACTTCTATTTCCTTCATCTAAAATGCTTAATATTTCACACATGCATTCCTGTAAGGCTCTACTACCATGCTGTGCCAAATCCACGACCGTCCAAACCCCCGCAGATCCCAAGGTCAAGGTCAAATACTTAGTCTCTTTACAAAACTTAACCATCAGAGAAATATTGTTATAACTTCTATTTCCTTCATCTAAAAAAATGCTTAATATTTCACACATGCCTTCCTGTGAAGGCTCTACTACCTATGCTGTGCCAAATCCACGACCGTCCAAACCCCCGCAGATCCCAAGGATCAAGGTCAAATACTTAGTCTCTTTACAAAACTTAACATCAGAGAAATAATTGTTTTTATAACTTCTATTTCCTTCATCTAAAATGCTTAATATTTCACACATGCATTCCTGTAAGGCTCTACTACCATGCTGTGCAAAATCCATGACCGTCCAACAACCCCCGCTGATCCCAATGTCAAGGTCAAATACTCTTTACAAAACTTAACATCAGAGAAATATTGTTTTATAACTCTATTTCCTTCATCTAAAATGCTTAATATTTCACACATGCATTCCTGTAAGGCTCTACTACCATGCTGTGCCAAATCCACGACCGTCCAACCCCCGCAGATCCCAAGGTCAAGGTCAAATACTTAGTCCTCTTTACAAAACTTAACATCAAGAAAGAAATATTGTTATAACTTCTATTTTCCTTCATCTAAAATGCTTAATATTTCACACATGCATTCCTGTAACAGGCTCTACTACCATGCTGTGCAAAATCCATGACCGTCCAACCCCCGCTGATCCCAATGTCAAGGTCAAATACTCTTTACAAAACTTAACATCAAGAAATATTGTTATAAACTTCTATTTCCTTCATCTAAAATGCTTAATATTTCACACATGCATTCCTGTAAGGCTCTACTTACCATGCTGTGCCAAATCCACGACCGTCCAACCCCCGCAGATCCCAACGGTCAAGGTCAAATACTTAGTCTCTTTACAAAACTACATCAGAGAAATATTGTTATAACTTCTATTTCCTTCATCTAAAATGCTTAATATTTCACACATGCATTCCTGTAAGGCTCTACTACCATGCTGTGCAAAATCCATGACCGTCCAACCCCCGCTGATACCCAATGTCAAGGTCAAATACTCTTTACAAACTTAACATCAGAGAAATAAGTTATAACTTCTATTTCCTTATCATTGAAAATTCTTATTATTTCACTTGTGCATTCCTCTAAGGTTGTACTATCATGCTGTCACAAATCTACGAGTGTCAACCCCCGCTGCTCCCAAGGTCAAGGTCACATACTTAGTCTCTTTACAAAACTTAACATCAGAGAAATATGTTATAACTTCTATTTCTTTCATGGAAAATACTTATATTTCATATGCTGTGACAAATCCCCGCTGATCTCGAGGTCAACGTCACATACATACCGTATAACATTGGCTTAACGCCCCCTCCTAATAAACGCCCCCCCCCCCCCCCCCCGACCCCCCCCCCCCCCCCCCCCCCCCCCCCCCCCCCAAATAAAAAAAAAAAAAAAATCCTTTTTTTTTTTTTATTTTTTATTTTTTTTAATGGCTAATAAACGCCCCCCCCCCCCCCCCACCCCCCCCCCCAATAATTTTTTTTTTTTTTTTTACCAATGACCGCCAATTTCAAACACAAATAGTCTTTAAATCTTTATTTGTGTTTGAAATTGGTGGTCCTTGGTAATTTTTTTTTTTTTTTTTTTTTTCTTACTGGCTAATAAACGCCCCCCCCCCCTTTTGTAAAATGTAACGCCTCCGGGGGCGTTAATTCGAGGTTATACGGTAGTCTCTTTACAAAACTTAACATCAGAGAAATCGGTTATAACTTCTATTTCCTTGCTCGGATCTGCTTCACATTTCACACACTCATTGCTCCAATGGACCTCTACCACCCTGTGACAAATTCACGTTCATGCCGCTCGCGCTAATCCCAGAGTCAAGGTCACAAGCCCACACACTTGGAAATTTGTACATATTTTAGGGGTACCTGGGCCCACGCGGGGGGTATATTCCGTAAGCCTCGCTTACTGACCAATCTAGTTAGTATATGTTTTTGAATCCGTACAGCATGTAAACTTGTAACAGTATATACATCCTATTGTATAGTATCGGTAGTATGTTTGCGTGTATGTACAGTATGCCATGTCAAACGGCAGAACAGGTGAAACTGGCTGATGGCTGGAATACACAAAGATGGCCGACTTGGCCACTCCATGTGCGATATAGGATACAGTAACGAGGCAGCGTTCACATATATGTTGTACATATATTATATCACATGTACGAAGCAATTATCATTGAATCAAACGATGATCATGTATAGAACGGGTCCATTGCAATGTAACTTTAGTATATCTAGACGAAGACGAACACTATATTTATTTCCGGGACGGACTTTTTGAAATACATGCTCATCTGGCTCATCTGGATCTACACTTTTTGCCAATACCACTATACAGGCCTGTAGTGTTGAAGGGGTTAAGGGGGTGCGTACGCACCCGTCGAACCCCCTCTGCGTACGGGCCTGCACATATACACAACAAGTGCACAGCAAAAAAACATTTTGAACTTTAATATGGCAACCATGTGTATAAAGACCTGGAAATAGGTACTGGTTACAATAAGACAGCAAAACGAATTACAGCATTTCAAACAACAACATGAGCACGCCATATGGCTCAAATGGCTCAAATCTAAACGAAAACACACACTTTTAATAACCGAGTTCCTTAGAAGTGATTAACCCTTCCTACGCTGGAGACGGAAATTGCCGTCTGCTGTTTTTCATTTTTGCTTTAATTCTTAGCAAAAAACTGGGGTTTACAGCACATGAGAAGTGGAGACGATTCTCAGGTGCTGTCAGAACAGTTTTTTGTCGAGAAATATTGAAAATAAAACATTTCCAGCAGACGACATTTAATTCAGCGTAGTAAGGGTTGACCCTTTCAACACCACATACTTGTATAGTGGTATTGGCAACTAGTGCAGCTGTAGATGCAGATGTGCCGGCTTGTGACGAGCCGTCACATCGGGATCTGCACTGTTTTGCAAGTAATTTTCAGATTCTTTAGAAGAAAAACACCCCCTTTTCATAAATTGACTAGTCTGAAAATCATTTTGTGACGATTGGATTGGCTGCCAAAATAACATATATCAAAATCCATTCCAGTTATTTAGGGGTGAACGGTTTAATGAGCAAACTACGGGAGAAAAAGGAGGAAATGCTGAAACGGCGTCGGCCAGTCTGCCGTTCATCGTCCATTATCGATCGATTGCTTGTGAGGTATATACCCAATATCGGCGAGCAGATGGTCCAAAAGTAGCAACATATTTCAGCAGGCTGTCAATGGTACTGGCGTTAATGTTTAAATACAGACATCCGTCATTGGACGGCCTGCAACATGAATGACTCAGTCACCGGTGGACCAAAGAGGCCTTGTGACGTTTGCGCCCAGAGTAGTCCACAATACACAGTCGCACACGCGTAGTCTGAGCTGGGAATTCAGTGGTCATGTACATTTAATTTAGTCTACTGCTATAGGCTACCACCATGATTTTGTGAGCACCGCCTATGTCCTCCATATTCGTACCGTGTGCTCTAATCATGGTTCACAGACTGATCTGTGTCCACGTTCGTCACATGTTGCTTTAGGTACCGTTTTCATCAGCCAGCCAGCCACCCAATTTCTGGTATTGTATATCCATGTCTCCAGCATATACAGTAATGCACCACGTTAAGTTATAGTGACGGAAATGTAACACTACACATACTCCGCGTTTAAGGAATTAGATCATAGATAGATACACTTGACTTCAATGATAACTGCTTCATAATAGTGATGTGATATATGCATATAACTACATAGATCACAGTTTACCACAAGTTGGAGTCTGAATTTAAATGCCATAAAACACAGGAACGTGCATTTCTGGACATCTAGATTTCAAAATTTATCTTTGGTGGGCATGCCCCCGGACCCACTAGCATACTCGCTTCACTCCGTGGAGCTCGAATTCTACATGTGATTAGCTACATTATATACTATGTTCTACTTCACATTTTGAGTTCTTTGTCAAATGGCAGAACAGGTGAAACTGTCTGATGGCTGGAACACACAAAGATAACCGACGTGGCCACTCCATGTGCTGTATACATAGGATACAGTAACGAGGCAGTATTCACATATATGTTATACATATATTCTATCACATTTTCGAAGCAATTATCTTTGACTCAAACGATGATCATGTATAGAACGGATCCTTAACCCTTTCAACACCAAGTAACTTAATGGGCTGTTCCATGCCAATGTTTCATGCTATTTCATTGGTCCATTCAAATTTTCAGGCTATTCCATTCTTCAGAAAGGGTAATTTTTTAAAATTTGGTAACTATTAACAAACAGTGAAGATCCTGACGAGCCGGCTCATCTGGATCTGCACTGTTTGCAAATATTGTCTCTATAGAGGTCTGTGGTGTTGAAAGGGTTAACTAGGCAAGCAGATTTGGTTTATACACTGAACCCTCTCTAAACTGGACATCTTGGGATCTTAGAAAGGGTTCTCTGTAAATCGGACATTTGATAATTCTGACCTATAGTTGTGTGCTATGCGATCATGAACAGACATTGTCACCTGGGATAAATGACCAAGAAACTCATCAACAATAAGATCGCATGTGTTTTCTTGGCATCCGGTTTAGAGAGGTTCCACTGTAAATTAATTATTTCTGGTTTGTCCTTTTGATCATATGTACACCACATTTCGCTGGTGAGGACACCATATCAAGGGCGATACAATTCCCAGCAGGCGTGTTATATGCATTTGTATTGGATATTACAAATGGCAAGATGCTAATACAGTGAACTACTTTTTGTGTGAATACTGTCTCATGATTCATGGTGTAATTTATACAGATGCTAGACGAGTAAGATGCATCAGCCATCCATGTTTCTATTGACAAACCCTGAGCCAACGGTGCTTACATGTGGCTGTGCCTGGTGAAATGGGGCTTATCGGTTTTGCGACCAGTGTAGATCCAGATCAGACTGCACAGTCTGATCAGGATCTGCACCGTTCGCCATTTCATCAATGAAACACCCATCATGCTACTAAGCAATCTAGATCTTAATCAGGCTACAACAGCGTGCTATTTGGTCAGGAGTTATACTGGTCACAAATTCCATAAGCCACATTTCTCCAGTTACATCCACATATAAACCACTACAGACAGAGTTACTGCGCCACAACTAACCTGCATTGTCGTCCTTTCGAAATGGACTATATTATAATTTGTTTAATTCAATATACATTTGTATATCTAATCTGTTCATTATTGCTCGTATTGCATGCAGTTTATGCGAATATCAGTCTGCACACCCATTATGTTATTCGTATACACTGCTTCAAAACGCTACATTGGTGCTTTCTCGGATATATCAAATTTACCGCTTCCTGTTGCCATGACAATGCCGCACTACGTCTACTTTACGCGGCACCCATGACAAAGGACGTCTCATTGGACGTTATTAAAGGCATTAGCGCGATTTGTGTTTCCCGCTATATATTCCTGTCACGAAATGCGCTGCCGGACGAATTGACGAGATGACCTATTAAATCACATTTGGTCAATCAAACTATTTCGAAACAGGCAGTATTCTACAAAAACCGTCCGTAGGCCAATTCCAGTACGACTAAAATGATCGTAAGTGCAAATTTAGGATCGTCTGGAAATTTCAATTGATGGATTTACATTTATTGAGCATAGGCTGCCTATGCAGCCTATGCGCAATAAATGTAAATCCAATAATTAAAAGAAAACATTGTTCATGAGTCATTTACAGACTATCATAATTTTGCACTTACGAACATTTTAGTCGTACGAATAGAATATCTCAAAACCGGACCATGAATTATTTTGTCATCCTTCGATGTGATTTACGAGACATGTTACATTTTATCGAATTCTATGTAGATGAAACACGGCGATGCGGTAATGTACGGAGCCCCGCAGGGGACATGGATTTTTTTTTTATTTATTCGTTCCCACGAAATAACAATTGGTCCCCCGAAATAACAATTGGTCCCCCTCAATTTAACAATTCGTTCCCTCGAATTAACAATTCGTTCCCACGATATAACAATTCGTTCCCACGATATAACAATTCGTTCCCTCAATTTAACAATTCGTTCTGGGAACGAATTGTTATTTCGTGTGAACGAATTGTTAATTCGAGGGAACGAATGCGAGTTGAATGGGGGATAAATTACTCGTCTAACTTGAAGGCAGCTCGATGTAACGGACCGAATTCGATAAATGCATTAAATATACTTTATCGCAGGATGGACCACTAAACTTCGTACGACTAAAATGTTCGTAAGTGCTAATTTAGGATTGTGTGGAAATTTCAATTGATGGATTTACAGTTATTGAACATAGGCAGCCAGCCTATGCTCAATATATGTAAATCCAATATTTGTTTACAAGAAAACATTGTTAATATGAAATTTACAGACTATAATAATTTTGCGCTTAGGAACATTTTAGTCGTACGAAGTTTAGTGAAACGGCCCCCTGGACTTCAATACCGGAGGTTGTGAGTTCAAACCCCACGCGTGAACAATACTTATAGTATTTCCATCCCACTGGTCTGTCGGATGAGACTTTGAACCGTGGTCACGTCTCTATATGACCTTAGCTGTTGCTGAGACGTTAAACCCATTAAGTTTCATTTTAAAATTATCAGCAATTTAAAGGAAAATTGAATGTTTTGTTTACTCTGTGATAAGAGACCACTATGACCTCATTATAGGGTAAGAAAACAACAGTCTTTACTCTTTGTTTTGTGTTAACCCTTTGAACCCGACAGCCCAATATAGCGGTTTATGCAAGCAGTGCAGATCCAGATGTAACGAGCCATTATTTCATATAGAACTAACAAATGCATATATTTCATGATTAAAAGTATGCAGAATTATTATACTGAATTTATTACATTATCACAGCCAAATTGGCTGTGATAATGTAATAAATTCAGTATAATAAAAATTAATAAATTTTTAAAAAAATTGAAAATTTCTCCCTCAAAGTATACTTTGCTACTAAAGTATACTTTGCAATGTTGATGAAATGGGCTACAGATGTAACGAGCCGTCTCATCAGGATCTGCACTTTTTGAATGTAATGTTCACATTTTGAGAAAAAAAATATACCCCCTTTTCATAAATGGACTAGTCTGAAAATCATTGTGTGATGTTTGGATTGGCTGCACAATTAACATATCAAAATACATTCCAGTTACTTAGGGGTGAAAGCTGATACGTTTAGGTATATGTAATGCATTTATCGACTTACTGTCTGTTTCACGAAACCTGCCCAAATGTTACGGCCATATAAACAATGCAAAAACAGTATATGTTTTTCGATAATATTAAATTTTATCAACATTTAAGAATGAGCCTTCTTTTTATTTCGTGAAATTTGGTCAAATATTGATTTTATTACGAACAAATGATATGTCTATGGGAATTTAACATTGGGGAAAAGAGGAGTTGTGGGAAGAGTCAGAAAACGTATTTCTTAAATTGTAAAAATTTACCCATGTTTAATCCCCACAGTGACGATGTCTATGGGAATTTAACATGGGGAAATTGTTTTTTCACCATAAAATCAATATTTAACCAAATTTCACGAAATAAAAATTAGGCTCATTTTTAAATTTTGATTAAAAAAATAATATTATCGAAAAAAATATTGTTTTTGCATTGTTGCTATAAGCCGTAACATTTGGACAGGTTTCGTGAAACAGACAGTAGGTCCATTACTTCAACATATGAACTTGACAATCACTCATAGTAAGTGACGTGACCGACATTAGCCATTGTATTTCCAGGAAACTAAATCTTCCAATCCCATGCTGGCTATTAACGTGTTTTTTGTTGGTAATGCAATTGTTGACAAGAATAGACACGGGGTTACTGCGATGACGTCAATCGGTAACTGATAGGCACACCCATGACATGATATTCTTTGAAGATCGGGCGATTTTCGCTGATATTATTGTGCAAAACCGAGAATCGTGGAATGTCCCTCACATAGTTTTATTAGGGCCTAAAACATCAGTAAAATCAGTCAAAACGGCAACATTGATGCCGGTAACTTGTTTTTTTTAAATAAGACATCACGGTTGTATGGAACGCAACATCTACATAAACTTAAATAATTAATGCTAGCTCTAAATAAAATTAGAGATAGCATTTAATATTTAGAGCTAGCAAAAATTATTTGAGTTTAAGTAGATTTGGCGTGCCTGGATTGACGAATCTACATAAACTGACATAAGTAGTGCTAGCTCTAAATTACTCTAAATTTAGTGCTAGTTCCAAATGGTTTTGAGAGCTCTTCAAATGCTTTGGAGGTAGCTCTAAATAGTTAGAGCTAGCATTAATTAGTTGAATCTATGTAGATGTGGCGTTCCATAAGGTTGGCAACATATATACATCAGGGGCGCCGGAAGCATCATAATATTGGTCCGGCGAATCTACTGGGAGCCCTCGCTACCACTCAGTTGAACCGTCTCGCCGAGACGGTTCAACTGAATGGTAACAACATACACTTTTGATAAAAAATGAGAAAATTGCAGAAAAATATTTACATTCCGTTTTTTTTATACATGAATAACAAATATGTTAAAATTATTGATCCGGCAGTGGCCGGAGCTGCCCGACCTGCCGGACTTGTTCCGACGCCCATGTACATGTAGCGGTCTTCTTATCGCATCGACGTTTTTGACGACATTGATTTCGAGTAAACACAATCATAAATGACGTCGAAATGTAATACAATGTATAGCTCATATAGAATTGACTTTGTCGATTTTCGACGTGATTTACTGAAAATATAAATGATCCTCAATATTGCAGAGCTCATAGGCAACTGAATTCGGTATGTACCCGGTAACTTTTGTCAACTTTAGAAACCAATAACGGTTAAATACATATTCGATAAGGGAGGCAATTCAAGAGCTGTGCCCAATTGAAGGGACCAGAGGAAGAAAGAGGCTTAGCCCCCTTCTTCCACGGCCCCCTTAATTTATTATGCCCCCGCCACCGAATGATGAGGGGTGCATATAGTGTTACCGGCGTCCGTACGTACGTACGTCCCGAAACCCTAACGCTCGGGTAAATGGCTTATAATTGCTGTTTCCTTGCTCGGTACTGCTTCACATTTCACACACGCATTGCTCCAATGGTCCTCTGCCTAGCCCCCCACCCCAAATAATTGTGTTGGGGGGGGGGGGGGGCCCAATAATTCTGTAAATTTTTGATTTTTTATTCTAATATATTTGTGTAATCATGAGTACTGGGATCTTTGCTGAGAACTTTGCTGAGAATGCAGGAAATGGCGTTTCACACCACTTGGATTTAAAAAATTTACGGGGGGGGGGGGGGTGGCATGCCCCCGGACCCCCCTAGCGCTATCGGGCCCTTCGGGCCCTCAACATTGGGCCCCCTCAATAATGTTCGGCTTCCGCCGCCTATGTCCTTTACAGTCCTGTCAGTAATCCACATTTGTCCCGCCCCCGCTAAGCCCAGGGTCACAGACTTGGTGCGTTCGAAACCTTAACGCTCGGGTAAATGGCTTATAATTTCTGTTTCCTTGCTCGGATCTGCTTCACATTTCACACTCGCATTTCTCCAATGGTCCTCTACCGTCCTGTGACAAATCCACATTCGTCCCGCCCCCGCTAAGCCCAGTGTCAAGCTCACAGACTTGGTACGTTCGAAACCTTAACGCTCGGGTAAATGGCTTATAATTTCTGTTTCCTTGCTCGGATCTGCTTCACATTTCACACTCGCATTTTCTCCAAAATGGTCCCTCTAACCGCCCTGTGACAAATCCACATTCGTCCCACCCCCGCTAAGCCCAGGGTCAAGCTCACAGACTTGGTGCGTTCGAAACCTTAACGCTCGGGTAAATGGCTTATAATCAAATATGCCTCGTTTTCTTTGGCTGCCAGCAGGGGCATTCGTGTGCCGACAGGCCACATTTCTAGTTTATTTTCTTTTATTATTTTCATAAGGAGGATTAACATGATGTGACATTACATTCGGTGAGCATGGTTAAAGTAACATACCAAGGCCTATAAATACATTAAATACAAATACAAATACAAATATTTTATTCAGCACGCCTCGAGACAATGGACTCTCACAAAATAATTAACCGATTTATATCATGTTCGCTTATTGTGGAAGTTAGGCAAATATTAGCCCTCCGCAGTGATGTATTCTCCGATGCGCTATGTCAACGCGTTTTCGAGCTATGTATTATTTTGTTCCAACACAGTTCCGCATTTGTCTCTAGTAAGAAGACATCGGGCACATTTATTCTTTGACTTTCCCGGTGACGCGTCAGCTGGTACTGTTTCATAACTTCGCTTACAAGGTAAACATGTGACTGGCTGGTAACCAGTCAGTGTAACATGTCGCTTACTCGTGAGTATCCACGAATCTCAACAAATCATAAGCTTAGCGATGACGTCATCGGGAAAACACATCAACAATTAGACAATATGGCTTCTCGAGAAATTATATAAATGTTGGTGCGTTTGAATTATCTGTCGTGACGCATTGGACTGGTATAATGTAGGTTTGATCAAATGTTCGATTGGAAACAATGTTGTTTCGATGCAAACTGTTTTTTAACGGGCCCGGGCGACGTAAAAGTTTAGTTTGAAGCAGATGTTTGTGCTGTCTTATAGTAGTGTAGGCCCGAAATATGTTACCGAAGTGTTACGACTAAAGATAAATACGGCATTTTGTTGAACAAAATAATCTCTAGCTCGAAAACGTGTTGACATAGCGCATCGGGGAATATATCGTTGCGGAGGGCTAACATTTGCCTAATTTCTGCATTTGGCGGAAATTATATAAATCGGTTGACCGTTTCGTGAGAGTTCGTTGTCTCGAGGCCGTCCGAGTACGGACCATTACAAATATAGGCACCTTGTATTGTATTCGAACAGGGAGTAAACCTTTTCTCTTCAACTGATTTATTCCCACTTATTGATACTGTTAGGTATATTTAATGTATTTATAGACATTGGTCCGTTACATCAACCTTTGATTCACCCGTATTCATCTGTACATATTCTTTCGTCAAACATGTTACAGCGAAACCTCTCTAAACCGGACACCCTGGGAGGTCCCCAGGGTGCCCGGTTTAGAGAGGTATCACTGTAAACATTCGATCATTCTGAGCCATAGTTGTGTGCTATGCGATCATGAATAGACATTATCACCTGGGATAAATGACCAAGAAACTCATAAAAATAAGATCGCAGGTGTTTTCTTGGTGGTTTAGAGAGGTTCCACTGTGCACTGATAATTCATAAAGTTAAATATCGGCTAGCGAATACATAGACATTGTTGTAATACAATACAACGAATTGTGTTTATATCCAGAGGGGCGTATACACACTGGGGAAAGTACAGTCACTTCCCGTAATCGGTCGGCGTCAACATCTGCAATTACCGTTTTATTTAACTGCCGGATTGTTTTCACACACAAAAAACACGGCATGCATATGGTGCTGTAACCTATGACCTTGAGCTTTATGTATTAGCGACCATTGTGGATCCAGATCAACCTGCACAACTGGGGAAGTGTACATACACTAGCAAACCAGGAGCTAGACTGTCGATACATCATATACATGTACTATGTGGCCGTGACTGGATAAATGGGGCTTATGTGATTTGTGACCAGTGTAGCTCCTGATCAAATAGCACACTTGTGTAGCCTGATAACAATCTATATTGGTAATTAGAGGCATGCCGAGTGTTTAATTGATGGAATGGCTGATCTGGATCTACACTGGTCGCGAAACCCATACGCCCCATTTTTCCACTCACATCCACATATAAGCCGTATAATTGTATTGTTACTTCGATCTTCGTTTACTGGAACTATATGTTTCCTTTGTGGCTGTCGCTGCAGGAATTCGAGCGTTTGGCCAGTCTAGATCCTGTTCTTCGACGACAGTGACGTGACATCATAATGGCCAATGCTGTTTTCTAGTAGCATGAAAGGTGATTCACTTCACTGTCCGAACGGCGATCAGTGCAGATCCTGACCCGACTGCGTGAATGCACAGGCTGGTCTGGTTCTACCCTTGTTACAAATGCCACGGTTGGCTGGTTACGCCATGGTGAGCGTTTACATTTTCTGGTATCTCATGAAGTCGTGTGCATGCGAAACATTTGGATGTAAAACTACATGTAATGCGTTTATTATATACCTATGGAAGCATCATGGTGTCAATGCTAAACTATTTTATGTCCTAATTAGGAGATAGTAACTAAGTCCTAAGTATCTCCTTATTATCTCATACTTAGGAGTTACTATCTCCTAATTAGGACTTACTATCTGTGCCAATGCTAAACCGTTTTTATCTCATAATGAGGAGATACTAACTCCTAATTAGGAGATAATAAGTCCTAATTAGGAGATAGTATCTTATAATTAGGACTTAGTATCTCCTAATTAGGAGTTACTATCTCCTAATTAGGAGTTAGTATCTCCTAATTAGAGATACATACATTTTAGCATTGGCACCAGGACCCTTCCATATATATCCACCCATGAAATACATATAACGATGTAAATAAAAGTAATATGTTCTCATCGATGGAAATAACAATTTCCGGTGATATATCAGTAGTTAGGTATTCGTATTCGTGTGCGCACTTGCCAAATCTGCAAATGTCGCGGGAAAGTTCAGTACTTTGTATATTCATATGCGCACCTGCCAAGCTGACGTATGCTACGAAGGTCAATGCAAATGTATTACCGTATACAGCCGAACAAGTGTCTAATTTGCTTGGTGGGGTATATATATTAAATATAATATTCATATATTTTGCAACGAATATGATGCTTACATGGTTGTGTGAAATGTCCATTTATCCCGTCAACACAGTGCGTATGTGCCGTGAAACACGGTGCCGTGAAACATTTTTGATATCCAGTCAATACTATTTTTGTATTTTACAGCCATTTGTAGGTGTTGACGGGATAAATAGAATAGTAGGTTAGTGCCGTGAATGGGAAAAAATATCTGGCGCGGCACGGAAACGGGATGTGCTCGGCAGAGCCTCGCCCATCCCGTTTCCTGAGCCTTGCCAGATATTTTCCCATTCACGGCACTAACCTACTATTCTCTATCTATTTTCCTTATTTCTGAACCAAAGTATATGTTGTGACCACTCATTTTAACCGTCTCGGCGAGACGGTTCAAATGAGTGGTCACAACATATACTTCTGATGAGAAATAAAGAAATTTTTGAGCCTTGCCGGATATTTTTTCCCATTCACGGCACTAACCTACTATTCTCTATCTATCAAACCAATCGACAAACATACAGTGGAACACCCTGGGAGGTCCCCAGGGTGTCCGGTTTAGCGAGGTTTCACTGTAAACCAGGCATTTGATCTTTCTGAGCCATAACTATGTGCTATGCGATCATGAACATACATTATCACCTCGGATAAATGATCCAAGAAACTCATCAAAATAAGATCACATGTGAATTCTTGGTGTCCGTATTAGAGAGGTCCCACTGTATTCATATTTGTTTTGCAACGATGTCACATTTGTGAAATGTATATATTTCAAACCAATCGATGAACATACAGTGGAACCTCGCTAAACCGGACACCCTGGGAGGTCCCCATGATGTCCCGTTTAGAGAGGTTCCACTGTAATCAGGCATATGACCATTCTGAAATGTATTGATGTGTTTGCAATCATGAACATACATTAGCATCCGAGATAAATGATAAATAAAAGAAACCCATCTAAAATAAGATTACACAGGTTGTCTGGGTGTCTGGTTTAGAGAGGTCCCACTGTATATGTCATATTCGTGGCATACATATGAATATCCTCTATTTATTCCAATTGTCTGTTGAAACTCAGCCCGGTTATTAGCAATGTATCAGAGACTGCCATAATGTGTCGTGTTTATTGCGACTAAAATCGACTGGGAGTGTCTCGCGGAATCTGCAGATAAACTTCTTCAGTCTCAGTAGAAAACGGTAGTCGACGTGCATTGAGAAATACCAGGCGTATTGTCTTTGCGATCAGTATAGAGTCCGTCAACCTCTGCATCTAAGCGTTTGGTTTCAACCTGCTCGCAGCCAGTTGCTTACTGGAATTGTCTCGACAAATTAATAGTTCCTCATTAAACTAGTGCAGTGTGCTGAATGCTCAGAAGCTACGCTGCTTTATTATATGTATATGTCAACAAGTGTGATGTTGTGATGGTCAACGTTATTATTTCCATGCACGCGAGCAGATAATAAACCAGTATGACAGTGTGTGATTTCATCAGTGTAGGCACGAACTAAATATTAGTTCTAGAAAAGCCAATTTTCACTTTGCTGCCTCGTAGACTTATCACCAAATACTGTTGTATCTCAAAAACAATTACCTATAGCGTTATTGCACTACGGCAGCCATATATTGTTGAAACGTGTCTTTTGTTAGGCATCGACTCATTAAATTCGCCATTTGTGGATGTTCTCGTTACCGAAATAGACAGATGACGACTTTGGTTGATTAAAATAGCAGTTTGAGGTGGTAATACGACTTCAATCAACTTCCTCTCTTCCTATTAAGTTGGTTGTGTTGTTCCATTGCACTCTATTCATCTATGGACGTGGCCACCGTCCGATATTACGTGTTTGGTGATAGTTGTGACTGTGACTGGAGATATGGGGCTACTATGATTTGCTCCTGGTCAAATAGCACACTTGTATATTCTGATAATGATCTATATTGCGTGTCTGAATCATGACGGGTGTTTCATTTATGGAATGGCGAAGAGTGAAGATCCTGATCGGACTGTACGGATGCACAGGCTGATCTGGATCTACACTGGTAGCAAAACCCATAAGCCCCATTTATCCCGTCAACACAGTGCGTATGTGCCGTGAAACACGGTGCCGTGAAACATTTTTGATATCCAGTCAATACTATTTTTGCATTTTACAGCCATTTTTAGGTGTTGACGGGATAAATAGAATAGTAGGTTAGTGCCGTGAATGGGAAAAATATCTGGCACGGCTCGGAAACGGGATGTGCTCGGCAGAGCCTCGCCCATCCCGTTTCCTAAGCCTTGCCAGATATTTTTTCCCATTCACTGCACTAACCTACTATTCTCTATATCTCCAGTCACAGCCACATAATTGTGAGATTTTAATGAGTTGCTGTGTTGTTGGCGACGCAACTTGTGCACAAACAAAACTAAGGCAGATTGAAACAAACTTGCAGACTTTTTATTATAATGATATAATATTAAAGGTACATGCCCACGCAGTAGGCACAACATGTTCTTTATATGAATTAAATAAGTGTATAATTGTGTCACTATTCCACCAGTTCTAAAAATTACGAGTGTCCGCTATTCAGATGTAATCATTTAGTAATATTTATTTTACTGATAGTGACGCGCGGTGGTATCAGGCTATTTTCATATGCAAATGAGGCATAGTATTTTTTAATTATTTATACTAATTAAATGCTTCACTTGAAAAAATCATATTTTCGACAGATTATAAAGTATGATAAATGCACATTAAAAATAAATACAGAATATAAATAGTAATGTCCATTAACATTTTAAGGAAACAAGGTTATCGCCCCTGATATCAGTGTGGAAAGTTAAGTCTGATATAAAATGTATAATAATGCCAATCAATACGTGGGTAATGGAGAATGAATGTTTATTTTGCCAGAAAATGTCTCAGATGATGTCTCTGATATAAAGAACATTTTGTGCCTACTGAGTGGGCATGTACCTTTAAAGTAGGTGCTAATATACATATATGTACACAAGCAATAGGCCATTAAAAATACTTGGTTCTCAGATAATCCCTGCGAGTAGAGCATTTTATAAAAGTGTACTATAAATTCACCAAATGATGAATAAAAAACATAAAAAAGATTATGTTAAATCCAATCATTTCTGACGAAAATATTTTCATTTTTCACGTCTAAAGAGGTTATATTAACTTTATAAAACATATTCATCCAAAGACGAAAATCCGCCCTCCCGCTTTACATTCCGCAAACCCCTGTCTGAGAACCAAAGTACTTATTGTTATGGCCTTGTATATGCCATGTCACCATAGAACTATCAGTGTACTGAACTTATAACACTTCACTCATTGTAGTATTTCTTGTACACCAGCAACTGAGTATATGCCAATCATTGGTGTTGTATCATATAGAGAATAGTAGATTAGTGCCGTGAATGGGAAAAAAATATCCGGCAAGGCTCAAGAATTTCTTTATTTCTCATCAGAAGTATATGTCGTGACCACTCATTTGAACCGTCTCGCCGAGACGGTTCAAATGAGTGGTCACAACATATACTTTGGTTCAGAAATAAGGAAAATAGATAGAGAATAGTAGGTTAGTGCCGTGAATGGGAAAAATATCTGACAAGGCTCAGGAAACGGGATGGGCGAGGCTCTGCCGAGCACATCCCGTTTCCGTGCCGCGCCAGATATGTTTTCCCATTCATGGCACTAACCTACTATTCTATTTATCCCGTCAAACACCTACAAATGGCTGTAAAATGCAAAAATAGTATTGACTGGATATCAAAAATGTTTCACGGCACCGTGTTTCACGGCACCGTGTTTCACGGCACATACGCACTGTGTTGACGGGATCAATGTCAATCATTGGTGTTGTATCATATTAATTTATACAAATACGTATCATTTGAATATAATTAATTTGATATGAAATGGGTACCACTTTCGCACTCTTAGTTTCAAAATGTATTATGCTACACTCTTTCGCAACTGAACACGCATTAATTTTACGATATTATCACCAAATTGATATTGTGTTACTATTACTGATGGATATTACCACGATAAAGAAATACAATGTGCATTTAACTGAGACGCGAGCCAACGTATGTAAGAAAGTAATACAAATCTTCTTATATTATGAGCATAATGGGTCTGACAGTCTTCTAATGATATCACTAACATGCATGTCATAGTGTTTCCTTCTAACACTTATTGCTATATGTGCCAGTACAATTTGGACAGATAAGCACTGCACCTCGATGGATACTATAGGAATGAAGGGCCTTTTTGTGGAATTTATCGGGGTATAAACTTGGAAAAGTCGCGGGAATACTGAACAAACGCCGGAAGGCCTCGTCCAGTATTCCCAGGGCTGTACAAATTGGCACGCCCGACGCCCGGGACAAGTCGGTTTTAATCTCGGGCAAGTGCCTCTCTGCTGGAATTTAGTCCCGGGAAAGTCACTATTTTCTGTTAGAACGTCCCACCACAAGCCCGTTTTTTTGGAACCGGACTATCATAAACTTAATCCCAAAACTGACCACTTTATCGATCGATAACGCCGCGGGCGTCTGGCGATTCGAAGCTACTGTGTTACACAGTACTTGTGTATCGCAAGAAAGTGATATCGCAATCTACAACGACCCTGATTATATTAATTTAATCGAATTTGAAAGTAATTAGCGAATTAGCGAAAATATTCTGCGGCGATCGATGGTTATTGATTTATTTTATGTATGTTAACGTTTTCGTCTCACTGCGTCGACAGGCCAAAACACCTAACTTTAGAGAAATAAACGCATGTTCCTTCACGGGGTGGAAATGGAATTTCAGGTTCTTAATTATCGTTTCTACGCGGCATATAAACGAAGGAAAAAGTGAAATTAAATTGGATGGACATACTATGAAGGTATGTTTGATTCCCAAGGCGATGTTTGAACGGTTCCACAACCTCCAGATTGGAAGTCGGTGTTCTAAGCCCTAGGCCACAACCCATACCTTATAAACGACGGAAAGAAATGCTCCTAACGAGCGACCATACGTACTTAGAATAAACAGCTGACGTAACGCACGGTAAACTGAAATGGCCTACGTGACAATTGACATTTACGTTCCAACAAGATTTTCACGGTGTGTAATCGATCGTATTTCATCGGCACCATATGAAAACCCGACTCGAGAAACACAATTTAAGTTGTGGATTTCTGAATTTGTCAATTGTTTGTAAGGTCTAAGAAATCAAACAAATGTGACAATTATTTTTACAAAATATTAGAATCGTCTAAGGAGACAATTCTCATGTGTTGTCAAAACATGTTTTATTAAGACATCGGACAAATGTGAAAAGAAAACCCGAACACATTGATATTTCTTTACACAAACATATTTTGACAAAATTTGAGAATCGTCTTAGGAAACGATTCTCATGTGCTGCCAAATCTTGGTTTTATCAAGAAATCAAACAAATGTGAAAAACTTAAAATGCACAAGCTAATGCGTAATTATCAATTCATCGGCGATGCGATGACGTGAGCGACTACATAGCGTGGTTTTTGGTATGGTTGTTTCCACCGAATTCTAAAGGTCATGTCACACTTTGCAAGTGAAACTGGATTACCGACTGATGATTGTAAACACCATCAGGTGTGCAGCTAGACCGAAAATGATATGTCGCAAATGTGATAATTGGGATGGGTGGGTACGGCCATATTTTTATGCCACCGGGTCGAAGAAAGAAACGGGTGGCATATAGTGTTTGGACCGTCCGTCTGTCCGTCTGTCAGTCCGTCACACTTTTCGGTTAACCACTTTGTCACAGTTTCTCAAATATGCTGCAGGTGGTATCTGCGTTCGACAGAGCATTTCTTGTTTTTTATGTTACAATCTCGCGTTTTTGCGATCTCGATCTCGCCTTCCGCTTTTGGAAATACGATTTGCCCATGCATGTGTAGACAGCATGCGTGTTGAATTTGGTTCTACGTACGTACATGCATATAAAGCATGCTAGTTCGAATTGCATTCTACATGTAATGTATGCGCAAAACTCAATTTCAACACGCGCATGCATTCTACACACACATAATGACATGAACAAACGTATTTCCAAAAGCGGAAGGCGATATCGTGAAAAGGCCGAGGCGAAAACGCGACATCGCGGTCTCGAAATCGCGAGATAGCCAGGCGAAAACGCCAGCATGAATACAATAGAATCTCACGTTTTCGCCTCGCGATTTGGTCTCGCGTTTTCACGATCTTGTGTATAGGTCGACGCACAGGTGGAAGACTCGGACCTATGACACCAAAAAAATGCCTATTAAAAAAAATCCCATTACCCCACCCACTTGGTCTCGTACAGTACTATACGTTAATTCAAGGTGAGTATAAATAGCGCTATTATAGAAAGAGCCCTCTTTTTTCCGGCTCGCACAAACACAATAAACATCGATTAAATGTATGAAATATGTCTCTGGCAATCGATAAAGGTATTAGGTGTGTGAATATACTCACTTCAAATCGCTGTTTCAAGTATTTATTGAGTTATTCGCGTTTTGATTACCCCATCCAAAGCGAAAGTTGCGTGTACGAAAGAATCTCACACAGAATCGAAGGCCGTCCGGCGTGGATTATCGGTCATATTTGACCAATAACTGATCGACAGCTCAAACTAAAGTGGTGCACCATGACCATATACATTAGCAACTCCAACCATACAAAGTTCGTCCAATTGTGATCATTCACCGATCTAAAAAACACATTTTTTCCACTTTCATTCATGATTCACGTACTATCAGATTATGTCTTCCGCAATCCCGAAATAGGTTGAATGACGTCATACAGTTTAGATTTAGCCAATCAGAGATGTTCTTTACATAGACGCTTCCGGTTGTATTATGGAAGATGGTGCATTGACCCAGTTCCAGATAATGAACGAAATAAGACAAAAAAGTGTTTTTTAGATCGGCGAACGATCACAATTGGACGAACTTTGTATGGTTGGAGTCTCTAATGTATATGATCAGGTGCACGACTTTAGTTTGAGCTGGCGATCAGCTATCGGCCAAATATGACCGATAATCCAGGCGGACGGCCTCCGATTCTGTGTGAGATTCTTTCGTACACGCAACTTTCGCTTTGGATGGGGTAATCAAAACGCGAATAACTCAATAAATACTTGAAACAGCGATTTGAAGTGAGTATATTCACACACCTAATACCTTTATCGATTGCCAGAGACATATTTCATACATTTAATCGATGTTTATTGTGTTTGTGCGAGTCGGAAAAAAGAGGGCTCTTTCTATAATAGCGCTATTTATACTCACCTTGAATTAACGTATAGTACTGTACGAGACCAAGTGGGTGGGGTAATGGGATTTTTTTTTAATAGGCATTTTTTTGGTGTCATAGGTCCGAGTCTTCCACCTGTGGGTCGACGATGCGATGCAGTAGCCTAACCAATAACACATATCGAAAAAAAAAATTTGTGTCAATAAACGTGTATTGGCATGGCAGCACATTAGAATCGTCTCCTAAGATGAGTATCATTTGTTGTCAAATTATGTTTTTGTTGTCAAGAAATATAGATGTTTGTCCACATTTGTTCTATTTCTTAATAAAAGCTTTAAAATGTTTTTGCAGCACATGAGAATCGTCTCCTAAGACAATGTGTACGTGTCCTATTAGGGACATGTAGCAACCTCGCGTTTTCGAGCTTTCGAGACGAAAACGCGAAATTCTATCATATTCGATCTCGCGTTTTGCAAACACGCCTCACATGCATGAGCAAAATTAATCCGAATTTTTCAAAAGCGGAAGGCGAGATCGTGAAAACGCGAGACGATTCTCATTATTTTAGGAAACGATTTCTATGCGACCGTTTTTAAAAAACGGTACGTATTATGTTTTACCGCTGGGCGGACGAGCGGCTGACAGAAAAAAGTGCATTGTTCGTGTACACAACTCCTCCGAAACCGTTCAGTCGATCAATTTGAAACTATACACACGTCTTCTACACATATTGAAGATGTGCACCTTGGTGTTTTTATGCCGAAAAAATATTTTTTAACAAAAATATCACCTTTTTAACTTAACTTAGCCATTGTTTCTACATTTTTCTATACAATTCTATATACGGTACAGAGTTTGTGTACACAACTCCTCCGAAGAAACCATTCAGTCGATCGTTCTGAAACTATACACACGCCTTCTACACATATTGAAGATGGGCACCTTGGTGTTTTTATGCCGAAAAAATATGTTTTAAGAAAAATATCACCTTTTTAACTTGGCCATTTTTTCTACATTTTTCTATACAATTCTACATACGGTACAGAGTTTGTGTACACAACTACTCCAAAACCGTTCAGTCGATCGTTCTTAAACTTTACACACGTCTTCTACACATATTGAAGATGTGCACCTTGGTGTTTTTATGCCGAAAAAATATTTTTTAACAAAAATATCACCTTTTTAACTTTTAACTCCGCGATGGCACAGTGACAAAAGACCACAAGAATAAATATGTACTATACAATGTTTATTATTATAGATATTTAATATACTATGTATATGTGGGAAGTGCTCAATTGTATTATATTTAACAACTATGATAATAGTTTTTGTTTTGGGACAGTTTCGTATAAGAAATCTTACGAGGACAAGTCACTTTTTCCAAATTACTTGCCCTGAAAATTATATCGGGGCAAGTCACTTTTTTCAAGTCACTTGTCTGGGACAAGTGGCTAACAAATCAATTTGTACAGCCCTGATTCCGGCGACTTTTTGTGGAATTTATCGGGGTATAAACTTGGAAAAGTCGCGGCAATACTGGACGAGGCCGGCCTCGTCCAGTATTCCCGCGACTTTTCCAAGTTTATATCCCCGATAAATTCCATAAAAAGGCCATTCATTCCTTATAATTCCAGCATTTGAAATAAATTCATCAAGAAAATGTGTTTATTTTCCGTTTTCTTACTAATTATTTTAACTGCGCCTCACGGTTACAGAAAGTAGTTCGGCGTGGGAGTTTACTGGGATATAAACTGTGGACAGAGACTTGCTACGGGCCAATCAAATGTTAGGGAATTGTGTAAATATGTTTGTGCTGGAATTATACATGCATAACTATACATATACACGTGTTTACAAGCATGGCATGGATATTCCCATGTACATACATAGAGAATAGTAGGTTAGTGCCGTGAATGGGTAAAAATATCCGGCAAGGCTCAAGAATTTCTTTATTTCTCATCAGAAGTATATGTTGTGACCACTCATATGAACCGTCTCGCCGAGACGGTTCAAATGAGTGGTCACAACATATACTTTGTATAGCACTGCACCTCGATGGATACACATGCATAACTAAACATATACACGTGTTTACAAGCATGGCATGGATATTCCTATGTACATACATAGAGAATAGTAGGTTAGTGCCGTGAATGGGTAAAAATATCTGGCAAGTTTCAGGAAACGGGATGGGCGAGGCTCTGCACATCCCATTTCCGTGCCGCGCCAGATATTTTTCCCATTCATGGCACTAACCTACTATTCTATTTATCCCGTCAACACATATAAATGGCTTTTAAATGCAAAAAAATAACCCCAGTCACCGCACATATTCATACGCAGTGACTAGGTCATATCGACAGGATATCACAAATGTTTCATGGCATCGTGTTTCACGGCACATACGCACTGTGTTGGCGTGATACATACGCACTGTGTTGGCGGGATAAAAATATATGTACAGGAAACTCTCTAAACCGAACACCATGATAACGTCTGTGATCTTATTTTTGATGGGTTCTCTGTCATTTATCTCATATGATAATGTATATTCATGATTGCAAAGCATCCAAATATGTATAAAAGATAGTAAAATGTCTGATGTACAGTGGAAAATCCAGAGAGGTTCCACTGTATTGCAATGACCAGTGGTGCCGTTTTGACATGGCACACACATGAACTGCAAACTGTTTTCAGATCAAGTGCGTGTCATATCAAAACGGGTTTTATTTCTCACATTGTTCACGATTATGTGCTGTCATATGAAAACAGCCAAACGGTTTCTTCACACTGTTCAACATTATATACATCCAGATATGGGTATTCTGCTGACTTATATAAACGTTGTATATTTATCGCCAATAACGTTGAGTCGGATTCTCTCGCGCAGCGTCGGCTGGTATATATACGGCTGGTGGATATACTGTTCCTTGTTCTTCAGGCCCCGGGGGCCCCAGTCCTTTGACGGTTTCAGTGTGCTCCGTATACGCTGCAAGGGAAACAACACAGTAATCATCAGTGACATGTTTCCAAGCGGTTAGCTCCCATTAGTTACCAATGGGTCCTAATAATACGTATTATTTAATATCACATCTTTGATATATTTTCGAGTTTTGTTTCTGAATTTACACAACACATGGGCAATGTATGGACATGAGTATGTGATAACACAGTTATATCACGTTCGTCCGCATGTACGATCGATAATCCACTCGCTAAAGCTCGCGGATTATCTCCTGTACATGCGGACGAAGTGATCTAACTGTGACTTGGGACTGCAGTACGGGTGAGATTGAGATGTCTATAACGACATGTGGCAGTTTGTAACTCAGTGTAACCTCTATAAACCGGGCATAACACAACACTGAGTGTGTTTAATTTTAATTGGCTGCACAGTAAGTTATCTATATCAGCACACGCACATACCGTGACTATATTTCCGTCGGCTTTCATCAGCTGCCTGACACCCACTGCCACCAGCAGGACGATCGGGGCGAGGCCCATCATGAAGCCCACGGCGATGGCGTAGGGCTGGTACACGTAGCCGTCCCCATAGTCGGGCTCCGAATAGCACAACAGGAGCGCCAAGAATGATACCTGTAGCCGATTTCATCAAAATTGCAAAATATACTTTGAGGGAGTAATCATTTGTTTTTCCCGAAATGCATTATTTCATATAGAACTAATGACTGCATATATTTGATGATTAAAAGTGTTCAGAATTATTATACTGAATTTATTACATTATCACAGCAAAAATGGCTGTGATAATTTAATAAATTCAGTATAATAAAAATTAATAAATTTATCCTAAAATTGAAAATTGCTCCCTCAAAGTATACTTTGCTAGAAAAGTATACTTTGCAATGTTGATGAAATATGCTACAGGTAATACATATGAGACACGCCATGTAATTTCATGAAATACGTTTACAAAATTTACGATATTTTCCGTAAATGGCGTTTAAAGTTGACACAATATTCCGCATATACTATAATATTTTGTCAACTTTTGACTTTATTTATGAAAATATTGTAAATTTTATAAACGTATTTAATACGCAGATGTGGCTGTGACTGGAGAAATGGGGCTTATGGGATGTGTGATCAGTGTAGCTCCAGACTTGATCACGTAACACACTCATGTAGCCTGCTAACGATCTACATTGTTTGATAGAAGCACGACGGGTGTTTTGTTGATGAAAGTACGGACAGTGCAGATCCTGATCAGACTATGCGGATGCACAGGCGGATCTGGATCTATACTGATATGGTCGCAAAACCCATAATCCCCATTTCCGCAGTTCGAATTTACTATATTATCCGTAAATGATGTTTCTATTCCGCATTTGCTATGAAAGTTTCGTCAACTTCCGTCGTCATTTACAGAAAATATTACAGTTTCTGTAATAAGTATGCGTGTTATTATGAACATGTATTTGGCAACTGTATGTTAACACATGTTATACTACTGGTAACAGGCATATAGTACATATGGGATGGATAAGTGCAAACGAAGTACATTTAAATGAGTACATGTTAGGAAATTTTACTTTACATAGCTCCAGATAAGCTGCGTATTTGCCTAAGCAAAAACGCAGCTTATCTGGAGCTCTGTAAAGTAAAATTTCCTAACAATTAAAATTGTCCCAATTGTCCCAATTAAAATTGCCAAAAACCCAATTGAAACTAGAAATGGACGCTTGTCGACAAGCGCATGTGTATCCCCCTCCCCAGATACACAAGTAGTTTGAAAAAAGGGTGTTCGAGTTATGCTCCGGAGACAAAATCAGTGACGGAAAAACAAAGGGAGATAACTAAAAAATTAGTGATGCAAGAGTTGTCATTCTTGCGTGACACACCTTTAGGGTCGTGGTCTATGCATGTGTGAAGTTTCATGAAAATATTCCAAAGGGTGTTCGAGTTATGCTCCGGACACGAAATCAGTGCACGAAACAACAAAGGGAGATAACTAAGAAATTAACGACGCAAGAGTTGTCATTCTTACGTGCGACACACCTTTGGGTCGTCTTCTATGCATGTGTGAAGTTTAATAAACTAGAAAATGTGTTCATAGAACACGGATGTCCCACATATCGCTTTGATAATAAATGAGGCCAAATTCCAAGTCAAAATTTTCTTTTACCCGAGCTTTAAAGTTTTTGAAGCCCCAAGTATGTGACCTTGACCCTGGGCTTGGCGGGGGCAGGACGAACGTGGATTTGGCACAGGGCGGTAGAGGACCATTAGAGCAATGTGTATATGAAATATGAAGGAGATCGGTCGAAGGATGAAGAAATTATGAGACATTTACCCGAGTGTTAAAGTTTTGTGACGGACGGACGGACGGGAGGACGGGACGCACGTTCCTACGAATGAATACTTGTTGGGTTTTTACTCTATAAAAATACCCAACAAGAGTACCCAACACTATCCTAACCCTACCCAATAATATCCCCGTACGCTTACAACAAGTACCCATTCGTGTGTGCGGACGGACGGATGGACATTGTGCATTGTTCGTGTACACAACTCCTCCGAAACCGTTCAGTCGATCAATTTGAAACTATACACACGTCTTCTACACATATTGAAGATGTGCACCTTGGTGTTTTTATGCCGAAAAAATATTTTTTAACAAAAATATCACCTTTTTAACTTAGCCATTGTTTCTACATTTTTCTATACAATTCTATATACGGTACAGAGTTTGTGTACACAACTCCTCCGAAGAAACCATTCAGTCGATCGTTCTGAAACTATACACACGCCTTCTACACATATTGAAGATGGGCACCTTGGTGTTTTTATGCCGAAAAAATATGTTTTAAGAAAAATATCACCTTTTTAACTTGGCCATTTTTTCTACATTTTTCTATACAATTCTACATACGGTACAGAGTTTGTGTACACAACTCCTCCGAAATCGTTCAGTCGATCGTTCTTAAACTTTACACACGTCTTCTACACATATTGAAGATGTGCACCTTGGTGTTTTTATGCCGAAAAAATATTTTTTAACAAAAATATCACCTTTTTAACTTTTAACTCCGCAATGGCACAGTGACAAAAGACCACATGAATAAATATGTACTATACAATGTTTATTATTATAGATATTTAATATACTATGTATATGTGCGAAGTGCTCAATTGCATTATATTTAACAACTATGATAATAGTTTTTGTTTTGGGACAGTTTCGTATAAGAAATCTTACAAGAAATCTTACGAGGACAAGTCACTTTTTCCAAATTACTTGCCCTGAAAATTATATTTTCCAGGACAAGTCGGGGCAAGTCACTTTTTTCAAGTCACTTGTCTGGGACAAGTGGCTAAAAAATCAATTTGTACAGCCCTGAAATTTCCCGCGACTTTTTGTGGAATTTATCGGGGTATAAACTTGGAAAAGTCGCGGCAATACTGGACGAGGCCGGCCTCGTCCAGTATTCCCGCGACTTTTCCAAGTTTATATCCCCGATAAATTCCATAAAAAGGCCATTCATTCCTTATAATTCCAGCATTTGAAATAAATTCATCAAGAAAATGTGTTTATTTTCCGTTTTCTTACTAATTATTTTAACTGCGCCTCACGGTTACAGAAAGTAGTTCGGCGTGGGAGTTTACTGGGATATAAACTGTGGACAGAGACTTGCTACGGGCCAATCAAATGTTAGGGAATTGTGTAAATATGTTTGTGCTGGAATTATACATGCATAACTATACATATACACGTGTTTACAAGCATGGCATGGATATTCCCATGTACATACATAGAGAATAGTAGGTTAGTGCCGTGAATGGGTAAAAATATCCGGCAAGGCTCAAGAATTTCTTTATTTCTCATCAGAAGTATATGTTGTGACCACTCATTTGAACCGTCTCGCCGAGACGGTTCAAATGAGTGGTTACAACATATACTTTGTATAGCACTGCACCTCGATGGATACACATGCATAACTAAACATATACACGTGTTTACAAGCATGGCATGGATATTCCTATGTACATACATAGAGAATAGTAGGTTAGTGCCGTGAATGGGTAAAAATATCTGGCAAGTTTCAGGAAACGGGATGGGCGAGGCTCTGCCGAGCACATCCCATTTCCGTGCCGCGCCAGATATTTTTCCCATTCACGGCACTAACCTACTATTCTATTTATCCCGTCAACACATATAAATGGCTTTTAAATGCAAAAAAATAACCCCAGTCACCGCACATATTCATACGCAGTGACTAGGTCGTATCGACAGGATATCACAAATGTTTCATGGCATCGTGTTTCACGGCACATACGCACTGTGTTGGCGTGATACATACGCACTGTGTTGGCGGGATAAAAATATATGTACAGGAAACTCTCTAAACCGAACACCATGATAACGTCTGTGATCTTATTTTTGATGGGTTCTCTGTCATTTATCTCATATGATAATGTATATTCATGATTGCAAAGCATCCAAATATGTATAAGAATAGTAAAATGTCTGATGTACAGTGGAAAATCCAGAGAGGTTCCACTGTATTGCAATGACCAGTGGTGCCGTTTTGACATGGCACACACATGAACTGCAAACTGTTTTCAGATCAAGTGCGTGTCATATCAAAACGGGATTTTCTCACATTGTTCACGATTATGTGCTGTCATATGAAAACAGCCAAACGGTTTCTTCACACTGTTCAACATTATATACATCCAGATATGGGTATTCTGCTGACTTATATAAACGTTGTATATTTATCGCCAATAACGTTGAGTCGGATTCTCTCGCGCAGCGTCGGCTGGTATATATACGGCTGGTGGATATACTGTTCCATGTTCTTCAGGCCCCGGGGGCCCCAGTCCTTTGACGGTTTCAGTGTGCTCCGTATACGCTGCAAGGGAAACAACACAGTAATCATCAGTGACATGTTTCCAAGCGGTTAGCTCCCATTAGTTACCAATGGGTCCTAATAATACGTATTATTTAATATCACATCTTTGATATATTTTCGAGTTTTGTTTCTGCATTTACACAACACATGGGCAATGTTTGGACATGAGTATGTGATAACACAGTTATATCACGTTCGTCCGCATGTACGATCGATAATCCACTCGCTAAAGCTCGCGGATTATCACCTGTACATGCGGACGAAGTGATCTAACTGTGACTTGGGACTGCAGTACGGGTGAGATTGAGATGTCTATAACGACATGTGGCAGTTTGTAACTCAGTGTAACCTCTCTAAACCGGGCATAACACAACACTGAGTGTGTTTAATTTTAATCGGCTGCACAGTAAGTTATCTATATCAGCACACGCACATACCGTGACTATATTTCCGTCGGCTTTCATCAGCTGCCTGACACCCACTGCCACCAGCAGGACGATCGGGGCGAGGCCCATCATGAAGCCCACGGCGATGGCGTAGGGCTGGTACACGTAGCCGTCCCCATAGTCGGGCTCCGAATAGCACAACAGGAGCGCCAAGAACGATACCTGTAGCCGATTTCATCAAAATTGCAAAATATACTTTGAGGGAGTAATCATTTGTTTTTCCTGAAATGCATTATTTCATATAGAACTAATGACTGCATATATTTGATGATTAAAAGTGTTCAGAATTATTATACTGAATTTATTACATTATCACAGCAAAAATGGCTGTGATAATTTAATAAATTCAGTATAATAAAAATTAATAAATTTATCCTAAAATTGAAAATTTCTCCCTCAAAGTATACTTTGCTAGAAAAGTATACTTTGCAATGTTGATGAAATATGCTACAGGTAACACATATGAGACACGCCATGTAATTTCATGAAATACGTTTACAATATTTTCCGTAAATGGCGTTTAAAGTTGACACAATATTCCGCATATACTATAATATTTTGTCAACTTTTGACTTTATTTATGAAAATATTGTAAATTTTATAAACGTATTTAATACGCAGATGTGGCTGTGACTGGAGAAATGGGGCTTATGGGATGTGTGATCAGTGTAGCTCCAGACTTGATCACGTAACACACTCATGTAGCCTGCTAACGATCTACATTGTTTGATAGAAGCACGACGGGTGTTTTGTTGATGAAAGTACGGACAGTGCAGATCCTGATCAGACTATGCGGATGCACAGGCGGATCTGGATCTATACTGATATGGTCGCAAAACCCATAATCCCCATTTCCGCAGTTCGAATTTACTATATTATCCGTAAATGATGTTCTATTCCGCATTTGCTATGAAAGTTTCGTCAACTTCCGTCGTCATTTACAGAAAATATTACAGTTTCTGTAATAAGTATGCGTGTTATTATGAACATGTATTTGGCAACTGTATGTTAACACATGTTATACTACTGGTAACAGGCATATAGTACATATGGGATGGATAAGTGCAAACGAAGTACATTTAAATGAGTACATGTTAGGAAATTTTACTTTACATAGCTCCAGATAAGCTGCGTATTTGCCTAAGCAAAAACGCAGCTTATCTGGAGCTCTGTAAAGTAAAATTTCCTAACAATTAAAATTGTCCCAATTGTCCCAATTAAAATTGCCAAAAACCCAATTGAAACTAGAAATGGACGCTTGTCGACAAGCGCATGTGTATCCCCCTCCCCAGATACACAAGTAGTTTGAAAAAAGGGTGTTCGAGTTATGCTCCGGAGACAAAATCAAAATCAGTGACGGAAAAACAAAGGGAGATAACTAAAAAATTAGTGATGCAAGAGTTGTCATTCTTGCGTGACACACCTTTAGGGTCGTGGTCTATGCATGTGTGAAGTTTCATGAAAATATTCCAAAGGGTGTTCGAGTTATGCTCCGGACACAAAATCAGTGCACGAAACAACAAAGGGAAATAACTAAGAAATTAACGACGCAAGAGTTGTCATTCTTACGTGCGACACACCTTTGGGTCGTCTTCTATGCATGTGTGAAGTTTAATAAACTAGAAAATGTGTTCATAGAACACGGATGTCCCACATATCGCTTTGATAATAAATGAGGCCAAATTCCAAGTCAAAATTTTCTTTTACCCGAGCTTTAAAGTTTTTGAAGCACCAAGTATGTGACCTTGACCCTGGGCTTGGCGGGGGCAGGACGAACGTGGATTTGGCACAGGGCGGTAGAGGACCATTAGAGCAATGTGTATATGAAATATGAAGGAGATCGGTCGAAGGATGAAGAAATTATGAGACATTTACCCGAGTGTTAAAGTTTTGTGACGGACGGACAGACGGGAGGACGGGACGCACGTTCCTACGAATGAATACTTGTTGGGTTTTTACTCTATAAAAATACCCAACAAGAGTACCCAACACTATCCTAACCCTACCCAATAATATCCCCGTACGCTTACAACAAGTACCCATTCGTGTGTGCGGACGGACGGATGGACAAGGGTAACACTAAATGCCCCCTCCACTATCGTGGTGGGGCATACAAATATTCCAAAGGGTGTTCGAGTTATGCTCTGGATACAAAATCAGAGCACGAAACAACAAAGGGAGATAAGTAAACAAAAATTCCGCGGAATCAAATGCCTCGCCTTGTCCAGCCTTGACCTCGAGCCTGGGCCCGAAAGCAATTTTCACTGGCCCGAACATATTATACAATTATTGACTAGTGAGCCATAGAATATCAGATTATATTCTATGGCTCACTAGTCAATAATTGTTTTATTATATGATAATAGTCTGTATATAGCACTTACGACCTTATGCTACTAGACAAAAATTGAAAAAGAATTTGAAAAAAGAAATGAAAAAAAAAATGGAAAAAAAAAGTTTAAATTTTTTTTTTAATAGTCCTATATTTATCTACATATATCTGCACAGGTCCACATAATACCACAATATTTTCAACACAGTTTACGGAAATGTAATATACAAAAAAAAAATAAAAAAAATAATGCTCGCTACTGGAGCCCAGAATTTTTGTTAATAGTCCTATATTTATCTACATATATCTGCACAGGTCCACATACTGCCACAATATTGTCAACACAGTTTACGGAAATGTAATAATGTACCTGTATAAATTACCTGTAATAAGTTAGTGGTCAGTTAAAAAATTGAAAAAGAATGTAAAAAAAAAATGGAAAAAAAATTAAATTTAAAAAAAAAATAAAAAAATAATGCTCCCTACTGGAGCCCAGAATGTTTTTTAATAGTCCTATATTTATCTACATATCATATATGCACAGGTCCACATATTGCCACAATATTTTCAACACAGTTTACGGAAATGTAATATAATCATTTACCTGTATAAATTACCTGTAAGTGGTCAGTGGTCAGTTGCACATGCTAGCACATGCACAGGTGAATAGTCTGTATATAGCACTTACGACCTTATGCTACTAGACAAAAATTGAAAAAGAATTTGAAAAACAAAATGAAAAAAACAATGGAAAAAAAAAGTTTAAAAATTAAAAATAATAATGCTTGCTACTGGAGCCCAGAATTTTTTTTTAATAGTCCTATATTTATCTACATATATCTGCACAGGTCCACATAATGCCACAATATTTTCAACACAGTTTACGGAAATGTAATATACAATGTAGTAATTTACCTGTATAAATTACCTGTGGTCAGATATAGTGGTCAAGACTGGACATTTGCACATGCTACATGGCACATGGTAGCACATGCACAGGTGAATGGTTCTCCCAGTCTCTATTGTTCTCTCTACAGGTAAGGTGTACAGAGCACACGAGAAAAGGTGTACAGAGCAGACGAGAAAACGGGTCTTCATGCATTATTGTCCAGTTTGTAGAGTGCGCAAAACAAAAAAGGGAGACAACTAAAAAATTAGCAAGAGTTGTCATTCTTGTGCGCGACACACCTCCGGGTCGTGGTCTATGCATGTGTGAAGTTTCATGAAAATATTCCAAAGGGTGGTCGAGTTATGCTCCGGACAGGAAATCAGTGCGCGAAAACAAAAAAAGGAGATAACTAAAAAATTAGCTATGCAAGAATTGTCATTCTTGTGCACGACACACCTTCGGTTCGTGGTCTAATTGCAATGCATGTGTTAAGTTTCATAAAAATATTCCAAAGGGTGGTCGAGTTATGGTCAATCAGTGCGCGAAACAAAAAAGGGAGATAACTCAAAAATTAGCTATGCAAGAGTTGTCATTCTTGTGCGCGACACACCTTCGGGTCGTGGTCTATGCATGTGTGAAGTTTCATGAAAATATTCCAAAGGGTGGTGGAGTTATGCTCCGGACACGAAATCAGTGCGAGAAACAAAAAAGGGAGATAACTCAAAAATTACATATGCAAGAGTTGTCATTCTTGTGCGCGACACACCTTCGAGTCGTGGTCTATGCATGTGTGAAGTTTCATGAAAATATTCCAAAGGGTGTTCGAGTTATGCTCCGGACAAGAAGTGTCTGCGGCGGACGCGGACGCGGCCCCCTGTCAAATCCATAGTATCCCCCGACGGAGTCCGGGGGATACAATTAGAAGTAGCGAGTATCAAAAAGCAATAACAATTTTGCGGTACCTTTATCATTCTGCAGAAAACAATAAACAGACCACAAATGTAGCAAATTTTTCTTATTTTCCATGAAAACACATCTTGGAATTTCATTAGAATTGTCTCCAAGGAGACAATTCTTGAAATGCCAATACATGTTTTCATTTCGAAGCAAACTATTCAATCATTGCTGTCTGTTGATGTGTAAACAGTAGTGTGATTTTACTTTACCCAATTACAATTTTGAAGTACCCAATTGCTTCAGAAATGATGGAGTGAAAATACTCAACTACTAATTCTTTATCTGGAGCCCTGACTTTATACACAAATGAATTTTAACATGTTGTTATAAATTCATTAGCCTTTAGAATCATATATCCATATTCATTTTCACGATATGCACACTTGCCTAGTATAGACAGTATGTTGTACACGGACAAGGCCGTTTTAGACTTATCGACGATCTTTGTATTACATTTTTGACAATAAAACTGCGCTATGACCACTGGTGCTGCACTCCGCATCGGCGTACAATGTTTCACATCGAAAAGTGCATCGGTTTGCAGACGAGATTCTACTCAGTCCTACATAGGGCGATCGCATAAACGCATTTGTCGTCAGGTAACTGGCGCAAATTTATTGAGCTGGTTACTAGACGAAACTATGTGTATGCAGTATCTCCCACGTGTAGTTGAATGGTGATTTGTCAGGAATCCGGCACCTATTTCGATGAGGAACATTCCACGCCGACACGTAGTGTAGCACCTACGATAACAGGGGCGATAACTGCGGTGTACGTACCGTCATCACTGTGGGCATGACGAGTGTCCAGAAGAGCCGCAGACAGACGGACGCCTCCCGGCCCGTCATCATCTCTATGTCCTTGCTGAAGCGGTCAGCGCCTGCCCAGTAGGTTAGACAAAACAGATATGAGACACGATTTTCTACCTAAGAACATGTGCGATATCTCATTAAAAATATTTACAAAATGTACGATATTATTCCATTATACTATTCCGCATTTGCTATGAAAGTTTCGTCATCTTTCGATGAGATTTATATAAAATATCACTTTTTCCGTAAATACATTTCATGAAAAATCGCACATGTTCTTAGGTACAAAATCGCATGGCGTGTCTCGTATATGGCTGTGACTGGTGTAATGGGGTATATGGGTAATGCGACCATTGTAGCCCCAGATCAACCTGGGCCTCGGGGGGTTACACTGATCGCACACGTCGTAAGGTACATATGTTTTTCAGCCGAGGGCTCATATAACGTGCCATGAACAACAATAGGAAACTTAATAACAGTCAGATAAAAAAATCAACATAGCTTTCAGTAGGATAATATATAAATCATAGACACAGTGATACAATGGCGATACAATCCAGACCTGACATTACATTTGCAATGACTGATCTACAAGGCCTACTACGGTCGCAAATGCAGTTCAGACCACATTGACCATAATACGTCGCATACACTTTTCCAATGGGTTATAATGATACTTTCACACATCATTCAATCACTGTTAATTCAAGTCCGTATTTGCTCTGAACAAATTTGTCAAGGGAATATTTTTTCTAAATCACTATTGGCGGAATACAGATATGCGATAAGGGATTCAATTGTGACTCGCCATGACAACAAATGAGACAATCAGCGTATGGAGTTAGCGACAATTGTATCTCCAGAATAGCCTGCCCATCCGCGCATCCTGACCTGTGCCTTTATTGTTCGCTATTGAGGTGAGAAAACATTCCCCAGGTGGAGCAGGGCAAATGCGGTGGCGGGCCCAGATATTACCATATACCCAGCAGACAGAGACGCCCTCGAGTGACGAGCCGAGGAGCCGGGCAAATTCCTTGGCGGGCCCAGATATTACGGTATATCCAGCAGACAGAGACGTCCTCGAGTGACGAGCCGAGGAACCGGGCAAATGCCTTGGCGGGCCCAGATATTACCGTATATCCAGCAGACAGTGACGCCCTCGAGTGACGAGCCGAGGGGCCGGGCAAATGCCTTGGCAGGCCCAGATATTACCGTATATCCAGCAAACAGAGACGTCCTCGAGTGATGAGCCGAGGAACCGGGCAAATGCCTTGGCGGGCCCAGATATTACCGTATATCCAGCAGACAGTGACGTCCTCGAGTGACGAGCCGAGGAGCCGGGCAAATGCCTTGGCGGGCCCAGATATTACCGTATATCCAACAGACAGAGACGTCCTCGAGTGACGAGCCGAGGAGCCGGGCAAATGCCTTGGTGGGCCCAGATATTACCGTATATCCAGCAGACAGAGATGTCCTCGAGTGACGAGTCGCGGAGTCAGGCAAATGCCTTGGCGGGCCCAGATATTACCGTATATCCAGCAGACAGAGACGTCCTCGAGTGACGAGCCGAGAAGCCGGGCAAATGCATTGGCGGGCCCAGATATTACCGTATATCCAGCAGACAGTGACGCCCTCGAGTGACGAGCAGAGGAGCCGGGCAAATGCCTTGGCGGGCCCAGATATTACCGTATATCCAGCAGACAGAGACGTCATCGAGTGACGAGCCGAGGAGCCGGGCAAATGCCTTGGCGGGCCCAGATATTACCGTATATCCAGCAGACAGTGACGCCCTCGAGTGACGAACCGAGGAGCCGGGCAAATGCCTTGGCGGACCCATATTACCGTATATCCAACAGACAGTGACGCCCTCGAGTGACGAGCCGAGGAGCCGGGCAAATGCCTTGGCGGGCCCAGATATTACAGTATATCCAGCAAACAGAGACGCCCTCGAGTGACGAGCCGAGGAGTAGGGCAAATGCCGTGGCGGGCCCAGATATTACCGTATATCCAGCAGACAGAGAAGCCCTCGAGTGACGAGCCGAGGAGCAGGGCAAAGGCCGTAGAGTACCAATCGGTCAACTGGAACAGGTATATCCCGCCCTGCAACACAGAGCCAGGTGAAAGGCTGGTTTTAAATGATACCGGTTTGTGCAAACATACGGGAATGCAACTTGTCTTTAGGTACATATTTCCAAGTAAACGTATGATCCCAGATATTTAGACAATGCATTTTACGAGGATTCTTCGAAAAGTAATGTAATTATGATTGCTGCAGCCTAAATATTAATATCAATGTTTCGGAAACGCTTGTTCCAGCGCATAACCTTTTCGAATACAACATACTTATGGTATATAATGCTGTACGGTGGCAGAATATTATAAGCCTTTCTTTGGCATCGACCAAACCGAGCTTCAAAACCACATACATGTTACAATCTTTGACATTTCACAATTCGCCTGATAGCATCTTTTGACAACGCTCATACACAATCCAAGCACGTTACTTACGACAAATATATGTATATGATGAAATTAGTATCTATCTACATAATCATGTGAATTAATCCAGTGAGTGTTGTATTATGTATTGTATTAAACAGAACGCGCAATGTACGTACATACAAAGTACAGTCATAAAGTTCTCGGACTTTCTTGATCAAAACTTTAATATACCTGCCACATTGTTCATCTTTATATGACATTTACATCTGGTAAAATTGAATTGATTTGAAAATAAGTTGTGCGGAGTATATGGTGTATGACTCTAAATGTTTTGCTCTTTCCACCAAATAAATGTCTGAACTATGCATAGTTCCGACCATGTTCGTTTGAAAACAAACGTATTATGTAACACGGTTGCAGTGCATGACATTTGAAGTAAGAATGTGTGACGTCGCGTCAATGCTCGGAGCAACGTTCCACGGTAATTTCCGTGTCTGCCTGCATATTGACTTCAACTCGGATTGGTGCATTCTGATACCATGGCAAAATATGTTCATAAGTCTATTATATAATCTACACGTATGCTGAAATATGTACGGTTTGTAATCCATGACGGATAGCATCAAGTGTCTATGAAAACAACAGATAGCCAAACATGCGCTAAGTATAGCAACTATGTAAGTGGCACTCCAATTAATTAGGGCACTGGATGAAAATATTTACATACAATGAAACAAGTTACTATGGAAGCGTCCTGGTGCCAATGCTAAAATATTTTATCTCCTAATTCATAAATCCTAATTAGGAGATAGCAACTCCTAATTAGGATATAATATCTCCTAATTAGGAGTTAATATATCTCCTAATTAGGACTTATTATCTCCTAATTAGGACTTATAAAATAAGTCCTAACTAGGAGAAAGTAAGTCCTAATTATGAGTTACTAAGTCCTAATTAGGAGATAAATTACGCATGTGCGATGAAAAGTGCATTTGGCTTGCGGACAGCGTTTCAAGGTGTTAATCAATCAATGCGTAACTGCTCCGTGCTGACGTAGATGCCTGTGAATAAATGACAACTTTACGAAATCCTGTGATTTACTTCAAGGAACCGATAGGTTATTGTTTGCACAAACGAACCAGCTTTCGAACGACATATTTCACAACCGATTTGACCAACTGGTTCTTTAGTTATACGCAACGTCAGAGAACTGTATGACTGCACCTCGTAGTGCATGCTTTTCATGTAGACTTTGGTGTACAACAGGGGGCCGTTTCACTAACTTCCTACGACTAAAATGTTCGTAAGTGCAAAATTATGATAGTCTGTAAATTTCACATTAACAATGTTTTCTTGTTAATAATTGTTGGATTTACATTTATTGAGCATAGGCTTCATATGCAGCCTATGCTCAATAAATGTAAATCCATCAATTGAAATTTGTAGACGATTCTAAATTTGCGCTTACGAACAATTTAGTCGTAAGAAGTTTAGTGAAACGGCCCCCAGATACTTCACGGAAACAATAGTTTCAAAGTCAATACATGGTGTTTTATTCTGACTCTTGCAAACATAAATGAAGGGGTCAGTGGGAAAAATGGACTTTGCCCACTATTTCTCAGTTTTTAAATGCAAATGCATGTACATGTATGCGGTTTCTTTATATAGGTTTTCAAACGTTAAACAAAATTGCATTACTTTTAGAACAGCCCTTGTATATAGCAATTTAAATGCAGTTCAACACTTTAAAGGCAGAAACTGATATTTTTACTTGCTTTGTGTTCTTAATCCCCCCGCCCCCACCCCCTCCCCCCCCCCCCCTTCATCCTTGTTAATGCATGGTTATGGAATGATATATATATATATTCAAATAAAATCAAACAAAAATGGCAAAGCGTATACATTACACACATATTAAAATCTGTATGCATGCTGAAACAAAATCTAACACACATTGAAAATAAATACACCTCGTAAAAAATACTACTATATCATTGTTTTGCGAAAGTACGGTCAAGTTATATTATGCTAATTTTCAAAATAAAATATTATTTTAAACTAAAATGTTCCACATTTTCTCGTGGTACCATTTAAATGTAGATCCTGCGTAGGACGGTCGCATGATGGTATGCCCATCCTTCCGCCCTGCACCTAGTCTGAAAGAAAAGTCATGTGACATGTAACACACAGTAAGTCTATGCCTTTAGCAGGCATGGATCCAGACGGGGGCGGCGCACGCCCCCTTTAGATTGTAACCCGTTTTTACCTAGAATATAATTATTTGTATTAATTTTCACCCGAAGTGTATGTTGTTACCACTTAGTTGAACCGTCTCGTGGAGACGGTTCAACTGAGTGGTGATAACATACACGTTCATAAGAAAACAATGCAGACAAAATATTTAGAGATGCTTATACCCATATATGGGTATACCGCATATAATGGATTAAATACACACAACATGCACCATTCACCGTTTTGATTTTCAATCTTTTCCCGATGAGCATTATCTACAATAATCAAATAAAATGCATCTTTGTCAAGCTAAATAATAAAAAAACACTACTTATACGACGATATTGAACCGAATGTAAATGAGCACAGTCTTCACACCAGTCGCTCGCTAGTCTTTACGTATTCATAAAGAAGGGACATTGTCTAGCAAGTGCGGTGTTTGTGAACCAATGACGCCATGTGAGCCAGCGGTGGTGTAGTTTAACCAAATGACCGTTCCAAGTTGATACATTTTCCGTCTTTACTTGTATACATTTTAATGTATTCTTTTTTTCAAATCTTCAGATGTTTCCTATGTGGTTTGGATTCTTTCTTGGCGACTAGGTTCCACGACGCAGTCGTCCTCGTTATTACATATGCTACCCGGATGGTATATAGCATTTATTGCATTCGTGTTATACAAGTAGGCTATGTTTCTTGTCTGTTTATTTTCTTAGGGACCGTGCACTGCTAGTCACGGAGTGCATCTCCGTGTATTTGTGGCTGTGACTGGAGAAATGGGCTTATGGGTTTTGCGACCAGTGTGCATCCAGATCAGCCTGTGCATCCGCACAGTCTGATCAGGATCTGCACTGTTTACTATTCCATCATTGAAACGTAATGCTTCTAATACGCAATGTAGATTGCTATCAGTCTAGAAAAGTGTGCTATATGATCGGGAGATGCACTGGTCACATATCACATTTCTCCAGTCACAGCCACATAGGTGGATCACGTGATTACCGCTACATCCTTACCTATTTTATACGGTTTTATAATCGCGGCCTTTGCACTTCAACGTGTATTCACCAATTACATAATTTGGTAAAACAGTTCATTATGCGGATAAATAGCAATCATTATCTATCCAAATAAACCGGAATAGATACACCAAAGTCGCGTGATGCACAGCGGTCACATGGATATTTCCATATGGGGCGTCCAACACATGTAAACTTCCTTGTTGCTTTATAAATCGAATCTGTATATTAACAATATAAATCCCATGTTGTCATGACGTGTAGAGTTTTGCCTGATAAAAGCAGCGTAAATACAATCCATTATGATTACAACACCCTACACTTTATCGGAACTCTGCTAATGCATCATAAAGTAATGCATATTTGAAGAATGAAGTAAACTGGCTCTTCTATTGTTTATTTGTGAATAATAGACTTATCTAAAATCAACACGAGCACTGTTAAATGTTTCCAATAATACACGGGCTATTATGGAAGGGGATATCCGCCACTACATTGCATGCTGCTTCATGACAATGCAGTCGACCATTGTTACATGCCATCCTGCACTGCGGCTACTCGTTACTGCTTAATGACAACTCCATCGTGCATTATTACATTTCACATTGCATACCTCGATTGGCTATTTCACATTGTTACATGTCATCCTGCATCTTGGCTATACAATACTGCTTAATGACAACTCCATCTTGCATTATTACATTGCATATTGCATACCTCGATTGGCTATTTCACATTGTTACATGCCATATTCTGCCATGTGTCATTCTGCTTACTGCTTGCTGGGATGCGTATATCACTATATGGATTCCGCCGAATGACGCATGCAAGCACGCAGAATGGCCCATGTCTGAATATCAAATTGCCGAATGAGGGATGCCAGCATCGCAGTAAGCAGTAGGCCGAATGAAACTTGGCAAAATGTGCAACGCCCTCTGTTGTCATAATGGGACCGCTTCCATTATGACGCCAGGTGGCGCTCCAAAAAAAGTACAGTAGACATTTTTTCTTGTGGTATTTTGTCACTGTGCCACCGCGGGCGGACATAATGTATTTAAAGTAGTCGATCACCACGGGCATAGCCTACCTGTCCCCCGCGATCACTGTTTCAGGCAGTGGGATCGCGGTGACAGCATCCTCGGTCACTGTGATTACTGTGCGGTCACTGTCGCAACCTCCCCCCCCCCACCCCCTGCATACGGGCCTGTCGTAACCTGTGTCGGCTATCGTATTATTTTTGAGCGACTGACGGGGACGAGTTGTGCGAAGGGCGAAACGGAGGCCGGTCATTAAATTAACGAATAACGGGGACTGATACGATTTCTAATTACTTCTATTAAGGTAATAATCACACTTTCCATTTACTCATCTGTTGACAATGGATATTTATGTCCGTATTTACATGTACATTTACTAATGAAGAGTACCTGCTAATTATAGTTCGTGTTAAAAACAAATAATAATTAGACCGATGGTGTTCAATCTCCCGAAATAGTCACATGATAAAGACGGGATTATTTACTTTGCGGCCAGAATGGATTAAATCACCTTTATTCGCAATTCAATCAATCAACCAAGTTAAGAAAATATATATACAATTCAGGCCCGTAGCCTGACCTGTTGGGGTGGTTTTGAAGGCCCAATGGGCCTGAGGTATCTAGGGGGGCCTAAAAAAGTGGACCTCGAGGCTAAAAAAGTGGACCTCGAGGCTAAAAAATTGGACCTCGAGGCTGGTCGGGGGGTGGGGGGGGGTCGTCCGACCGCTCCGCCCCCCCCCCCCCCACACTGGCTACGGGCCTGCAATTTGACAAACATTGATGGCATTGTGTCTAAGCAGTTAACACCATAACTCGTGTACATATAGAATAGTGATATAGCATTATGTTTGACTTTAGCTACATCAAAGCGCGAATGCACACGTACACATACACACGCATGTGCTCACTTAATTCATCGTTTCTCATACAAACAAAAATGTTTTATTTTGCTAAAGTACTGTACCTTCGCGTACATGCATTTATACAGGTAGATACGCAATGGCGGTGATCTCCCGTGAACGACCACGGCGAATCACCGTGATAACGTTCGGACAGTGCATCACAGTGACCGAGGATGCTGTCACCGCGATCCCACTGCCTGAAACAGTGATCGCGGGGGACAGGTAGGCTATGCCCGCGGTGATCGACCACTTTAAATACATTACGTCAGCGGTGGCACAGTGACAAAAGACCACAAGAAAAAATGTCTACTGTACTTATTTTAGAGCGCCACCTGGCGTCATAATGGAAGCGTTCCCATTATGACAACAGAGGGCGTTGCACATTTTGCCAAGTTTCATTCGGCCTACTGCTTACTGCGATGCTGGCATCCCTCATTCGGCCATTTTATATTCTGACATGGGCCATTCTGCGTGCTTGCATGCGTCATTCGGCGGAATTCATATAGTCATATACGCATCACAGCAAGCAGTAAGCAGAATGACACATGGCAGAATATGGCATGTAACAATGTGAAATAGCCAATCGAGGTATGCAATATGCAATGTAATAATGCAAGATGGAGTTGTCATTAAGCAGTATTGTATAGCCAAGATGTAGGATGACATGTAACAATGTGAAATAGCCAATCGAGGTATGCAATGTGAAATGTAATAATGCACGATGGAGTTGTCATTAAGCAGTAACGAGTAGCCGCAGTGCAGGATGACATGTAACAATGGTCGACTGCATTGTCATGAAGCAGCATGCAATGTAGTGGCGGATATCCCCTTCCATAGGCTATTGGCACATTTGCTGCATGGTAGGTAACTACTGTACTTAAAGTGGAATAATACATGTTTTTAGAATGGAATGAATGCTGAAAAATGTAAACAAAAAAATATTTGTTTTGTCATTAAATCATTTTTTGTTGGGATTTTTAGAACTTGATGATTTGGTTGAAAAGGGTTTATTTGTTTTCGATATGATTTCTCTTTAACAGGAGGTGGGAGAGACGGATGATTACAGGATAACATGATACACGACTGGCAAATAACAGTGAATGTACGTGTCAATGACGTCACCTCCGGAGGTACATTGGGACCTCTCTAAACCGGACACCCTGGTAGGTCCCCATGGTGTCCGTTTTAGAGATGGTCCACTGTACAACAGATAGACGACTACCTCGAGACACACATGTTTGCTTTATGATCATGAACAGATATTATCATCGAAGATCAAGGGCGATGGAAACTGTTAAAATTGATCACAACTAACATTTCTCTGCGTCTGGTTTAGAGAGGTTCCACTGTAGTTGTGAGGGGACATATCTAACATCAGGACTTAGACAGGAAACAATGCATCGGATACGAAGCCCGAGATGCCGGAATTAGACTGCTCAAGATGATTTCTGCAGCTGGTGGTGTATTATTCATTCGGCTCATATTTAAGGGTGGGAATTGGCTCGAACACCTTCCATACCCGGTGGTGTATTAAACTTTCACAACTATATATACCCACACTTTAATGTATATGGAAAGATGTTGCTCCCGCGCGCGCGTTATATAATTAGACACACAATTACCTCCCGAAATTGTCGTCTGCTGTTACTTTACATTTTGTCTTATATGTCAATAAAAACACGGTTTGACTACACTGTAGACCAGGTATGGAAGGTGTTCGAGCCAATGCCCACCCTTAAATATGAGCCGAATCTAAAACACTGTAGAATAATTTTCAATGGAAATGATTCTAAAGTGTTGTCACACTATGTCTTTTTATGAGAAAAATGGAAAATAAAGTATAAAAAAAAGACGACAACTTTTATTTAATATTGTAAGGGTAATTTCCCCTAGCTTGTCCACATTTATACCAGTCACATACAATGTACTTGCCAGTGCACACAGCTAAGCCACTGCAGTCCATTCTGTTAACATCATGCCCATGGAATATCAATCCGCCTCGGTGTTGATTAATAAGCGTGATCCTTTCAAATTGGATATTGATTAATTTACTATTTAGTTAATGGTGCATTAGAATGATTTAACACCGTTTGGTGGTATACTAGTATTCGGTTATGTTCAACGATCTCGCATATAACTTCATCTTTCCAATATCTACTAGGAAAAGAAACTTGAGGTAAGTTTTGATATATTATTAACATTAATATCACATGCTACAGTGTACGCATACAATTTGTTTTGGCAAACCAGACAAAGCGATTGATTTCTAAATATTATTCACAATGAGACTCTGGGACGATTGTCTACCTTTTAAATCAATGTAGCCATCCGTGCATTAGTATGCAATCCGTAGTTAATTGCAATAGTAAATCAGATATGTGCACAATTAAAAATGATTTTGGAAAATTAATATGAGCTTGCAATTTTTGATGGTGACAATTGGAACGAAGGATAACTGTATTTTTAGAGTTCTTCTCATTGCGCGGAGTCGTTCGAATGTTATTACACTTTGATCACCCTACACAACCGCCTGTTAAAGGTGCATGCCCACTCAGTAGTCACAACATGTTCTTTATATCACAGACATCATCGGAGACATTTTCTGGCAAAATGAACATACATTCACCATTACCGGACGTATTGATTGGCATTATTATACATTTTATATCAGACGTAAATTTTCCAATGATATCAGGGGCGATAACCGTGTTTCCTTAAAATGTTAACGGACATTAATATTTATTCGCTGTATTTATTTTTTATGTGCAATGATCATACTTTTTAATCTGTTGAAAATACTATTTTTTTCAAGTGACACATTTAATTAGTATAAATAATTAAAAAATATCATGCCTCATTTGCATATGAAAATAGCCTGATACCACCGCGCGTCACTATCAGTAAAATAAATATTACTAAATGACTATACCTGTATAGCGGCCACTCGTAATCTGTAGAACTGATGGAATAGTGACACAATTATACACGTATTTAATTCCTATAAAGAACATTGCGTGCCTACTGAGTGGGCATGTACTTTTAAGCTTGCACAGATTATCTGGACGTCTATTGGTTATGTCTACTCGCAATCAAGCAGTTTGATTGTCTGAGTTGGCAAGATTAGCACAGATGGTAGTGTATGGGACACCAGTAGCCAATTTCACCAAAATTGCTAAGCATACTTTGTATATAGTTGATGATTACTAGTATGCATCATTATTATACTGAATTTATTACATTATCACGCCCAAAATGGCTGTGATAATGTAATAAATTCAGTATAATAAAAAATAATAAATTTATCCTGAAATTTAAATTTTCTCTCTCAAAGTGTACTTACCACGATAATAATACATTTTGTCATTTTGGTGAAATCGGCTACAGGACATCAACTGCATCACATTTTGATAATCCCTCCATTTCAGAACGGCGGCATGGGTTCGTTGCGCACGACACTAGTATTGATACTACTGCTAGTAGATACCGGGTCTCCTAGCAACAGGACTGATATGGACGATCTGTACTACTCGATAATGGCCAACTACAACAGCAAGATGCTACCCGTGGTAAACCACTCCCACCCAACTGCGATCGACGTCGACATCTATATTACCAGCGTGAACAGGTTTGACGAGTTGTCTGGTGAGCTGTCAGTCTCCATGATATTCGTGTTTACGTGGACGGAGGAGCGGATATCGTGGTTGCCTGGCAACCACGCCGGAATCACGGAGATCTTCCTCCCACCACAGGACATATGGCGACCCCAGGTGTATATTATTGAAGCCGCGGACAAGATTGAGGAGATTGGAAACATTTCCTTAAATGTGATGATAGAGTTCAACGGTACCGTGGCTTGGTATCCCGGAAGCGTCATTAAGAGTATTTGCTCCGTCGATGTAACATACTTTCCGTTTGACAAGCAGACCTGCAGGATTCGGTTAATACCCTGGGGTGTATTACCAACGCAGTTGTATCTCTATACAACAAGAGATCACCTAAACCAGGTGTACTTAATCCATAACAGTGAATGGGAAATAACAAACAGCACAGTTGGCTCACCGGCAGAAAGCTATGGACGGTATCTACAAATTGACTTGACATTGAAACGGAGGAGAGTATTTTATGTGGTGTATATAATAATCCCGTTAGCGTTTCTGAGTGTCCTCAACAATCTAGTTTTCCTCATTCCAGCAACGTCAGGCGAACGATCGTCGGTGTCAATAACGACGTTTCTATCGTTTGTCGTGTATATGGGTATCGTCCATGAAAACGTTCCGGCGAGTTCAGAGCCGATGTCGTACCTATACTTCTACCTGCTGTTTCTAATGTCATATAGCTCATCTATAATGGTTTTGTGTACCATATCCTTGCGGATATACGATAAAGATGGAGAGGTGCCCAAGGTTGTACAGTTGGTTGTCAGATTTCTACAGATACGCTGGTTAACAAGTAAAGGATCCATTACTTGTCTTAAGTCAGACAAAGATGTTAGATTTAATGAGAATCAGCATATTCAGAACAACACATTTGAAGACAATCAGCAACAATTGGGCGTTGTCTTGTTGCACCATATTCCTACCAACCCGACAGAATCCGCCAGCGGATTATGTCGAGGTTGCAGGAATAGGGTGACCGACCTTGCGAGTGAGGAATATTTGCCAGCGCAAACAGACGCTGAACATAATAAAAAGGATGCATCAAAAGAAAATATGACCTGGTCAAACGTGGGTAAGACCTTCGACATGTGCACGTTCATAATACTAATGTGTGTCTACTGTGGTATGACAATTGAATGTTACACGAAGCTCGCATTTCATAAATAAGAGTGCCATTGTAAGGTTTTGTATCATTACACCAGATAAAAACGGCATTTTTAAAGTCAAAGCCGAACATCGTTTATTTCCAAAACATGAAGAGGAAATACAGACAGGCTTAGGAAATAGCACTGGGGTATAAACAAGTAAACATTGATGAAAGTTCCAACATAAATCAGTAGTAAATGTTTAGGCTCGGTGGACAATTATATTTGGTACAATGGAAAAGGACAATTTGATCTCGATTCTTTTCTTTTGTATATGACCATATACAGTATTCATACAAACGAAAAGAACCGATATAAAATTAAAATATCATAAAGACTACATGTATCCACACAGTGGTATGATTGTATAGGCATTGTGTTCTTTTTGTCGGGTATACATAAACTCTAAGAGTGTTATGAATGTGTGAAAGGAGTATGGTGGTGAAAACAGTTAACCCTTAGACTGCTGAGCACGAATATTGTCGTCTGCTGATGCTTTATATTTTGCCTTCTTTCTCAATAAAGACATGGTTTGACAGCACTTTAGAATCATTTCCACTGGAAATGCTTCTAAAATGCTGCCAAACCATGTTTTTGATGAGAAAAATCGAAAATAAACAGCAGACGACAACATTTAATTCGGCAGTGTAAGGGTTAACAATGAATTTCATGTTATACGTGTGTAAATGTCTTATGTGAACTATTCGTATATGCAATGACGATGTCAGATATAAGCAATTCATTGCACACATATATTTTGTAATACAATGGTAAGATGAAATGTAAATCAGCACATGTTTATGATTTTCCAATGGATTTAACTATGAACGACTTGCGCAATTATATGTATATTGTGTGCCCTGCTACTAGATTATATCCCAGAACTAATCTGAATATGACTCTGGGAGTGGATTTGAAGAAATGGAAAGTAAAATAACGTAAGTAATGTCTTCGTAATAATGTTTTATATGCATTTGTAAGTTTGGATTAATACCAAGTCTTCTCTGTTCTTGAACTGGAATTTATCGATGTAAGAATTTTAGTCATGTGCCGGATGTTGCTAAGCGTGGTGAATGAAACTGCTGAATATAATACCCGAGAACATCTTTTAGAGTTGAAATTGAAGTAATATAGATGTGTCATCTTTATGTTAAACTCAAATAACATGCCGGCCAAACCCATATTTTAGGAACAGACAGAACAGAACAATACATGTACATTTTGTATATCAACGGCTCGGTAACTTACGTTGGTGGTGAAGATGATACTGGCGAGAAACATGAGCCCGCCAAGGGTGAGATTGACGAGCACGCGACGGCGGGCTAACTGGCGAGGGAAATAGTCGATCAGGCCGCTCGCCACTGTCTCGAACATGCCGAACTGAAATGGACAGTTGAAGGAAATATACGAATACAAAACTTCAGACAGCGACATATTCTCGATGACCAAATCGAACATTAATATTATTACTAAAGTGCAGGGGCCCGTTTCACTAAACTTTGTACGACTAAGAAATGTTTCGTGGACGTGCTTCATTTAATGACATGAACCCGTAGGTACTAAATGGTAGGATTAGATAAACAAAGCGTTAATGTGACAAGCAAATTCATAGAAATATATAGAAACGGACCCATAGGTGTTTTTATTTCTTCAATTTAAGGTAAAAAATCGCGGACATTCTACCGACGTCCCATTGTGTGTGGTTTGGCGGGATGTTACTGTACATGTATTACCAATAGGTGGCTGTGACTGGGGAAATGGGGCTTATGTACTTTTCGATTAGTGTAAATCCATATCAGCCTACGCAAGCGCACAGTCTAATACGCATATGCACTGATTGTCATTCCGTGCATGAAACTCTGTTGTTAACAAACAGTCCGTATCCCTGTCTAATGGCGGAATGGGGTGAAGCTAATTCGCTGTGCAGTATGCATAAACCGTCTGCATTATGAATAGTCTCCAGATAGTATGTTTATCAGTGAACATAGAACTGTTGAGTACCGAACGGTTTTATGCTGGAACTGTTACATATAGAACCCAGGGATTCAGGATGGCAAATTGCATACGTGTAGCATTTTTTTAACTTAGCCAAATCACTGTCGTTTGCATAGCCACCATGGATGCAGAAACAAAAACGAAGTTTCTATATGACTTATTAAGGAAACTGTGCTTGATTTCGTGAAAATTTGACACATATGCAAATTGGCATGTGAAAGTTTCTGAGTACTTCGGACCGATACATTCCATTGTCATCATAAAATATTGCATTACTCCATAGTTCTAGGTTCAATGTTTGACTAGTAGACTAAGTGAAACTAGTGTCAGTGGTCCTTACGTCACTGTCGAAGGCCACAGTGACGAGCATTAGGAAGAAGAGGACGGACCAGAACTGTGGCAGCGGCATCTTGCCCAGGGCCGTCGGGTACGCCACAAATGCTAGGCCCGGCCCTGAAACACACCCGATACAGGCTGCAGGTAACACGACGCGCATTGGCCCACTACAGGCTGTAGGTAACACACCCGATACAGGCAGCAGGTAACACACCCGATACACGTAACAGGCAACATTTAACATGCCCGATACAGGCTGCAGGTAACTGGCCCGATACAGGCAGGAGATAACACGCCAGGTACCGGCCCAATAAAGACAGCAGGTAACATCAGCAGGTAATATGCCGTGTACCGGCCCAATACAGACAGCAGGTAACACGCCGCGTATTGGCCCGATACAGGCTGCAGGTAACACGCCGCGCACTGGCCCGATACAGACAGCAGGCAACACGCCACGTATTGTCCCGATACAGGCAGCAGGTCACACGTCACGTATTGGCCCAATATAGGCAGCAGGTAACACGTCACGTATTGGCCCGATACAGGCAGCAGGTAACACGTCACGTATTGGCCCGATACAGGCAGCAGGTAACACGTCCAGTATTAGGCAGGTCATCAGGCGCGGTAACACGTCAGTATTGGCCCATACAGGCACAGGTAACACGTCCAACTATTTGGCCCCAATACAGCGATCGGTACACGGTCACGTAATTGGCCCGATACAGCAGCGGTAAAACGTCACGTATGGCCCGATACAGGCACAAGGAAACCCAGCCACTATGAACCCGATACAGGCTGCAGATAACACGTCACGTATTGGCCCGATACAGGCAGCAGGTAACACGCCGCGTATTGGCCCGATACAGGCTGCAGATAACACGCCATGTATTGGCCCGATACAGGCTGCAGATAACACGTCACGTATTGGCCCGATACAGGCAGCAGATAACATGCCGCGTATTGGCCCAATACAGGCTGCAGATAACACGTCACGTATTGGCCAGATACAGGCAGCAGTTAACACGCCGCGTATTGGCCCAATACAGGCTGCAGATAACACGTCACGTATTGGCCCGATACAGGCAGCAGATAACACGCCGCGTATTGGCCCAATACAGGCTGCAGATAAAACGCCGCGTATTGGCCCAATACAGGCAGCAGGTAACACGCCACGTATTGGCCCGATACAGGCTGCAGATAACACGTCACGTATTGGCCCGATACAGGCAGCAGATAACACGCCGCGTATTGGCCCAATACAGGCTGCAGATAACACGTCACGTATTGGCCCAATACAGGCAGCAGGAAACACGCCACGTATTGGCCCAATACAGGCTGCAGATAACACGTCACATATTGGCCCGATACAGGCAGCAGGTAACACGCCGCGTATTGGCCCGATACAGGCAGCAGATAACACGCCGCGTATTGGCCCAATACAGGCAGCAGGTAACACGCCACGTACTGTCCCGATTTCAGAAAAATACGGTGCCATTTCTTTCCAATTAAGTTCAAATGTCATTTCAAGGTCATTCATTGAACATCAAGACAAATTTTATGCTATATATACTTTTGAAACATATTAATTAATACATTTGGCATACAAAAAGTGTCACTATTTTTATTGATATTAAATGTATGTGTGGAATAGAATTGCAGTCATCAAATGTCAATACCATAGTAGGTCGAGGATGCTGATACGTTTAAATTCAACAATCACACTGTATATGTTTCGTATTCTTTGTCATAATTCCGCTTATATTAATCTAAAGACATTTACAATATCTTCAGAAATGTATTTAAGCTGTCTATGCGATAGCAAGGGGAAATATTGCGTTGCTCTTGAGGTTCCGTCCGTGTACATTTACGTCGAAAAGACAAAGTTTGGAAGAGTTTCTCCACTTAGAGTCCAGTATTCCATGTAATGGTATGGTCATGGAAAATTAAGAATATTGTAGTATTGAATTTATCAAAAGAACAGAAACCAGATAAAGACCATATAATGGTAATCTCCTGAATATATATGTCGGGTTTAATTAATTAAAAGAAAACTATTATGTACATGTCTTATGAAATCATAATTTCAATACCATGCCGCATAGTGTTTATATTTACTTATTGCTACCTATTAATTTCTAATAAATGAATATTCGAACGCAGTTCATCATGACTCATGCATGGCTATGGGCGACAGTTTAAAGATGGCGGCTATGAAAAACATGTATTTAACGTAAAGGCATATTGGTTACAGTTTGATAAGGCTACATATGACATCGTACTATTCTATGATGAGATACAACAAACGCTACACATATATAACATTTGCATTATGTTCATATTTGGCGTTATGGGGGCGTGACGACTACAGTTCACCGGTACAAGCTGGCACCTCGGATGTAGGAGCGACCATGACCAGGCAGTGGCGCTTGTACCTAAACCATTGGGAGCTGATCGAAGAACGGCCTAACAGAAGAATGCAATGTGCTGAAAAGCCAGACGGAGTGGTGGTCATGGCCACGGCAGGGCAGAGTGTAAGATTGAGTTACATCCGATGCAGAATACAAAAAATCGGTGGAAGAACCACGGGCCTATCAGAAATCAGAAATCAGACAGCCGAACTGGCAGACTTGCTAGCCGACACTAATAGAGAGTATTTGACGTACTTGAGTGGAGCTAGGTTCCAATGGAATGACGTGGTTTTTTGCCAAAAATTATTTGGGGGCGCTCATAATATACTGTTATAGTGGCCAAACGAGTGAAGTTGAACTGAGCGAGAGCCCCCAAAAATGGGTGCCACACATGTTTAACAGTTTCACGACGTGGTAATTATGTGTAGCTATCCAATGTATGGCTTCCGATAAAAGTGTAAATATTTTGGGACTGCTCCTGGATCCGAAGCACAAGCGTTTGTAGAAATATAACTTATTTTCCCAATATATGCCGTGAAATTTCCACAAGTCCGGCCTTAAAGGAATTAATTTAAAGGTCTCGACTATGTCCGGCTTACAGCAGATTGTGCCGTAGCCAAATTATTTAATGGCAGAAATTGCATCATCTATTCGTACATAGGAAAGAGAATATTCGTCTTTGTTTATTTGGCTGTTGATACTGACGTGGCCATCTGTCTTGTGAAGCGCACTGAGGTCTACTATTAATCTATGCTTTTTAGTATATTTCCTTGCAGCAAGACCAATAGGGTTAATACGGTAAACGTCGAACGGAGGGAAAACAAACGATCCTAATAAATATCTCATTTCCAGTTCATGTTTTAATAATTCGGACACTATTTGAGGCTCGGCTCGCGCTGACAGCAGGTTGTTGCAGACATATGATGTAGATGATGGATCAATAATTCCTGTATCGAAACCATTACGCAAACCATTCAGAAGTATGTGAACATATGTACGGTCAGGATGGTGCTGAAGTTCATTCTCGAGTTTGTCGATATATATCGATGTGGAAGCGCGTAGTTCGGACTTCTGTTAAAACTTTCTACATTCATTCGCCGGGTGCTGTCCTCTACATTTAGCACATACGTGCATGAGAACCGACCGGAACATCCAATCGTATTTTAGTTGTTGCATATTTATTTTCCGTTGCAGAATATGCGTGGGCGACCGAACTTATCGAGTTCGTCGCCCGCACTAGCGGCGGGAACAGACCTGACTTTAATGTTTGACGCTGGTATTTCATTACGGCTCGGATTGGTGTTCCGCTGGTTTAGCGGACAGAAATTCGTCGAGTGGCCTGTGCTGGCACATCTGTCGCAAGCAATGCTCCTAATTCCGGATAACGTACTAGTTAAATACAGCTTGGTGTCGACTGATGCCCAATCAACAGGCGTGTTGTCCAACTCGTACTGCTCCACTTTGCGCGAAAATCTTTGGTAGTAGTCATAGAAATGCGATCATCCATACTGGCGATACATATCGTCGATGTGTTCCAGGTATGTATCGAGTTCCTTCCGCCTATAGGGTTCTGTTTCACACAAGACGTTTTTATATTTTGTGAATGCCGTTCGAAATTCATGTATATTTAATTTCTTCACCATTCGCGCGTCATTACCCCGAATAATGGTTTGAGTCCCGTTTATTTCGATAATTTTTGTTTCATTATCATAGTTGTCATGTGGCGTGAGCAACGTAGCCAAGTTCACATGTTTGTGTCCCTGTATGGCTTTCCTTACATTTTGCGTTATGACTTTTATCGGGTGTAATTCGTCCACCGGTCGTCTCGGTCGATTGTTATTGTACGTATCCATTATGTGCGCACCTGTATTTGGCAGTACGTGTGTAGAATCGGGTACAGCAGCGCGTGTTAATTTGCTGTTGATCTCAGCAATAGCACCTTCCAAATGTAAAGCAGATTGCTGCAATGATGTCTGATCGTAGGACTGGGTTTGTTGTGGATTGCGGTGTTCGCTACTGTGATTAAAGGAATTCCCCTCTGTACCAGAGTCGACGCTTGAAACCCGCAATTGGTGTTGACATGAGTGTTGACAGACACCACATGTACCGCGCAACTAATAACATTGTCGTTGCAGCTAGGTGGGGCAGTAACTGGGCCGATATGTGTCACGCATTACATTTTGATCATGGCTGTCAAGGTCGTGGTTGACCTCTGGCGTGCGCGATAGGTTATTCGTTTGTAAATATACATTTAATAGCGTTTTCCTAGACGTATGTGACGAGAAAGTCATACCTTAATTTGGCTTCCAGTTCATTTTGTTTTTGTTTTTTTTATTTATTAGTTTTTATTTCCAGATATAATCACGTATAAACACAATTTAATTTCAAAATGTAGATATATACACATACACACACATATATATATACATATACACACACATATATACATACACATACACATACACAAACATACAATACAAGTACTATTGTCATGTACTTTGACCTGTATCCATGTGAATTGACATGCATAGATAAATGAATATATTTGAGAATGTTAATGGTTATAAGGATTTTAGAAGTAGAGTTGAGGATAGAGGGAACATAGAAAAGGAGAGAGAGGTGGAAGGAGTTGATAGATTTGGATCGAGCAATGTCGTAATATGTATTAGTATGTCTTCTACTTCGGGTCTCTATGAAAGAAGGGCATTATAGTACATAATGTATTGTTATTCTAGTTGTATTTCGTCCCACTTTTGTTCATGTGTAGCAACTTTATTTTTATTTATAGCTATTGCTCTCTCAATATCTTTTGTTTTTTTAAATAGCTTTTAAAATCAGAAAAGTTTGGTTCTGTATTCCTTAATTTACAAGAATATATAAAATATATTCCAAGTATAATGCACAAGTTTAAGAATATATTTTTCTGTTCATACTGTCCAAAACTTATTAAATGCCAATCTAGGTTACATGTAACATTATGATCATTTAAAAAGGAACCCACTTGTGACCAGAAATGTTTCATTGCATTCCCAGAATAGAGGTTTATTTGTTTCCTGTGCCATGGTACAGAAGTCACACAAAGTAGAATGTACTATGTTACATTTGTACAAGTAATCATTTGTTGTTACAATTTTCATAATCTGATAGTATTGAAAAAGTCTTAGTTTAGAACTCATTGTGCTTTGAAAATAATGTGTGTTTACTAACTTCCAGTTAATATTTTTATCGACGAATTCTTCATTCCATTTTGTTCTTGCTTTATAAACAACATTTTTTTGACGATTAAGAAGCATAGTATATAGCATTTTGTTATATTCTTTTGTAGATTTAATTATTTCTATTAGTGGTATGTTTGTGTTTATTGCATTTATTCCTTCGTTTTTTATCTGTCTCTTCCAGTCTGTATTTATGCTTGTTACAATCTTGTAATATTTTAAATAATCGTTATTACTGATATTGAATAGTTGTTTTATATCTATAAATTCAAAGAATGACTTACTTCTATAATCATATATTTGTTCTATATACTTAATTCCACGTTCATACCACTCTTTATAGAAAAACATTCGGCCATTTCCTTTTAATTTCGAATTATTCCATATCATTTGTTTTGATATGTTCTCTGGAATGTCTATACAATTAAGTTTACCCCATGATTCAAGGATTTCTGTCAAAAATATATTTTTGGTAATTTGTTTTGCATCGTTCACATTAAAATTCCCTTCAAAAACATGAACACCACCAAAACGTTTCATGAAATTTAAATATAATATTTTCCATTGTCCATGTGTTTTTGAATTAGTAAGACGTTTTACCCGTGTAGCCTTTAATGCATCAATAAAGGACTCCAAATCAATCAGTTTAAGTCCACCCTTTTCAATACTTTGAATAATAATTTTCCGACTAACTTTGTCTGGTTTAGAATCCCATAGAAAATCAAACATGATATTAATTATTTCCTTTATGGTTTCCTTTCTCGGTTTATCTAGGACAGTTAAGGACAAGACCAGTTTAGGAAATGCAAAACTCTTAATAACTGTTATCTTTCCTAAAGTGGTAAGCTTTCTATGTTTCCATACTTCCAGACATTGTTGAAATTCATCTATTTTTGAGATTGATTTATATCAGTTCATTTCATTTTTAAGATGTTCCAATGTCCATTTTTCCGGTGTCGATTTGTCCATACTAGATCCATTATTCATGTCCTGAATGACTGCGGCGGCGGGCGTATTCCGATTTATTGGCGATCTTGACTGCTGTCGCGTTGGTGTGGGTGATCTGCGCCTGGCGGAGGATCGAGTATTCATTCTGCCTTGGCCTGACATAATTCACAGTTTATGCGGATTCGTTGTCAATGTTCAAAAACTAAATTCCTTTCCCGAATAAATATTAGCTCATGGCGACTTCCCTGCCAAATCACACTGACGCAAACGAGGCTGATGCATATCATTGGATATGGCGAGCGGCTAATGATAGAAGTTGCCGCCTACTTTAAAATTTGATTATTGTAAACAATAATCCACACTTAATGTGTATGCATGCCATGCTGCTACCATTGTGTATTGCGTAGATATATGTTTTCATGGGTTCCTTGGTCTCATCTCTGTGTCTTCTTTTCTAATTTTGAGGTCACAGTCTGGTTAAGATCGAAACTCTAAACATGTATGATTGTATTCTATGTGTGTGGTGATTTAGTATAATCATTATTATTTATTGGTGGGACTGTGCTCAATTACTTCCATACAGGACCCACACAACTCCCCCTCGGCTTCTTTCGTGTAATACTATATAGTATCACCAACTTATCAAAATAGAAACTTTCACATTATTATTAGGTTATTACAGAAACAATGCATTACACTAATCTCTAGCTAACAAATCATACAGATCAGCACTTATCGACAACAGTCTTAGCTTTCTTCATCATAACGATATCAGATCATGTATATTTCCTAATGTATACTGGCTACCAGCAGTCTTTTGTGCCATCCGACTATGCGCAACAATAGTCTATTGCATAAACCATATGCTGGCTCTTGATAGCAAATAGACAAGCACAATGAAAATACAAGCAGGATGACAGATAATGGACACGATTAGCTCATGCTATGACATATAAGCATGCATTATACACATTCTTCGCTGTAACGAATATCATAGCAGAACGTAGCCAAGCCCACCATCAGCTCTGAATACAGAGCATTCTGATATATGATCTTACTTATATAATAGAAGCTCATAAAACTAGCATATATAATGGTTAAGTTAAAATAGTGTCCTTCTATCATGCGCATTGTATAATATTAACATGTTAACCTTATGTGTCATCAGTCTACTGTCCATATAAGTTACTGATTTATATTATACACTTATCAATAAACATGTGATGATTTTGCAAATGGACAAACAACACAGTCTGGTAACCTCCGTTATGAGGAAGCTTATCATTACTGGAATGATTAAATTACTTAAAATAACCAGTATCTGTTTCAACTCACTAATTAACTTCTAAAAAGAGCATACGATATGATTATTTTTGTGGCCATTTTGAAAGTAAACATGATTGCCGTGATTATTATGTGTTTGATAGCAAAGACATTTTTATCAATAGCAGTTCATGTTGGCTTGTTTCACTTTTTTAAGCAAAGTCATGGATGTTTGCACCAGTGTCACTTCTAAGTTATTTTTAGCAAACCTGTATTTATCAGAAAAGGAAGTTTGGTGGCCATTTTGATATGTAATTATGGCAACGGCATTACTACATTTCTTATACAATACTTTGAACTACAACTATATGTATATATACATGAAAGTACGCTCATACTTGTATTACATACCAACCTATTTGAAAACGTAGCTTTTTGGCAGCCATTTTGAAAATATAACAGCCATACATTGAAACGTATTGTGTGTTTCTGCTAGTAAGATGCAGAATATATATTATTCCGATCTTATGAGCAATTTAAATGGTTATAAGTTCAATGAGAACTGCAACGTATCATATCCATATCATTATTCGGACACCAAGAATGCATGAAGTTCCGTGACCTTGAAACAACATTGCTTGTGTCTGCTGACACCGGACTGTATAATATATGGTTCATGCAAAAACGGACGCAAAGATGCTAATTTACTCGTTACGAGCCGGCTCATTTGGATCTACATGTACATGTACACTGTTTGCCAGCATTAAGCAGAGGGCTTTAGGGTTGAAATCAATGCTGTCATGAACAGAAGTGCACACAATTACTATTTGACAATTACCAAAAACATTCCTTCTTTGTCTATATAAAAAGCAAAAACCAATTCTGAAAATCAGTTTTAGTGAAATCACCTGGGGGCTGTTTAACTAAACTTCGTACGACTAAAATGTTCGTAAGTGCAAAAGTATGATAATCTGTAAATGTCTCCCGTTTGCCTGACCCAGATGTCATTGCTGTGGATGCATTTTCGATGGCTTGGACAGTGGAATTATATTACATATATGCACCATTAACAATGTTCGCTTGTAAACAATTATTGGATTTACATTTATTGAGCATAGGCTGCATATCCACCATATGCTCAATACATGTAAATCCATCAACTGAAATTTCCGGACGATCTTAAATTTGGACTTACAAACATTTTAGTCGTAAGACGTTTAGTGAAACTGGCCCCTAAAATGGTTAACCCTTCAATGCTGAATTAATTTGTTGTCGTCTGCTGATTATTTTCATTTTTTCATTTTCATCAACAAAAACATAGTTTGTCAGCACTTTATAATCATTTCCATTGGAAATGATTTTAAACTGCTGCCAAACCATGTTTTTTATTGAGACAAAAGATGAAGACAATTCACGTTTCGACCATTCTAAGGGTTAACCAAATCACATACCTGACGCCTTCGCCACGTCCTCGACTGTAGTGCCTGACTCCCGGGCCATGAAACCGATAATGGTGAAAACGACGAGGCCACTATAGCAGGCGGTGAATATGTCACTGGCCACCACAATCACCGTGTCCCTGTAATGCACGGACAGATATACGAACCTCTGTAAACTGGACACACTGGGCCATGAAGCCGATAATGGTGAACACGACGAAGCCGCTATAGCAGGCGGTGAATCCGTCACTGGCATCCACACTTTGGATGAGTTGTTTACTTAACGTACCTGTATGACTTCTGGTTGTGTTTGTTTGCTACTGGGGTAAGTAAATGAATTACTTATGATTGAGTTTGCTACCGAGGTACGTAGATGAAAGACTTCCTATTAACTTTGTCACTTAAAATGACTTCTAGTCGCGCCTGATTACTTGGATACGTACCTGAATGACTTCTTATTGAATGCATTGCTTCCATACTTACGTACGTACATGGGGGCCGTTTCACTAAACTTTGTATGACTAAAGTGTTCGTAAGGGCAAAATTATGATAGTCTGTAAATTTCACATTAACAATGTTTTCTTTTTACATTTATTTACATTTATTGAGCAAAGGCTTCATATGTAGCCTATGCTCAATAAATGTAAATCCATCAATTGAAATTTACAGACTTATACATTTGCACTTACGAACATTTTAGTCGTACGAATTCTAGTGAAACGGCCCCCTGAATGACATCTGCATGAATGTATTACTGAGTTACATAATGAATGAGTTCTGCACGAGTGTGTTACCTACAGTGGGGTCAGCGTGTAAGTGCACACACGAACGAACACGACTGGTTGGAACCAACCTGTCATGTTCGTTCGTGTGTGCACTTACACGCTGACCCCACTGTAAGTGCGTACCTGAATGACTTCTGGTTGAACTTGTTGTAACTGGCCATTGTGATACAGCCGCCCCAGGTGGGCCCCAGGGAGTAGAACACCTGCACGGCCGCCTCCAGCCACACCTGGTAACGAAAGGGATCGGGCGGTGATGATATCATGACGAAACGTTGTTCTTACATGACTCGAGTCCAAAATTCAAATGAGATTATATAACGTTATGTTTATGCACCATTATTGCATTACCTATGTCTGCAGTAGTCCCATCAATATGCATACCCACAACACCGTAACTCGCTCACATAATCCGCAAGTGGAACCGATCAATGTGGTTGAAAGCAATATATCAGTATGTGTTGGACCGGCTAGAGTTGGAGTCAACAAGAGCAGAACTCAATTAGAAACGTGATCCATTTCTTGTTTTAATAATTTTAATTTGAAAACGTATACTTATCTAGCAAAGTGTACTTTCAGCGAGTAATCATTTATTTTTTCCGAAATGCATTATTTCATATAAAACTAACGACTGCATATATTTGATGCTTAACAGATTGCAGAATTATTATACTGAATGTATTACATTATTACAGCCAGAATGGCTGTGATAATGTAATACATTCAGTATAATAAAAATTAATAAATGTATCCCTCCCTACATTGAAAATTTCCCCCTCAAAGTGTACTTAGCAAGATAAGTATACTTTGCAATTTTGGTGAAATAGGCTACTGATTGCAGCCGTGTGTTATCTAATCAGCAGGTACACGGCCAACATGCAATAATAACATTCATGGCATGGTTGGTGATAGTTATATCTGATAAAACTCCTGCAAATTCATTTTCAAACTGTCTTTATTTTTATTTGCGCGGACCGAAACTAATGCCGGAGCTGGGCCACACATTACTCGATGTGTCCCACAATACCTCGGTATGCGTGAGTTTCTCGAAGTCGGGTGTGATGAAGTAGAGTATCCCGTCTATGGCCCCATCCAGCAGAAGACCCCGGATGAGCATCACGGTGAGAAGCACGTAGGGCAAGGTGGCCGTCACGTACACTACCTAGGATACGTGTGGTACACCGTGAATGTCCAGGAAAGTTATTTTTTATATAGCTCGCTTGCGAACATATGGCATGTACTATCAACCGTTTACCGCATAGGACCCGTATATGTACAGTATGAGTGTCCAGGAAGGTTAATTTTTATATCGCTAGCTTCCAAACATGTGCCTTAAAGTAGAAATTTTACTGTCAAACGTACACCACATAAGAGGATATGTGTATGTATACATACACTATGAATATCAAGAAAGGTTACATAATATATACAGCTCACTTCCAAACACGAATACAGTGGGGTCAGTGTGTAAGTGCAGACACGAACGAACATGACAGGTTGGAACCAACCTGTCGTGTTCGTTCGTGTGTGCACCTACACGCTGACCCCACTGTACGTCTATTTGATGTAAAGATGTATTGTGTATGTCCTGTTACGTTACACACTAATTATCTAACTTCTAAGCACGTGCATCTTTGACATAAAGGTAGTCTCTGCATGTCCTGTTACGTCATATTCTATATAGCTAACTTTCAAACATGTGCCTTTGACATCTTATTAAGCCGGATAAGGGACAATGGTGATAGTACAGGCTTATCCGTAGGTGGTAACGAAATAAACTAACGGTTATTCGCAGATGATGCAAACTTTTCACTTGATGGATCAGAACGATCATTTAATGAACTTATTAACAGTTTGGACCAGTTCTCAAAACGATCGAAGTGTACTGTGTTAGAAAATTAGATTACCACAACAATAAAAGAAAATAAACATTTAAACAAGTGGGAAAGCAATTAAACAACCAAGATATTGACTGACAATATCTTGTTGCAATACCTTACAAAAGTACAATAAGTGCCAAACTCAATGAATTTCAATATAAACATGTTATATATTTTTTTATTTTTTAAAATGCAAATTAAAACCATCAATGTTTAATGGGAATGTACCACCATACAATCATTTTGGTCCGACATAGGCCAACTCTTACAAACACACAGGTTATAATACACTGTACTTGGGTTCTCAGATATCGACGCATTAGAAAGATTCCTGGGCGTCGAGCGTTTTATCATCATGGAGAAATAAAATACTAATGTAAATTCGCCTCATGATCAATAAAAAACAATACCATGCGAAACATGGTAAATCTAATTATGTCCAGTTATTTGTATAAAGAAGTTATAGTAACTTTGTAGAACATGTATGCATCTGCCGACTTCAAACAAATCTGAGACGAAATTCTCATATTGAAAGAGATCCGCCCTCCCGCGTCACATTCCACAAACCCCGTGTCTGAGAACCAAAGTACTGTTTAATGGACTAACATATGAACATACATGTATATCATTTTGTAACGTGAAAGTCGCATGCAAAACAAATAAATATATGCTATTAGTTTCATAATTCGTTTGGCAAATACTTTATAGTTGAATGTAAAATAGCACAGCCATCACTACAGCACGTTGACATATAGAAACAATTGCCACTATTAGACATAACATAGAAGGTTTTCATTCAAATGTGATGACTTTATACAAAAAAAATGTATAATAATATTATATATTGTAGTATACACACTATTTTTTACTTCACATAGTCCCACAATAATACGCAAAATGGACCCCTAATTTGTCCTATTTATTGCAATTGTTTTCCATTTTTTGCATGCAACTTTAACCCAATCTGTTCTAATTCAATAACCCCAATATCCTTATTCTAAAGTAAAAAAACTCATGCACATGAATCGCATTGTGTTTTTTATTAGTTGCGAACGATAACTAGTGCAGTCTAATCCCGTACCGTCCGTCTGGCTACCGACGGTACGGGAGTATATTGCAAGAGTTATCGTTCGCTCATTTGTGAAACAACCTCACACGCCATGTTGTCTGTTATGTAATTGCAATATTTCAACCGGTTATGGATGTTTTGGTGACATTGACTAAAATTATTTGAAGACTTCTTGTCGAATAGTCCATGGTTTTTGCTTAACCCTTTCACCCCTAAATAACTGGAATGGATTTTGATATGCTAATTTTCCAACCAATCTAACCGTCACAAAATGATTTTCAGACTAGTCCATTTACGAAAAGGGGGTGTTTTTGTTCTAAAAAAAAATGAAAATTACTTGAAAAAAGTACAGATCCTGATGAGACGGCTCGTCACGAACCGACTCATCTGGATCTACGCATTTTGCCAATACCTTTATACAGGCCTGTTGTGTTGAAATGGTTAATAAATAAATAGGTGAACATAAAAGAAATGACCTTCTAGAAAATATGATGAGCGCGGCCCGCCGAGGTACTTTGTAGCCTAAGAGCTACACTGCGGGCGACCGAGTGAGATTTTAGATGTTTGACAGAGAACGATTCTGACATCAAAGGACATGCCAATGTGACATGGGGTTATATAAAATAAGATAAGGTATTTAAACACTTTAACGCACATTTGTATTTGACTCAGTATGCTACTTATATGGATGGACTACAGAATAAAACTACATATGATGACAAAGACGGATGACGATTCATATCAATATACCACAGGGTTGCAGTGGGTTGTAGGAAAGAAGCATATGAAGTTTCACGGCAATGCGACTTAAGAGTGCAGAGATATAACAAATTGTTGTTTTTTGTTGTTGTTTTTTCTTCTTCATTAATTGTCAGTGGACAACCCGTTTGTTTTGTATCAATAAATAACAAACATGTATAACAAAGTCAACGACATATAGTGTGTAAGCCGATCAGACCATGATATAATGTACATGTATTTAAACAAGTTTTAAGCATATGTTCGGACGGACGCACATATGGACATACGGGTGTCATTGTAGTTCCTAATGACATAATACACTCCTATAACCTTTTTTTTTTTTTCCCTTATATTTAACGGCGGCACTGGCTCTAGAACCTTGCATGCCGTCTCCCAAGAGGAGAATGAACGGAGGTAGAGACTTTTTGAGAGAAGCCGGTAATTCGTATTTACAGAGCAACTACGAATTATCGGTACCCATTTACAGCTGGGTGAACTGGAGCAGTGTGGATAAAGTGTCTTGCTCAAGGACACAACGCACGCCGCTAGTCAGGCTCGAACCCACGACCCTTGGATCAGTAGTCCGACACACTAACCATTACGCCACGGCGCTCCACTCTCCTATAACCTGATACATTCCGTGTTAGAAACATGATGAGTGTTTTTCATTGATGGAATGACGAACTGTGCAGATCCTAATCGGACGGTATGGCTTCACAGGCTGATATAGATTCACGCTGGCAGTGTAAATCATTAGTCTGGTCACAAAATCCATAAGCCCCATTTCTGCAGTCACAGTTACATATAATTCAGAAGTTATTACGAATGTCCGTAATTTCTACTTAATACTTATTTATTTATTGACTGTCTGATCGGCAATGAAATATAACGGTATCGTAATTTCCAATACCGTAACCTCTGAAGGGAAGCACATTAATACACATTGTTTTAAAGTCACTCTTTTTATTAAATTTTCGACCACATAGTCGAAAATTTAATAAAAAGAGTGACTTAAAACAATGTGTATAACGATATAGTTTTGTTTATTTGAGTAAGCTGGTGACGGTTCCGCCGGACTGTTACATGGCCATCCGATACACGGCTCCTGTGGGTTAGCTAAATATATGTTAATATAATAACGTATATAGTAATGTTTACCAACCTTTCCAAGAGATTTAACACCTTTGATCACGGCAAAAACAACTATGGCCCATGCCACAAATAAACAAAGAATAAGGTGCAATTGTATGCTCCCCATTTCCTCCAGGCTGTTAGATTTCCTCAATACATTATGCCTGAAAATGGAACAGAGTTAGTTCATCAGTAAAACAGATTAAAGTGGGGGTCCCATCTAGTAGGCATTACATGTTCTTTACAGGAATTAAATACATTATGTAAGTGTATACTTGTGTAACTATTCCGCCAGTTTTAAAACTTACGAGTGCCCGTTGCACAGATATAGTCATTTCGTAATCTTAAGTTTACTGATAGTGACTCGCGGTGGTATCAGGCTATATTGATATGCATTTTTAAATTGTTTATTCAAATTAAATCCTTCACCTGAAACAAATATTTTATAGCCAGAATATAAGTATGATCATTGCACATACAAATAAATGCAGATAATACATAGTAATTTAGGTTAACATTTTAAGAAAACACGGTTATCGCCCCTGATATCAGTGTGGAAATCACGTTGGATATAAAATGAAGGAATACATATTGAAATAATTTGCGACCGTTCATCAACAATGATATACCTGTAATAATTCGAGCACAAAAATATTTACATAATTCCCTAACATTTGATTGGTCCATAGCAAGTCTCTGTCCAAAATTTATATCCCAGTAAACTCCCATGCCGAACTACTTTCCGTAACCGTCAGGCGCAGTTAAAACATTCTTATGAAAACTGAAAATAAACACATTTTCTTGATGAATTTATTTAAAATGCTGGAATTATAAGGAATGAATGGCCTTTTTGTGGACTTTATCGGGGATATAAACTTGGAAAAGTGGCGGGAATACTGGACGAGACATTAAAAAATTACAGTTTTCGAAAAAAAAAAAGAGAAGAAATCTTTTGATTTATTTTTCGAAAATTGTAATTTTTTATCGCTTCGGCCAGTATTCCCGCGACTTTTCCAAGTTTATACCCCGATATATTCCACAAAAAGGCCATTCATTCCTATAATGTATGACCAGGACGGCTGGGTTGTTTTTATTGTCACCCATATAGGTACATACATATCGGATGTCCTATCTTGTTGCGTTCAACAAGATAGAAAATCTGATACTTATGTACCGATACCGGTGAAAATTGAAACAACCCATCAGTCCTAGTATCGTCATATATCTGCAATTAAACCACAGAGCCATGGTGAAAACACCTCTTTTTTTTATATAAATAATTTATAAAAATCTTGAAAATAAACCACAACAATTCAGTGTTCAATACTTTCAGTACTTTGATTTTACATAGTATTTGTTCTCTCAAAAAGTCCTGATATGCATGCCCCTTTAAGTGGTATGGGCTGCAACGATATATTAAAGGTATATGCCCACTCAGTACGCACAAAACGTTCTTTATATCAGAGACATCATCTGGGACATTTTCTGGCAAAACAAACATTCATACACCATTACCCCACGCATTGATAGGAATTATTATACATTTCATATCAGACATAAATGTCCACACTAATATCAGGGGCGATAGCCGTGTTTCCTTAAAATGTTAACGGACATTACTATTTAGTCTCTGTATTTATTGTTTGGTGTGCAATGATCATACTTTTTAATCGGTCGAAAATATTATTTTTCAGGTGACGCATTTAATTAGTATAAATAATTAAAAGATAGTATGCCTCATTTGCATATGAAAATAGCCTGATACCACCGCGGATCACTATCAGTAAAATAAATATTACCAAATGATTACATATCTGTATAACGGGCACTCGTAATTTTTATAACTGGTGGAATAGTGACACAATTATGCACTTGTTTCATTCCTATAAAGAACATGTTCTACTGAGTGGGTATGGTCCTTTAAAAATACAAATGTAGTGTAACGCCCAATGCTCGGCCAACTTAGCTGCAAGAAATGTTAATGTACAAATATCAGCCCGTGCCTCATGAAATGTTTTTTTTCTGAAAAAAACAACTTAGTTTATTATAAATTGCTCTAATTGTGTATCTCCAAATATATACAAATGCGATACTCATAGCTGGAAATGCACTTGCATTATAACTTACATCCAGAACTCAATGGCGGGAGATATGGCTGTGTCGTTGGTCTCCCCTAGCAACGACGTGATGTTTCCCTGTTGGGCGGGCAGTGTGTCGTTGGTGTCCATGTAAGATGTAGCAGGTTGGCTCCCGTTAAAACCAGGCGCTAGAACAGACAAACAGAAGGTCTCTAAGATTCTGATCACATGAGTGAGTTCCTGGTGACATACGGGTAGGGACAAATACCTTCAACATATGGTGGTTTTCCGGAGTACTTAGTTGCGGGAAGTAACTATGCCCAACTCCCGTACCGCCTGTAGCATGCTACGGACGTTACAGGAGTTTTACCAAACTTACGTCCAATTCTAAGAAGTGTAAAATTTTATTTTAGAATACCATTAACACTGACAGCCGATGCTGTAATGTGAGAAGCAACTTAATACAAATCTTCGGACGAATGGTGAAACGGGCCACTGTTTCGCTCATATCTCGTCATTTGGTACGAACTTTCCATGTTATATTTTATTCATATTTAAATGATTCACATTATGTTATTTAAGCAAGTTACACGTGCAATTATTATTTGCTCTACATTAGGAACCCAGCGATTTACAGTTCTTAGAGCTAAGTTACTAGTATGCATATTCGTCTACCTGCAACTACTCATATGTACTCATATGTGCTCATAACTGCTCATATGTGAGATATACAGTGGGAACTCATTAAACCGGACACCCTTCCCAGGGTGTCCGATTTAATGAGGTTTCACTATAGTTGTATGTATATTAGTTGTCATGTGCTCGTCTCCGTTGTCTCACCTTGGCAGGCGGGCGTATTCCACCAGTTGTGACACGTGGTCCACGGCAGCACGGACGAGAAGGACGAGTACAGGAAGTAGATAATCCACATCATCACCGCCATGATGTACCACATGACCACGAATGACAGCGACACCATCAACGCTCCCAGGCCTGTCATTTGCAATATAGTACATGTATGTGAAACTACAACCACTGGGTGTGGCATAACGTGACGTCGTAATAGCTAAGTCGTCCTAATACTATGTAGTTGTGACCGGAGAAACTGGGCTTATGGGCTTTGCGACCAGTGTAAATCTAGATCAGCCTGTGCATCTACACAGTCTGATCAGGATCTGCACGGTTCTCCATTACATCAATGAAACGCCTGGCATGCTTCTAACAAGCAATATATCGATGGTCTAGTAACATAAGGTCGTAACTGCTATGCTAAAGCATAGCACTTAAGGACAAAAGTATTGTCCCCTTTACTCTATTGTTGATTGTGGACAATGTATTTGCATTGCAATAGGTGCGTGATTTCTTTTCGCATACAAACATCAACTGCTGTTAAACAATTTTATCAAGAAAATAAAACGTCGCAACATGTCAGATTAACACGTCAAAGCGTCTGTACTTACCGTAAATGTTATATTTGACGCCAACCAATGTATAACGAAAGTTAGTAAACTATATGTGATTACATAAAATAATAGGAAATTACAAAAGAGGACAAGACTTTCGTCCATGAGTATAGATTGTTATCAGGATACATGAGTATGCTATTTGATCAAGAGCTACACTGGTCACACATGATATAAGCCCCATTTATCCAGCCATAGTCACATATCCGTACCTACCCAATACGAGAACAATTGAAATATTACGTGGTTGATTGGGATTGTACATCCGTTCAACAGCAAGGTCATATGTGGCTGTGACTGGAGAAATGGGGCTTATGGGTTTTGCGACCAGTGTAGATCCAGATATGTGCATCCGCAGCACAGTCTGATCAGGATCTGCACTCCTCGCCATTCCATCAATAAACACATGTCGTGCTTCTAACCAGTCACATAGATCGTTAGCAGGCTACCAGAGTGTGATATTTGACCAGGAGCTACACTGGTCACAAATCCCATAAGCCCCATTTCTCCAGTCACAGCCACATATACCGACGGGAATATACCCGTATGTGTGATCACTTTACAATCATTAGCAGTGAAATTACAATTAAAACGTTCGCTACTGAATGAATGTACTGAGCCCCGCAAGGGACGTATAATTCTTTTTTTTATTAATTCGTTACCACGAAATAACAATTCGTTCCCTCAATTTAACAATTCGTTCCCACTAATTAACAATTTGTTCCCTCAATTTAACAATTCGTTCCCACGAATTGTTAAATTGAGGGAACGAATTGTCATTTCGTTGGAACAAATTGTTAATTAGAGGGAAGGAAGTGTTAATTCGTGGGAACAAATTGCTATATCGTGGGAACGAATTGTTAATCGAGGGAACAAATTGTTAAATTGAAGGAACGAATTATCATTTCGTGGGAACGAATTGTTAATTCGAGGGAACGAACTGCTAAATTGAGGGAACGAATTGTTATTTCGTGGGAGGGAACGAATTGTTATATCGTGGGAACGAATTGTTAATTTCGAGGGAACGAACTGTTAAATTGAGGGAACGAATTGTTATTTCGTGGGAAACCAATTAAGAACTCATTCTATACATGATCATCGTTTGATTCAAAGGTAATTGCTTCGTAAATGTGATAGAATATATGTATAACATAACATAATATGTGAATACTGCCACTTTACTGTATGTATCCAATACGGAACATGGAGTGGCCAAGTCGGCCATCTTTGTGTGTTCCAGCCATCAGCCAGTTTCACCTGTTCTGCTGTTTGACAAAGAACTTAAAATGTGAGGTAGAACTTATGATATAATGTAGCTAATCACATGTAGAAAAGGCAGGAGAACAGCTCCTATCCATTATATTACACCAAACTGTAAAATATGTCTGTTTTTTGGACAGGTTTGTGCCTGTGTTTTTAACAACATGAACCACCATAAAAAATAGCCTCATACACAGAAAATAGCACAGTGTATCACTCTTACCTGGTCAACCACACAACACATACCATATATACCCACTACTGTACGCTGTTATTTATGTTATTAGCTACCAAATCCAGTGACATGTAAGCAGTTACCTGAGTGTATTGTCCCTGGTATCTGCTCACCTACTGTGCGAGTAAATACGGCTTTACCTATGAGTAACGTGTACACTAACATAGGCTGTGCATCTGAAAAGTGTACACATCAAAATTATATCTCGTCTGTTGTATAGTTTGCTGGCATAATAGTTATAGCTTGCCGTTGTCATTTATGTCTATTATGTATTGCACCAAATTTTATTTGGTTTACTGTCATATTATTTGCTGTATGTGTCAAGCGCACGAAGTGGTGAGTGAAACTGTACGATGATTTGTGCATACAAAGATGGTGGAGATGGTGGCAACTCAATGAACCATATAATATACAGTAACAAGACGATATTTACATATGTTATATTCATATATATCACATCACTCATATTATTATCATTGAAGCTGAGTGTATCTATATATAACCTACTACCTTAATAAAAAAAACATCCATGTCCCCTGCGGCGCTCCGTAGGAATGTGACCTGGGGGCCGTTTCACTAAACTTCTTACGACTAAAATGTTCGTAAATGCAAATTTAAGATCGTCTGGAAATACCAATTGATGGATTTACATTTATTGAGCATATGCAGCCTATGCTCAATAAATGAAAATCCAATAATTGTTTACAAGAAAACATTATTAATGTGAAATTTACAGACTATCATAATTTTGCACTTACGAACATTGTAGTCGCACGAAGTTCGAAACGGCCCCCTGATCTGGTGAGAGGCATTCTAACTACACTTTGCCCCATGTGTGCCTCACAGTAAGATTTCCTGTCAGTGAAGCATGCCAAAGTTATACATACCGAGGTTTTTTGACTGTTCTATTGTACGAAATACAGCATGAAGGCGAATTATGTAGAACGTTTAGTCAAATGTGACTGTTAGTGGAGAAATGGAGCTTATGGGCTTTGCGATCAGTGTAGATCCAGATCAGAGAGTGCGTCCGCTGTACGCCATTCCATTAATGAAACACCCGCCATGCACAAGCAGCAAGCAATATAAAGAATTATCAGGCTACATGAGTGTGCTACTGCATCAAAATCGACAATAGTCAGAAATCACATAAGCTCTGTTTCTCCAGTCACAGCCATAACAAACATAGTTATAGTTATCCGCATGTTCTCGCAAGTGTGCGGACACACTATCATATTTTAGGAGCATACAGACCGTAATAACAGCCACAACAACAGGCTGAAATGACCGGTCAGTGCAATTCGACCATACCTTTCAGTAAAGGACAATACTCGAATGCCGTCAACGCACTCCGCCCCGTGAATTGTCCCAGGCATACTTCCAAGTAATAGAGCGGCGCTCCACATGTGATGTTTATTAGAACGAATGGAATCAAAAATGCACCGCCGCCATTCTTCGCGCAGATTATCGGGAACCTCCAAATGGAGCCTATCCCCACCGTGTAGCCAATCAAAGCGAGGAGGAATTCCGTACGGCTTCCCCATTGGTCACGCTTCTGGGAGCCGGAATCATCCGAAAGCGCCGAGGTATCTTCGGAAGTAAGTTCGAGCTCCTCCGTTGACGATCCATCCTTCAGTCTGTATCAGTCAGCACAGGTGAATTACGCGTATCAGGGATGGGAAAATGACTACAATTTCCATAATTATGTTAAGAAATCAGCAGAAAGTCAGAACAATAAAAACTTGTCATGACAACAAATCACCGTCCCATAAATGCTAAGAAACCAACAGGAATTCAGAGAAATAAAAATTGCCATGAAGACGAAAAAGCTGCCACTAAAGAAAGGCAGAAAGTCAGAAATATAAAAAAGTGCCATGAAAACCAAACACCGCCACTAAACGCCTATAACAGGCGTTTAGTGGCGATGTTTGATTTTCATGGCATTTATTTTTATTTCTCTGACTTTCTGCTACATTCTAATCTTAATTATGGAACGTGTTACCAATATACGACCCATGTCACATGTTATTCACCTGTGTCCGTCAGTCGACGGTCCTGTCTGTAGTTTCGTAAGTTCATCCATGATTCACGCTGCTGTAATATGATGATATACACATGGAAGCGTCCTGGTGCCAATGCTAAAATATATTGATCTCCTAATTAGGAGATACTAACTCCTAATTAGGAAATGTTATCTCCTAATTAGGACTTATTGTCTCCTAATTACGACTTAATATCTCATAATTAGGACTTATTATCTCCTAATTGGGAGGTAATATCTCATAATTAAGACTTACTATCTCCTAATTATGAGGTAATATCTCCTAATAGGAGTTATTATCTCCTAATTAGGATATAAAACATTTGTTTAGCATTTACACAGATAATAAGTCCTAATTAGGAGATACTAAGTCCTAATTAAGAGATACTCCTAATTAGGAGTTACTATCTCCTAATTATGACTTGGTATCTCTTAATTAGGAATTATTATCTCATAATTAGGAGATAACAAACTATTTTATTGCATTGGCACCACGACGCTTCCATATATACAATTTAAATATTGGCATTAGAGCATAAAACAGGCACATACCAACATTTGTACCCAGCGTAATCCCAGATGTTCAGCGCTTATAGTAGTCATGTTAACTGCACACACTATTGGTCTGACTTCAAATCATGATGCAAAGGTCCCCTTTGGTATAGAAGTTCCTTGTGACCATAGTAAGTTTTTCATCCAAATAACACGCTGTATCTCATATTCAAGATGACAATATATACACTTAGTTAAAATTCAATTAAGCTTAAAATTCCAATTGCTCGTGATGTATGCAAGCTTCTAACGATCACAGAGGAAAGAATATCAAATATAGCAGTTGTATCTCAATTTCAAGATGGCTGCCGTCGGCCATATTGGAATTTTTTTTTGAAGGGTCATGGAGGAATGAATAGCTAAATATAATAGTTTTATCTCAATTGAAGATGACCGCCGGTGGTCATATTGGTAAAAAATTGCTGACGTCCATAACGCAAAAAAGTGGGCAACAGTATATATGTTTAGCTATATTTCAATAAATAAAAGTAACGATTTATATTTCTTCTGTTATATACAAGTTCTATGGATTATGGAGGAATTAATATATAATATAGAAGTTGTATTTCTAATTCAAGATGGCCGCTGATGGCTATATTGGTAAAAGAAAATGCTGATACTATATATATTTAATGACTTCTCAAATAAAGTTGATATGCCACTTACCTCTTTGATATACATGTATACCTATATATGGGCACTGAATAACAGAATTAGGAAGTTGCATCTCGCCATCAGCCATTAATTACTTCCAAGGTCGTAAACTGTTTGATTAGAATAGATTGCATGATGACAAGTATTACAAATTGTCAGAAATGTACGCACTTTGAGGAAATGAAAATGGGCTGCTGCATGCACACACACTCGAACAGTTTAAAGCATTTGACATTGACACTTGAAATGTAAACTTTAACAAATAAGTTACTGTCAGAAGTACGGATCAACAGACGACAATAATGAATGACGGAAACGGTATACATTCACTGTTCAGCAATATATGTATAACGTATGAAAATAAAAGATGTATATACCAATCACACATAATCTTATAAACTCGTATAATGTATGCTAAATGCAATATCTGCATGCCGTGGTATAATACCATAATAATAATAATAATGGTATACTAATCACTTATAAGCACATATTGTAATAGTTTAGTACTTGCAATACATACTATGTTATGCATGCCATTTTGTCATATTGCAAGCATATTCGTGCTATAATGACAACATCAGTGTTCTATATATTCAGAATCATTATTACAGAGGCAACTTTAATTCAGAGAAACCCAAACTCACTAAAATAATACCAATCCCCGATATGGACCCAACATTGCTATATTCATCAATTTTCTCTGTCATTGCACATTATTGGCACCATTGTATTAGACTGTAAACTCTGTCCACTATATCAAGGTGTATGATCACGTGGTATTAATAACAACAACACGCACTGAAGCTTCCAGAATCCATCCGATTCAAAGTACGTACTCTTTTATATTGTCCTTATTACGTAACGGATTTTGATGAAATATAGCGCATACAAGGCGTCTTGTTAAGCTACATTTGGTGGTCTCTGTAGTTTGGCTCAAACTTCTGTCCTTTCTGTGAAGAATCGATTTCCGAGTCTACCGACACGGAAATCCATTCTTCGCAAAAACGACATAAGTCTGTGCCGAACTCCATGGACGACCAAATGCAGCTCATGAAGACGAGTTTGCTGCGGCATATTTCATCAAAATCCGTTTCATGTTAAGGAAAATATCAAATAATACTTACTTTGAAGTGGGCGAGATTTCAACACTTTCAGCCACTGTTGTTGTTATAACCACGTGATCATGCACCTTGTATATGTATCAGTGTTGCTATTAATGGGGGATAGTGTTATAATCACCGTTATACATAATAGCGGGTGAATCAAATCTCGTTGTAACTTGACTAATTGTAAAAACGTTCAGCATTATACGGTGATGCATTTGCGCATTTACTCTCCTCATGGGTCCCTTAGCGTCTATATACGTTTATACTTTTTATTACATCATGTTATGTGTGGAATGTATATACACATTATTTATGTGTCCTTAGTATATGTTATCTACACCACAATTCACTGGAGTGACCATTTAGCCTAGCCGCCGAGATAACATTATCAAGTGATATGCATGTATAAGTTTCTCAAACACCAGTAGCCGATTTCACCAACATTGCAAAGTATACTTTTCTAGCAAAGTATACATTGAGGGAGTAATCATTTATTTTTCCCGAAATGCATTATGTCAAATAGAACTAACGACTGCATATATTTGATGATTAAAAGTATGCAGAATTATTATACTGATTTTATTACATTATCACAGCCAAATTGCCAAATTGGCTGTGATAATGTAATACATCCAGTATAATAAAAATGAATAAATTTATCCTAAAATTGAAAATATCTCCCTCAAAGTATACTTTGCAATATTGGTGAAATCGGCTACATATTGCATACACCGGGTTATTTAGTGAGGGTTCCAAAACTGTTTACTACATGTTTGTACTATAATGCTCGCTCATACAAGCAAACCACATACCCGTGTTGCAATAAAGCGAGCCACTCTCAATCAACATATATATTCACATACACAAAGTGATATTGCCATGTGCTTATTAAATATACGGAGAGAGCATATACGTGCAATATACATTTCAATACAGATTAACCTCCTGCTCACACGTCCTGGTCATAGTTATCCCGCCAAAATGGCTGTTTTATTTATATCTGCGCATGGTCTGAGCCCATCTACGACACATACCTTCAATAATATATATTCGAACATGCTCGACTATTTTTGAGTCCGTATTTCACATAACATGCATTTATTTATAAACATGTATTAATTCCGTTTAATACAATACATGATTAACCCTTTGAACACGAAAGCCCGCTATATCGGTTTATATAAACAGTGCAGATCCAGATGGGCCGGCTCGTAACGAGCCGTCTCATCAGGATCTGCACTTTTTGCAAGTAATTTTCAAATTTCTTAGAACAAAAACACCCCCTTTTCATAAATGGACGAATCTGAAAATCATTTTGTGACCATTGGATTGGTCGGAACATTAGCATATCACAGTCCATTCCAGTTCCTTAGGGTTGAAAGGGTTAAGCGACCTTCACAAAGCCAACACATAGTGTCTATATCCCATGCAATACATGTATATAATTCCAGCACAAAAATATTTACACAATTCCCTAACATTTGATTGGCCCGTAGCAAGTCTCTGTACAAAATGTATATCCCAGTAAACTCCCACGCCGAACTACTTTCCGCAACCGTGAGGCGCAATTAAAATAATTCTTAAGAAAACGGAAAATAAACACATTTTCTTGATGAATTTATTTAAAATGCTGGAATTATAAGGAATGAATGGCCTTTTTGTGGAATTTATTGGGGATATAAACTTGGAAAAGTCGCGGGAATACTGGACGAGGCCTTCCGGCCTTCGTCCAGTATTCCCACGACTTTTCCAAGTTTATACCCCGATAAATTCCACAAAAAGGCCATTCATTCCTATAATAATAATTATAATGCTCATTCTAAAATAAAGCATATCCAATGAGTGATGCACACAGTTCATCTGCACAGTGTCACTCATTAGAAAACAGGTATCATGAATCTGAAATACAACAGCATTGTACATATACATGAAACAGAAATATGCATATGGACTATTTTTTCCTGCACATTATGCATGAAGGAATTTCATTTACTATGTTTTGTTAATTAGGTAATTATGCTGTTCCATGAAATAGAAAACATGCTAAGCCGTGATTCTGTTCCATATATGTTCTCTATGTATATGTTACATTCCACTCTCTGTTTATAATACATGTATTTACTTAAAATTATGTTCAGCATTATTTACAGGACATAATTTTAATGCACTTCAATGGTAAAAATGAATCCAGAAATTAGTTTATGGTCATCAACATAGCTAGAAAACATATAATAGTACACACGACAAACAGTTTGCGAGCTATGAATTTGCCATTTGTTTTCAAAATGGCTTACAGCAGACATCTTGGATTTGAACTACAACTGCGCTGCCAGCCATATTGAATTTAAGGATCAACTTCTATATTTTGATATTCATTCTTCCATGATCCTAAGAAACGTGCATTTAATCGAACAAATTCATAGAAAAAAATAACAACGTTCATTGAAATTTAGTTACTTATATATCATCGGCTATGTTTTCCAATAGCCGCTGGCGGCCGTCTTGAATATGAGATACGACTTCCATATTATGTTAGTCATTCTTTCATAACCATTAGAAACTTGCCTTGCATACAACGGAAGAAATATTAATCTTGACATTAATTGAAATTTAGCTAAATTTTGGCCACAGTGTCCAATATGGCCACCGGCGGCCATATTGGATTTGCGATACGACTTTTATATTTGATAATATTCCGCCATGACTCTTAGAAACTTGCATACAACAGAAGAAATTTGAATTTTAACTGTGATTGAAATTTAGCTAGCCTTAAATAATATCGGCCATTTTTTTCCAAAATGGCCGCCGGCGGCCTTGCGGCCATCTTGAATATGAAATACAGCGTGGGTCATTGGATAAAAAAGTTTATATAGTCCTAACGTACTTCCATGCCAAAGGGGACATTTGCCTCATAACTTGAAGTGAAAAGCCACTTAACATGTGTACTATTACATGTATTGTGTGCATCACTGGTGCTGCACTCCGCAATGGAGTAAAATGTTTCACGTCGGTTTCCTGACAAGCTTAGAGCTATCGCATAACGCATTATAACGCCGACAGGGCTTAGGAAACGGGATGGGCGAGGCTCTCGCCAGATATGTTTTCCCATTCACGGCACTAACCTACTTTTCTAGTTATCCCGTCAACACCTTTCAAAAACAATATGGTGAAAAGAAAATGCAAATATTTTTCATAGTTTTTGTTTTATCTCACTTTTTGTAGCACCATGTAGATCACGCAGGAAAAAAAAGTAACGTCATCGAGAAAATGACGTTATTGAAACGCTGACGTTTGTACAATGCAACACAACAGCCTACCGTAGAAATGCGTGTTCATAGACTCATTGACTGTGATGTACATGTAGTGAACAAACCAAACGCACCACTACTAAATAATGAAACATGTTTGGCCCAGTGTCAACATGATGCGATATGCCAGGAGCCGCGTAATAAGCACTACCATATTTTTTTATCTGTGATACGATTATTTTTCTGACAATTTCCAAAATTTATTTTATGTTGATTTTCAAAATATTCGATGGTGAACCAGTAAATCACATGAATTAAGACCTAGACCCAGTTCTATCCGTGGCTAATTTTATCCAGAATACGTGTCACAGTTAATGAGCCAACTGTTTACATTTTCTTTAATAAAAGTAACGGTTGCGGGCACAATTTCACGTAGAGCGGGGCCGGGTCTGACCGGCCGTCGGCACTAACCGCCCCACATCAGTAAAGACGATTAAACCTAAGTTGATATCTTATATTGCGCATGTTCATTTCCCCGTGAGTTTTAAATTTGCGACAAACAGTGCAGAAAGTATTGCCAATACAAATTAATGGTTTGATCTTAAAAGTTGTAAGTACATGTATATATGATGGTGGTCGCCAGACAGGATAAGTTTGTTTTCTTGAGTAATTCGGTTTCAACCCAAATTAAGAACATGCAGACGCCTCCATCTACGCCGACTACAATTATTCTCGCGTTTGTTTGAAATTGTTATATAAATATATAAATAAAGTTTAAAAGAAATATTAGCATTATCATTACATAATACTGATTTTGTTATGTGTTATCTAAAAATATCGGTCGTATGGTTATTTAGTTTCAAATGTCATTTCACAAGTCGTCGATATAATATATTATAAAAATCATAAATGCAATATGCCCATTTGTATAAAAATAATCGACAAAATTACTACGTATTTCCTTGAAGGAAACCGCAGAAAAAAACCGACAACTATCTGAACCATTATGAAAACAACTGTGCAATTCTCTGCCACGCATATCCAACATTAAAATAGTTGTGAGCCGTAAAGCGTACGGCTATAAATTGGACAACTTATTAAAATGACACAACAATTCCAAGTGTCAAAATCCGACGTGACGTGACGTTGGTAAATTTATGCGTAATTCATGACGTTGTCATTAAGGCTGGTTTTCACAGAGCGCGGCCCATATATATAGCTTTAAAAAAATATAAAAAATAACCCCAGCCGCATCCTCAAAATCGGAGAATCGACTAGTATGACAACCGCACATATTCATACGCAGTCATTAGGTCGTATTGACAGGATATCAAAAATGTTTTACGGCACCGTGTTTCACGGCACGTACGCACTTTGTTGACGGGATAAATTTTCCTTCCTCCACATAGGTATCAGAATGTATATCACTCGCCAACTTAAGGCCTATTTCCTCCACCAGCTGTGCAGTTTAATAGTGTAACGTGTATTTGATAGCGGATGTCATTACTTCATACAGCTGTCTCCCCGTTCTAATTACATATAACAGAGGGTATTCAATTTGTTCCAATATGTTCTCTCGTCCTGACATAAAAACACAGTGATTTACGAGTTTCCTCACCTGTAGAAACTTAGTTACGATCAATTAATTGGATACAACGCAATCGATCATGTATATGTACATGTATACACAAGTCGAAGCCTCGTACCTAGGACCCAGTAAATGTCCCATGCGACAAACATTACCCCACCACCAATTTCTGTTAGACTACGTAGTGATATCACTATATAGTCTAACATAAATGGGTGAAAATGGGTGAGTTGGGTAATGTAAATAGAATGGGTCATTTACTGGATCTGAGGTCCGAGTTTTCGACCGGTGCATGTATAGCGATCTGAAGTTACAAGTAAACGGTTGTAAAGCATAATATATATTCATATTTTAAAGAAATGAAAGCATGTAAACTTGGGTTTATAGACTGTTTCAAACTACACATAGCAACTATAAGTCGGCCTATACACAAAACAGTAATAAGCAGGGGCGTCGGAAGAATAGTAACATTGGTCCGGCGAAGGTACGGCACCCAGCGCCCACCCCCACTTAAAGTGTATGTTGTTACTACTCAGTTGAACCGTCTCATCGAGACGGTTCAACTGAGTGGTAACAACATACACTTATTATCGGTAATAAGAATTAAATTCATTACCTTTTTTTTGTATAATATTTATATGAATTCTAAATATTTCAATAAAAAGTGATATTTTGTCAAAGTTATTGGTCCGGCAGTTGCCTGACCTGCCGGACCTGTTCCGACGCCCTTGATAAGGATACTGTAATGCCATTCTCCATATAAAAATACCTCAATAACTTTAGTACTTTTAGTTCTTTGATTTGTGAATGTTTTTTGTTTTTTTCCGTAGTCATATCACTCCGCCCTTGGGAGATGAATTGAGTGCGTAATACTTTGAATACCTTCGCTGGCAGCATTCCGAGAACTTGTTCCTATATAATGAAGATAATACAACAAGAATTTCGTGGCTTGCAGAGGAATAATATCCTACAGTTTCCGAACCGCCCCCGATATCTTGAAAACAACATCACTGATATGTAATACCTAGTGCACCGTTTGTCCGCATGTACGAGGAGAACACCTACGAGCTTCAGCGTGCGGAGTATCGATCGTACCTGCGGACAATCATGTAATGTAATTCATCCCACCCCCCATACCCGTCCGTACCATGTCCGGCTGTAAATAGCACAGGGATAAAACTAGAGAATATGGGTGAAGTGGGATAAAACAAATGTTGTATCCCAGCGTGGGTGACAGTAGATACTGTTAACCCACGAATTTTGTTTACAATAGAAAATCGGTGGGGGGGGGGGGGGGTGTGTGTGGGGGAGGCGGGTGGGGTGACCGTGCTATTTTTATTTTTGGAAATATTTTTGAAAAAATATACCTCATCCACTCTGTTTTTAGTAACAAACACAGCATTTTCTTTACTTGCAAGCTTTTAAAAAATAATAAACAATAATTTAATAAATAACGAATGTATATTTATGTGATCTACGTTTAAAACAAAAGTGTGTGTATGTGTGGGAAGGGGGTGGTCACCGTACTATTTGTGGAAATATATATCCCACCCACCCAACAAAAACAGCATTTTCTTTGCTTGCAAGCTTAAACACAGTTTAATAAAAGTTTCATCAGACAAACGGATCACATTGTTTCAATAATAAAACTTTCATTTTAGTTTTTCTTTTTTTTCCTGGTGACCCATATGGTCAGTCATATATATTCAGAAAACCAATACAAATCTACCGTGAAATGCTTTTTTTTACTGTTTTTGTCATATTTCTTCCTTATGTTTACGATCAGTGACAATTTGCGACTGTATTCATACACCGTCGATTAACACATCAGGGGCCCGTTTCACTAAACTTCTTACGACTAAAATGTTCGTAAGTGCAAAATTATGATAGTCTGTAAATTTCACATTAACAATGTTTTCTTGTAGACAATTATTGGATTTACATTTATTGAGCATAGGCTGCATATGCAGCCTATGCTCAATAAATGTAAATCCATCAATTGAAATTTACAGACGATCTTAAATTTACACTTACGAACATTTTAGTCGTACGAAGTTTAGTGAAACGCACCCCTGAACTGTTTTTGTGAAATGCATCTTTGGAAGTACCACATGAGACACAGCCGCTTTAACATTTGTATCACACATAATAGGCTATTAGCTTCGTAAATGTGATGGGCATATTATCAGGGACCCATTTCACTAAGCTTCGAACGACAAAAATGTTCGTACGAAGATTCCAATAAGTTATATAAATTCACTTCACACATTAACTTGGTCCACTACTGCTACAAGTTTCCACTCATATGTAGGGGTCAGTATTCTGAACAATTCCACCAAAGATTTCCCAAATTCAGCTGTTAATGCGAACTTTGTTGTACATTTAGATTTGCACTTACGAACTTACGATCCCACGTAACGAGCTTTGTATTAGCCGAATACGTACTGACTGATAACATATTAATTGCTGTATCAGGCATTGACCTGATACGAATATCCGGGTTATAATGAATGACACCTGATGTTTCATTGGTCGAACGGAGTCACATGACGGTACTGAATGATGTCAGAAACAAGTCCGCGTTATTTTCTACGAAAACAACGTCATAATTGCTCATTCTATAGCATACAACGTTACCTGATAAATAGAATACCATGATTTTGTCTTTTTATATCCAGTTCATCAGGCTCGGCTCGGAAACGGTAGGACTTCCTCGGCGAGCCTCGGAATTCCCACGCGTTTCCTAGCCTTGCCTGATAAATTTTATTTCAAAAGACACTGACCTGTTATTCTCTATGTAACAGACACCAGCCAGTGCTGGCTCTGGTGGTGTTTGGAGCATACATAGAGAATAGTACGTTAGTGCCGTGAATGGAAAAAAATATCTGGCATGGTTTAGGAAACGGGATGGGCGAGGCTCTGCCGAGCACATCCCGTTTCCGTGCCGCACCAGATATTTTCCCATTCACGGCACTAACCTACTATTCTATTTAGCCCGTCAACATTACAAATAGCTTTAAAATGCAATAAAAATAACCCCAGCCACCGCGCATATTCATACGCAGTGATTAGGTCGTATTGACAGGATATCAAAAATGTTTCACGGCACATACGCACTGTATTGACGGGATAAAGTGAATTATATGAACGAAACACCAATACCAATTAGTGTAATATGGTGAAATTGCAGGAGAGACCAGCGTGCTATGAGTTGTTTTTTTATCAAATATTATTAATATATATGCCATGTCTGATTTCCTGAGAGTTGAGTTAATACATTTGAGAAACTAACAATGCTAAATGAAAAGTCATGCAGAGCATGATGTTATTAGCCGATCAAATCAGGGTAAAGTGCATCGAACATATGTAGGTGTCTCTGGTAACATTGTCAATGGTAAACTATTTTCGACCACAGTTCTGTACCCAGCGTTGACATTTTTCTCGATTTTGTGCAGGTTTTGGAAACCCGTTCCCAAATCCATCCAACAGCAGCAATGCCATAGCAGCAATGTTTTGTTGTCACCATTATGTTGCGAAATATGCCAGCGTAACACCTGTACTGTATGCTCTATTTATCTACAAATTACACTCCGCAATACACAAAGTTGTAGTCACTGTGTGTTTGTCCGAATTCTGTGGCAGCTCGCGAGTGGGCGGAGCTACCAGGGCTATATATATCTAGCGGTTACAGTCTCATCTAAAAATAGACGCAAGCTCCTGCGTATTCAGGCACATGCCCAGATTGGCCTAATGTGTCCCATCCGTGATTTTTTGCGCGATGTCGGGCGCAAGACAATCAATAATTTGAGGCATTGACAATAATTAAGGGGGATTGCCGCAATCGCGCGTGCTGGATGCATCCCTGCCATCCCTGCATGATACGTAAACAAATCAAAGTTGGCTATGAAGGGCAATTCTTCGTTTTGATTGGTGGAATTGATTGATGACGCGCATACGCGATCCAATGGGATAAACCCGAGATGCTGGGATAAACCCGAAAATGCTGGGGTTGCTAGTAAGGAGATTTTGAGCAGAGGTCGATTATAAATTAGCCGAATAAACACATTTTACGCGATTATACGTGGCTGAAACTTGTTCTGTTTAATAAATAAAAGCTTTAAATTAGCCCAATAATCGGCGTATGTTGGCGTATATGGCCATTAGAGCCAACTATGGACTTCAACAACAATAACTTCCGGGTTAAATCTCTTCCGGCGTTCAGCTCATTACGTATTCAAAATTGTGTTATTTGGCTATAAGTAAAGTTTTAAACGGAGATAATTCATAACTTTATCGGTTGATGCAATTTGGAAGTGATACAGAAAAATTCGCGTTCGTAGATTACCGAATAGCGGAGAAAAGGGTTGCTACAATTTTTTTCAGAATTCGATGGATAACCAATATATTAGCCGATCTATAAATAGATCGGCTAATAACAAAGCTACAATGACTACTGCTGTAAATATGTACATGTAATATATCAAATACTGACGCGAGTGCGTCAATGCGACTTACTAACTGATCTAGACGAGATGAAATGTACCAAATTTGGTGTCACTATAGTTGGTAGTATCACATTGTTGATCTATTCCTGATCGATTAGAAAGTCTTGGCACGAAACTTATGCGGAAGATAAATGAAAATCACTTCCTCCACTCGTTATATGACAACACATAAACAGCCGCTTGCTTTTAAACCTTGCCCAGCTGTCAACGTTTCTGAACATCTATTGGCAATCTCAACTCGCGACCAAGCAGTTTGATTGACTGAGCCTGGGCTGTAGCACAGCTCAGGCTCAGTCAATCAAACTGTATGGTGTCAAGCGCAAATTTCAATTGACAATTATTGGCAAGATTGACGGAGAGGTGGTGTATTACTATACTCAGTGTGTATGTGTGTACTGTAGCCGATTTCACCAACATTGCAAAGTATACTTTTCTAGCAAAGTATACTTTGAGGGAGCAATCATTTATTTTTCCTGAAATGCATTATTTCATATAGAACTAACTACTGCATATATTTGATGATTACAAGTATGCAGCATTATTATACTGAATCTATTACATTATCACAGCCAAAATGGCTGTGATAATGTAATAAATTCAGTATAATAAAAATTAATAAATTTATCCTAAAATTTAAAATTTCTCCCTCAAAGTATACTTTGCTAGAAAAGTATACTTTGCAATGTTGGTGAAATAGGCTACAGGTATAGACAGAAAGATACACACATCATCTGATGATCCAGAGCACTATAATTCCAGCACAAAAATATTTACACAATTCCCTAACATTTGATTGGATCGTAGCAAGTCTCTGTCCAAAATTTATATCCCAGTAAACTCCCACGCCAAACTACTTTCCGTAACCGTGAGGTGCAGTTAAATAATTCTTAAGAAAACGGAAAATAAACACATTTTCTTGATGAATTTATTTCGTGGATTTTTTTGTGGAATTTATCGGGGATATGAATACTGGATGAGTCGCGGGAATACTGGACGAGGCCTTAAAAAATGACAATTTTCGAAAAAAAAAAAATATTTTTTTTTTCTTTTTGATTTTTTTTCGAAAACTGTATTTTTTTATAGCTTCGTCCAGTATTCCCGCGACTTTTCCAAGTTTATACTGCGATAAATTCCACAAAAAGGCCATTCATTCCTATAATATATTAATATATTATATTTCCGATTGAAGTGTAATTACATAATACGTTTCCACAGACTGCATCGACGATGTAATAATCATCATCATCGCAACATGCGAGAAATTCGTTGCCACAGGTGAAATAATTGGAACTGTATCATAAAAAATGCCCACTGAAAAATTCCCAGAACTCAGTTGTACTGTACGTAGGTATTGTCACATATTCATGTTTAGGAACGCGAACAAATCAGACAATGGGGGAATGGGTGGGGGTATGCAGTTATAAAATTAGTAACTTAGTCTACGATATACAGTTCTTTAGGGTATAGCGGATTTTAGGGTATAGCGGATTTTAGGGTATAGCGGATAGGTATATACTTTTTAACACAATATTTTTTTATATTGTACATTTAAAATAAATAAAATATTACCGTTAGGAACAGTGATCCATCTCCCACACAATGACATGTTTTACTTTGATATAGCAGTTTCCTTGCCGTGCGTAAAGCTTCAAGAAACACAATGACGTAACCGGAAGTTTACACCAGGTAAAGCGAAAGTAAGTTGCTCCAGAGTAATTTCACTGAAAATGTATAAACAGTTAGTTTTGAAGAAACAAACTCTGTGAATAAATATGATATAATCATGTCCCTCCTTATAACTGGAAAGAAGCTTGGTTCATAAATCACACCATGTCACTGAACACAGACGTCAATAATAACGCACGTGCTTCCGGCAGTAACGGATCATCCTAATTTGCGTACAAATCAGATTTGCGGGGATCGTCTCCAAATCAATATGACCTGCGAACGATATATCAAATATTTTTGTTATGCCACCGGAGACACAGTGTTCGGACCGTCCGTCGATCCGTTCGTCCGTCTGTCCGTCCGTATGTCAGTCCAGTCCGTCACACGTTTTGGTTAACCAGGTCGTAACAGTTTCTCAAACTGGCCATAGCATCTACATACGTTGCTTTTATGTACATACATGTATGTAGCTTCATTCTATCTTCATGAAAGAGGGGGTGTTTCATTGTAGAGAGATCAACACCACAGGGATTGAAAATTCTAATTGACATTGACAACTACAATTTTTAAAATTTGTGAATATTTATTTTAAAGGCATTAATTTTCTAAATAAAAATAATACTGGTCAGGGCCGTAGCCAGGATGAGGCAGACGAGGCAGACGAGGCAGCCGCCTTGTCTCAGATTTTGCGTATCAGAGGCCATATACTACTTTTTATGATTTTTACACTCGATCGTTTGCGGTATGTTTGAATTTCTGTAAAAAGTTGAGGCGAACTGTCGGCGCATGCTGGGTTGTTGACTTAGTGTTTTTTTTTTCACTCGACGCCAATATACATTGTTGCTGGAAAAAATAACAATAGCACATGTGTGCCCACCTCCCCTCGACATTTTTTTTCTGGGGCGACTTTGTTTTTTTTGTTTACTTCCAACCCCAATGTTGCTGGAAAAAATAACATAAGCTCATGTGTGCCCACCTCCTCTCGCCAATTTTTTTCTGGGGTGTTGACTTTGTTATTATTTCTCTTCCAGCCCGAATGTTGCTGGAAAAATAACAAAATCACAGGTGTTCCCACCTCCCTTCGCCAATTTTTTTTCTGGGGTGTTGACTTGGTGTTTTTTTTTCACTACGCCAATGCTAGCTGGAAAAATAACAAAAGCACATGTGTGCCCACCTCCCGTCGCCAATTTTTTTTCTGGGTGTTGACTTTGTTTTATTTTCACTACGCCAATGTTGCTGGAAAAAATATAGCGATTTCAGGGCATTATATTTAATGCCGTATCCGGTGGTTCATGTTCATGATCAGTTTTCTTATCAGATTTTGGCGCTAAACAAAAAATATGTGGCAAACAGTGCAGATCCTGATGAGCCAGCTCGTTACTAGCCGGCTCATCTGGATGTACACTGTTTGTCAATACCACTATACATGCATGCGAGGTTTAAAGGGTTAATATTACATGTACATTCGTGGAAGTTATAGTCTGATTTATTAATTACTAATTACAAGGGTGATGGTGTATATTGATAGACCAGCCCGTCGGTGCCTCGCGGTTTTGCGGGCTCCGACGGGCGGGTCCATCAATAGACACCATCACCAATTACAGTTAATATACGGTTTACCACTACCTCGGCCCAACCCTTCATAGGACTTGAATCATTGTCGGGACTCAAATATAAAACATGTGTATCAAACAGTGCAGATCCTGATGAGACGGCTCGTTAAGAGCCGGCTCATCTGGATGTACACTGTTTGCCAACACCACTATATAGGCCTGTAAGGTTAAAAGGGATTTATATTACATGTACATTGTGATATTATAGTCTATGATTTATTAATTACTAATTACAGGGTGATGGTGTATATTGATGGACCAGCCCGTCGGTGCCTCGCGGATTGACGGAATGAGCCAATCTGATTGGTTCATTCCATCATTTTGCGTGGGTCCGACGGGCGGGTCCATCAATGGACACCATCACCAATCACAGTTAATACACTGTTTACGGCCACCACCTCGGCCCAACCCTTCACAGGATTCGAATCATTGCCGGGACTCGTAGAAAATGTGTGGCAAACAGTGCAGATCCTGATGAGACGTTTTGATCATTAAGAGCCGCCCTCATCTGCAGTACACTGGTTTGCCACTACCACTATACATTGGGACTGACGTTAAAAGGGTAATGTTACATGTACATTTGTGAAGTTATTCTCTATGATTTATTAATTAATAATTACAGTTAATACACGGTTTACCACCATGTATGTATTCAGTATGTGTCGCCGGGAATCGGCCGCACCACTGCCCCCCACCCCACCCCCCCCCCCCCCCGCATCACCCTATATTGTAATTCAGTCTCATAACGACATTTAGTTGTTTTTATGCCAAATTATGGCACCACCCATCACATTGCTTCAAGAAAATATTGGGATGAAAAAAAAGTTTAAGCAGTGTAAATATTTTTTTTATTTTTCAGTTACACATGTACACATTACATGATGAAACATATTTAATCAGTGTTAATGTGATACATATGCATGTAAGCATGTTTCCTAGTCATTTACAAAACAAATACATGATTTGGAATGTTTTGAGACACCCCCTCAGCAACTGTCGCACACGTATCCGATAAACACCAAAGCTATACGTTACTGACTAATTCAGTGCGTTAGGTAAACAAGGAATTATGCGAGGAAAACATTGGAATAAACTAAAAAAGTAACCCAATTTGGAAAGAAGACACTTTTTCCTGTCTATTGGTACCAGGTACTTGTCCAAAGGTTCTACTTTAAAGACGTATGCAGCAACAATCTTCTTAGCTATCCGCTAAACACTAAAGAACTGTATGAAATTATATTTTCAGTACTAGTAGTGAAACACCATCCATTTTTATGTCGATCACAGTGCCAGATCATTATTTGATGTAAATAATAATATACCCCACCCACTATTTTACTTGTATTTACTAATACAAATACATGTAATTAATAAGGACAATAGTCAATACATTAAACTTGAAATTAAAGACAAAATACAGTGTAAAAACACATGTGATTAAGTATTGACAAACAGTGGTGTATCACAATGTATGGTAAAATCGAAGCGACGTTATTGAGTAAATGTGGGTGGGGTAATGTTCCCGAACGGCCGAAGTTTCGACGTCTGCGATTGGGTTGGGAATGCTGGTTTCCGCATAAGATGTGATGGGTTAGTGTCATGCCCTTTAGTTATTTATATCGAAAACATGTCAATAATTCCATTTATGATTGAACATTGAAGAATAACATTCATTTTACAGTAAAAGAAACACATTTTTTCCTTTCGGTACGGATTGTCAACAGACGAACTCTTCAATGTTTGGAGGTTCACATACCAAAAAATGTTCATCATTTATTGTTATCTTCATGTTGATTGTTCAAAAAAATATCTCCAGCCGGAAACGGCTTGCGGAAAATCGATTAAACCACACCGCACCGATCCAAATCGGCTAAATTCGTGTGCCGCGTTTAGTCCTTCGTCGAAAATATAGGGCGCGAACATGGTGTAATTGTTTCTTTTAGCGATTTAAGTCATTTTATAGAAAGTAATTATAATATTTTTTATATAAATCAAACAAATAATGATTAAATATAATTCTGGTTAAAAATTATTTAAAAAAATGTTTTTAATTCATAACGTTTTTACAGTTTAAAAAGAAGCGAATAACCGCTAAATTATCGATAATTTCACGTAAAACTGACGCACCTGAACCCCCTAAAATATATATGCCATGTCTGATTTCCTGAGAGTTGAGTTAATACATTTGAGAAACTAACAATGCTAAATGAAAAGTCATGCAGAGCATGATGTTATTAGCCGATCAAATCAGTGTAAAGTGCATCGAACATATGTAGGTGTCTCTTGTAACATTGTCAATGGTAAACTATTTTCGACCACAGTTCTGTACCCAGCGTTGACATTTTTCTCGATTTTGTGCAGGTTTTGGAAACCCGTTCCCAAATCCATCCAACAGCAGCAATGCCATAGCAGCAATGTTTTGTTGTCACCATTATGTTGCGAAATATTCCAGCGTAACACCTGTACTGTATGCTCTATTTATCTACAAATTACACTCCGCAATACACAAAGATTGTAGTCACTGTGTGTTTATTGTCCGAATTCTGTGGCAGCTCGCGAGTGGGCGGAGCTACCAGGGCTATATATATCTAGCGGTTACAGTCTCATCTAAAAATAGACGCAAGCTCCTGCGTATTCAGGCACATGCCCAGATTGGCCTAATGTGTCCCCATCCGTGATTTTTTGCGCGATGTCGGGCGCAAGACAATCAATAATTTGAGGCATTGACAATAATTAAGGGGGATTGCCGCAATCGCGCGTGCTGGATGCATCCCTGTCATCCCTGCATGATACGTAAACAAATCAAAGTTGGCTATGAAGGGCAATTCTTCGTTTTGATTGGTGGAATTGATTGATGACGCGCATACGCGATCCAATGGGATAAACCCGAGATGCTGGGATAAATCCCGAAAATGCTGGGGTTGCTAGTAAGGAGATTTTGAGCAGAGGTCGATTATAAATTAGCCGAATAAACACATTTTACGCGATTATACGTGGCTGAAACTTGTTCTGTTTAATAAATAAAAGCTTTAAATTAGCCCAATAATCGGCGTATGTTGGCGTATATGGCCATTAGAGCCAACTATGGACTTCAACAACAATAACTTCTGGGTTAAATCTCTTCCGGCGTTCAGCTCATTACGTATTCAAAATTGTGTTATTTGGCTATAAGTAAAGTTTTAAACGGAGATAATTCATAACTTTATCGGTTGATGCAATTTGGAAGTGATACAGAAAAATTCGCGTTCGTAGATTACCGAATAGCGGAGAAAAGGGTTGCTACAATTTTTTTCAGAATTCGATGGATAACCAATATATTAGCCGATCTATAAATAGATCGGCTAATAACAAAGCTACAATGACTACTGCTGTAAATATGTACATGTAATATATCAAATACTGACGCGAGTGCGTCAATGCGACTTACTAACTGATCTAGACGAGATGAAATGTACCAAATTTGGTGTCACTATAGTTGGTAGTATCACATTGTTAACGAGAATTCGAGTTATTTTTCTGGTCCAATTGATCTATTCCTGATCGATTAGAAAGTCTTGGCACGAAACTTATGCGGAAGATAAATGAAAATCACTTCCTCCACTCGTTATATCCCCGATCTCCAAGGAAAGTTACACTGACAACACATAAACAGCCGCTTGCTTTTAAACCTTGCCCAGCTGTCAACGTTTCTGAACATCTATTGGCAATCTCAACTCGCGACCAAGCAGTTTGATTGACTGAGCCTGGGCTGTAGCACAGCTCAGGCTCAGTCAATCAAACTGCATGGTGTCAAGCGCAAATTTCAATTGACAATTATTGGCAAGATTGACGGAGCCGGTGGTGTATTACTATACTCAGTGTGTATGTGTGTACTGTAGCCGATTTCACCAACATTGCAAAGTATACTTTTCTAGCAAAGTATACTTTGAGGGAGCAATCATTTATTTTTCCTGAAATGCATTATTTCATATAGAACTAACTACTGCATATATTTGATGATTACAAGTATGCAGCATTATTATACTGAATCTATTACATTATCACAGCCAAAATGGCTGTGATAATGTAATAAATTCAGTATAATAAAAATTAATAAATTTATCCTAAAATTTAAAATTTCTCTCTCAAAGTATACTTTGCTAGAAAAGTATACTTTGCAATGTTGGTGAAATAGGCTACAGGTATAGACAGAAAGATACACACATCATCTGATGATCCAGAGCACTATAATTCCAGCACAAAAATATTTACACAATTCCCTAACATTTGATTGGATCGTAGCAAGTCTCTGTCCAAAATTTATATCCCAGTAAACTCCCACGCCAAACTACTTTCCGTAACCGTGAGGTGCAAAATAATTCTTAAGAAAACGGAAAATAAACACATTTTCTTGATGAATTTATTTCGTGGATTTTTTTGTGGAATTTATCGGGGATATGAATACTGGATGAGTCGCGGGAATACTGGACGAGGCCTTAAAAAATGACAATTTTCGAAAAAAAAATAAAAATAAAAATATTTTTTTTTCTTTTTGATTTTTTTTCGAAAACTGTATTTTTTTATAGCATCGTCCAGTATTCCCGCGACTTTTCCAAGTTTATACCCCGATAAATTCCACAAAAAGGCCATTCATTCCTATAATATATTAATATATTATATTTCCGATTGAAGTGTAATTACATAATACGTTTCCACAGACTGCATCGACGATGTAATAATCATCATCATCGCAACATGCGAGAAATTCGTTGCCACAGGTGAAATAATTGGAACTGTATCATAAAAAATGCCCACTGAAAAATTCCCAGAACTCAGTTGTACTGTACGTAGGTATTGTCACATATTCATGTTTAGGAACGCGAACAAATCAGACAATGGGGGAATGGGTGGGGGTATGCAGTTATAAAATTAGTAACTTAGTCTACGATATACAGTTCTTTAGGGTATAGCGGATTTTGGCGGATTTTAGGGTATAGCGGATTTTAGGGTATAGCGGATAGGTATATACTTTTTAACACAATATTTTTTTATATTGTACATTTAAAATAAATAAAATATTACCGTTAGGAACAGTGATCCATCTCCCACACAATGACATGTTTACTTTGATATAGCAGTTTCCTTGCCGTGCGTAAAGCTTCAAGAAACACAATGACGTAACCGGAAGTTTACACCAGGTAAAGCGAAAGTAAGTTGCTCCAGAGTAATTTCACTGAAAATGTATAAACAGTTAGTTTTGAAGAAACAAACTCTGTGAATAAATATGATGTATAATCATGTCCTCTATAACTGGAAAGAAGCTTGGTTCATAAATCACACCATGTCACTGAACACAGACGTCAATAATAACGCACGTGCTTCCGGCAGTAACGGATCATCCTAATTTGCGTACAAATCAGATTTGCGGGGATCGTCTCCAAATCAATATGACCTGCGAACGATATATCAAATATTTTTGTTATGCCACCGGAGACACAGTGTTCGGACCGTCCGTCGATCCGTTCGTCCGTCTGTCCGTCCGTATGTCAGTCAGTCCGTCACACGTTTTGGTTAACCAGGTCGTAACAGTTTCTCAAACTGGCCATAGCATCTACATACGTTGCTTTTATGTACATACATGTATGTAGCTTCATTCTATCTTCATGAAAGAGGGGGTGTTTCATTGTAGAGAGATCAACACCACAGGGATTGAAAATTCTAATTGACATTGACAACTACAATTTTAAAATTTGTGAATATTTATTTTAAAGGCATTAATTTTCTAAATAAAAATAATACTGGTCAGGGCCGTAGCCAGGATGAGGCAGACGAGGCAGACGAGGCAGCCGCCTTGTCTCAGATTTTGCGTATCAGAGGCCATATACTACTTTTTATGATTTTTACACTCGATCGTTTTGCGGTATGTTTGAATTTCTGTAAAAAGTTGAGGCGAACTGTCGGCGCATGCTGGGTTGTTGACTTAGTGTTTTTTTTTTGTTTTTTTTTTCACTCGACGCCAATATACATTGTTGCTGGAAAAAATAACAATAGCACATGTGTGCCCACCTCCCCTCGACATTTTTTTTCTGGGGCGACTTTGTTTTTTTGTTTACTTCCAACCCCAACCAATGTTGCTGGAAAAAATAACATAAGCTCATGTGTGCCCACCTCCTCTCGCCAATTTTTTTCTGGGGTGTTGACTTTGTTATTATTTCTCTTCCAGCCCGAATGTTGCTGGAAAAAATAACAAAATCACAGGTGTTCCCACCTCCCTTCGCCAATTTTTTTTCTGGGGTGTTGACTTGGTGTTTTTTTTTTCACTACGCCAATGCTGCTGGAAAAATAACAAAAGCACATGTGTGCCCACCTCCCGTCGCCAATTTTTTTCTGGGGTGTTGACTTTGTTTTATTTCACTACGCCAATGTTGCTGGAAAAAATATGCGATTTCAGGGCATTATATTTAATGCCGTAAATCCGGTGGTTCATGTTCATGATCAGTTTTCTTATCAGATTTTGGCGCTAAACAAAAAATATGTGGCAAACAGTGCAGATCCTGATGAGCCAGCTCGTTACTAGCCGGCTCATCTGGATGTACACTGTTTGTCAATACCACTATACATGCATGCGAGGTTAAAGGGTTTAATATTACATGTACATTCGTGAAGTTATAGTCTGATTTATTAATTACTAATTACAGGGTAATGGATGTATATTGATAGACCAGCCCGTCGGTGCCTCGCGGTTTTGCGGGCTTCCGACGGGCGGGTCCATCAATAGACACCATCACCAATTACAGTTAATATACGGTTTACCACTACCTCGGCCCAACCCTTCATAGGACTTGAATCATTGTCGGGACTCAAATATAAAACATGTGTATCAAACAGTGCAGATCCTGATGAGACGGCTCGTTAAGAGCCGGCTCATCTGGATGTACACTGTTTGCCAACACCACTATATAGGCCTGTAAGGTTAAAAGGTTTATTATACATGTACATTTGTGATATTATAGTCTATGATTATTAATTACTAATTACAGGGTGATGGTGTATATTGATGGACCAGCCCGTCGGTGCCTCGCGGATTGACGGAATGAGCCAATCTGATTGGTTCATTCCATCATTTTGCGTGGTCCGACGGGCGGGTCCATCAATGGACACCATCACCAATCACAGTTAATACACTGTTTACGGCCACCACCTCGGCCCAACCCTTCACAGGATTCGAATCATTGCCGGGACTCGTAGAAAATGTGTGGCAAACAGTGCAGATCCTGATGAGACGTTTTGATCATTAAGAGCCGCCTCATCTGCATGTACACATGTTTGCCACTACCACTATACATGACTGAGGTTAAAAGGGTAATGTTACATGTACATTTGTGAAGTTATTCTCTATGATTTATTAATTAATAATTACAGTTATACACGGTTTACCACCATGTATGTATTCAGTATGTGTCGCCGGGAATCGGCGCACCACTGCCCCCCCCCCCCCCCCCCACCCCCACCCCGCATCACCCTATATTGTAATTCAGTCTCATAACGACATTTATTTGTTTTTATGCCAAATTATGGCACCACCCATCACTTTGCTTCAAGAAAATATTGGGATGAAAAAAAAGTTTAAGCAGTGTAAATATTTTTTTTATTTTTCAGTTACACATGTACACATTACATGATGAAACATATTTAATCAGTGTTAATGTGATACATATGCATGTAAGCATGTTTCCTAGTCATTTACAAAACAAATACATGATTTGGAATGTTTTGAGACACCCCCTCAGCAACTGTCGCACACGTATCCGATAAACACCAAAGCTATACGTTACTGACTAATTCAGTGCGTTAGGTAAACAAGGAATTATGCGAGGAAAACATTGGAATAAACTAAAAAAGTAACCCAATTTGGAAAGAAGACACTTTTTCCTGTCTATTGGTACCAGGTACTTGTCCAAAGGTTCTACTTTAAAGACGTATGCAGCAATAATCTTCTTAGCTATCCGCTAAACACTAAAGAACTGTATGAAATTATATTTTCAGTACTAGTAGTGAAACACCATCCATTTTTATGTCGATCACAGTGCCAGATCATTATTTATGATGTAAATAATATATACCCCACCCACTATTTTACTTGTATTTACTAATACAAATACATGTAATTAATAAGGACAATAGTCAATACATTAAACTTGAAATTAAAGACAAAATACAGTGTAAAAACACATGTGATTAAGTATTGACAAACAGTGGTGTATCACAATGTATGGTAAAATCGAAGCGACGTTATTGAGTAAATGTGGGTGGGGTAATGTTCCCGAACGGCCGAAGTTTCGACGTCTGCGATTGGGTTGGGAATGCTGGTTTCCGCATAAGATGTGATGGGTTAGTGTCATGCCCTTTAGTTATTTATATCGAAAACATGTCAATAATTCCATTTATGATTGAACATTGAAGAATAACATTCATTTTACAGTAAAAGAAACACATTTTTTCCTTTCGGTACGGATTGTCAACAGACGAACTCTTCAATGTTTGGAGGTTCACATACCAAAATGTTCAGCATTATGTTATCTTCATGTTGATTGTTCAAAAAAATATCTCCAGCCGGAAACGGCTTGCGGAAAATCGATTAAACCACACCGCACCGATCCAAATCGGCTAAATTCGTGTGCCGCGTTTAGACTTCGTCGAATATTGGGCGCGAACATGGTGTAATTGTTTCAGCGATTTAAGTCATTTTATAGAAAGCAATTATAATATTTTTTATATAAATCAAACAAATAATGATTAAATATAATTCTGGTTAAAAATTATTTAAAAAAATGTTTTTAATTCATAACGTTTTTACAGTTTAAAAAGAAGCGAATAACCGCTAAATTATCGATAATTTCACGTAAAACTGACGCAACTGAACCCCCTAAAATATATATGCCATGTCTGATTTCCTGAGAGTTGAGTTAATACATTTGAGAAACTAACAATGCTAAATGAAAAGTCATGCAGAGCATGATGTTATTAGCCGATCAAATCAGTGTAAAGTGCATCGAACATATGTAGGTGTCTCTGGTAACATTGTCAATGGTAAACTATTTTCGACCACAGTTCTGTACCCAGCGTTGACATTTTTCTCGATTTTGTGCAGGTTTTGGAAACCCGTTCCCAAATCCATCCAACAGCAGCAATGCCATAGCAGCAATGTTTTGTTGTCACCATTATGTTGCGAAATATTCCAGCGTAACACCTGTACTGTATGCTCTATTTATCTACAAATTACACTCCGCAATACACAAAGTTGTAGTCACTGTGTGTTTGTCCGAATTCTGTGGCAGCTCGCGAGTGGGCGGAGCTACCAGGGCTATATATATCTAGCGGTTACAGTCTCATCTAAAAATAGACGCAAGCTCCTGCGTATTCAGGCACATGCCAGATTGGCCTAATGTGTCCCATCCGTGATTTTTTGCGCGATGTCGGGCGCAAGACAATCAATAATTTGAGGCATTGACAATAATTAAGGGGGATTGCCGCAATCGCGCGTGCTGGATGCATCCCTGCCATCCCTGCATGATACGTAAACAAATCAAAGTTGGCTATGAAGGGCAATTCTTCGTTTTGATTGGTGGAATTGATTGATGACGCGCATACGCGATCCAATGGGATAAACCCGAGATGCTGGGATAAACCCGAAAACCCCAAAATGCTGGGGTTGCTAGTAAGGAGATTTTGAGCAGAGGTCGATTATAAATTAGCCGAATAAACACATTTTACGCGATTATACGTGGCTGAAACTTGTTCTGTTTAATAAATAAAAGCTTTAAATTAGCCCAATAATCGGCGTATGTTGGCGTATATGGCCATTAGAGCCAACTATGGACTTCAACAACAATAACTTCCGGGTTAAATCTCTTCCGGCGTTCAGCTCATTACGTATCAAAATTGTGTATTTGGCTATAAGTAAAGTTTTAAACGGAGATAATTCATAACTTTATCGGTTGATGCAATTTGGAAGTGATACAGAAAAATTCGCGTTCGTAGATTACCGAATAGCGGAGAAAAGGGTTGCTACAATTTTTTTCAGAATTCGATGGATAACCAATATATTAGCCGATCTATAAATAGATCGGCTAATAACAAAGCTACAATGACTACTGCTGTAAATATGTACATGTAATATATCAAATACTGACGCGAGCGTGCGTCCTATTGGCGAACTTTACTAACTGATCTAGACGAGATGAAATGTACCAAATTTGGTGTCACTATAGTTGGTAGTATCACATTGTTGATCTATTCCTGATCGATTAGAAAGTCTTGGCACGAAACTTATGCGGAAGATAAATGAAAATCACTTCCTCCACTCGTTATATGACAACACATAAACAGCCGCTTGCTTTTAAACCTTGCCCAGCTGTCAACGTTTCTGAACATCTATTGGCAATCTCAACTCGCGACCAAGCAGTTTGATTGACTGAGCCTGGGCTGTAGCACAGCTCAGGCTCAGTCAATCAAACTGTATGGTGTCAAGCGCAAATTTCAATTGACAATTATTGGCAAGATTGACGGAGCAGGTGGTGTATTACTATACTCAGTGTGTATGTGTGTACTGTAGCCGATTTCACCAACATTGCAAAGTATACTTTTCTAGCAAAGTATACTTTGAGGGAGCAATCATTTATTTTTCCTGAAATGCATTATTTCATATAGAACTAACTACTGCATATATTTGATGATTACAAGTATGCAGCATTATTATACTGAATCTATTACATTATCACAGCCAAAATGGCTGTGATAATGTAATAAATTCAGTATAATAAAAATTAATAAATTTATCCTAAAATTTAAAATTTCTCCCTCAAAGTATACTTTGCTAGAAAAGTATACTTTGCAATGTTGGTGAAATAGGCTACAGGTATAGACAGAAAGATACACACATCATCTGATGATCCAGAGCACTATAATTCCAGCACAAAAATATTTACACAATTCTAACATTTGATTGGATCGTAGCAAGTCTCTGTCCAAAATTTATATCCCAGTAAACTCCCACGCCAAACTACTTTCCGTAACCGTGAGGTGCAGTTAAATAATTCTTAAGAAAACGGAAAATAAACACATTTTCTTGATGAATTTATTTCGTGGATTTTTTTGTGGAATTTATCGGGGATATGAATACTGGATGAGTCGCGGGAATACTGGACGAGGCCTTAAAAAATGACAATTTTCGAAAAAAACTGTATTTTTTTAGCGCTTCGTCCAGTATTCCCGCGACTTTTCCAAGTTTATACCCCGATAAATTCCACAAAAAGGCCATTCATTCCTATAATATATTAATATATTATATTTCCGATTGAAGTGTAATTACATAATACGTTTCCATAGACTGCATCGACGATGTAATAATCATCATCATGCAACATGCGAGAAATTCGTTGCCACAGGTGAAAGAATTGGAACTGTATCATAAAAAATGCCCACTGAAAAATTCCCAGAACTCAGTTGTACTGTACGTAGGTATTGTCACATATTCATGTTTAGGAACGCGAAAAAATCAGACAACAACAACAAGTACTGAAACTTCCAGAATCCCCCCTATTTATCAAAGATACGTATTATTTTATGTTGTCCTTATTATGTAACGGATTTTGATGAAATATGGCTCATTAAACGCGTCTTGTTAAGCTGGTGGTCTCGGTACTTTGGTCCAAACTTTTGTCGTTTTTGCGAAGACTCGACATCCGTGTCTACTGACACGGAAAGCGATTCTTCGCAAAAAACCACATAAGTATGTGCCGAAATCCCGGGACCACCAAATGCAGCTCATGAATACGCGTTTGCTGCGCCATATTTCATCAAAATCCGTTGCCTATGAAGGAAAATATAAAATAATACTTACTTTGGAGTGGGCGCGCTTTCAACACTTTCATCCATTGTTGTTGTTGTTGTAACCACGTGATCATGCATCTTGATTATGACCTAGCTCTGAAAACATCACTAAAGGCCATTTATGAAGAAGGTCATTAACATGGGTCCGACAGGCGTGTTCTTTGACATGTCACAGAAGCCCCATATTTTAAACCAGCCATGTTGTATCGAATACCGAATATGGCGCTCCGAGAAAACTCTACGTCAAGGTTCAAACACGAGCCGTCATTGCGTTATCTCCGAAATAATTCCTCAATTCTGGGTGCATTGAAAGTAGATTTGATAGAAACAGACGTTGCAAATCTTTTGGAAATATAGTTGTGCTGTATTAAGAACTGGCGGTTTTTTTTAGTGTTGAGTATATGTTACGCCTGTTTGAGATACGTTGTAAAATCATCAGGAAACAAAAAAAGCGTCTGGTGTTATTAAACAATGCATGAGTCATGGACAGACGCGCGGAATGTAACATGGGTCGGTGCCAGCTTAGACTACAGTAGGATGGCCGTCCTCACCAGGGGATAACATGCCCGTTACCATGACGACATCACGTACAGTGTAACCTAACTAACCCGGACACCCTGGGGACCGGCCCCAGGGTTTACAGAGGTTCCACTGTAGTATGGAATCGGCACATTTATGCGAAACTTGATTGGCGGAATACATAGAGGATATTCCATCGTACATTTTGAAAAGCGGGAAACAATACACGATTGTGCGTCGGTTTCCGCGTAAGCAACGAGTGAGCGTAGCGAACGAGCTGCTTGCACGGACGCCGACGGACACTGTATTATTTCCGCTATTCAAACACGTACGATGGAATATCCTATTTATTACACTTTCACGGAGGATATATATATGCACAGTTTTTGAGATTATAATCAATGAATTGTAATATGCGCATGAATAATTACACAATAACGTGTTTTCCCGCGTTTTGAAGTTACGTTGTGTGACGTGAAATGTAGTTTTTTTGAAATCCAAATTACGCGGCTGTGTCTATGAACTAGAAATATTTCAATGCATGTTTGGAATGTGTTCAATCACATTACCATTCTAGATTAGTCTAGACCGTTTCCAGGTTTTCAAATAACTTTATTTTGGCTGTAATAAAAAAATAGATTACCAGTGTATGTTGATATTAAGTTTATCAGGCTTGGCTCGGAAACGGTAGGAATTCCTCGCCAAGGCTCAGAATTCCTACGCGTTTCCTAGCCTTGACTGATAACACTGATAACACTGATATCAAAAGACACTAACCTGGTATTCTCTATATAGTGCACCGACTGCCAAATAGTACAGAAATCGTCCACATGTGCTTGTAGCGTGTCTTGGAAGGTCAATTAGTGTTGGTGCATACATGAAACACCTTTCTAAACAATGTACAAAACAATTCAAATGCGTCTGGGTGTGTTGAATATATCAAGACACTCCCGGGCGCATTTGAATTGTTTTGTACGTTATTTAACAGAGTGTTCCATGTGTGTACAAGCAATAATCGACCCTACAATACCCGTTAAAAGCACCTGTGGATACGGGGCGCCATGCAGGACAGGTTAATTATGTGTACAAAATTGAGTTTTGTAACACTAAAAATCACAAAATTCAATTCTGTGTCACAAAATTCAATTCTGTCAATTCTATGTCACAAAATTCAATTCTGTGTCACAAAATTCAATTCTGCATACGTTTCGTAAACAAAATTCATTTTTGTTATAAAGGATTCAATTTTGTAAGACAGAATTGATTTTTGTCCACAACAATTAGTTTGCGTAGGATAGTCCATGTCATCTCTACGTTGATTGGTTGAGATCGGTCTTAGTCCATTTTACTAGATGGTGGAGTACACTTGCAGGTTTAAATATTTCAATGCAGAATTCTGAAAATGGTTTGAACTCGGCAATACACGAGAAACCCCGTTTTCAAACGTTTGCAAATGGCAAAACGGGAATTTGCTATTTGGAATACAAAAAATAATTTTGCGCTTACAAACATTTTAGTCGTACGATGTTTAGTGAAACGGGCCCCTGGTTTCCATATGGAAGACAAACGCAAACGCCACATGTACGGCTGTTTTTGTAATTTCAAATCATCTCCGATAGTTTGGTGCGTAAATGACATTAGATGACGTCGTATTCTAACAGTAGATCTAACCTTGTGAAACAAATGGTATTGGATATGTGTCTACTAGTTGTGAAGTTACGTGTTCGCAACTATGTGTCTACATGCATTATTTACAGTATACACCATCTTAGTATCCATGGTATCTACACAAATACTACAAATGGTTTCCTCAAATGGCCCAATACACACATTCTGTTTATAAACACAGACAGCAGTCAGAACACAAGTCACAGCGCGTGTATCATTGATTTAACTGGGGCAGATGTACCTTGCAATACACAATAAACGAGGTCAGTACTCGCGGGAGATCTACATGTACATGAATTATGTGTACAATTATAACGCAAATGAGTTTAAATACGAATGGGTTTGTCAACGTTTGACTGTTTGGAGATAGTTGAAGCAAAATGGCAGAATGAGAAATGAATCATCGGCAAAATGAGAAATGAATCATCGACATTGAATGTGTAGATCGGCGACCGTGACCCATTTCTCCAGTGCAGTTTCTGACCAATGGTAGTCCTTCTTACATGCGTGTGCAGAATTGACAGAATTTAATTTTGTGACACAGAATTGAATTCTGTGGCACAAAATTGAATTTTGTGACACAGAATTGAATTTTGTGGCACAAAAGTGAATTTTGTGGCACAAAAATGAATTTTTGTTGACAAAATTGAGCCATGTCCCACTTGGCGCCCCGTAGTGGACGCATCATTCGAAAATTGATATTCATGTACTCAGCCAGCGATTCCGATGTTTATATGGCAGATCTCTCTTCAAAATGATTCACGATAATGGGTCAGTATAAGAGACTTCCACCTTTCGCCAAACATTTAAATTTATTCAAGGTCTTGACACTCATTGCATGTGGTAAAGTATTTGGACCTTAGTTTTATTCTGAATTCTCTGAGTAGAATTCCCAAACAAATATATTATATCGTTGCATGAAATATGCTACCTCAGTGCAATAACACCGTGTATTAACATAATACACATGGGCGTCGGAACAGGTCCGGCAGGTAGGGCAGGTCCGGCCACTGCCAGATCAATAATTTTAACATATCTGTAATTGATGTTTAAAAAAAAATTATAATTTAAATATTTTTCTGCATTTTTCTCATTTCTCATCAAAAGTGTATGTTGTTACCACTCAGTTGAACCACTGAGTGGTAACAACATACACTTTCGGTGGGCAACGGGGGTACACAGTCGATTCGCCTGACCAATCGTATGATGCTTCCGGCGCCCCTGATACAATAGTGTATTAATTAATATGCAAATGAGACCGTGCAACGGAAACATGCCACAGGCACATGTAGGTGATCAGTACAGATATCATGTATGATACTGTCGATGTACAATACACTGGCATATAATCTAATATTTGTGTTGATTTAAAGTGATATTTCATTAAAAAAAAACTCGACATACCGGTAACCTCGCATCTTATGAACTCAGTAAACTCGTTTAATACACATCACATTACAGTGGAACCTCTCTAAACCGGACACCCTGGGATGACCCAGGGTGTTCGGTTTAGAGAGGTTCCATTGTAAGACAGACAGGCAACTACTCCAAGACACGCGTGGGTGTTTTGCGATCAGGAACAGACATACTCAGCGGAGATAAATTACAATGAATCCGATTACAATTAATTAGAACTAACTGTGACATGTGTCCGGTTTAGAGGGGTTCGACTGTACATGATCACTCACGTACGATTCTTACATAATACAAGGATGTTGGTATACGTATACAGTGTACACATATATTATAAATGGTGTTATTAGGGCCCCGTCGAGATTCGGCCGTTCCCTACAGGTTTCGCCCTGTCCGGTTTTTTCGGAAGTTTTTGTAACTGTTTCTCAAATCACCTATAGGGCCCCTAAGTGCGTCGACAAACAACAGTCTCTAGTTTGTCCTGAGTTAGTTGTACGTTATGCACCAGTCAATTGTAATCCCCCCCCCCCCCCCCCCCAGGCCGGGAAATAGCGGGGGATAGCGAGGACATTTTTTTTTGGAAAGCCCTGGTATATCCCCCGCACTGTGGGGACCGAAAAAATGTGTATTCCCCCTTCCCCCGCTATATGCCCCCCCCCCCCCTCCCCGGGGCAGATACACATGTAGTTTGGGCCATTTTTATAATGTATATTAAAAGTATTATAACATGTTTTAGCCATCTATTCACTCAAGGAGTGTTGCTTTATCTTTCACATACTATATACGAGTGCTATGTGATTTTGCCAATGTATGACAAGGCAGGTATTCCATGGGTAAACGATCTGCAAACAAAAATATGATTATTAAGCTCGACACTTGCACTTGAGTTGTGTATACAATAAATGATGTAGTTGTGTTACACGAACTGTGAATGTAGAGCCATGTATATCCCGAAGGACTGCACTGATGTGCAGGCTCTTCTGGGTCTACATTGCCCTAAATCATGAGACCGTCTTTATCAGAATGTGGCTCAAATATTGCTTGAATTAATTTATGAGTTATTGGAATTGCAACATGTGACGCTATTAAATATTCAGCAATCATATTAATGGCCTGATTGACAATGATGAAATTGTGTTTTACGGCTCAGTGACGTGTATCTTTTAAGCACTTGGAGCTGGTAATACACCTGTACCGGTTTAATAGGAGTTGTGATTCATCTCTGAATTTACGTAATCTAGATTTAGTGTTCTTATGGCCTTATTGGATGACTGAATAAATCCTGGACGCTCGTATAGATTTGTTGAGTTAAATACTGTTCGTCTGCATTCTTAGAAAACCGGACCTGATATGTGTAATCGGTGTAAGTCCCATTCCCACCAGTAGTATAGGGTGGACTCGCCCAGTGTCCAAGGTGTAGCATGTAGCATGACCTCAGTGACCCCTAGATTTCGCGCCAAAAAATTCTAACGCGATGAGTAATCGTAATTAATTACCGCAGTCGATTGTGTTCTATTCACGGCGAATCGTATATTGTTCAAAAGATTAACCGTACGCGGCTCGCTATACAATATACAATATAGCTCGTGACTCACCGATCATCGATCGCGGGTTCGGTGACGTAACGCTCCAACGTTTTCGCGGACAGCGTACGCGAACGCGGTAGAACGTACGTAGTCGCGGGCAATATCGATCGCTGGTCCCGTATCGGTATACCGCGGGTTTTCCCGTGACATAGGCGCTATCGATTCGATGACTAACTAGCCGGACGATCGATTATTTTCCCCTTTACGACCGTAGTATTGATACGGGATTTATACAAATTGTATAGAATATTTCAAAGAGAGGATTATATTTTAATACTATTGATACGGGATGTGTACAAATTGTATAGAGAGGATTATATCCGTACTGATGACATCTCGATTCGAACGTAATAACCGCTAAACGTCGTATTTCATAGCCATTCTCAATTCGGATATACGCGAGGTAACGTCGAAGGTTATATATATATAGAGAGAGAGAAAAGTATATATTTAAACAGACAGTGAACAGTGATCCAGAAATGAGGATAAGAATTGTAAAATATATACAAATACCCGCGTAACTAGTGCGGAGAGTTTAGGTACGGTTGACAAGGCTGTATCATACTAGAACATTTCCAACCGTATAGGAGGAAATTTATATAAGAATACTGCGGTTTTTACGAATATTATATGCGAAATAATACTCCAAATTTTGTACGTAGGTACCTATAATTCTGACTAAAAAAAAACGTAAGGAAAAATGGCCGCCCCGCTCGGGCAAATAGCAACAATAAAATGCCCACATTTTCATTTCTTTTATTTTTCACTCGATCGATCTTAAACCTCGAAAATCGTAATCAGTGACCTCGAAATAGTATATATCGACTATAAACCCATTTTTTTTTTGTGAAAAATTAAAAATGGCCGCCATATAAATATAGGAAAAAAAAAAAAAAAAGTTTATAAATTGTTGGACGCGATGTGCGTTTTGAACTCCATCTAGGAGGCAACTATTACTTACGCATAAACGGAGGATTTGAAGCGGTTAATTTAAGAAAATACAGCATCCCATACGGAGGAAACGATATACAACCCACACGAATCACTTTGAAGTTCGATGAATTTGATAGACTCGTGAGTTTAATACCCGTCATCGAACGGATCGTAGCAGAACTCGCTACGATCCAACCGTGTTACATGCAGCCGGATCACGCCAATTTACTCGGAGCGCTATACTGCGCAGAGTGCAATCCCAACTGCGTCATATAAGAAGAGACGATGTTAATTTGGATATATTTATTCCACGAATACGTGGCGAAGACGCTGATACCTTTTATATAATTTAAAATTCGAGGCTCGGGAAGCGGCCAATAGTTTTATAGAGTCTTGGGAAAATCGACAAAATGAATGTAGAAACTGCTCGCATGCCGGGAATGAGTTCGGAGAATGCCAAACGACACATAGCCGCTGCGAAATGGATTGGCGTTTCTGTTATGATACTCATAACTCTAGCCATCCCGACGTTGATTTTGATCCGACGATTATCAACGGATCGCGGTGAACGATTGATCGATTACAACACGACATCCAGTAGTAACGCGATGGCGTGCGATTACAGCGAACGTTACGATCTCGGTGAAACGACGTATTTAACGGTGTGTGACCTAAGCGGATCCGCCCCTGGACATAAGGAGATTTATCAACAACTCGGCATCTATCGCCCTTCCCTTACCGTTACCGATTCCTGCGAAAAGGGATCTTATGATCGTTTAGAGTTACAGTTCTTGATCATGGGAGGTAATATGTCTTCCCTTACCGTTACCGATTCCTGCGAAAAAGGGTCTTACGATCGTTGAGAGTTACCGTTCTTGATCCTTGGAGGTAATATGTCTTCCCTTACCGTTACCGATTCCCGCGAAAAGGGGTCTTATGATCGTCGATGGACCGACATATACCTCGAAATATACACTGGCCAACAGCGTAGACCAAAATGATGGACGTTCAGCGCGTTCCCCTTCGAACTTTCATACACCGCTCGTACGAGCTATTAACGGTACTCTATTAATATAATATGGAATAGTGTAGACCCTGATCGTATAGTCCGTAGATCGTTTATCAACATTTTTCGTAATTTACGAACGTACGTTAAATTTCGTAATTCTTTTTTCAAGAAAAATCGCAGTCGTCCTAGGTAATATAATTATCGGACATAGCGTATTCGAAACATAGGCCGACAATGGAATCGAATCTGACGGGGGGGGGGGGGGGGGGGGTTGAGCCGGCCGATCGTTTAAATCGCTCGGTTTTCAATGCATCTTAAATCAATAGTGACCAATATTGATGCGGGATTTAGCGTTTCCATAGAGACGGTCGGATAGTGTCGACGGTTATACGTACAAAGAATATACATGTAGAATCGAAGAACATATTTTCCCGTCGTAAATGTATACACTGAACACTTTTTTATCCGGGTTTACGCCGGTCGCGTTATTTTAAAATGTGTTTAATTACGTATGTTCAATACATTACCTAGATATTTAACTTATTCTACGTAGAATTATATTTCGCACGTACTCTGAAAACGTTGATGTAAATTACGGTGAAAGTGGTAAAATCGTGCATATATATTTTATGGAAGTAACGCAGATTTTTAACATATTGATTTAAATATCATATTTCGGGTATAAATATATTTCGCACGTACTCCGAAAACGTTGATGTAAATTAAGGGAGAAAAATATACGCACGATACGGTGTAGTGTCCGATCATTATGATGGACGCTGTCAAAATTCACTCGGAACATTGTATTAATTAAATATCAATTGGTATTTTGTATATAAACATACTTCAAGTTTCACCTTGTCCGTCCGTCCGTCTTTTCGTTTATTTTTTAATACTTTCGCAAAACCTTAACCTCGGGTAAATGACATATTTTAATTGCTCGGAATGGTTCATAGTTCACACAGCATTGCCCTAATGGTTCTCTAGCGCCCTGTGACAAATATACGTCCGCGCCCATAAACCCAGGGCCAAGGTTGCATACTTTACGGAGACCAGAAGCCTTAACGCTCTGGATTATTGGTCGCCATGGGGGTCCTATGTGTGTCGACTGGCCACATTTTATAGTTTATCCTCGGTGTTCGTTAAGCACGATTACCGTTTATTTTGTTATAAATACGGTATAGAGTACACTGATCAGTTAAACTCGGTTCTATGAGACGTTTGTGTCATGTATTCCGCATGTACTTTGTTTGTTGTTTTTTTTTGGTCAACTTTTGACGTTGACATTCGCGGTACTCTATTAATACATTATGGAATAGTGTAGACCCAGTTCATATTGCGTAAGTCATTTCCTTGCCCAAATTAAGTATATTAATTTCCATCAACAATTAAAACGCCATAACGTTCATACTATACAGCTAGACAGTAAATACTGATCTCATAAAGACCATTTAAATTTAATTCTCTAGCAAGAAGATACCATGTATATCACAAGAATTACAATTCGTCCTGCTACGGTATTACATTGTATAGAGTATATCGTCGTTTATTTCGTCTGTGTTTTTACAGGTAAAACCGATTTTAATCCAGAGTAGTTAGCATCGATACACGTTTTCAACGAAATCACTGTAACATGTCTCGGACCAATGAAAACTAACAAGAGGCAAATCGGAAAATACGGTATCGATCTAACACTACGCTCAATAAAGCTCAATAAAGTACATACAATATTGTTTCTAGCCAATAACGCGAATATTATCCCTTGTGATATTTTTTAAATACCCCGTCAACAAACGTATCCGATCCGCGTATCGAATGCAGGTTTGCACAGGAATAAATTGTCGTCTGCTATAACGGTTATAATACGGGTGAACGCCCTTATCTGTTGTTTTTTTTGACTGCGCCGACCGATACGTTAATTTACTATATACATATAGTAATTAAGTGTTCTATAAGACGTGGCTTACATAGTAATCTGACGCAAAGACTCAGGCATCAGTCCGTAGATTCCGCGTAAATCTTTGACTTAGCATTGTTTTCCCGCAATTTCATTTCTCCATGTTTAAATGTTAATCTGGCCAACTTTAATCCTTGAATCTTTGAAGAATCCCGTATCAAAAACTAATAAAGCTATACCTTGAACATCTTCAAACATTTCTATTTTCTCTAATTCCTCCTTGATGATCCATGGTGTAAGATATCTTCATTTTTTTACTTTTAGATTGAAAGCAAGAATGCAATGCTTTCATGTATGCGATGTGATTCAATAAATCTGTCAGAGATTCATGTTTTCCTTCCAGTGTGTATATTCCAAAAGATTTATTCAGTTACAATCCATTCCCTACTTTCATAGTCTTCAGTATCAACCAATCGTTTATTTCCAGGATTGTTTGACTTGTTTTCTTTCAAACCGTTCCCACCACGAACATTGGGTCTGAAACGGATTTTGTTTTAAGTTGTACCCACAGTCTGTATGCTTAAAATTTTCTCTTGTTTCGTCTAGTACCATTTCCAAAGCATATACTACCATTCTTCCATAATTTTATAGGGATTTAATTTCCGTAGAGCTGTCAATATGAAAAATCTGTTTGTTTCATCGTATCTGTGAATAATGACAAGTCATGAATGCTGTAATTGACTTGTATGCTCAATCTGCACATCCATAAAGTTTGTCAATTACTACTGTTTTAATAAGATTGAAGTTGATCAACCATACATATGTTGAATCATTCATGTAATGTCTTTCATTTTCGTGTGTTTCTCGGGAATTCTTTACCAGACAAACATCGTTTTTTGAAACCACAACTCATAATTATACCCCAATTTTGTATTGATTTAATATCTAAAGCACAGTAATAATATATTTGCTGTTTCTAGCGCGAATACCTAGAAGATAATGGCCTTATGGCAAAATGTAAACGTTTATATAGTGTGTAGTACAACTGTTTTATAAAGGTTTTCCAATTCAAAATATTTGTATTGGCCCTGAAAAGCGGCCTATTGTCTGATCGACTAATTCAAGTTTGCTTTTTATCATACTTGATCACTCATGATGTAATTATTTCATGGCCATCATAGACCCCCGTGACCCGCGCTTCTACTATGTCTAGAGAAATCTGTGTGTAGAACCTTTTGCTGGTTTTTCCAGGAAATCGCAATGATGTGCTGGAGCTCGTCGGATTTCTCCTCATCCCAGTCTTCTTGCTGCGGTCGTACACATCGCTCTCTCATCATCACTCCCAGTTTTTCTTGTAGGCTTCGACATCGTGTTCAAGTAATGTTCAATCAACAGAACGTTGTAAGGTTTATATATCATGTAAACGGATTAAGCTTTAACCAATCAGGACACTCAACTCATTATAGTATCCCTAGTACAGTATGGAAAATGGAAAATGAACACGGACCATAGAGAAAGCACCATTTGTTCTATTTAGAAAAAGACATATATCATCATATTTCAAAATTCAAAGTTCATGTCCTGTAACCGTATGGTACCAGTATAATTAATTGTCAACAATGACACGTTATTGTGTACACAGACCTAAATGTCTTGCTTTAACATTCACTCGATACTGTTTCTGTTTGCATTCTCACTGAATTTACATGCATAACAACTTTCACTTCGGTACTTCGTACTATCGATCATCGGCAACATTGAACATACTATCAAAGTACACCATTTTAACTTGTGTTGTAAACGAGTGGTCAGTCTTTAAACTTTGCATTTGGATTTCATTTCCAATCTTTTGTTATCAACTTGTACGCAATAGCTCTTTGACCGTTATCTATAACTCACATAGAACTCAGAGTGGGGAGTTAACAGATTTTGAAGGTAATGCTAGCTCTCTTTTAGAAGTCAAGGCTATCATCGTTCAATAATCTTACTCACGTTTCCAGAATCACGGTATACATATCTCACGTTCCTGCTTTGTGAAACTATGTCATACTCGGTGATCCGATTCTTTGGGCATGTCAATTAGTCCGCATTCACAGACAGTGCAACAATAATTATTGCTAACTTCGCTATTTCATACTATTACATACCTGTCGGTGTGGTGTTTAATAATATGTGACGGTTGCAGCATAAAAGGAGGGCGATGTGTCACAACTATCAAATCAAATTGTTAATGCACCCGACACACCACCGTGTCTAAAGTCATTATACCACATGCTATAGTAGCAAAGTAATAAGTAATTGGAGAGGGCTGTAACTAATGTTGTCTAAGAGTACTCGTTAGCCCCTCCCGTTTGCTTTGATGACACAAATGGTCGTTAGCATTCACACATTTACGAGACACGCTAATAATAAAGAAGTTTGATGATGTATGATTGAATAACCAAAACTAAAAAAAACGGATCTACAAAAATCTAGACCGAGCGATACAAAAAGAGGAACGCGCGTCAAAAAATGTAACGAAACGTAACGAAAAATAAAACGTCCTCTATGAGAAAAATTACGTTAAAACGAACAAAACGAAACATACCAAACGGCCGGTATTCGTTAACATGTGTATGCTAAAACTTTCCGAACTTAAACACAAACTGAACCCGTTTCACAGACATGCCGTAAACAGTACACTGTTCAGTGCGTTTAATGCGGGTGATTAGAGGTTCCATGGAATAACCGTAAAATCGTTCCCCTATCAGCTATCTTCCCGTTTTAAATGTATACCTGAACGAGATTTTGTAGGCGGAACTGGGTTTACCTCCTGGTCGCAAATATTTATAAAAATGTGGTACATTACGTATTTTCATAAATTACCTAGACTGTTTAACTACTCTGCAGAAGTATATTCCGCTCGAAAATCGTGTTCGGCAAGCGCATGAGAAATCGTCTCCGAATACGTCATCTTCCGACTTAAAAACCACCATCTACACTGACCGTTGTACTGTTCACAACTGTTCGTCCCGCGAGTCTAGCGTACGTTTTCACGACCGTACATGAACACCAGTGTCAGGTCCCAGACCGCACCAGTTTCACTTAGATAGTTTTGGCTGAACTACCTCGTTCGTGTTCAGAATCGAGCTCCATCCCAAAAGCAATATATTAGTACATATCGTAAAGTGTAATATACATGAATTATACTAACATTACAATCTGAGTGGACAGATATTTTGGACAATGTTTTAATTCTAAATATGAACATTTCAGCTATGCATGTATGGTGTATTTGGCTTCTAAGACAATTAGAAACGAGAACGTAGTTTGGCAAGTATTGCAAGAGTTCAGACAAATGTGTGGATTAGATTGGCATAATATAATTCTAATCGGAGACGACAAACCACTTAAAAATGACGTTAGACATTCACTCCAATGTACGAGTACACCGGAATATAAGGAAGGTTATTGGATGTTGATAGATGATGATGATGAATTAACCCAAACTAAAACGGATGTAGGCAAAAATCTAGACGAGCGTTACAAAAAGGTGGAACGCGCGTCATAATAAGACGAAACCGTAACGAAAAAAAAAACGTCCTCTTTTTTATGGAAAAATACGTTAAAACGAACCCAAAAATCGAAACACGCCGGTATTCGGTAACATTAGTTATGCATAAAACTTTCCGAACTTAACACAAAACGAACCCGTGTCACCAGAAAAGCGTAAACAGTCACTGGTCAGCGTATGCGGGATTAGAGGTTCCATGGAATAACCGTATAATCGTTCCCAATGCCAATTTCCCGTTTTAAATGTATACACAGAACGAGAATTTTGTAGGCTAACTGGTTTACTCTGTCCGCAATATTTATAAAAATGTGGTACAATACGTATTTTCAATAAATTACCTAGACTGTTAACTACCTGTCTGCAGAAGTATATTCCTCGAAAATCGTGTTCGGCAGCGCATGAGAATTCGTCTCCGAGTACGACATCTCCGACAGAAAACCACCATCTACCCTGTCCGTTGTACGTTTCACAACTGTTCGTCTCCCGCGAGTCTAGCCGACGTTTCAACGACCGTACATGACCGGTGTCAGGTCCCATACCGCACCAGTTTCGACTTAGATAGTTTTGCTGAACTACCTCGTTCCTGTTTCAGAATCGAGCACCAGTCCCAAAAGCAATAGATTAGTACATATCCGGAAATAACGTTTTAATGTACATAACAGATTTAGCTCTACTCAAGTATTGTAGACTAGACTCCAAAGTGGTCATAAATATGAACTAACATTATAATTCAGGAGTGGACAGATATTTAGGACAATGTTACTTTCTAATTATGAACATTTCAGCTAAGCATGTATGGTGTAATTTGGCTTCAACAGACTAATAGAAACGTTAACGAAGTTTGCAAGTATTGCAATAGTTGCTGACAAATGTGTGGATTTAGAATTGCATAACATAATACCTATCGAGTCCGACCACCTACTTAACAAAAGACTAAGACATGTCATTCTACTCAAATGTACGAGTACATGCGGAATATAAGGAAGGTTAATGATGTTGATGACGATTGATGCATAACCAAAACTAAAACGGATCTAGCAAAAATCTAGACAGAGCGTTACAAAAAGTGGAACGCGCGTCATAATATTAACGAAAACGTAACGAAATATAAAACGTCCTCTATGGAAAAATACGTTAGAAAACGAACAAAAATCGAAAACACGGCTGGTAGTTGGTAACATAATGTTTACATAAAACTTTCAGAACTTAACGCAAAACTGAACGCTGTCACAAACATGCGTACAGTGCAAACCCAGCTCGAACCGGATTGAGGATCAATGATGAGTTTGTTTTTTTTTTTAGAAATAAGGCGATAAAATAATCCTTGTAGGGATACCTTTGGAGTCATTTTCTAAGGCAACGATGGAATGTAGACATTTTAAATCGCAAAAGGCAAGGGTTAGAAAAGACTCCAAGGGTCTCCCCTACAAGGATAATTTATCGCTTTATTTCTAAAAATAAAAAAAAACTCATCAGTTTATCCTAACCCGTGTTTCGAGCAGGGTTTGCACTGTTTACGCCTTTTGTGACACGCGTTCATTTTGCGTTAAGTTCCTGAAAGTTTTAGGTAAAACATAATGTTACCAACTACCAGCCGTGTTTCGATTTTTGTTCGTTTTAACGTATTTTTCCATAGAGGACGTTTAATATTTCGTTACGTTTCGTTACATATTATGACGGCGCGTTCCACTTTTTGTAACGCTCGTCAAATTTTGCTAGATCCGTTTTTAGTTTTGGTTAATCAACATCGTCATCAAACATCAATAACCTTCCTTATATTCCGCATGTTACTCGTACATTTGAGTGAATGGACATGTCTAACGTCATTTGTTAAGTGGTGTCGACTCCGATTAGAAATAATTTATGCAATTCTAATCCAACACATTGTCAGCAACTATGCAATACTGCAAACTACGTTTCACGTTATCTAATAGATCTTAGAAGCCAAATACCCATAACATGCATAGCGAAATGTTCATAATTAGAAATTAAACATTGGTCCAAAATATCTGTCCACACCTGAATATAATGTTAGTTCATATATAATGACCACTTTGGAGTCTAGTCTACAATACTTGAGAGCTAAATCCTGTTATGTGCCATTAAAACGTATTACGATATGTACTAATCATATGCCTTTTGGGACTGAGCACCGATTCAGAACAGAACGAGGTAGTTCAGCAAAACTATCAATTGACACTGTGCTGTAAGGACCTGACACCGGTCATGTACGGTCGTGAAACGTACGCTAGACTCGCGGACGAACAGTTTGTTTTTGGGGGAAACGTACAACGGACAGTGTAGCTGGTGGTTTTATGAACGAGATGTCGTACTCGGAGACGATTTCTCAAGCGCAGCCGAACACGATTTTCGAGCGAAAATACTTCTGGCAGAGTAGTTCACAGTCAAGGAAATTTATTGAAAACGTAATGTAACCACATATTTATAAATATTGCGACCAGAGAAAACCCAGTTCCGCTACAAAATCTCGAACATGTGTATACATTAAATACGGGAAAAAGGCCTAGGGAAAACCGATTATACGGTTTATTCCATGGCACCATCTAAACCCCGCATACACGCTGACCAGTGGTACTGTTTACGCATGTCTGAGACACGGGTTCAATTTTGTGTTTAGTTCGAAAGTTTATGCAAACATAATGTTACCGAATACCGGCCGTGTTATCGATTTTTGTTCGTTTTTAACGTATTTTTTCCATAGAGGAACGTTTTATTTTTCGTTACTTTTTCGTTACAAATATGACGACGCGTTCCACTTTTTGTAACTCTCGTCTAGATTTTGCTAGATCCGTTTAGTTTGGGTAATTCATCACATCATCATCAACATCAATCCCTTCCTTATATTCCGCGTGTACTCGTACATTTGGAGTGAAAGTCAAACGTCATTTATTAAGTGGTGTCCCGACTCCGATTAGAATTATATAGGGCAATTCTACTCCAACCACAATAAGACAGCACAATAGCAATACTTGCAAACTACGTTCACGTTTACTAATAGTCCTTAGAAGCCAAATACCCATACATGGCATAGCTGAAATGTTCATAATTAGAATTAAACAATGTCCAAATATTCTGTCCACTCCAGATTGGGTATGTTATTCCATGTATATAACCACTTTACGTTATGTCCTAATCATATTGCTTGTGGACTGGAGCTCGATTCTGAACACGAACGAGTAGTTCAAGCAAAACTATCTAAGTGACACAGGTGCGGTAAGTGGACCTGAACCGGGTCATGTACGGTCGTGAAACTACGCTAGACTCGCGGACGAACATTTGTTAATCGTACAACGGACATTGTAGATGGTGGTTTAATGTCGGAGGATGTCGTACCGGAAGACTATTCTCAAGCGCTGCCGAACACGAATTCTAGGCGGAATATACTTCTGCAAGTAATTAACAGTCTAGGTAATTATTGAAAATACTAATGAACCACATTATTTATACATCTTGCGACCAGAGTAAACCCAGTTCCGACTACAAAATCTCGTTCAGTGTATACAGATAAAACGGGAAATAGGTATAGGGAAACCGATATATACGTATATTTATCATGGAACCTCTAACCCCCACATAAACGCTGACCAGTGTACTTATTACGCATGTCTGTGACACCGGGTTCAGATTTTGTGTTAAGTTCGAAAGTTTTATGCAAACAGAATGTAACCGAAAACCGGCCGATGTTTCGATTTTTGTTCGTTTGAACGTATTTTTCCATAGAGGACGTTTTATTTTTCGTTACTTTTCGTTTACATATTAGACTCGCGTTCCACTTTTGTAACGCTCGACTATATATATGCTAGATCCGTTTTTAGTTTTGGTTAATCCATCATCACAATCAAACTTCATAATTCCGCGTTCCTCTAAATTTGAGTGAATGTCTAACGAACATGTGTTCCTCAAATCCCCGCAAACGGGATGGGCACAGAGTCTTACAACATTAGTTACAGCCCTCCCAATTACTTATTACATGCACTATAGCATGTGTATAATGACTTATGACACGGTGGTGTTCCGGTTCAATAACAATTTGATTGCCTAGAGGTGCCATCGCCTCCTTTTGCTGCAGCCACCGTCACATATTATTAAACACCCACACCACATGTATGTAATCGTAAGAATCAGCGAAGATACCAATAATTATTGTTGCACTGTCCTGTGAATGCGGGACTAATTGACATCCCAAGATCGATCACCGATAAGCATAGTATTCACAAAGCCAGAACGTGAGAATATGTAATACCTGATTATTGAAACGATGAGAAAGATTATTGAAACGAGTAGCCTTGACTTCTAAAAGAGAGCTAGCATTACCTCAAAAACTGTTAACTCACCAATACACTTGAGTACAATGTATTATAAAGATAACGACAAAGGAGCTTTGCGTACAATTTGATAACAAAAGCTGGGAAATGAAATCCAAAAGCAAAGTAAAGGACTGACACCGATGAACAACACAAGTCAAATTGTGAACGTTGATACGTAGTTCAATGTTGCCGAAGATCGAAGTACCGAAGTGAAAGTTGTCTAAGCAATTAAAATCAGGAGACATTCAAACAAACGAGTAACGAGTGAATGTTAAAGCAAGACATTTAGGTCTGGTAACACAAAACGTGTCATTGTTGTCAATATAATATACACGTACCATACGGTTTCAGACATTGAGACTTTGATTAATATGAAGATATATTTCTTTTTCAAAAAGAACAAATGGTGCTTTCTCTATTGTCCTGTTCCTTTTTCCACAACTGTACAAGGATACTATAAAGAGTGTCCGATTTGTTAAAACTAATCCGTTGACATGCTAATAAACCCCTTACACCGTTCAGTATGAACATACTTGAACACATGTCGAAGCCTACAGAAAACTGGGTGATGATGAGAAGAGCGAGTGTACGAACCCACAGCAAGAAGAACTGGGCTGAGGAGATCCGACGAGCTCCATCACCATCATTTGCGATTCCTGGAAAACCCAGCAAAAGTTCTACACACAGATTACTCTGACATGTAGAAGCTGCGGGTCACGGGACTAGATGCCAATGAAAAATACAAATCAAAAGAGTGATCAAGTATGAAAAAAGCAACTTGAATTAGACTCTCAAGACAAAAGGCCCTTTTCAGGGCCAATACAAATATTTAGAATAGGAAAACTTATAAACAGTTGTACCTACACACTATATAAACGTATACATTTTGCATAGTCCCTATAACTCAAGGTATTCGCGCTAGAAACAGCAATATTATACAGTGCTTTTAATAATAAACAATACAAATTATGGGTATAATTATGAGTTGTGGTTACAAACAATGTTTGTCTGGTAAAAGAAATCCCAGAAACACCAAGAAAAAGAAAGACAATACATGAATGATTCAACAGATGTAATGGTTGAACAACTTCAATTCATAAATTAAAACAGAAGTAAATGACAACATTATGGATGTCAGATTGAGCATCCCAAAGTCAATTACAGCATGACATGACCTTAACTCACAGATAACGAACTGAACAAACAGATTTATTCATATTGGACAGCTCCTACGGACATAAGAATCCCCTCTAAAATTATGGAAGAATGGAGTATATGCTTTGCTAAATGGTACTAGTCGAACAAAGAGAAATTGTAAGCATACAGACAGTGGGAATACAAATAATAAACAAACTCCTTTTCCAGACCCAAATGAATCGTTGTTGGAACGGTTGAAGAAACAAGTCAAACAATCCTGGAAATACAACGATTGATTTGTTGATACTGAAGCACTATGAAATAGGAATGTATTGTAACTGAATAAATCTATTAATAACACACTTAATAAACAATGAATCTCTGACAGATATATTTGAATCACAAATCATACATGATAGCATTGATCCTTGCTTCAAACTAAAAGTAACAAATGAACGATAACTTACACCATGGATCAACAAGGAGGAATAAGAGAAAATATAAATGTTTGAAGAGCACAAGAGCCCTATTCTTTAAGAACGGGATTCTTCAAAGATTCCAAGGACTTAAGTAGGCAAATTAACATTTAAACAATGGATAAATTAAATGCGGAAAACAATGCTAGTCACATATTTCCGCGATCTACGACTGTCCTTAACTTGCGTCAGATACAAAGTAAGCCACGTCACTATAGAACCTTAATTACTATATGTATATAGTAAATTAACTGCGTATCGGTCGGCGCAGTCAAAAAAAACAACCGATAAGGCGTTCACCCGTATTATACCCGTTAATAGCCGACGACAAAATATACCTTTGCAAACCTTAGGGGGCCCCCCCCCCCCATTAGATTACGTCGATCGATACCGTTGATGCCCGGTTATTTTAAAAATATCACAATGGATATAATTAATCGCGTTATTGGCTAGAAAACATATTTGTATTTACCTTTAATGAGCTTTAATGAGCGAGGTGTTAAGACTCGATACCGTATTTCCGATTATGCTCTGTTAAATAAACATGTCGAGAACATGTAACAGAGATTTGTTGAACACGCGTCTCGAATCTAACTACACTGACTAAAATCGGTTTTACCAGAGAAAACACAGAACCCGAAAAAAAACTACGATAAACTCTAAACACTTTAAATACCGAATTCAGAACGAAAAGTAATACATTGTGTAAACATGGACATTCATTCTAGCTGATAAGTTTAATATTAAAATTGGTCTATATGAGTGCTCAGTATTACTGTCTAGCTGTATAATACCTGACCATATGGCGTTTTACTTGTTGGAAGGGAATTACATATACATAATGCAAAGGACTGACTTACGCAATCTGATCAGGGTCTACACTATTCCATAATGTATTAATAGAGTACCGCAATGTCAACGTCAAAAAGTGACCAAAAAAAAACAACAAACCCAAAGTAACATGCGGAATAACTGACACCAACGGTCTCATAAGCACCGAGTTTAACTGACAATGTACTCTATACCGTATTTAAACAAAATAAACGGTAATCGTGCTTAACGAAACACGGAGGATAAACTATAAAATGTGGCCATCGACACACATAGGACCCCCATGGCGACCAATAATCCATAGCGTTAAAGGCTTCTGGTCCCGTAAAGTATGCAACCTTGCCCCTGGGTTTATGGGCGCGGACGAATTATCTTAGTACACCAGGCGCTAGAGAACCATTAGGCAATGCGTGTGTGAACTATGAACCAATTCCGAGCAATTAAAATATATGTCATTTACCCGAGGTTAAGTTTTGCGAAAGTATTAAAAAATAAACTAAAGACTGACGGACGGACAAGGTGAAACTTGAAGAAGTTTATATCAAAATACCAAACGATATTTAATTTAATACAATGTACCGATGAATTTGGACAGCGTCCATCATAATTGATCGGACACTACACGTATCGTGCGTATTTTTTCTCCCTTAATTTACATCAACGTTTACGGAGTACATGCGAAATATATTTATACCCGAAATATGATATTTAAATCAATATGTTAAAAATGCTGCGTACAATCAAAAATATATATGCACGAATTTACCACTTTACACCGTAATTTACATCAACGTTTTCAGAGTAACGTGCGAAATATAATTCAACGTAGAAAAAGTTAAATAACTAGTAATGTATTGAACATACGAAATTAAAACATTTAAAATAACGCGACTCGGCGTAAACCCGGCTAAAAAAGAGTTTCATTTTATACATTTACTACGGGTAAAATATGTTCTTCATTCTACATGTATATTCAATGTACGTATAACCGTCGACACTCATCCGACCGTCTCTATGGAAACGCTAAATCCCGCATGCATATTGGTCACTAATGATTAAGATGCATTGAAAACGAGCGATATAAAACGAACGGCCTGGCTCAACCCCCCCCCCCCCCTTCAGATACGATTCATTGTCGGCCAATGTTTCGAATACGCTATGTCCGATAATAATAATACCTAGACGACTTGCGATTTTTCTTGAAAAAAGATAACGAAAAGTTAACGTACGTTACGTAAATTACTAAAAAAGTATGATAAACGATCTATCGGACATACGATCAGTGTCTACACTAACATATTATATTAATAGAGTACCGTAAATAGCTCTTACGAGCGGTGTATGAAGCTTCGAAGGGAACGCGCTGAACGACATCATATTTGGTCTACGCTGATTGCCAGATGTATATTTCGAGGTAAATTGACGGTCCATCGACGATCAATAAGACCCCTTTTCGCGGGAATCGGTAACCGTAAGGAAGACATATTACCTCCAAGGATCAAGAACGGTAACTCTCACCGCACGTAAGACCTTTTATTCGTAGGAATCGTAACGGTAGGGAAGACCATAAAATCTCCCATGATCAAGAACTGTAACTCTAAACGATCATAAAATCTCCCTTTTCGCAGGAATCGTTAACGGTAAGTGAAGACATATTATCCCCATGATCAAAAGAACTTGTAAACTCTAAACGATCCATAAGATCCCTTTTTCGCAGGAATCTGTAACGGTAAGGTAAGGGCGATAGATGCCGAGTTGTTGATAATCTCCTTATGCCAGGGCGGATCCGGCCTTAGGTCACACACCGTTAAATACGTCCGTTATCACACCAGATCGTAACTATCGCTGTAAATCGCACTCCATAGCGTTAACTACTGATGTCGTGTTGTAAACGCTCAATCGTTCATCCGCGATCCGAAGATAAACGTCGTATCACAATCAACGTCGTGATGGCTAAGAGTTATGAGTATCCTAACAGAAACGCCAATCCAAATCGCAGCGGCAAAGTGTCGATTGGCATTCTCCGAACCAATCCCTGCATGCGAGCAGTTTCTACATTCATTTTGTCGATTTCCCAAAGACATCAAACAAACTATTGGCCGCTTCCCGAGCCTCGAAGATATAAAATAACAAAGGTAACAGCGTCATTCGCCACGTAATTCGTGGAATAAATAAATCCAATTTAACAACGTCTCTTCTTATATGACGCAGTTGGGATGCAACTCTGCGCAGTATAGCGCTCCGAGTAAATTGCGTGATCCGGCTGCATGATAACACGGTTGGATCGAAGCGAGTTTCTGCAACGATCCTTCGATGAGGGAAATAAACTCCCGAGTCTATTAAATTCATCGAACTTCAAAGAGATTCGTGTGGGTTGAATATCGTTTCCTCGTCTGGTATGCTGTATTTTAATAAATTAACCGCTTCAAAACCTCCGTTTATGCGTAAGTAATAGTTGCCTCCTAGATGGAGTTCAAAACTCCAAATTATATATATTACCATCGGCCGTCAACAATTTATAAACTTTTTTTTTTTTTTTTAACTATATTTATATGGCGGCCATTATAAATTTTTCAAAAAAAAAAAATGGTTTATAGTTCGATATATACTATTTCGAGGTCACGATTACGATTTTCGAGGTTTAAGATCGATTCGAGTGAAAAATAAAAGAAAAACGAAAATGTGGGCATTTTATTGTAGCAAAGAAGCCCTAGCGTGTGGCTTTCATTTTACCATACTAATTTTTTTTAGGTCAGAATAATAGGTCCTACGGTACAAAATTTGGAGTAAATTTCGCATATAATATTCGTAACAACCGCAGTATTCTTATATAAATTTCCCCTATACGGTATGAAATGTTCTAGTATATTCAGCCTTGTCAACCGTACCTAAACTCACCGCACTAGTTTACGCTGGGTATTTGTATATAATTATACAATTCTTATCCTCATTTCTGGAATCACTGTTGCCTGTCAGTAAAAATATTACATTTCTCACACTTCTATATATATATAACCTTCGACTTACCTCTCGTATATCCGAATGAGAATGGCTATGGAAAACGACGTTTAGCGGTTATTACTTTCGAATCGAGAAGTCAACAGTTAACGGATATAATCTCTCTATACAATTTTGTACACATCCCGTATCAATATAATAAAATATAATCCTCTCTTTGAAATAATACAAACAATTTGGAATAAATCCCGTATCAATACAACGGTCAGTAAAGGGGAAAATAATCGATCGACCGGCAAGTTAGTCATCGAATCGATAGCGCCTATGTCAACGGGAAAACCCACGGTATACCGATACGGACCCGCTATATCGATATAGCCCGCGACTACGTACGTTTCAACCGCGATTCGCGTACTGCTGTCCGCGTAAAAACATTCGAGCGTTACGGTCACCGAACCCGTGATCGATGATCGGTTAGTCACGAGCTATATTGTATATTTATAGCGGGCCGCCGTACGGTTAATCTTTTGACCAATATACGATTCGCCGTAGAAAAGAACACTAATCGACTTGCGGAAATAAATTACGATAACTCATCGCGGTAGAATTTTTTGCGCGAAATCTAGGGTCACATGAAGGTCATGCTACATGCTACACCCTTGGACACTTGGCGAGTCCACCCTATACTACTCCCATCCCATGTAAAGGCACATGCACCACAACAGTCAGATTGGGACCAAACCGATCCACGAACATAGTCTTACCGTATTGGTTCGAAAGGTAACCAACAAGTTAGTGTTGAGCCTCGTAGACCCTGATCGCCTGCACTGGAGCGCGGGCCAATCTGGGTCTACATTGCCCTCTATCATAAGACCAACAAACCTTTCTCAGAATAGCACAAATATTGCATGAATTCTATTACACGATATTCTTTCTCCATTTCAATTACATTAATCGGATTTACAATCTCTGCACAACATTACCTACCAGCTAAGTACCACATACAATAAATAAACATGACACCCTGCCACAGCAAACCCGTCCCGCTATTCCAGGTGGAACACAAGGACTATCTGACGTGTTTGCGTGATTCAACACGAATTTATGTACTCCTGATTAGCTGTCATTTGGCATTATAAATGTCTTCATTCTGAGAAAACCGAGCCTTGTACGTCTACCACCTTTCCAAGTCCAATCCCCCTAGTAGGCCAACAGCACCACAAAACAGTCAGATTGAACCCAAACCGATCCTATAAGCATGTGTTATTCAAAACGAACTGGTAAATATCATCTAAACAAATATTTATAGCACCAAATGATCTAGACCTTCCAACGCGAAGAATGACAGCACAACCTTCAACAACGCTTCCCACTGATGAATGTAGATACTACCGAATGTGTGTTGAATTTGGCAAAAGAAAACTTAAAATTACTGCGAGAAAACGGACAGTATTATTATCATCTAAATGTTAATATTTATATATTCACAAAGTGACCTTGACCTTTGAGCAACGAGGCCACGTTCCAGCAGAATGAATGAATTTACATAACCGAATATTTTAGAAATTAGTTAAGTGTTCTCCAAGTCATATCTCTGCGTAAACAAACATGCCGCCTACACACGGCAGACAATCAGACGAAGGGGCGATCGCTATAATCCCCCGAAACCATTATTCGTCGGAGGTTAAAAACAAAAATGGTGGGTGTCAATATGCTCGTTCTTCTTTCTTTCTTGCAATACTGCACCTCGTTCATTTCTGAACAATTCAACATTATAGGCAGGTTCTATGACCTTGCATACCACCCCCCAAGCACCCCACCGAGCGGCCCCGGGTTCTGGAGTCCCGCATGACCAACAAAAATTCTTAAATTTGACTAACATTTTAAAAATTTTGAAACTAGCACGATAGAAGTATACCAGAAATCAGACATATAAAACCCTTTCAACACTAGCTTACCTCTGCAAACAAGTGGTAGTATCCAAAGACCTGGCTCGTACAGCCGTCTCACATCAGGTTCTGCTCTGGATGCAAGGATTTATCCGAATTTGCTAAAAAAAATTCCCTTTTTAATATGAATAGACTTGTCCCAAAAATCATTTTCTATTACTTGATTGGGTCGGATTTGAAAGAGGAATATTCCATTAAGTTTAAAACTTAGGGGGAAACAGTTAGAAAATAAATGTTTGAAAAATGTGCGCCAAATTAAAAAATTTCGACGGCCAATTTCGAGCCTATGCAGTCAATTACTCTGTTGCACAGCTAAACAGCCAGTTTTAGTGTTCGAAGAAAACCGGAGTATCCCTAGGAAACCACACCAACCTATGGCAAGTTTTAATACTGCCCACTTATTCCTCACATTTGGTCTGCATGAACGTATCATACAGTCTCGCCACATAGGAGAGGAGTTTTTCAGCCACCAGGGCCCCAGTATTAACAAAACCCCGAAAACCCATGACACAGTCGTTTCGGGGACACTTGATTCAAGTTTTATTTAATATATAAAATATTTAAACTGACATACCTTTATAATATAACAGTGGACATGACAAACAGTTTTCAAAATTTTCAGGAATACAGCAGGCTCAAACTCTGTATTTTTTTCATAGGCACTTTATGGATGAACGAAACCGATGTGTAAATGACGTCCAATCGCAGGAAGAAACTAAACGGAGAAGAGTGTACACTCTCCATAATAAGTTCTAGTGTAGTTTTATCAACAACTGCAGTTTACGCAAAATAGGCTACCTATGACTGGTTTCAGTGAGTTAAACTTGAATTGTGAAGTGGTTCTCAAGACATTCGCGAAACAGAACATGCCGCCTACACACGGCAGACATCGAGAAACGACGGGGCGATCTCTATATAGACACAGTCAACTTTAAGAATATAAATATACGGTAAAACCAGTCCAGAACAGCATAGCAACAAGGAGTAAATTCACAGTACAACTGCATTGAAGTTAATATTAATACAGAGATGAAAATAAAATTAGAAGCAAGCAGTAAATGTTATGTCTGTGCCAAACATTATTAATTATATATTTACAAGCTCCTACACCAGCAATGTTAATTTTCTGTATACGACTTGATGTGGGGGTGAGATGGAGATTTCGAAAGTAAAAGTAGACGGTTCCTTCAAAAAAGGTGAAAAAACATCATGCAAAACCAACCCTCATGACCCCGTTTAGGCATGGATCTAGAACCGGCTTCGTCACGACTTCCAGGAACGGAAGTAACACAATTGATTTGTTGTCGCAGTTTAAGTTTGCGATAGTCAATTGTGTGAATGTGGGTTCTATGGGAAAACAATTGTGTAGTCTGTTACCTAAATATTTTTTGTGCAGATCGAACACAGCCTTCTTCTTTCTTCTTCTTCTTCTTCTTTTATAATACTTGCAAACAGATCTTTTACCGACTATTATTGCAATTGCGAGGGGTGTTATACAGTGAATGCCATCCACTCCAAAGCTACACATCCACCTTGGTGGACATGGCAAGAGATACATTGTGCAGTTCCTAAACATGATATGCAAGAACTAAATAAAAAGCCAATAATGCACCTGTACAATATGTAAATTGAGAATGTGATATTAATGGTTAAAAGATCAAAGCAGAGTGTCAACTTATGGGAGTGACAGTGCAAGCCCAGGCGCTACTTAAATCCTAAGACGAGTCCGCACTAGACTACATTGGCAGGAAGTATTCCACACAATGACGGTTCGTTGGAAAAATGAGTATTTATGGTAGTCGACTGAAATTGTAGGAAATTATAGGCACAATGGTGATAGTGTCCTGGATTTCTGGTGTGGTAGGAGTTAATACAAATTTGGGATAAAACGACGTTATTGTGAACAATTTTGTACAAAAGTAGAGGCGGCTATTTTGCCGTCTAGACAGTAATGACTTCCACTGAAGTCCGACATTATTTTATGACCGTGCACCGGTCAGCTTTGTCATATTTTATTGACAAACCTCAGCTGGCCCGTCGCTGTTCTTTCACTCGCTTTTGGGTATCTTTCTGGTATATGGATCCCAGGCCGATGAGCTGTATTCTAATGTCGGCCTGACAATTGGAAGTTATAGCAGCTTGTTAGTTTCCTGGCTTGGCTGGAGTAGTTTCGTTTCAGAAAACCAGAGATTTGGCTGGCATAAAAACCTGTTAATTTGTTAATATAGGGAGACCAAGATAAATCTGATGTTAACGTTCCCACACCCAAAAGGTAGCTTGCAATTGACTTTGATAGAGGTTGAATTTGGGAGTAGTATTGTGGTCTTAGAGACATTTCTGACCTTGAACATGCATTATGTGGCTAATTAAATCCAATGTTGGAAGGACATCCTCCATTTCTCCCGCTCCCATAAAGATAACTTGTCCAAATCTTCCTGAAGCTGTTCACTGGGTCCGACTGGATTAAATTTGTCTGTAAACCACAACAGTCATCACAAATAGTCTTGACATTTGAGCAGATAGCTTTCAGAAGTTCCATTTATGTAGAGCAGAAACAGAAGAGGCCCCAAAAACTGATCCCAGAGGAACGCCCGACATGAAACACAATCAGCATTTGTGGAAGATTGCACCATCTACTACACCTGTTGAGTCCGGTTACTAAGAAAGCTAAATCCACAGGATCCACCGTGCCCCCGTATGCCCTAATATGATGCTTGTGCTATAGTCCTGTACAAGATCGACTACATCAAATGCCCTTGCTGCAATCCAAAATTGCTATGTCAACCTGGGCCATTCTGTATGTCGCTGCACAAGACATTAACAAACAATACAGCTGGGTGTTCGCCTGAACGGCGGGCACGTAAACCGTGTTTAGGTTGTCTACAAGAATTTTATATGTTATCCAAATGGACCATAAATGTTGCTAACTACTATGTGTTCGAGTAGTTTGCATGCAATACAATCAGAGAGACCTCGCCTATAGTTACTTTCCTGAGTAGACATACAACAGAAAGTCACATTAACATGAACACATGCAAGAATAGCCATTTAATGTAGTATACAATATTTAATTCAATTGATTACCTATTCAGGATAAGTGACAAAACAAATCACGAAACCAGTCCGACTTTCCGTAGGTTGAAAAATGTTCCCAACTTACAGCGGATTAGTAAACTTACAATAAGCGAGCCGGTCAAAGGTAAATGAAGTTACTATCCGTTGACTGAGATGATGAATGCTGTCCATTCCTTCTAAATACATAGAATCATCAGTGTACCTGTATAATCACATCGGCTTTTCGTCATCCCATAAAGCTCCATATGTATTTTTTTATGAAAATACATAATGATTCTTTGTCCTTGTTGTATGTTGTTTGTTGTTGTACTCGAAGTCCGCACTCCGCTTACTTTTCGGCGCACACCTCAAGATTGAAGAAAAAAAATCCCGCTAATTTTTTTCGCGCAAATGTAAAGCCCCTGGGTAGCCCCGGCACTGCAGGACAAATGTTTTTTGTTAATGCCCCGGGGTTTAGCCCCGCTATCCCCCGCTATGTCCCGGCCTGGGGGGGGGGGGGGGGGGGGGTGGGGTGGGGGGTGGGGGGGGGGCGGGGATTACAATTGACTGGTGCATTACTATGGCTAAAATATGAGAAATACTATCTAGTGTGGCAGATTTCTGACTAAATATTCCACACGATGTCGGCTTACGCTAACGTTTGTTTGATCAAACTGTAATGCGAATATGCCGAAATTGTATCCGGTATCTGTCAAAACTGACGTCGAAAGTTGGCACACTTTTAGAACAGGGGCCAATTGTATAAACCTTGGTTAAATTAACCACTGGTTAACGCCTAACCTTTAGTTAAATTTTAACCAGACTGCACAGTGACTAAAAAGATGCAGGACAATGTGTGGGCTCGTCTGACTTCCGCGGTCAACAGCGCTGGGGGTCGTTTCACTAAACTTCGTACGACTAAAATGTTCGTAAGTGCAAAATTATGATAGTCTGTAAATTTCACATTAACAATGTTTTCTTGTAAATAAGTATTTGATTTACATTTATTGAGCATAGGCTGCATATGCAGCCTATGCTCAATAAATGTAAATCCATACATTGAAATTTACAGACGATCTTAAATTTGAACTTACGAACATTTTAGTCGTAAGAAGTTTAGTGAAACGGGCCCCTGGTGTCTGCGTTCAGAATGTAGAGGAAGTTAAGGAAAAATGGAGGAACCTGCAGAGGAAGGCGAAAACGGATTGTACTGCGGAACGCATCTCCATGATGAAGACTGGTGGTGGCCCGCCCCTACAAACCCAGTCCTGCGGAACCACCCGGGATTTAATCGACATGATGAAGGACTGATCATCCTTTTCTGGAATCCCGGGTGCTCAGGACTGTGAATCAGTTATAATTAACTTTAGTGTTAAATATCATTGTGTTGTTGAGCTAGTCTATAGACTAAGTCCAGAGGCGTCGGAAGTGGGGCGGCGGTTATATTTGGACCAAAAATAAAAGGTGTTTCTTAAATGCAGTAGAATGCAGGAAATGGCATCTAGAAAATTAGTACAGTACAACCTCTCTACAACAGCCACCCATGGGAAGACGCAAAACTGGCTGCTGTAGAGAGGTGGCTGTTGTAGGGAGGTTAATGGTAAATTAAATTGTGTCGCCCGCTGTTTATTTAGTTTCTTCGATAATTACCATCAAAACATGCTTTGGCAACATTTTATAATCATTTCCAATGAAAATGATTATAAAATGCTATCAAAACATAGTTTTATTGAGAAAGAAGGCAAAAGCAGCAGCAGACGACAATCTTCGTGCTCAGCAGTCTAATGGTTGGATACAGAGGAAATCATCAATTTGGGATATTAAATAGCGGCCGTTACAAGAGGGTGTTGTTGTAGAGAGGTGGCCGTTCGTGGAGGTTGGACTGTAGAATGAAAAAAAATGTCCCCTCTAGCTATATTCGCTTTGCTCGGGTCGACATTCGCCTCCCCAATATTAATTTGCTTCCGACGCCTCTGGATTAGTTGTCATAGTAGTTTCATATTCCGTCAACTTTACACGCCAGTTTTCTACAAAAGCACATAGCTCGTCTCACATGGGGATGAATTTATTCATTTTTGTACCTAAGAAATGTACGGTTTTTCATGATATTTCTTTACAGAAACGGTGTTATTTTCTGTGAATTACGTATAAATATTGCAAAATTCTATTCCGCATTTGCTATGAACACTCCGTCATCTTTCGACGTTATTTACAGAAAATATCGTAACTTTTGTATACATTTTCTCATAAGATATCGCACATGTTTTTAGGTACAATATCACATGACGTGTCTCGTATATCATTGACACCAGTAGCCGTTTTCATCAAAATTGCAAAGTATACTTTGAGGGAGTAATCATTATTATTATACTGAATTTATTACATTATCGCAGCCAAAATGGCTGTGATAATGTAATACAATTCAGTATAATAAATTTATCCTGTAATTGAAAATGTCTCCCTCAAAGTATACTTTGCTAGAAAAGTATACTTTGCAATGTTGATGAAATCGGCTACAGGGCTGCACAGAGCCAGTAGATGTCTATTAATGTGGAACCTCTCTTAACAAGAAAACACATATGCTCTTATTTTGTGTGAGTTTCTTGGTCATTTATTTCAGGTCTGTTCGTGATCGCATGTGCACACATATATGGCCCAGAATGATAAAATGCCTGATTTACAGTGAAACCTCTCTAAGCCGGACACCCTGGAGACCTCCCAGGGTGTCCGGTTTAGAGAGGTTTCACTGTATATTGTTCCGTCTGTGTTACCGTTGACCATGTCTCTCTATATGTAACATAACTGATGTTACACCTTGTTGTCGTTACTTCACGAGACGCAAACCACGTTACCACTCATACACGCGCTCACTTCCGTGTCACACCGTCAATTACATAATAGTACATTTATATTAGCGATTCGAAATCACGTTTAGGGACGGGCCAAACAAGCTATAGTAAGCTATAGTTCACATATTGATGTTTTAATAAACTAATTTGTAGCTCTCTAAGTATAACTACATGTATTGCATAGTCAAAGAGAGCACCGACATGACAATAATTGAAATATAGTACTAGTATTTTGACATCCACTTGTATAGAGGGCATGGTCAACAAGAGCACATATGGGACAATAGACAGGTGGGCCACCAACATTGGTTTTATGCCCCCTATGCGATAGCAAGGGGTGCATATTTCGTTGCTCTTGATGTTCTGTCCCACCCACCGACCCACCGACCGACTGACCGTATGTAATATATTCAATACTCCTTGAAGGATTACTTTAATAGTTGGACAGTTCATTCACCTGAACATGTGTGACGCACTCGCACCATCAATAACATGACTTTGACCTTTGTGACCTTCGAAATGGTGCTGAAACACTTAGCCATTGTGTTACGTCGAAACCTTTGTAAGAGTTTCTCCATCATGTCCTATCTTCAATATTACTTGAAGGATTGCTTTACTAGTTGAACACTTCATTCACCTGAACATGTGTGACGCAATCATACCACAAATGACATGACCTTGACATGTGTGACCTTCAACATTATGCTGAAACACGTAGCCATTTCCTTACGTCCAAAGGTTTGTAGGATTTTCTCAAATGACTTTGAATTTTGTGTCAATTTAAATGTTTCTGTTTTACACACAATCTCTAGTTAGAGTCCTGTGGGCCGTTTCACTAAACTTCGTACGACTAAAATGTTCGTAAGTGCAAAATTATGATTTACAGTGTTTTCTTGTAAACAATTATTGGATTTACATGTATTGAGCATAGGCTGCAGATGCAGACGATCCAGATCAAATTTACACTTACGAACATTTTAGTCGTAAGAAGTTTAGTGAAACGGACCCCAGTATGCCATGGGGGCATATACATGTTTTCCAAACATAATGTCTAGTTCTTACATAACATAACCATTCGGCACATTTTGGCTATTCTTTGTTGCATGTACTTTCATTTTCAGAATGGATGTTGTGGGACCTACTTTCCAATAATTTGCACCCATCATGATATGAATATGCACTCATCAAAATATAGGTTTGTTTATGTAAAGAAAGATAAATTCAATCTCCTGTGACCATCCTGGTGGTGGCCCGAAAATGTAGCGGCTGGAATTTAACTACAGTGCAACTCCTCTACAACAGCCACTCTTGGGAAGACGCAAAACTGGCTATTGTAGACAGGTTAACGCTGAATTAACTTTTGTCATCTGTTGTTTATTTATTTTCTTCGATAATTCTGAAATACATGCTTTGACAGCATTTTAGAATCATTTCCAATGGAAATGATTCTAAAGTGCTGTCAAAACATGTTTGTATTGAGAAAGAAGGCAAAAGCAACAGCAGACGACAATTTTCGTGTTCAGCAGTCTAAGGGTTAAATATAGAGGAAATCATCCATTTGAGATATAAAATAGCGGCTGTTACAGAGAGGGTGTTGTTGTAGAGAGGTGGCCGTTCGGGGATGTTCGACTGTACATGGACGTCACGCGACAAACACGTTCGGAATGTATAAAAACAAACACGAAATATGATTGAAAATAATGGCAAATATACATTAACATGACTGTGACATAGAGAAGTAAATCAATTGACCAGGGGGCCGTTTCACTAAACATCGTACGACTGAAATGTTCGTAAGTGCAAAATTATGACCGTCTGTAAATTTCACATTAGCAATGTTTCTTGTAAACATTTATTGGATTTACATTTATTGAGGATAGCCTATCCTCAATAAATGTGAATCCATAAATTTAAATTTCCTGATGATCCTAAATTTGCACTTACGAACATTTTAGTCGTAAGAAGTTTAGTGAAACGGGCCCCATGTTCTGTTGGCAAACAGTGATTATGACAAAAACATTACTTTTAGTTTGATGTTATGTTATATATTGTATTATTAACCCTTTCACCCCTAAATAACTGGAATGGGTGTTAATTTTCCGACCAATCCAATTGTCACAAATGATATATAGACCAGTCCAGTTGTGAAAAGGGGGTGTGAAAAAAAAATTGCATGCAGTTGCAAAAACTGCAGATCCTGTTGAGACGGCTCTTCACAACCGGTTCATTTGAATCTATGCTGTTTGCAAGTACCGCTATAGACGGCTGTAGTGTTGAAAGTGTTAATTAATCCAGAGTTTCGCCATTGTCTATTAATTATACTTACATACTATATAACTGTTCAATTCCATTGGGTGTATAAACAACGCAAAAACGGCACGAACTATCGAATCTTTCCAATCACAATGCTCGTTTCTGGTGGTAAAAGTGTTACAATATTCCATCCTCCGAACGACAAGAAGTCCAAATGGTCCTAATCGCTCACCTGGAATAATTACCTTGATCTATATATTAAACACACAAGAGACGTCGTATCTAATATTTGCAAACAGTGTAGATCTTGAAGAGCCGGCTCGTAACGAGCCGTCTCATCAAGATCTGCACCGTTTGTGAATATTTTTTATTTTTTTACAAAAAGAATCCCGTTTCTGTATAATAGAACGGGATCAAACTTAACATGACGTAATCCATGTCAGTTACGTAGAGTGAAAGGGTTAAACCATTTGGTCGGTTTGGTACAGATTCTGTATAAAACTTATAGTCATATAATTGATATCTATACACAGCCGCATGGGTTAATCATGACCAGTATCCTATTTAGCTAAGTATACTTTGAGGGAGAAATTTTCAATTTAAGAATACATTTATTAATTTTTATTATACTGAATTTATTACATTATCACAGCCATTTTGGCTCAGATATCTCGCATTTTGTATAGGTTGATGCCATAATATGTATGTATATAAATTCATTTTATTTGCTGTATGTGTCAAACGCTCGGAGTGGTAAAACTGTACGATGGCTCGTACATACAAAGATGACGGAGATAGCAACTCAATGTACCATATAGTATACAGTAACAAGAAAATATTCACATTTTTATTCATATATCACATCACTCTTATCAAGCAATTACCATTGAAGCCAACTGTATCTTTCTATAACCTACAGTGGGGTCAGCGTGTAAGTGCACACACGAACGAACACGACAGGTTGGAACCAACCTGTCGTGTTCGTTCGTGTGTACACTTACACGCTGACCCAACTGTAAGTCATTGAGCGATACATTGTATTTTATAATATATGACTCTGCGTAACACTACGGAGCCCCTCAGGGGACGTATAATTATTTTGTTTTTTAATTCGTTCCCACGAAATAACAATTCGTTCCCTCAATTTAACAATTCGTTCCCACGATGTAACAATTCGTTCCCACAAATTAACAATTCGTTCCCTTAATTTAACAATTCGTTCCAACGAAATAACAATTCGTTCCCACGGGAACGAATTGTTAATTCGTGGGAACGAATTGTTACATCGTGGGAACGAATTGTTAAATTGAGGGAACGAATTGTCATTTCGTGGGAACGAATTGTTAAATTGAGGGAACGAATTGTTAATTCGAGGGAAGGAATAGTTAAATTGAGGGAACGAATTATTATTTCGTGGGAATGAATTAATAAATAAATCCATGTCCCCTGCGGGGCTCCATAGTAACAAGACAATATTCACATATTTTATTCATATATCTCATCACTCTTATGAAGCAATTATCATTGAAGCCAACTGTATCTTTCTATGACCCAAGTCCTTAAGCGATACAATGTATTTTAAAAAAATATGACACTGCGTTACACAAATACATCATGTAGTATTCGTGTAACGTCCAAGGCAATGTATGCCCAGCTGGGGCCCGTTTCACTAAACTTCGTACGATTAAAATGTTCGTAAGTGCAAATCTAGGATCGTCTGGACATTTTAATTGATGGATTTACATTTATTGAACATAGACTGCATATGCAGGCTATACTCAATAAATGTAAATTCAATAATTGATTACAAGAAAACATTGTTAATGTGAAATCATAATTTTGCACTTACGAACATTTTAGTCGTAGGAAGTTTAGTAACCCCATGGGTCAGAGAAGACGTTATAAAAGGCAGACGGGCGGATGAGATGTGGTAAAGACAGCCCGCTCGAGCTTTTGGCTCAGGTGAGCTAAACACATCACATTATGTCCCATGTCCGTAGGTCGGTCTATCCAATGTCGGCGTTCTGGCAACAGCTGGTTTCCGCATGAGTCAAACAGATGTACTGTAAGACAGATAGCCTATACAAGTTGTACCCGTTTCCGTATCTAGATACGCTGGTACAGATGGGTCACTATTTAACCCTTAGAACCCGAAATTCCGCTATATCGGTTTATGCAAAAAGTGCAGATCCAGATGAGCCGGCTCGGATCTGCACTTTTTTAAAGTAATTTTAATATTTTTGAGAACAAAAACACCCCCTTTTCATAAATGGACGAATCTGACAATCATTTTGTGACCATTGGATTGGTCGGAACATTAGCATATCACAGTCCATTCCAGTTCCTTAGGGTTGGGTTGAAAGGGTTAATGGAGTGATGCCTAGCTCATCCATTGCCAGCGTAAATACCGGAGGCCCGGTAATACACAACCACCGGCGTGAATCTTGTTCAGATTATCAAAGCTTCTAACATACATTGACAATGCAAGCTTAAGACTCAGACAATCAAGGTTGACTTCACGCACAATAATCAAGTATTTTATAATAAAGAAATTTATAAATATTGGGACGATTCGCACAGGCTGTAGTGTAAGTCAGGTACCGCACCCTTCAAATAATGTAACCCCTGTTGAATTAAATGTTGCCGTCAGCCGTTTATTTCGATTTTACAAGTTTTTCTCATCAAAAACATGGTTTGATAACACTTTAGAATCATTTCCATTGTTATCAAACCGTGTTCATATTGAGACAACCTATAAAACAACGGCAGACGACACTTTTGTTGTTTCCCGCTTTTTACGGTTTAACCGTTTGAATCCGAAAGCCCACTATAGCGGTTTATGCAAACAGTGTAGCTCCAGATGAGCCGGCTAACGAGCCGTCTCATCAGGATCTTCACTTTTTAAAAATAATTTTCATATTTTTTACATTAAAAAATACATGTACCACATTTCATAAATGGGCTCGTCTGAAACCATTTTGTGACGGTTGGATTGGTTGCAAAATTAACATCAAAATCCATTCCAGTCATTTAGGGGTGAACGGGTAATGTATAGTTATTGAAAAGAGAGCAGTGAAGACCCTGATCATGACCAGAACGCCGATGCGTATGCTGGGGTTGTGTAGAATAATGGGCTCTACGCCGTGTTCGCTACTACATGTACTACAATTGGTGTACACTGGTGGAAAAATATTCCGTTTGCTCTATATCTGGAAATGTAGGCCACTTCATTATAGAATGAATAATGTGGCATACAACAGATGGTAAAAACATCGATAAGCCGTTGCTTGTTTGTTTGTTTGTTGCTCGATTTACGGATCCCAATTGGCTCTTAGGCCTTGAATACCCGCGGATCAAGCCGCTATATGGCATACCTGGTAGAACCAGCTGGTAGAGTGGGAATACAAGTGTATATAATCAACTCCACAGCCGGGATCGAGGATCGAAACCGGGCCTCCGGAGTGACAGTATGAGGTCGTAAGCTCTCGGCTACAATTCCACAGGCTTAAGCTGTTGCCAGGCGCGGATCCAGGATTTCGGATTAGGGGCGGGGCGTAACTATTTTGCAATACTTGACTATATTATCGAACGAGCTATGACTATATTATCGAACGAGCATGCTCGTTCGATAATATAGTCAAGTATTGCAAAATAGTCGACCGAGCTGTGCTCGGGATAGCGGTAGGGGGGTCCGGGGTAATATAATATAGAATAATATAGAAATTGTACATATAAGTTAGAGAATCCATTTTGATTTGTTAAATGTTGAATGTATCGCCATTGTGTCATCATATTATTGTGTTGTATACCTCATGTTGTCATGTGACCCGAGTAAATAAACGATTATTATTATCATCAGATTGCCGCGGCCCGCATGTCGAGCCCGCCGAGGCATTTGATGGTATTTTTAAAAACTTAACGCATACTTCGGACGGACGGACGCACGGACACCCATACGTCATTGTGATCACTGTCTCGCTTTCCGCAAGCGGGCTCGAAAAAAGTTATTATTAGCAGTAGTAGTAGTATATGCCCTCCTGATCAATATTACCCTAGACATTGCGAGTATTAACCCGTTCAACACTACTCATACATACCTCGATAGCGGTGCTTTGCAAATAGTGCAGACTCAGAGTCGTCTCATCGGGAGCTGTTGCACTGTTGCAAGTAATATTCATATTAGTTTTATAAAAATCACATTTTCGTATAAATGGACTAGTCTGGAAATAAGTTGAAATAAGGTTTTAAAGGGTTAATGAATAGTTATTGAAAAGGAAAGAATGCTCTGATCATGACCAGAACGCCGATGCGTATGCTGGGGTTGTGTAGAATAATGGGTTCTACGCCTGTTCGCTACTACTACAATTGGTCTACACTAGTGGAAAAAATATTCCGTTTGCTCAAGATCTGGAAATATAGGCCACTTCATTATAGAATGAATAATGCTGCATACAGCAGATGGTAAACACATCGATACCCTCTTTATCAATATTAACCGAGATATTGCGAGTATTAACCGTTTCAGTGCCTGCAATTTACTATAGTACATACAGTGGTAGATTCAGTGAGCCTCCCCCCACCCATTTCAGACTTTCATTTTGTGTGTGACGGGCGGCACTATTGTATAATACTATTTAATAGGTTTATATAGTCGAGGATTTACATTTAGTGTGTGTCTCTGATATAGTGGACTGTTTATTTATTTATTTTATTTTTCATTATTTAACGATAACCAAGGTCAAGAGTGTCAACATATATTTTATCTATCAACACAGTGCGTATGTGCCGTGAAACATTTTTGATATCCTGTCAATACGACCTAATCACTGCGTATGAATATGTGCGATGGTTGGTGTCATTTTTTTGCATTTTAATGCCATTTGTAGGTGTTAACGGGATAAATAGAATAGTAGGTTAGTGCCGTGAATGGGAAAAAATATCTGGCGCGGCACGGAAACGGGATGTGCTCTGCCCGAGCCTCGCCCACCCCGTTTCCCAAGCCTTGCCAGATATTTTTCTCATTCACGGCACTAACCTACTATTCTCTATATCTTCGCAACACTTCACACGCACATTCATATCAACCATACAAAGAACACCATTGAACGTGGGCTTCATTCCCTCAAGGTCAAGGTCACAGGTGCTTGTTGCTGTTTTGTTCTTGATGGCTCACCAGCGATGGCATTTTATTTACAAACAATTTTCTAGTTTTGTATTGTTTTATTTACGATATCGTACTTTCTGCATGATTCCAGCTACAATTATAGCAGATGGATACAATTAGTTATACCGTTCTTCTTACTTACTGTTACTGGGTTGGTTGTGACGTGGTAACACATAGGGTCGAATTAACTTGGTTATATGCCACCACTTGTTCAATCTGCTTATCAACGTGTTCAGGGAAGCTGCCATAACAATATCGTCGGAAAGGGTGTTCCAGTTATCTACCAGTCTATTGCTGAAACTATTGACTCATATTTTTTCTGAACAGATTTCGACGGTGTATGTGTAACAGTTCAGATCCTGATCAGACCGTGCGAATGCACAAGCTGATCTGGAGCTACACTAGTAGGAAACCCCCTTTTTATTTTGTTGACTGAGATTTGAGGAATGTGTAAATATCTCCTGTTCACTTAAAGAATAGTGTACTGATTTAGACCGCCTTCGCCCAATATGTTCCAATTTCAAAACAGAAGCACTATTTAAAAATTATATTATCCACTGGAGGAAATTTCCCAGAGCGGCGTAGACACAAACTAGATATTATGTTTGTAAAACATGGATATGCCCTCCCACCCCACCCCTGGCATACTGGGGCCCGTTTCACTAAACTTCGGAAGACTAAAATGTTCGTAAGTGCAAAATTTCACATTAACAATGTGTTCTTGTAAACAATTATTGGATTTACATTTATTGAGCATAGGCCTATGCTCAATAAATGTAAATCCATCAATTTAAATTTCCAGACGATTCTAAATGTGCAGTTACGAACATTTTAGTCGTACAAAGTTTAGTGAAACCACCGGCCCTTGGACTCTAACTGGAAAACTCTTACAAACTTGTCGACGTTTCGACATAAATGTACACGGACGGACCTCGAGAGCATAGGGGTCATAATCAGACTACGCAGATATAGTTAACAGATAGTCCATAAATTGTTACTTTTGAAACCCGTTCATAGTCATTGAACGCTCTGTTGATGAAAGAATAACCACCAGAGAGTGGCAGCGAGCGTCACGACACCACACCAACACCCCCATCTTGAAATCAGGGGAAGCAATATAATGCTTGAATAATAGTACATGAAACCATCTGCCTGCACTCTGCAAAAGTGGGAGGTCAATACCGATATTGAAGTTGGGTTGCCATCCATCTCAAAATTTAGTCCACGATGGATGGACTTTGCTAAATTTTGAGATGGATGGCAACCCAACTTCAATATCGGTATTGACCTCCCACTTTTGCAGAGTGCAGGCGGATGGCATACTGTGTTTGAGTAATACATTTAACCCTTTCACACCAAGTAACTGGAATGGAATTTGATATACTAATCCAATGGTCACAAAATGGTTTTCAGACTAGTCCATTTATGAAAATGGAATGTTTTTGTTCTCAAAAATATGAAAATTACTTGCAAAAAGTGCAGATCCTGATGAGACGGCCAGGTAAGTGGGGTTGAAAGGGTTAATATAGATGTATGTAGTAAAAATAGCACAGCCCTTTGCTTTTTTCAGGTATTTTATTAATATTTTAAACTTATACTGCGAGTGAAATTTATCATGCAAGAGACAAGCCTGAATATACATGTGACAATTAACTGTCCTGTCCCAACAGATTACATTTGGTCACCGGAGACAGTGGCATAGCCAGCTTCTTGCCGAAGGGGTGCGAATTGTGGATCGAGTTTGGAGTGGTGCGCGTTCCCCTGGAAACCATTTTGATTTCTACATGCAATTTCTTTGATTACAGTGATTTTAAATCCATAATATGTTGTCGTTATTTACCTCAGACAAATGTACGTTAAAGTAAAAATACACACCTGAAAATATTTAGGGGGTGCGAAGAACACCCCCTCCTGGGTACGTCACTGGGTGAACAATAAATTATTAGACACTTTTTATAGGACCACCTTTTTATAGGACCAGCGTAAGCACAATGGAATCGATCAGAATATGTGGCAGTGACAGGAGAAATGGGGCTTATGGGATTTGTGACCAGTCTAGCTGCTGGTCAAATAGCAGTCCCGTAGCCCAATAACGATCTATAATTCCAGCACAAAAATATTTACACAATTCCCTAACATTTGATTGGTACGTAGCAAGTCTCTGTTCAAAATTTATATCCCAGTAAACTCCAACGCCGAACTACTTTCCGTAACCGTGAGGCGGTTAAAATAATTCTTAAGAAAACAGAAAATAAACACATTTTCTTGATGAATTTATTTCAAATGCTGGAATTATAAGGAATGAATGGCCTTTTTGTGGAATTTATCGGGGATATAAACTTGGAAAAGTCGCGGGAATACTGGACGAGGCCTTCCGGCCTTCGTCCAGTATTCCCGCGACTTTTCCAAGTTTATACCCCGATAAATTCCACAAAAAGGCCATTCATTCATATAATATTGCTTGCTAGAAGCATGGCGGGTGTTTCATTGATGGAATGGCGACAAGTGCAAATCCATTTCTCGAGTCACAGCCAAATGTGTGAGCCACCCTGCCGGGAAGGGTTTTATTTTTTTGACCAGTGTGGAGCATTGTCAACTAGCATATACTACTCCAGCAGTCACATACAAATCTCAATACATATTTCGCCAACAATAGCAAACACCGTCGGTTATGATATGTGACTGGAGAAATAGGCTCATGTGTTTTGCACCAGAGTAGATCCAGATCAGCCTGTGTGTCCACACAGTCTGATCAGGATCTGCACTGTTTGCCATTCCATCAATGAAACACCCGTCATGCTCCTAACAAGCAATATAGATTGTATTCACCGAAATCAGGCGACAGGAGCGTACTATTTGATTAGTAGCTACACAGGTCACCAGTGCCATAATCCATATTTCACCACGGCACAGCCACATATGAGACACGCCATCCGATTTTGTACCTTCGGACATCTGCGTAATTTCATTAAATATGTTTACAAAATTTACAATACGTTTCATAAATAGTTAACTTCTAACGCCATTTATGGAAAATATTGTAGGTACAAAATCACATGGCTCATATGTGCCTACACTACAAAATGTGCGGCATATGAAATTCATATGTTTTTCTTATGAATTTCATATGCAAATGATTATAAAGTGAGCCGATATGCAATTCATATGCAAAATCTTCACATGCAAAACATATGAATTTCATATGAAGACCCATGTACAATGCTTTTAAATCTATAAAATTTTCATATGAATTGCATATGTGGCACATTTTGCTGTGTACACTGTTCACCGACGGTGGCGACAATCATCGTCCCAGTACAGAATGGGCATCTGCACACTCTGATCATGGCCCTCTCTTTTGCCATTCGGTCACTGCAACAACCTTACTGTTGCTACTAATGTTATTAGGCCATACTCACAATGTGACTTGAATGAGAAACCGTGTAGGCCCTGATAAGGCTGTATGGATGCTGCGCCGTGTGCACACGTAGGGAACATTTTCAGAGGTTGGGGACTTAAGCTATCTTTTCTCAGGCACCGACCCATTAGAATAAGTTGTGTTGTTATAGAAATTCATACCAGACACTAGTCAGACTGTGAATATGCAGCCATGTCTAGAAATTGTGGACTGAAACTTTTGGGATGGCCCCGATACAGTTAACCCTTTCCGGTATTGGCAAAAAGTGTAGATCCAGGTGAGACGGCTCGTCACGAGCCGTCTCATCAGGATCTGCATTTTTTGTAAGTATTTTTCATATTTTTGCGGGAAAAAACACACCCCTTTTTCATAAATGGACTAGTCATTTTGTGACGATTGGATTGGTTGCAAAATTAATGTATCAAAATCCATTCCAGTTACTTAGGGGTGCAAGTGTAAAAAGGCAGATGAAGTCATCATGCGGGAATGTTTTATTACAACAAATCCTAGAGTAGAATGTGTACATTTGTTTCAGACGTGTGCTATTCGCTAACTTTTCCTGTAAATGGTTCTTTTCGATTGGAAGACAATACTGGACAACGTGTGGAATTTTACAAAAATCCTACATGGCAATTCTCACCCATGTGAAGAATACACCACTATAATACAGAGCTCCAGTTAAGGTGCGTCATTTCACCAACTTGGGGTGAATTTTTTTTATTTCTCCATCAAAAATGGCAAGTTGGGAGTCCTTTAAAATCGTCTCATTGAGACGATTCCAACTTGTCATTTTTGATGGAGAAATAAGAAATTTACCTCCAAATTACGCACCTTCACTGGAGCTCTGTAATAGGAATAGGTAGGGATCCATTTCAAATGATTTTACAGATAAATATTTATCGTAGATCTTTTAATGCGATAAACATGTATGTATATAGAAATACCTTCAGAGTGAAAATCATATTTATCCCGTCAACACAGTGCGTACGTCTGGCGCGGCACGGAAACGGGATGTGCTTCGGCATAGCCTCGCCCATCCTGTTTCCTGAGCCTTGCCAGATATTTTTTCCCATTCACGGCACTAACCTACTATTCTCTATGTACCACATACCGCTGAAAGTGTTCAAACAAGCAATGAATCCTTAGGTAAGCGTGTATTTGCTATTCATAATTCATTCTGCAATAAAAGCAAAATAAATCTACAAACATTGATCACTGAATTCACTGAGATCAATTATACGCTTAACCCTACCCCAATTTGTCAGCAGGGGCCCATTTCACTAAACTTTGTATGACTAATATGTGTTTGTAAGTGCAAATTTAGGATCGTCTGGAAATTTAATTTGATGGATTTACATAGGCTTACTCAATAAATGTAAATCCAATAATTGTTTACAAGAAAACATTGTGAATGTGAAATTTACAGACTATCATAATTTTGCACTTACGAACATTTTAGTCGTACAAAGTTTAGTGAAACGGGCCCCAGACGCACTGAGTGTAACCCTAGTCGTATCCAGTAGCAAACCGTTCAATAAATGTAAATCCATTAAGTGAATAGAAGAAAACAGTGTTATGTACAATTTACAGACTATCATAATTTTTGCACTTACAAACATTTTAGTCGTAAAAAGTTTAGTGAAACAGCCCCCTGTTGTGAAAGCTAGTGACACCTTTGTCCTACAATACATATTGTTAAGACCCATCTGACATACAAACTGAGGCCAAATATCAAGATGATTTAAATGAAATTAGACAGGGTGAACATGTCTTCTTTAAACAATACCATTCACCTGCACGGACGACGTGGAGAAAATCCCAAAATCGGAACGTAATATTTACAGGAAAAAAAATAAAATGAAATTAGAATAACCTGATTTGGTGCCAGTTCCTCATCACGCCAGAATCACTTAGCCACACTCCCTACAAGTAATAGGATTAGTACTAATCGTATTACTTATATAATGGGTATAACCAAAATTCAACTATGAAGTAACAAGAAAGCCAAACATGTATCTGCGGGCCAAATCAGGGATATCGGGATTCCAGTAAGGATGAGCCCCATCATAAAATTACCCTTCACATGCTCCCGACCAGCCACCCACCTGCCGTCTACTAATTAAAAACAAAAGGAAAATAAAAAATACAATAAGTGAAGAACACATGCACAGAGCGCCAGTTCAGATGCGTAAATTCACCAAATATTGAGCTATTTTTCTTAGTTCTTCATCAAAACTGGTAAGTTGGGAGTTCTTTAGAATCGTCTCATAAAGCACTCCCAACTTGCCATTTTTGTTGAAGAAATAACAAAGAAAATTCCCCCCAAAGTTGATAAAATTACGCACCTTATCTGGAACTCTGCCTACGACAGAATTTCAAAATGTGTATCAATAACAGACACCCCCAACATGACAACAAACCAGTGAAGGGGACACTAATGTTTGTGCCCCAAACAAAACTAGGGCGTAGCTGTGGTCATTTGTATATTTTGCCTTTATTGATTCTGAAAATCATACAATAAAACACTATAAAGCCTTCATCGCATAACTTGTAGTAACAGTCTGGGTTTCAAAACGCAAACGATGTCCCAGTACACCTAATTATTACAGTATCACTACTAACAAATGATTAACAAAATATCTGTGTACTATTAAAAAATAATTATGTACATTATATATATATACAAGGATGGATCGACTACTATGGCTTGGTCAAATGAAAATCTAACCACAATACAAGCACAGGGGCGCGTTTCACTAAACCTTGTACGACTAAAATATGTGTAAGTGTAATGTTATGATAGTCTGTAAATTTCACATTAACAGTGTTTTCTTGTAAACAATAATTGGATTTACATTTATTGAGCATAGGCTGCAATTGAAATTGCCAGACGATACTAAATTTGCAATTTTCAAACATTTATGTTGTACGAAGTTTAGTGAAACGGGCCCTAGGTGGTCAATGAAACAAAATGGGCCGCCAGATATCACACGAGATAACAAGCCATGTGATATTGCCCCTAAAGAGATGTGATTTTTCATGCAAATTAGTTACAGAAACTGCACACTGTTTCTGTAAATGAAAGTTGAATTCTATTCCACATTTGCTATAACATTTCGTCAACTTTCGATGTCATTTAAAAAAAAATATATATCGTAATTTCTTAAAATATTTGTCACACGATATCACACATCTTTTTAAGTACATAACATCGCTAGTTCCAAATCAGAATCTACATTGTTTGAAACCATTCGTTGTCCTTATTTAATAAGTACAATGACACATATTAAGATATTTTGCACGTATCAGTAACTTTGCCCCAGTGATCGAATGGTGAAGAGGAACTGATCAAACTGCTGTAACAAACTCATCGGTAGCTGATTTCATCAAAATTGCTATTTAAAGCTTATAGCTAAGTATCCGGATATGCATTATGTCATATAGAACTAACAACTGCATATATTTGATGATTCAAAGTATGCAGAATTATTATACTGAATTTATTACATTATCACAGCCAAAATGGCTGTGATAATGTAATAAATTCAGTATAATAACAAGAAACGAGGCAAATCCACGACGGCCAGGTTTTTTTCCAAGCATAGACACTTGGATAACATAATTATACCCACTTTTTGTAGACTAGATGGCCGTGGCCTGCATGTCGCGCCTTGGGGCGAGGCATGGACACTAAAAAAATAGATATAGTAGATGGAAAAACTTTAACCAAAAAACTTTAACCGGACACACGGACGTACGGACGGACGTATGCCAAAATGCCGACGATATCGCGCTTTCCGCAAGCGAGCGCGATAATGATGATAAACACCCATGTGAAGGATGAAGCAGTTGCAGAGATATAATACACGAAAAAAAAAAAAAATAATAATTCAAAGTAATTTGACCTCGACATTGGGCACAGGGGCCGCACGGTTTGGGGGTAGAATGAAAATATGGATGATGATAAACACCCATGTGAAGTTTCAAGGTAATGGGCGAAGCAGTTGCAGAGATATAGTATAACAAAAAACTTTTATCCAAAAAACTTTAACCAGACGTACATTAAAAAGTTAACGTTGAAAATGGCTAAGTCAATTACATAGAATAATAGGTGAAGGTAATAAAAATGGTCACATGTTGGATAGTTGTATGTGGTGGACACCCCTTGGTTATGAAGCTGTGAAAGTTTGGTGGTCCTAGGTGGTACAGTACCAGATGGACTTAAACACGAAAACCTAACATTGTAAACGCAAAAAGTTGACATTGAAAATGGCTAAGTCGACTGCGCGGAATAAATGGGTCAAGTTCAAAAAAAGGTAACATGTTGGATAGTGATATGTGGTGGGCACCCCTTGATTATGAAGCTGTGAAAGTTTGGTGGTCCTAGGTGGTACAGTAACAAAGAAATGGACTCAAACACGAAAACTTAACATTGATTGTGGACGTCGCCCGCCCGCCCGGTCCGCCCGCCCGCCCGCCCTGAATAAATGGGTCAAGTTCAAAAAAAGGTAACATGTTGGATAGTGATATGTGGTGGGCACCCCTTGATTATGAAGCTGTGAAAGTTTGGTGGTCCTAGGTGGTACAGTAACAAAGAAATGGACTCAAACACGAAAACTTAACATTGATTGTGGACGTCGCCCGCCCGCCCGGTCCGCCGCCCGCCCGCCCGCCTTTCGCCAATCCAATAGCCTGGATTTTTAAAAAAAAAACCTGGCTAAAAATTAATAAATATATCCTTAAATTTAAAATTTCTCCCTCAAAGTGTATTTTTTTGGTGAAATCGGCTACTGGGGCTAAGCTATTTTGAGGTCTCTTCTCAGTCGGCGGCACACATTTGTGTAGCACCTCACCATTGTCATTTTCACGATAGAATCAAATCGGTTGGATACAGTTTTCTTACATTACAAACTCAATGGCAAACAGTGTATGGCGGACCAGATGTCCACGTGTCGATCCCGCCAAGCCATTTGATGGTCTCCCGAGTGTATTTATTTAAAATTGATCGGAGTAAGGATTTTGGAGATAAAAGGTATGTAAAAATATTAACGCAAATTTTGACGTCATTTTACCTTATCCTTGGGCATGCGGGTCACGAGGGTGGGCTATAGAATGAAAATATGGATGACGATAAAGAATTATTTGAAGTAACTCGGAGTAAGGGTCGTGTAAGTTATGTCAAAACTTTAATGCATAATCCAGACACGTATGCACACAAAGACAGCATTGTGATCACTATGTCTCGCTTTCCGCAATGTATTTGTTTATTTATTTAATGGTGAATAACGTCCTGTATGTGGGTAGAAGCTAGCTAAAGTAGCGGGCGAGTGTGATGTACTTACACACCATGAAAAACAATATGTAACATACGCCAACATCAAGTACCGGGGCCCGTTTCACTAAACTTCGTACAACTAAAATGTTCGTAAGTGCAAATTTAGGATCGGCTGGAAATTTCAATTTATGGATTTACATGTATTGAGCATAGGCTGCATATGCAGCCTATGCTCAACAAATGTAAATCCAATAATTGTTTACAAGAAAACATTGTTAAAGTGAAATTTGCAGACCATCATAATTTTGCACTTACGAACATTTAGTGAAACGGCCCCCAGGCCCCTAGCTATTGGTAGAACTGTTTTTGCATTTGCATTAGTATAACCAGTTCAACCCTACAGACCATAAACCAACATTTGCAAATACTGAAGATCCAGATGAGCCGGATCATAACGAGCCATCTCATCAGGATGTGCAGTGTTTGTCACTAGTTTTTAGATTTTGGCACAACACCCCTTTCGTTATTAATGAAATAGTCCAAGATTAACACGGAAAAGCCAAAGTTGGATATTCAGGGGTGAAAGGGATAAGTTCATACCATGCATCAGGGTATAGAAAATAAATACCAGGGATTAAAAGTGAGGTTTGATACTCCTGAACTTTGAATGGTATGTATGCGTCACATGTGGCTGTGACTGGAGAAATGGGGCTTATGGGTTTTGCGACCTGTGTAGATCCAGATCAGCCTGTGCAACCGCACAGTCTGATCAGGATCTGCACTGTTAGTCATTCCATCAATGAAACACCAGACATGCTTCTAACAAGCAATATTGATGGTTATCAGGCTACAGGAGGGAGCTATTTGATCAGGAGCTACACTGGTCACAAGTCCCATAAGCCCTATTGTTTTCAGTCATAGCCACAGATCACTGGGGAAATAAACTTTAGAAAATCTGACAACATTTTTCTGTAATATATGTTATATGTATAAGGTCATAAATACTGGAGCTGACTGGTTGAACATTACATTATGAATATAGTATGGCATCAATGGACATAAGCAAGTTAAAATTTGCTAATAATTCGGTGACAAAATTGATAATTAACTTTCTTAGATAATTTCCAGTAGATAGAGTAAAGCATCGCAGTTGATTTCCATATTTGTTTGTTTTCAACTCGTAACAACTACCACAGTATTGATTGGAGCCATGTTGATGGGCATAACATAACAGTGATAGCTATATTGAAGCTAGTTACTTCCCTAACTGATACAGATCTGGTACAATGTTATCTTTATATATAACAACGTAATGGGTGTATATTTACTGGTGCTGTACTCCATACCAGCGTAAAATGTTTCCAAGTCCTAATAGGCGCCAGATTCCTGACAAATTCTTCTTCAGCTACATGTGGAAGATACTGCATAAACATCTTTTTCTCTAGTAACCGACACAAGAAATGTGCGCTAGTTACTAGAAGAAAAATGCATTTTTCTTCTAGTAACTAGCGCAAATTTCTTGTGTCGGTTATTAGAGAAAAAGATGTGTATGCAGTATCAAGAGTTGAGTGGCATCTTGTCAGGAAACCGGGGCAGATTGCAGCACCAATGTCAGAATCATATTTTCACATTTAGCATGGCACGGCAAACAGCATAGGATCTGATCAGGCTGCTTTATCATAACCCTCAGTATTGGACAGTTGATAAAGAAAGCCCAATATATTTTGTTAAAGTTGAAACACACAGTTAACCGTAGACATTGTTTTTTCTTATACCTCCAGGTAAGTAACATTTGTTTGTTTTGTTTAATGGTGTTTAACGGCCTATCAACAGCTAAGGTCATGTAAGGCCGGGAAAACGGGTTCAATCCCATTTTCACCTGCTGCATTGGGGGGGGGGGGGGGGGGGGTGGGGGGGGGGGGGGGGGGAATCCCAAAATCAGAACAGAATATTTACATCAAGAATAAATATATTCAGCCCTGAAATTAGAAAACCTGACCTGGTGCCAGGTCCATACCACACCAAAGTCACTTGGCCCCTTCCCCTAAAATATGATTCCGAATAATCATAATACTCATATAAGGGGTATAACCAGATTCAACTGTCACATACATAATGCCAAAAACGTTATCGAGGGCCAAACCAGGTCTCCAGTCGGAATTCCGGTAAGGATGAACTCCGATCGTTAAATTACCCATCGCATACTCCCACCTGCCACCCACTAAGTAACATTTAAACCATCTCTTGCATCCTAAGATAAATATTGGCCATGTATACGCAGTAGCTTGTTTGCTTTAATACAATGTCCATTCAACAACAAGGCTATAAGTGGCCGATACTGAACCAGTGTAGATCCAGATCAGCCTGTGCATCCGCATTGCTTCTTACTAGTAATATAGATCAGGCTATAGCAGTGCACTATGTGCTCCGGAGCTTCACTGATCACAAATGCCGTAAGCCCCATTGTCCAGTCACAGCCACATATACAGACTAGTGATCGACTAGAACCAGTCTGTGCCTGCGTAGGGGAAATTTTACATTCAGACTCACTAAATCCACAAGATATATAGAGTAGAACGTCCATTAACGAGAGACAAGGAAAACTTCATTATTTGTAATTAATGGTTTCACTGTAATTTCTCTCCATTTTACTGTCTGTTTACAATTGAAACATGCTGATACATGACCAGTAGCCTATTTCACCAACATTGCAAAGTCTAGCAAAGTATACTTTGAGGGAGAAATCATTTATTTTTCCCGAAATGCATTTTTTCATATAGAACTAACGACTGCATATATTTGATGATTAAAAGTATGCATAATTATTAAACTGAATTTTATTACATTATCACAGCCAAAATTGAAAATGTCTCCCTCAAAGCATAGAATGTATGCAATGTTGATGAAATTGGCTACTGGAGTGCTGACATACCTGGAGCCCATTTCACTAAACTTTGTGATTACGAAGTGCTAAACTAAAATTTACAAAATTTGCTCAGACAACCAATTAGCGAATGTATTGAACTTAAAATATGAAGTTAACATATGGCAGCCCGAGTTAGCATTTCGAATGTTTAAAGTGAATTCCAGAGATGTCATTGTCCAAACTTTTATCATAAGTTAAATGAAATGTGCCCTGAATTACAGTGGAACATCTCTAAACCAGTTTAGAGACTCCACTGTGTAGTTTACAACCTCCCAGGGTGTCCAGTTTAGAGAGGCTCCACTGTGTAGTTCACACTCCTGGGCATCTCATCAGTTATCCAGCTAAAGAAAGACGCTCCACCATACAGTATACACCGTGGGGACCTCACAGGGTGTCCAGTTTAGAAAATCTCCACTGTCTAAGTTTCACTCCTTGTATGAAAGCGTGGCTGAATGAGGTCATCACTGGTCGATATAGGCACATGGTCTCCACTTGTATGTACACTGGTCACATGATACATGCAATAAATAGAGTTAAAATTCCTAGAGTGTCGCCGTCATCATTGAGTTGAGGGCGAGACAAACTGTTCTAGCACGGACGTGACGTATTGCGGCATATTGACGTCCTGGGTCTCGGACATGACAAGAAACGGGTGGGACATCAACTCCAGATAGTTGGCTCGCTCCGACACAGACTTCCGTAAACTGTAATAAACAAACCACTTCGTTGCATATAATGGGCTTTCAGAGTGTACCGACTGATTGTGTTTTTATCCGTCCAACAACCAGGTCATATACACACACATGTGGCTGTGACTGTAGAAATGGGGCTTATGGGTTTTGCGATCAGTGTAGATCCAGATCAACCTGTGCATCCACAGTCTGATCAGGAACTGCACTGTTCGCCATTCAGTTGACAAAACACCCGTCATGTTTCTAACCAGCAATATAGATCGTTATCAGGCTAAAGGAATGTGATACTTGATCAGGAGCTACAATAGTAGCAAATCCCATAAGCTCCATTTCTCCAGTCACAGCCACATATAAGCAGCTGGGGGAGTATTGCACATTCATAATTAAAATTACAGTTCACAATTTAAGTACTAAAAGCTACCATCTTGATATGCCAGGTAACCTTACCTACACTGGATCGCATGGCACCAGGTGTTAAATCGCCATTAACCCTTTCAACCCTAAGGAACTGGAATGGACTGTGATATGCTAATGTTCCAACCAATCCAATGGTCGCAAAATGATTTTCAGATTCGTCCAATTATGAAAAGGGGGTGTTTTTGTTCTAAGAAATATGAAAATTACTTGCAAAAAGTGCAGATCCTGATGAGACGGCTCGTTACGAGCCGGCTCATCTGGATCTGCACTGTTTGCATAAACCGATATAGCGGCCTTTCGGGTTCAAAGGGTTAAGATATAAATCCTTAACCCTTGCAATGCTGAATTAAATTTTATCGTCCGTTGTTTATTTCCATTTTTCTCATTATAAACATGGTTTGGTAGCACTGGAGAATCAACTCCATTGGAAATGATTCTAAAATGCTGCCAAACCATGTTTTTATTGAAAGAAATGACAAAATAGCAAACAACAGCAGACGATAATTTTCGGTTTCTGCATTCTAAGGGTTAAGGATGGTTTCAGATATGCATACCTTCCTATCTAATCTTCCGCTTACACAGTGTATTAAAAATATTAATACACTAGTACAACAAATAATGTTATTACACAACTCTCTATATAAGTTAATATTCCATTGTTTTGACTAATTCCCTCGGTTTTGACGTGCCTGGGCAATAGTTCCGTGTGCCCAGTCAATAGTTCTGTGTGCCCGGTCAATAGTCAAAACTGTTTCACCCCAGATAATTGTGACGTCATGATTTTTGTTGAAGATTACATCATAAAATATTCAAAGTAGACATCGTCCGATGCGCCCAGCACCAAATTTACGTTCATTGTGTCACATATACTTTTTAACATTGCATTAATACATAGCAGTTGTACTAATCACCTATGACCATGAAATAACTGTATATAAATGGGATTCCACCAAGGATGAAGCCAGGGATTCCGCTGGGGAAAATAAAAAAATCGCCACTTCAAAAAATTGGCGATAAAAAATTACAATTTTCGAAAAAAAATATTTTTTGGAAAATTGTAATTTTTGATCGCCAATTGCGAAAGTGGCGATCGCCAGCGGAATCCCTGTGAACCCCACCGTTAAATTTACCCTTCGCACACTCCCAACCAACTGCCTAAAAGAACGGTCAAAGCTATGACTCACCACTGAGCAATGAAGTCCTCGAAGGCGGGCGTGAACTGACCGCGGGGCAGCTTGGGGGGCGGGTCCTTCACCACCTGCTTCAACTGCTCAAATGGCGTCGGCGACGATGAGTACGGGAACTGACCAGACGCGATCTCAATCTGAAACACACGATTCGTTGGTTGTTGTTAGACACAGACAGACAGATAGACCGGAATACACCTAGTGGGGCGGGGGAGAACTGATCTGATATGATCGATCTGAAACGCACGATTGACTGATGGATTGGAGTTTTACGCCTGTTCAACAGAAAGGTCATATAGACAGGAATGCACCTGTATGGGGGATTAGGGGAACTGACCAGACGCAATCTCAATTTAAAAAACACAATTGATTGTTTGGGGTTTTACGTGACAGCAAGTTCATATAGGCAGGAGGGACGGGACCGGCGGGACGCGATCTCAATCTGAAACACACAATTGATTGGGGTTTATGTCCATTCAACAGCAATGTCATATAGGCAGGAGGGATCTGAAACACACAATTTATTGAGTGATTAATTGGGGCTTTACGTCCATTCCACAGCGTCATATACAGGTGGGAAACACATATATGCGCGAGACCTTTTAAGTTCAGCACTGACATTACAATAAAAACTTTCATCACTGAAAGACAAGTGTCCCAATCAGGGTTCAGGTACACCCTTACATATAGCCCCAGGTGTCCAGTAACACTGTCAGTATTGCTGCTAAATTTGGTATTGTCGCTCTCGTAGTTTGTTTGTTTATTAGTGTTTAACGGCCTATCAACAGCTAAGGTCATGTAAGGCCGGGCTAGGGTGAAGGAGTATGTTTGTTGATAGAAACCAACAATCATCAGAAAACGGAAAATAAACACATTTTCTTAATGAATTTATTTAAAATGCTGGAATTATAAGGAATGAATGGCCTTTTTGTTGAATTTATCGGGGATATAAACTTCCTTCCGGCCTTCGTCCAGTATTCCCGCGACTTTTCCAAGTTTATACCCCGATAAATTCCACAAAAAGGCCATTCATTCCTATAATGGTACATAGTTACTAACCAGGGTAATGCCGAGGCTCCAGACATCGGACTTTATGTCGTATCCTTGCTGGCCGGTCTGTGGATCAATTCTCTCCGGCTGCAACACAACATTGTCAAATAAATACTGATAACCTTTACATGGTGGCATTTTATTATAAGCCGCAGGCCCGTTTCACTAAATCGTTGACAGAATAACAAGTGCAATATATTATTAAAGCGACTGTCCCAGATGGTACCTCCGAGGATGCATTTCACAAAGACATCTGAATATATCAATGGCTTCAATGAATACAGTCACAAACTTGTCCTTGGTCATAAATGTGCACTTGGCATGTCAGCTTTTGATGTTGTAAACAGCACATAAAGGAAATTCCATGCTAAATTTAGAACCGACTACCATGTTGCTGAATATACTGTACTGGAAACACGTTTCAAACGCTTTATCACAAGCTATATTCAGCAATGTAAACTTCTATAGAATCACCTTAACAGCTGTCCATTCACTTTCGGTTCCAAATATATAGGAATATAAGGATTTTTTTTCTCAAAAATATAAGGGGAAATATAGGAATAGAGATTTATAGGGACAAAACACAATATTTTCCAATTTTACGGCATGTATGTGTGTACGTAAAGAATTTGTTTCAGTTAAAGATCTCGAGTAATGGCCTCCTCCTCCCCTTACATAGGCGGCGGAACGGGAAAATTATGGGGGAGGACATTTCATGCATCCCCAGGACCCAAGTCTTGAGGGCCCAAATGGCCGGATGTTGTTAGAGGGGTTCGGGGGGCATGCTCTACCGTAAATTTTGAAAATGAAAGAGGCGTGAAACGCCATTTCCTGCATTCTGAGGTCCCAGTCTTGAGGACCCAAAGGGCCTGAATGTTGTTAGGGGGGTCCGGGGGGCATGCTCCCACGAAAGATTTTCAAATCTAAGAGGAGTGAAACGCCATTTCCTGCATTCTCAGCAAGTTTGAGGATGATAATATGTGCTTTATTACAGAATTATTGGGGGGGGGGGGGGGGGGTGGGTGGGAGGGCCTTTGCAAGGAGGCGGAGGGCCTGGACCTAATTCAATTTCTGTGTGTTAAACAATAATTTCAATTCTGGGGGTGGGAGATATGTGCAGATATATGGCCTATACATTTATCTGATTAGAATTCTGTGGGGGTGGGGCACACATCATTTCAATTCTCTAAAGAAAAGCCAGGCCCTCGCCCGGCTTACATTTTTCCAGAAAAGCACTGACCATATCACTGAATGATATCAGACACTTTACATGCAAAGACCATGCAAAAGCTCACAGGAAACTATTTAACATGTACTTATTAATGGTGCATATATACATATTTGAATGTTTAACAAAACAAGAAATGCGTCCGTCGAACGCGGATGCCACCTGCAGCATATTTGAGAAACTGTGACGAATTGGTTAACCGAAAAGTGTGACGGACGGACGGACGGACGGACGTCTTTACTTTCAGGTAACTATGTGGCTTATCGCATGTTAAATATTAGCCACATAAAACCATTTTTAAGCCACATAAAACGATTTTTTAGGTGGCTAATTGTAACCAACCCTATCCTTTAACAAGTCCATAACCCTGTGGGGCTAGCCACATAAGTACCCGAATGTCTGCCCGGACGGACGGACAGACGGACGTTCTTACGAGAGCTACATTGTGAGGTTATTTCCTTTGATGTTTACACTGTGGGGTTAACCTCACAATGTAGCAACTTATTCCGTTATTTTCTTCCTTAACGATTCTCTTACGGAATAAATCGCATAATATGCAAATGAGCTAGCCATTAGTTAATTATATTTGAAAAACACTTATCCAAGTGTCTTAAATAGGGCGGTGGGTGGGTTTCAGCACAACACAGCAACCTCACAATGTAGCTCTCGTAAGTACGGACAGACAGACGGACGGACGGTCCAAACACTATATGCCACCCGTTTCTTCGAAACCCGGTGGCATAAAAATGAGGTCAGTGGCAGAAGTGGAAAATAGAACATTGATTCATGACCAGTAATAGTTGGAATGTTAATGAGACATTATAGAATATCTAACATCAAACGCCCTTAGCACACTAGTAAGCATGTGATATTGTGGCTTATGTCATTATGTGAATCAGAACTGCAGCTGATCTCACCCTCATATCCAAAGGCGAGTCATATGTAATAAGATAATGATTAGATTTAATCAGCAGCATTTGGTGTAAGCCATAGAATAGGTTGATGAAATGGTGTCTTACGGATCAGCAGTGTGTAACATCTGTAGCCTATTTCACCAACATTGCAAAGTATACTTTTCTAGCAAAGTATACTTTGAGGGACAAATTTTCAATTTTAGGATAAATTTATTGTTTTTTATTATACTGAATTGATTACATTATCACAGCCATTATGGCTGTGATAATGTAATAAATTCAGTATAATAAATAATCCTGCATACTTTTAATCATCAAATATATGCAGTCGTTAGTTCTATATGAAATAATGCATTTCAGGAAAAATAAATGATAACTCCCTCAAAGTATACTTTGCTAGAAAAGTAAACTCTGCAATGTTGGTGAAATCGGCTACTGATATTTACAGCTGGGAATACACATGTAATGAGGAGAAATTACAAATTCAGCTCTTAATGTACAATAGCCAGATTTGGTGCAATGTTACATCATCTCAATCAGCTACCGGTAAACTCAAGATGGCAAACTTCTGAAATATTTACTGAAAATACAGAATTACAAATCTTGCAATGAGATAAAAACTGATCCAAACATCCAAAGCACAACTCATATAGGAACAAAAGTAAACAAGTAAATACCATCCTGATTTAGTCAAATGCATCTCTAACCTTGCACAGTGTTTAGAAACAAACCAGTCAGTTGAATATCAGACTTGATTTTTACCATTTTACAAAAATAAGCTACTGATTTTTTAAAAAATATAGGGATTTATAGGGATTTTGGGAAATATAGGGATTGCCAAATCTGTAGGAATGTATAGATAATGGACAGCCTGCCGTAATCACTGTAAAGCACTGTAAAGCACTGTAAAGCACTGTAAAGCACTGTAAAGCACTGTAAAGCACTGTAAAGCCTTAACACATAATAAGCAAATATAACCGAAATTTAACAATATGAGAATTGAATGCAATACCTGATGCAGTTGGTGTTGTAATATCCAGCGAAAACAAGTTTATCACGTGACTACTAATCGCTAGAACATCCATGATAAATATAAATGCAACAGTTATTAAACTAGCATTTTTATTATTACAGTTTTTCCATGTTTTTCCAGGTCACCCATAGTGTCATTCATATATTTTCAGAAAACCGATACATATCAGCAGTTAAATGAACTTTTACTAACTACTTCGCTCATGTTTCATTCACATATGAGAGCCATGGTCTTTTAATAACTTAATAACTTAAAATTGAAAGAGTAACTTTCTATAAATGTGATTTAAACTCAAAGAATAGTTCTGACTTGGTTCTTGTTTACTCTTAAAAGTACCTGCCCACTCAGTAGACACAAACTGCACTTTATATCCGATACATCATCCGAGACATTTTCTTGCAAAATAAATAGAGAATAGTAGGTTAGTGCCGTGAATGGGAACAAATATCTGGCAAGGCTCAGGAATTTCTTTATTGCTCATCAGAAGTATATGTAGTGACCACCATTTGAACAGTCGGCACCGTGTTTCACGGCACATACGCACTGTGTTGGCGGGATAAACAGTCATTCACCATTATCCATGTATTGATTTATATCATTATTACACATTTTATATCATACGTCAATTTCCACACTGATGTCAGGGGCGATTACAGTGTTTCCTTAAAATGTCAACGAACATTACTATTTATTCTCTATTTACTTTTTGATATTTTGATATGCAATGATCAAACTTTATAATCTGTCTAAAATATTATTTTTTCAGGTGACACATTTAATTGGTATAAATAATGAAAAAATATCATGCCTCATTTGTATATGAAAATAGCCTGATACCACCGCGCATCACTATCAGTAAAACTAGAAATGGACGCTTGTCGACAAGCGCATGTGTATCCCCCTCCCCAGATACACAAGTAGTTTGAAAAAAGGGTGTTCGAGTTATGCTCCGGAGACAAAATCAGTGACGGAAAAACAAAGGGAGATAACTAAAGAATTAGTGATGCAAGAGTTGTCATTCTTGCGGGACACACCTTTAGGGTCGTGGTCTATGCATGTGTGAAGTTTCATGAAAATATTCCAAAGGGTGTTCGAGTTATGCTCCAGACACGAAATCAGTGCACGAAACAACAAAGGGAGGATATAACTAAGAAATTAACGACGCAAGAGTTGTCATTCTTACGTGCGACACACCTTTGGGTCGTCTTCTATGCATGTGTGAAGTTTAATAAACTAGAAAATGTGTTCATAGAACACGGATGTCCCACATATCGCTTTGATAATAAATGAGGCCAAATTGCAAGTCAAAATTTTCTTTTACCTGAGCGTTAAAGTTTTTGAAGCACCAAGTATGTGACCTTCACCCTGGGCTTGGCGGGGGCGGGGGGGAGGACAAACGTGGATTTGGCACAGGGCGGTAGAGGACCATTAGAGCAATGCATATATGAAATATGAAGCTGATCCAGTGAAAGAAAACAGAAATTATAAGATATTTACCTGAGCGTTAAAGTTTTTGAAGCACTAAGTATATGATGTTAACCCTGGGCTTGGCGGGGGCGGGACGAACGTGGATTTGGCACAGGGCGGTAGAGGACCATTAGAGCAACGCATATATGAAATATGAAGTTGATCCGTGAATGGAAATAAAAATTATAAGATATTTACCTGAGCGTTAAAGTTTTTGAAGCACCAAGTATGTGACCTTGGGACCCCTGGGATTGGTGGGGCAGGACGAACGTGGATTTGGCACAGGGAGGTAGAGGACCATTAGAGCAATGCGTATATGAAATATGAAGATGATCCATGATCCATGATCCATGAAAGAAAACAGAAAGTATAAGATATTTACCCAAGCGTTAATGTTTTTGAAGCACTAAGTATGTGACCTTGACCTGGGCTTGACGGGGGCAGAACGAACGTGGATTTGGCACAGGGCGGTAGAGGACCATTAGAGCAATGCGTATATGCGTATTCGAGTTATGCTTTGGATACAAAATCAGAGCACGAAACAACAAAGGGAGATAAGTAAACAAGAATTCCGCGGAATCAGATGCCTCGCCTTGTCCCGCCTTGACCTCGAGCCTGGGCCCGAAAGCAATTTTCACTGGCGCAACATATTATACAATTATTGACTAGTGAACCATAGAATATCAGATTATATTCTATGGCTCACTAGTCAATAATTGTTTTATTATAGATAATAGTCTGTATATAGCACTTACGACCTTATGCTACTAGACAAAAATTGAAAAAGAATTTGAAAAAAAAAATGAAAAAAAAAAATGGAAAAAAAGTTTAAAAATGAAAAATAATAATGCTTGCTACTGGAGCCCAGAATTTTTTTTAATAGTCCTATATTTATCTACATATATCTGCACAGGTCCACATAATGCCACAATATTTTCAACACAGTTTACGGAAATGTAATATAATCATTTACCTGTATAAATTACCTGTAAGTGGTCAGTGGTCAGTTGCACATGCTAGCACATGTACAGGTGAATAGTCTGTATATAGCACTTACGACCTTCTGCACTGGACAAAAATTGAAAAATAATTTAATTTGAAAAAAAAAAAATGAAAAAAAAAAAAAATGGAAAAAAAAAGTTTTAAAAATAATAATGCTTGCTACTGGAGCCCAGATTTTTTTTCCAGTCAAATTGAAAAATAATTTGAAAAAAAAAATGAAAAAAAAAATATAATGAAAAAAAAAAAAAAAAAAAAAAAATGACAAAAAAAAGTTTAAAAATAATAATGCTTGCTATTGGAGACCAGATTTTTTTTTTAATAGTCCTATATTTATCTACATATATCTGCAGAGGTCCACATAATGCCACAATATTTTCAACACAGTACCCAATGTAGTGATTTACCTGTATAAATTACCTGGTCAGCAGTGGTCAAGCAGTGGTCAAGCAGTGGACATCTGCACATGCTAGCCATGCTTAGCACATGGTTCTCCCAGTTTCTATTGTTCTCTCTACAGGTAAGGTGTACAGAGCACACGAGAAAAGGTATACAGAGCAGACGAGAAAACAGGTCTTCATGCATTATTGTCCAGTTTGTAGAGTGCGCAAAACAAAAAAGGGAGATAACTGAAAAATTAGCTACGCAAGAGTTGTTCATTCTTGTGCGCGACACACCTCCGGGTCGTGGTCTATGCATGTGTGAAGTTTCATGAAAATATTCCAAAGGGTGGTCGAGTTATGCTCCGGACAGGAAATCAGTGAGCGAAAACAAAAAAGGGAGATAACTCAAAAATTAGCTATGCAAGAGTTGTCATTCTTGTGCACGACACACCTTTGGTTCGTGGTCTAATTGAATGTGTTAAGTTTCATAAAAATATTCCAAAGGGTGGTCGAGTTATGGTCAATTAGTGCGCGAAACAAAAAAGGGAGATAACTCAAAAATTAGCTATGCAAGAGTTGTCTTCTTGTGCGCGACACACCTTCGGGTCGTGGTCTATGCATGTGTGAAGTTTCATGAAAATATTCGAAAGGGTGGAGTTATGCTCCGGACACGAAATCAGTGCGAGAAACAAAAAAGGGAGATAACTCAAAAATTAGCTATGCAAGAGTTGTCATTCTTGTGCGCGACACACCTTCGGGTCGTGGTCTATGCATGTGTGAAGTTTCATGAAAATATTCCAAAGGGTGTTCGAGTTATGCTCCGGACAAGAAGTGTCTGCGGCGGACGCGGACGCGGCGCGCTGTCAAATCCATAGTATCGGGGGATACAATAAACATTACTAAATGATTGTTTCTGTATAGCGGGCACTTGTAATTTTTAGACCTAGTGGAATAGCTGAGTGGGCATGTACCTTTAAACTGTATGGCAAGAGAATAAATTGTCCAGCTAGTAACAATAATTCATCCATAAAACAGTGTACAAGTGTAACACAGTTATCTCCCATGTTCCACCATTCTGTGACAGTGCTTACAAAAATTGAGCTGGGTTGTTGATTTGTAAAATAGTTAGCATGTACACCAACCAGTCGCTTGAAATCCTTATCAGGTAGCATATCAAACGGCTTGATTTTGCATACAAATTGTGATGCTCAGAAAATTCACAGGGTATGTTGTAAACTCTTAATTTCGACACAGCGTAATTTGACAAGATCATTTTTCGCATAATTTTATTGTGAAGAGATGATAAATTGTTATTATTCTACATGGCCAGGTTATTATAAATATTGGCGCATTTTCTCACAATCTGTTTGATTATCTAATTTGCATAGCTGACATCAACCAATTAACCTTTTTCATGCTGAGGATATAAAATTTTAAAGATTTTTATTTTTTTCTGCGCAAAAGTATATTGTTGTAACCACTCATTTGAACCGTCTCGAGACTGTTCAAATGAGTGGTAACAACATATACTTACATTTAGAAATGAAGTAAATAGTTTTAGATACCTGTGAATGAGTATCCGACATGAAATGGGTTAAACTGCTTGAATCCGAGCATGGAATTTGAGAACAAACTTTTATAATCACAGAACCAGCACATCTATATAACCCACCCCCATATACTTACTGCCATGTATGGCTTACACCCGGCCTCCATCGTCTTGGCAACGGAATCCACTAGATATCCACTAATACCAAAGTCACATATTTTAACTTGTCCCTGTTTGTTTATAAGGATGTTGGAAGGTTTCACGTCCCGATGTATCACATGCAGTTCTGACTGGAGATAATGTAAAGCTTTCACTACCTGCAACAGAGAACATGATCATATCAATTCACAGAACTTTATTTATTCTACGATGATTACTATTCTCTTTAAATTTTATATATATATCGATGGTCTAGTAACATAAGGTCGTAACTGCTATGCTTTAGCATAGCAGTTACGACCTTATGTTACTAGACCATCGATATGCAGAGCACCAGATAAGGTGCGTATTGGCGTATTTTACACACTTATTTTAGCAGAATACACATTGATTATCAAAAGTGGGAGTACAAAATACTGACAGCAATGTGAAAATACTCCCATGTTATTTTTCAGACTATTCCATTTATCAGAAAGGGGTATTGTTTTTAGAAATAAGAAAATATCTGTAAATGGTGCAGATCGTGATAAGACGGCTCCGGCTTCTTTGGATGTACACTATTTGCAAACATTGTGATAGAGGTCTGTAGTGTTGAATATAGAAACAAAATTGCTACCCCGCTCCATACCTCTCTCGAGGGAAGCAATTTAACCCATCTCTTTAATGTAACGAATGGAAGAGTGATTTTGCAATCGGTTATCCGGCGTGTTTAATATGTTACAATTATACAAGAATTCCGCCACGGAAGCGGTGTCGCGCCTGCCGAGGCATATGACCGTGTTGTGAAAAAACAATAACTTTAATGCAATTGCCTTACAAAAAAACCAGACGACGCGGACGACGCCGCCGCCAACGACGGAAAAAGCGCCTACTATAGTCGCACCTCTGCTAAAGCAGGCGCGACAAAAACTGTCAAAGCTGTACCAATAAATTATTAATAAAGAACATAAACATGCAGAAATTGGTTATTTTACCTTGTCAAGGTGTTTCTGCTATATACATGTTGTAAATTTGAAAGCTGCATTTCATTATGTTGAATGTTGAACAACTAGTGAAAAGATGGATTCCATCGGAAAATGATTTCGCTGTTCTATTATTTTTGGCAATTTACGAAAAGTGAATGGGTTTAACGTCCCACCCAACAAATAAGGTCATATAGAGATGGGGATCGAGCCAGACATAATTGGTGAGAAGTTCGCTCGTTACCAATTATGCTGACCGTGCAGTCTGATGAGAGCCTACAATGAATGCTGTTTGCCACAGCCCACCAGTACACCCCACCACATGGATACAAACCAGGGGCGACAGGGAGCCACAAATCTCATGCACGGTCATTGCTGAATCTCGACATGTATATAAGTTATTTAACAGCAAGTCTAACCTACTAATTGGTAACTATTAAATACCAGATGGCCGCGGCCCGCATGTCGAGCCCATCGAGGCATTTGATGGTCTCGGACTGTATTTATTTGAAGTTTGAATTAAGGGTTATGGAGATACATGTATAAGGTATGTAAAAGAAGCTTTAACACAAATTTTAAAGTCATTTGACCTTGACCTTTGGGCATGTGGACCACATGGGCAGGCTATTGAATAGAGGTGCAACGATACGGTCAAACCCGTATTGCGATATATTGCGATACAACAAACCCATATTGCAATACGTATTGCGATATTATACCATGTATGAACAAATAATAATAATAATAAAAAACAAAAAGGAGATAAAGAACAGTCTTTATTGTTTATTATTGTCATTAGAACACATCAAAACACTGTGTGGGTCGGGTCAGGACTTTGCCCAGAAACGGTTGACATTAATGATTATTTCTGGACGAGAGGAAATTAGGGAGAAGTGACAAAATCATATTTTCCCTGATTTTTTCTCTTACTTATACATGTAGTTATCGCGTAACTGTATACATTAACTCTATGTTTTCAAAAGCATGCATATCTATTAGACGGGTAGAGGCATCATCATGCTGAGCCACCTCGTCGAGACAGTTTAAGCGAGCGTTAACAACGTATACTTTCATTGAGAAATAAAAAGACACATTGGGGGGTGGGGAGGGTGGGGAGGGGGGGAGGGCTGGGAAGCAAATGTAGTAGATTGTAGAATTTGAAAACAGATTGTAGAATTTGATTTGAAAAAAAAAAAAAAAAAAATATTTCATCTCAAAAGTATATGTTGTTACCACCCATTTGAACCTCTTAAACTGTACATAAATATCGTTTATGAACTTGGATGTGCATAAATTCTGTATATTTACTTAATACCAAACTGAATTATCATAAAAATTGTGTTATGTTAACATCGATTGGAAAAAGTTGCAAAAGGACGAAACTACGTAGGTACGAAATCGCCGAAATTGTCCGTGATATTTACAGACTTTTTCATGTTTTCTGACAATAGAGTTAGTCATATTTGGTTGAAATAAACAGTTAGTAATGTAATAAACAATACTTGTTTTCGGCATAAAAGGATTGCATTAGAATATATCGATTTCGTATTTAATTCTTTCACACTTTTCGGCGAAAAAGAAAGTTGCAATCATGGGCGGAAGCATCCGCTGTGTAGGCCACGACTTGGTTCGTCAGGTGGCGCTTTCAGTGGGTATACCCACAATCGTAGCTAACGATTGGATGCTATTTTTATTTCGGAAATGGATCCCATCACAAAGCGTCATAAGCTGACAAAAATGTGTGTAGACAACTACGAACTTTGTTCTCCACCGGGCGACCCAGCTTATAATTTTTACTAGCCCGACCCAGAAACGACTCGCATCAGGTGCCCGTTAAAACACGTGTTTGCATGTGTTTGTTGGTCTGGTTGAGAGTATTCGGAGGGAGTTAACTCTACCTCGTTCATGATCAATCGCTGATAGATCTATTGCCGACGTCTTTCGCAACAGTAACCTGTCAATCATGCCACTAAGGGCTGCCTTTACTTACCAGCGATTGGCTGTACTGTATAAATAACTTCGCCACGAGAATAACACGTGTTTTGAACTGACAATTATAGTAGCCAGAAGCAATGTTTGGCTAGGGGATTATTGAAACTATCGACCCGTGACTTTTATTGTCACAGCGGGTAGGCATGATTTTAGTGTTGTTTTCATAATGATGTGATGAACATTTGGTCAAACAATCGGGTGTCGTAAAACAAATGGTATTGTAACAGTTCGACAAACCTGCAATTAGCGAGATTTAGGTCACTGGGTGGGAAATGAACCCAGGCAACAGTACGGTTTACAAACTTTACAGACGGAATTTGCTGTAAAACTTCCAGATGTGTTGGACGTCCGAGATTACTCACTACATGTATTAGTCATCTAATTTTGGCGTGTTTATTACAAATATGGACTTCTGTCATATTAAAAATTATGTTTTGAATGATTTTGAATAATTTTACACAATTATTTTAACACAAGATGGCGACCGAGAATATGGTGTAAATATCGCGATACGCGAAACCCGTACCGCGATACGTATCGTCAGGATGACATATCGAAATATACCGGTATACTGGTATATCGTTGCACCACTACTATTGAATGAAAATATGGATGATGAAAGGTATTGGAAGTTGGAAGTAAATTGGAATCACAATTGTGGAGATATAAGATATGTAAAAACTTTAACGCAGATTTTATAATAACGCAAACAAAGTCATTTGGCCTTGACCTTGAGGCACAGAGGCCACAGAATGAATATATGGATGATGACCAATAAGCATACAAATTTTCAAGGAAATCCGACTTACGGTTACAGAGATAGTAGGTATTTGAAAACTTTAACGCAAATTTTGACAAAATTTAACGCCAACTTCCAAGTAATTTGACCTTGACCTGGGCACACGGGCCGCATGAGTGGGATACAGCATGAATATATGGATGATGACTAATAAGCATATGAAGTTTCAAGTCAATGTGACTTAGGACTGCAGAGATACAAGGTATTTAAATACGGACGGACGGACACACGCACGCACTGACGGACGCAGACTGATGGACGCACAAACACCCGGACGTCATTGTGATCACTAAGTCTCGCTTTCCACAAGCGGGCTCGACAAAAATCAAATTATTGATAAAAATAATTCATATAAGCTTTTAGAAAGCTTCTTTTCTAAGCCTCTTTAAGTATCCTACTATTGGGTCATGTGTGTATGCATGTTCATCTACATGATGAAATGAAATAAAATATTGTTTAAAGGTACATGCCCACGCAGTAGGCACAAAATGTTCTTTATAGGAATTAAATAAGTGTATAATTATGTCACTATTCCACCAGTTCTAAAAATTACGAGTGCCCGCTATACAAATATAATCATTTATTAATTATCAATTTACTGTTAGCGACGCGCGGCGGTAACAGTCTATTTTGATAATGTGCGGGGACAACGACTTTCACATCATGGCTTGCGGTGTGCATGCGCAGTATACTACGCGCGCCAGTAGGCTTCCCAATATGTAAACAAAAATATCAACATGTTGAAACGTCCAGGACGGAAATTGTATGAAACGGTGTCGGCTAAAAGAAAGGCGAAATGTCTGAGGGACAGGCAGTACAGAGAGTGGTTAATATTGGCAACCATATCACCAAATGGAAAGTTACGTGGAGATTTAGATTTGGACTCGAACAGAGATTTTTCTTCTCAACTTCCGATACTTCACTGCGCATGTCAAAGATGTGATATGATTGACCGTGTCACGTGACGCGTATTGGTAAAAATTGCACGAGGTCGAAAAATACCCTTTCTGGTCGCGGCATATAAAATGCGATTTAACACCAATTAACATGCGCCGTAATTGAAAACTAGATTTGTCAGTAAGCGGGGGCTTACGGAATACCCCCCGCGTCAACCCTGACCTAGAATGAATTCCAGCTCGCACACTATCATTTTCAGATAAAAGACTATGTCAGCACATATGGAGAGTGCGATGGTGGTTCCAGTTGAAAAAAGCAAACTAGACATTCTAAGTCCGTGACCTTGACCCCTGGCATAAATGGGGGTCGTAGGTTTGTTGCAAAATGATGTATGAGTGTCAGAGAAGGGCCGGGTAAAATATCACTGCATTCCGCAAAGGGAAAGAGAAGTTATAAGGAAATTTACATTTGTTAAGTTTTATTTTTTTTCTAGGTTTATAAGTCCGTGACCTTGAGCCCTGGCATAAATGGGGGTCGTAGGTTTGTTGCAGAATGATGTATGAGTATCAGAGAAGGGGTGGGTAAAATATGAAAGATTTCCGCAAAGGGAAAGAGAAGTTAAAAGGAAATTTACAATCAGTGTTCTGCCAAGGACGCGGGATCGCGGGATCGCGGGATCGCGGGATCGCGGGATCGCGGGATCGCGGGATCGCGCCATTGGCGCGGAAAAATTGGCAATGGCGCAAGAAAAAAATTACCGATGGGCCAATGGGCGCATTAAATATTCGGTCCGAGTTCGCGGGTTGCGAAATTAAAAAAGTCCGAACTGTGTTAGAGGCGCTCGTGAAATGTACCGGAAATGTAAAATTTGCATGGCAACAGCGCTTAGCTATACATCTATCGACGATTTTCATTGGATGGTATATTTACATGTTGTGGTGATACTTTGCGCATTTTAACCATTACGTATCTTATCTCCCCTGGTTCCCGGTTCTGGCCAAATGACATAACATATTTACACAACACACGATGGAACCAGCTTTTACCGGATTTCGTTACGCACGAGCGGTTTATTTACATCATGAGCACATGTGATCTAACTGTCTCTTACAGTAATACACTGGTAATAACCACAGGCAACTGCAACAGACTGTCGTGTACCTAAACTGACCATAATATAATATCCCACCACTCGGGCTATTTCACAACAGTGATACAAGTATAAAGCGAACTATTTTGGTCCGCCAATTAGAAAACCCGTTTGAAATGCGCGTATTGTCTAGGAGCCGATGGAATGATAAAAGAACTACAAATACATCATGATCATGTTTTAATGTTTTATTTCCATGTTTTTTTCACAATCACAACATGCTGAAAATTTACATGAATTAATTATTGCAAGTCCATTGTCGGGCTCAGCAAACCACTATTTCAAACTATTAATTACTTTAATTGCTGATATTTAATAGTTCGAAGCAGTGTTCTTCTTCAAAAAACCATGTGTGACCCCATAATTTTGGAAAATGTCCCCACTTTTTTTTACCCATGGGGTCATTGGCCCCATGTCTCCGATTTCTTGGCAGAACACTGTACAATTGTTAAGTTTTCGTTTTTTTCTAAGTTTCTAAGTCCGTGACCTTGACCCCTGGCATAAATGGGGGTCGTAGGTTTGTTGCAGAATGATGTATGAGTGTCAGAGAAGGGGCGGGTAAAATATGAAAGATTTCCGCAAAGGGAAAGAGAAGTTAAAAGGAAATTTACAATTGTTAAGTTTTCGTTTTTTTCTAAGTCCGTGACCTTGACCCCTGGCATAAATGGGGGTCGTAGGTTTGTTGCAGAATGATGTACGAGTGTCAGAGAAGGGGCGGGTAAAATATGAAAAATTTCCGCAAAGGGAAAGAGAAGTTAAAAGGAAATTTACAATTGTTAAGTTTTGTGACGGACGGAAACACGGATGACTCTAGTATACCCCCCCCCCCCCCACAACTTCGTTGCGGGGGGGGGGTGGGGGGGGGGGGGGGAGGGGGGGGGGTATAATAACTCGTTAGTGGGTAGACAAATGGCTCATATAAGGCATGACAGAAAATGAAAAGTAGTAGTACAGTGTAACCTGCTGCGTGGGCATGTACCTTTAACTCCAAGTTATTGGTAACTTGAGAGCTATAAACTTTCATCAAGTATGGAGGACCATTATTAAGAAAAGCACAGCTGTGAGAATAAACCAATACATCATCAAAACACAAACTTACTGAGTCAGAAATTTTTCCTAGCACCTCTTCCGGTATTCTTTTTCCGTTCTTGTATATGTTTTGATAAAATTTGTCTAAAGAAGCGTCCATCACTTCCATACATATCCATACATCGCCCTGTAATAAACAAAATACAAGAAATCCTTAACGCTGATGGATGTACACCATGTTGACCTTGGGCACTGGTGCCGCACGAGTGGGAGAGAAAATATGGATGATGTCTAATAAGCATGGGAAGTTTCAAGCCAATCCGACAGAGATAGTAATACTATGTACTCAAAAACTTGCAACGCAAATCTCGGACAAACTGGGCCCGGTTGCTCAAAACCTCTGTTAGCTTAACAGACTGTTAAATCCTTAGCAATGCAAAGGATTTAACAGTCCGTTAAGCTAACAGAAGCTTTGAGCAACCGGGCCCAGATGGATGGAAATGCCACCAATAAGAAAGCAGGGGACATTTCCATTGTTCTAGAACTTGAATAGAATAAGTGGCCACACAGAATATATTAAAGGATTCTTTTGTGTTAGGCCCCGCCCCAATGGCCTCCTCCTCTTGTTTAATTGCTTGGATGGACGGAGAGACAAGGTGGCAACTATATGTTACTGGACCCAAATATTGTGGCGTACATAATAATAATGACTGTTTGTACACAGCTTGCATTTGGAATTCTGACATTTCTGGACACAATCAATCAGAACAGAGCTAGCTTGTGGGCAATTCTACAAATGAAGATTAAGCTATTGTCAATTTACCATTTTAGGCCGGGTTAACGAGGTCGAATCTGATATTTCACCTGTACGGATGGGTGAAATCCCAAAATTAGAACTGAATATTTACACAAACAAAAAATATTCAGCCTTAAAATTAGAATATCCTGACCGGTGCTCGGTCCTCTCCGCACCAGTGTCATTTACTACTACTTACCCATAACTACTTTTATAATGGGTAAAACCCGATTCAACTCTCGAGTAACAAGAAAGTCAAAACCAAGTAACAAGAAAGTAAATTATCCCGTCAACACAGTGCGTATGTTCCGTGAAACACGGTGCCGTGAAACATTTTTCATATCCAGTCAATACAATTTTTGCATTTTACAGCCATTTGTAGGTGTTGACGGGATAAATAGAATAGTAGGTTAGTGCCGTGAATGGGAAAAAATATCTGGCGTGGCACGGAAACGGGATGTGCTCGACAGAGCCTCGCCCATCCCGTTTCCTGAGCCTTGCCAGATATTTTTTCCCATTCACGGCACTAACCTACTATTCTCTATCTATTTTCCTTATTTCTGAACCAAAGTATATGTTGTGACCACTCATTTGAACCATCTCGGCGAGACGGTTCAAATGAGTGGTCACAACATATACTTCTGATGAGAAATAAAGTAATTCTTGAGCCTTGCCGGATATTTTTTCCCATTCACGGCACTAACCTACTATTCTCTATAACCACCGGAGGGCCAAACCACGGATACCGGGATTCTGGTAAGGATGAATCCCATCGTTAAATTACCCTTCGCATGCTTCCATCCAACCATTAGAAAGTTTTGTCATCTAATCCTCATTGTGAACAGGACCTATGTAACATACCTCTCGAAACAAAGCACCGTAGAACATGACAGTGTAGGGACAGGAGCCACTCCGCATCGAGATGTCGAGGTCCATCAACAACCGCTTCTGTTCCAGCGAGTTCACTGTCGCTGTAATTCGCTGTAATCAGAGCTCCAGATAAGGTTTGTGTCTAAAGAGAATTTAGATTACATTCCCAAATTTCAAATTCAATGCATTTTTTATTTTTACAAATGGGTGAATGAATTTATTACAAGTTTTTCCTGATATTGATGTCCAACGCTGTATCCACTAGACTATCAAGCGATCACTGGTAAATCTGAGACACAGAGTTTTAACCCGTTCAACACTACAGACCTGTTACTGTATAGTGGTATTGGCAAATAGTGTAGATCCAGTTGAGACGGCTCATGATGAGCCGTCTCATCAGGATCTGCACTTTTTGCAAGCAATTTTCATATTTTTGTGAACAAAATTAACATACCAAAATACATTTCAGTTATTTAGGGGTGACAGGGTTAAGAACGTTACATACCTTGACAGCGAGGATGGTGTTGGTGACGCGGTGTCGCATCTTGTCGACGACCCCGTATGCTCCCCGCCCTAGCACGCATATAAATTCAAGGTCATTGGCCTCACATTCAAACTCCTCTTCTCCAATCCGGATGGTCGCCTTCGAATCAAGGTCTCTCGGGGGCCTGAAAGGTGCAGAATCGATGGATTGATTGGAAAAAGTGAATGGATTTAACATCCCAGCAACATCTAATGTCATATAGAGATGGGACAACAGTTTAAAGTCTCATATGACATACCAATGGGATGGAAATACTATGCAAGTGTTCTTAACGCCTATGGTGAGGATTGAACTCACAATCTCCGGTATTGAAGTCCAATGTCATATCCCCTAGGCCACGGCCCATCCCTAGGGAGAGGATTGAACTCACAATCTCCGGTATTGAAGTCCAATGTCATATCCCCTAGGCCACGACCCATCCCTAGGGTGAGGATTGAACTCACAATCTCCGGTATTGAAGTCCAATGTCATATCCCCTAGGCCACGGCCCATCCCTAGGGCGAGGATTGAACTTACAATCTCCGGTATTGTAGTCCAATGCCATATCCCCTAGGCCACGACCCATCCCTAGGGTGAGGATTGAACTGACAACCTCCGGTATTGAAGTCCAATGTCATATCCCCTAGGCCACGACCCATCCCGATGGATTGATTGACTGGGTCTATTTACAGAAACTCCTTATTTACCAAACGGGGACACATTCTAAGTATATGAAGTCTATTTAATGAGTTACTGATGTTTCTAATGATGTTTAAATTATTTCTTGTAATCTTTGAATTACAACTGGTACTTGTAATATTGATTTCTCATCAAAAACAAATGCTTAGTGATAGAACATACAAGAAAGCCAGCACATTTGTATTGATACTGCAGGCAATAAAGCATATCAGTACTTCATGCAAAATGCACAAATTGCCTTACTGCATTAACCGACTCGTGTGAAATAGGCCGAAGATGTGCAAGCTGTAAGTGGAGCATTAGCCTCCCTGGTTTGTTTAGCGTAATGACCCAATCACTCAAACATTATTTCTCAATAATTGTCTCAGCTTATTGAAACAAGAATTCATTGAAATTATGTGTCTCGCCTATGAGAGCCATGCGATATGTGATACGCCTACACAAAATATTATCAAAATCATATACGGTATTGAAATTTTATTGACAAAATAAAAGACCTAAAGGCAAATGCTAAACGTGAAATTTAAAAAAAAAAAAAAGTCCTGAGAGACCTTGCTTGACCTTGGACATTGGGATGTGGGGCAAATGCGCAACAAAGAAACATGCATAGACAGACATTGTAGCCAAATATTATCAAAATCCGTCAGAGGGTTAAAATGTAATTGACAAAACAAGACATAAATGTAATTGGCAAAACAAGACGTAAATGCACATTGTACACAAATATTATCAAAATTGTTAACATTTATTGACAAAACAAAAGACGTAAATGTAAAGACTAAACGCGAAACTTGAACATAAGTCCCCAGTAGCCTTAGAACTGGGCCCAGCACAAGTGGGAGATATTAACCCTTTGAACCCGAAATCTCGCTATAGCGGTTTATGCAAACAGTGCAGATCCAGATGAGCTGGCTCGTAACGAGCCGTCTCATCAGGATCTGCACTTTTTGAAAGTAATTTTAATATTTTTGAGAACAAAAACACCCCCTTTTCATAAATGGATGAATCTGAAAATCATTTTGTGACCATTGTATTGGTCGGAACATATTACAGTCCATTCCAGTTCCTTAGGGTTGAAAGGGATAAAGAATTTGTAAATAGTTGACGCCAATGCCTGAAAAAACGGCACATATGCATATGTCTCCCCTGCACATGTGTGAGCAAGACAAAAACAGTGCCGGTGACATAGAATATTCCGCACCCCACCCCCTCCACCGGGATGACTGAAGAAATGTAATGGAGCTTATGGAATGTGTGACCAGTGTAGCTGCAGATCAAATAGCATACTCGTGGTGTCCGATAATGGTCTAATTATTGCTTGCTAGAAGCATGACTGGTGTTTCATTGATGGAATGACGAACAGTGCAGATCCTGATCAGACTGTGCGGATGCACAGGCTGATCTGTATCTACACTGGTTGTAAATTTTATGTAAAACCCAAGGCCCCATTTCTCCAGTCACAGCCACATACATGGAACCCCTGAAAAAATATCTGGTGCGGCACGGAAACAGGATGTGCTCGGCAGAGCCTCGCCCATCCCGTTTCCTGAGCCTTGCCAGATATTTTTTCCCATTCACGGCACTAACCTACTATTCTCTATGTACTAGCAGTTTTGATAAACTTGTCATTTATAGAAACTAAAATTGTCAGTAAGTGAGGGCTTACGGAATGCTCACAGCGTGGGCCCCAATGCAAATAAATGTTTCCAAGTGTCCATGGCCTTGACATAGGCCAGTGTCGTAGATTTTTCACAGAATGATGGGAGGCCCACCATGTGAATATACATGTGTGTGTGAAAAATATCAAGAACTTCTGTGAAAGTAAGGCGTTTACCTGTTACATGTACGTTATGTTGCGAGAATGCACTAAGACTGTGACCTTGACCTTGGGACTAGCAGGGGTCGGAAGGTCTCAGAATTGTGACAGCATAATAGAAGACCATCAGAGGAAAGCAAGCAAGTGTAAATGGTTGAAATATTGGGCTAGGTTTGTACATGTACCCAAGTGTATGTTAAACAAAACCGTGGGACACAAGTGTACTTTCTCGTGTCAACATGCTAACATTACATACTTCAAGTCACCTTGAACCACATTGCACTAATCTGCTGGAATGTTTGTGCATGTGTCTATTTCTTTTGATACAGTAAATATGTGGTTACCTAAATTGATCGTTCTAGATATTAACCTGGGCCGGGCCCAGGTACGCATATCGCTACAAATGCTTTTAAAATTTCTAGTGTTACATGTAAGTGAAACAGTGTCCATTGTACATTAAGACTTCTAAAACAAAACAGGTTCAAACATACTATTTTGCATAACTTTCAAATTGCAAGACCTGATGAGCAAGAAAAATGTTACAAATTAGGCAGCAATTTCTTTCTTTAATATCAACAGCATTGTAAACTGTCATACAATCAGAAAGAGTGATAAAGCACAAGTTCTGGGAGAAAATGAAATTATGAGACAAACTGCTCTTTACATGCAGCGTAATACATGGATTTAATAACATCCTGGTGTTTAGAAACACTGAAGTGAACATATGATAGTATTGACAACCGTGGTTAATTGAATGAAAGTCAACCATATACAGAGAGTTAAACTAGTTTGTTTGTTTGTTTATTGGTGTTTAACAGCCTATCAACGGCTAAGGTCATGTAAGGCCGGGCAAAAGGGTTCGATCCCGTTTTAACCTGCTGCATTGGGGGGAAAATTCCAAAATCAGAACGGAATATTTACATCGAGAAACAATATATTCAGCCCTGAAATTAGAATAACCTGACCTGGTGGCAGGTCCATACCACACCAAAGTCACTTGGCCCCTTCCCCTAAAATAGGATTACGAATAATCGTAATACTCACATAAGGGGTATAACCAGATTCAACTGTCACATACAAAATGCCAAAGACGTATGTGAGGGCCAAACCAGGTCTCCAGTCGGAATTCCGGTAAGGATGAACCCCGATCGTTAAATTACCCATCGCGTGCTCCCACCTTCCACCCACTCAACTAGAACAAGTTTGTGTGCACATGTATGTATCTAACAGGTCCAGTAGCCAATTTCACCAAAATTGCAAAGTATACTTATCTTGCTAAGTACACTTTGAGGGAGAAATTTTCAATTTAAGGATAAATTTATTATTTTTTATTACACTGACTTTATCACATATCACATCAATTTTGGCTGTGATACTGTAATAAATTCAGTATAATAATTCTGCATACTTTTAAAATTCAAATACATGTATATGCAGTCATTAGTTCTACATGAAATAATGCATTTCTGGAAAAATAAATGATTACTCCCTAAAAGTACACTTTGCTACATAAGTATGCTTTGCTACATAAGTATGCTTTGCAAATTTGGTGAAATACGCTACAGGGGCCCGTTTCACTAAACTTCGTACGACTAAAATGTTTGTTAGTGCAAAAGTCTGTAAATTTCACATTAACAATAAATGTAAATCCATCAATTGCAATTTACAGACAATCCTAAATTTGTACTTTTAGTCGTATGATGTTTAGTGAAACGGCCCCCAGGTCTCTTGATGGTAGTCACAAGTGAAACATTCCCTGTTTTGTAAGGTACGTTGACTACTACAGTGGAAACTCTCTAAACCGGACATCCTGCTGCATCCCCAGAGTGTCAAGCTTACAGAGGTTCCACTATAAATCAAATAGGTGAGCGACAGGTATTATGCTTTGCAATCATGAACAAACAATATATTTGAAAGATGCATTACAGTGAAACCCATCAAAATAAAACACACACATCTACATACGACTCTGGCTTAGCTCATTCCATGCGGAATACCCATAATATGAGTATAAAAATTTCCAATAAAAAATCTGCAATTTTTTCTAATTTCTCATCAAAAATATATGTTGTGACCACTCATTTGAACCGTCTCGATGAGACAGTTCAAATGGTGGCCACACCATATACTTTTAGGAAGATACGAGATAACTATTCATATTTTTCTATCAGCAAAATGGGGAATCCCCAGCATGAAATGGGTTAAGACAGGTTCCACCTTATCTGATAACAGCCACCACAGATATGGGCCACAGACCGACAACAGCTATCTCTGATAGATGCTTTTGTAATGAATATTTACTCACGGTGCAACCGGTGTTGGCTCGATAATAATTGGTTTCAGTCCGGGTGGTCGCCTAGGCCATTTCTTTGGCCCTGAAAAAATAGAAATCATACTGTGACTGGAGAAGTCGGGTTTATAGTCCTTTACGAGCAGTGTAGATGTTCGCCATTCAGTCAGTGAAACAACTGCATGTACCATGCATCAAACAAATACACGTACATGTACGAGGCTGCAGCAGGCAGGAGTATATGCAGGAGATCAGCTAAAATGACCAGAAAAGCTGTAAGATCCATTTGTGCCACAGGTGGACTACTCGGACATGTGGTACACACAAACATGTCCATTACAAATCCCATTACCCCACCCACTTGGTCTTGCTGTACAGTACGAGACCAAGTGGGTGGGGTAATGGGATTATTTTAATGGACATTATATTTTTTGTGTGCCACAGGTCAGTCTTCCACCTGTGATTTGTCAATAAAACACCAATCATAATCTTTTGTAGTGGGAGGGGGCATTAGACTGCTGCAAAGATATTAAGGTCTAGGGCTCCAGATAAGGAATTAGTAATTGAGTATTGTCACTCCCATCATTTCTGAAGCAATTGGGTATTTCAAAATTTTAATTGGGTAAAATAAAATCACACTATTGTTTACACATCAACATACAGCAATTATTGAATAGTTGAATCGAAATGAAAACATGTCTTGGCATTTCATTAGAATTGTCTCCTTGGAGACAATTCTAATGAAATACCAAGATGTGTTTTCATGGAAAATAAGAAAAATATGTTATATTTGTGGTCTGTTTATTGTTTTCTGCAGCATGATAAAGGTACCATCATTTTTTTTATTGCTTTTTGACACTCACTACTTCCGATTTCAATTGGGTTTTTGGCAATTTTAATTGGATATTTAAGAAAATACGCAGCTTATCTGTCCCACCCTCAGGTAGTAGACAGAAATTCAATCTCGAATGGCAAGAATCAGCCCGTCAATTTTTCAGTTTCTATATGTAACAAGTAGAAAACAGGGTATTGCCCATCCCCCTCCTCGGGCAGGGAAGACATTTATAAGGTTGTAATGTTGATTGGTCATCACTTTACCTTGTATCACTCTCTACAACCGAAAGGTGGTCGGCATGGTGATATGATAATGTAATATACATCTAATGTTTTAGACATGTAGAAAATGAAATATTTATTGGCTATACAATGACTACACATGTTTTTGTTTTCTATATGCCTACAGGTACATGCCCACTCAGTAGGCACACATTTGAAAATGTTCTTTATAGAAATTAAACTAGAAAAAGTCGATGGCGCGCCATGTCGATGGCGCGCCATCGCAATATACCCACTTTCCCCAAATGCTAAGTCCGAAAGGGGGAGGTAATCCATGATGGAGGGTCGGATAAAAAATTTGAATTCACTTTGCGCATCAGCACATCAAAACGAAGCTACGAACCAAATATCAGACGCGTAGGTATTAAGGTGAAAAAGTTTTTCGACCTACGAGGAAAAATAGTGAAATTCTAAGTCCGAAAGGGGGAGATAACCCATGATGGAAGGTCGGATCAAAAATCCGAATTCACTTTGCGCATCATAACGAAGCTACATATCAAATATCAGAAATGTAGGTATTAAGGTGAGAATGTTTTTCGACTTACAATAAAAAATAGGGAAATTCTGAGTCCGAAAGGGGGAGATAATCCATGATGGAGGGTAGGATCAAAAATCCGAATTCACTTTGCGCATGTGCACATGATAACGAAGCTACATACCAAATATCAGGCATGCATGTAGGTATGAAGGTGAAAAAGTTTTTCGATTACAAGAGGGAAATTGATCCAAAGGGGGAGATCCGTGGATCTGAAGTAGAAGAGAGGTGAAGGAAAAATTCTTGGAAAAAAGGGTCGAGAAAGGGGAGATAATCGATGATGGAGGGTTGGATCAAAAATCCGAATTCACTTTGCGCATCTGCACATGATAACGAAGGTACATACCAAATATCAGGCGCGTAGGCATGAAGGTGAAAAAGTTTTTCGAGTTACAAGGAAACAATGGGAAATTCTGAGTCCGAAAGGGGGAGATAATCCATGATGGAGGGTCGGATGAAAAATCCGAATTCACTTTGCGCATCGGCACATGATAACGAAGCTACATACCAAATATCAGGCGCGTAGGTATGAAGGTGAAAAAGTTTTTCAAGTTACAAGAAACGTGACGGACGTACGGACGGACGGACGGATGGACAGACACTCGTGACGAAAACAATATATCATTTTTTCCCAAAAAAGTGGGTATAATAAGTGTATAAGTGTGTCCTGTGTCATTCACCATTACCCCACGTATTGATTGGCATTAGTATACATTTTATATCAGACGTACATTTCCACACTGATATCAGGGCCAATAACCATGTTTCCTTAAAATGTTAACGGACATTACTATTTATTCTCGGTATTTATTTTTTGATGTGCAATACTACTTGATAATCTGTTGAAAACATTTTTTTTTTCAGGCGACGCATTTAATTAGTATAAAATTCATGCCTCATTTGCATTTGTAAACTAGAACTAGAAAAAGTCGATGGCGCGCCATCGCAATATACCCACTTTCCCCAAATGCTAAGTTCGAAAGGGGGAGGTAATCCATGATGGAGGGTCGGATAAAAAATCCGAATTCACTTTGCGCATGTGCACATGATAACGAAGCTACATAGCAAATATGAGGCGCGTAGGTATGAAGGTGAAAAAGTTTTTCGAGTTACAAGGAAAAAATGGGAAATTCTGAGTCGGAAAGGGGGAGGTAATCCATGATGGAGGGTCGGATAAAAAATGGGGGAATTCAACTTGCGCATCTACACATGATAACGAAGGTATATACTAAATTGAGGCACTAGGTATGAAGGTGAAAATGTTTTTTTCGTGTTACAAGGAAAAAATGGGAAATTCTGATCCGAAAGGGGGGAGATAATCCATGATGGAGGGTCGGTCAAAAATCCGAATTCACTTTGCGATGCACATCATCGAAGCTACATAGGCAAAATATGAGGCGCGTAGGTATGAAGGTGAAAAATTTTTTCGAGTTACAAGGAAAAATGGGAAATTCTGAGTCCGAAAGGGGGAGATAATCCATGATGGAGGGTCGGATCAAAAATCCGAATTCACTTTGCGCATCTGCACATGATAACGAAGCTACATACCAAATATCAGGCGCGTGGATAATGAAAAAGAGTGAAAAAAGGGTTTTCGAGTTACAAGAAACGTGACGGTACGGTTAGTGCGGACTACGTCGAACGTACTCGGACTAGTAAGCTATCAGTTGGGGGGTACTTGCTATATAAAAGACAAAGGAAATACCCCGTAACACAATAGGCTTACGGGGTAGGATTAAGTTCCATTGTGTTCTAACCCGAACCATTGTCTTAGGCCACGCCCCTACCCCAAGGTACCCTAATGTGTGCCGGACGGACGTACGGACGGACGGAGGACGGACGTACGGACGGACGGACACCCGTGACGAAAACAATATACCCATTTTTTTTTACAAAAAAGTGGGTATAAAAAGTCGATGGCGCGCCATCGCAATATACCCACTTTCCCCAAATGCTAAGTCCGAAAGGGGGAGGTAATCCATGATGGAGGGTCGGATAAAAAATCCGAATTCACTTTGCGCATCAGCACATACAATTACAGCGCTACTACCAAATATCAGGCAAGCGTAGGTATCCAAGAGGTCGTGAAAACAAGTCTATCGTATGTACAAGGAAAAAATGGGAAATTCTGAGTCCGAAAGGGGGAGATAATCCATGATGGAGGGTCAGATGAAAAATCCGAATTCACTTTGCGCATTTGCACATGATAACGAAGCTACATAGCAAATATGAGGCGCGTAGGTATGAAGGTGAAAAAGTTTTTCGAGTTACAAGGAAACAAGAAACGAGGCAAAGCCACGAAGGCCAGGTTTTTTCCAAGCATAGACACTTGGATAACATAATTATACCCACTTTTTGTAGACTAGATGGCCGTGGCCTGCATGTCGCGCCTTGGGGCGAGGCATGGACACTAAAAAAATAGATATAGTAGATGGAAAAACTTCAACCAAAGAACTTTAACCGGACACACGGACGAACGGACGGACGTATGCCAAAATGCCGACGATATCGCGCTTTCCGCAAGCAGGTGTGACAATGATGATAAACACCCAAGTGAAGTATCAAGGTATTGGGTGAAGCAGTTGCAGAGATATAGTACACAAAAAAAATTTAACAAAACAATTCAAAGTAATTTGAACTTGACATAGGGCACAGGATCGCACTTTCTGCAAGCAGGTGCGACAATGATGATAAACACCCATGTGAAGATTCAAGGTATTGGGTGAAGCAGTTGCAGAGATATAGTACACGAAAAAACTTTAACAAAAAAATTCAAAGTAATTTGACCTTGACATTGGGCACCGGATCGCGCTTTCCGCAAGCAGGTGCAACAATGATGATAAACTCCCATGTGAAGTATTCAGGTATTGGGTGAAGCAGTTGCAGAGATATAGTACACGAAAAAAACTTTAACAAAAAAATTCAAAGTAATTTGACCTTGACATTGGGCACCGGATCGCGCTTTCCGCAAGCAGGTGCAACAATGATGATAAACTCCCATGTGAAGTATCAAGGTATTGGGTGAAGCAGTTGCAGAGATATAGTACACGAAAAAAACTTTAACAAAAAAATTCAAAGTAATTTGACCTTGACATTGGGCACAGGATCGCGCTTTCCGCAAGCAGGTGCAACAATGATGATAAACACCCATGTGAAGTATCAAGGTATTGGGTGAAGCAGTTGCAGAGATATAGTACACCGAAAAAACTTTAACAAAAAAATTCAAAGTAATTTGACCTTGACATTGGGCACAGGATCGCGCTTTCCGCAAGCAGGTGCAACAATGATGATAAGCACCCATGTGAAGTATCAAGGTATTGGGTGAAGCAGTTGCAGAGATATAGTACACGAAAAAACTTTAACAAAAAAATTCAAAGTAATTTGACCTTGACATTGGGCACAGGATCGCGCTTTCCGCAAGCAGGTGCGACACTGATGATAAGCACCCATGTGAAGTATCAAGGTATTGGGTGAAGCAGTTGCAGAGATATAGTACACGAAAAAACTTTAAACAAAAAAAATTCAAAGTAATTTGACCTTGACATTGGGCACGGATCGCGCTTTCCGCAAGCAGGTGCGACAATGATGATAAACACCCATGTGAAGTATCAAGGTATTGGGTGAAGCAGTTGCAGAGATATAGTACACGAAAAACTTTAACAAAAAAATTCAAAGTAATTTGACCTTGACATTGGGCACAGGATCGCGTTTTCCGCAAGCAGGTGCGACAATGATGATAAACACCCATGTGAAGTATCAAGGTATTGGGTGAAGCAGTTGCAGAGATATAGTACACGAAAAAACTTTAACAAAAAAATTCAAAGTAATTTGACCTTGACATTGGGCACAGGGGCCGCACGGTTGGGGGTTAGAATGAAATATGGATGATGATAAACACCCATGTGAAGTTTCAAGGTAATGGGCGAAGCAGTTGCAGAGATATAGTATAACGAAAAAGTTTTAACCAAAAAACTCTAAACAGACGTACGTTAAAAAGTTAACGTTGAAAATGGGTAAGTCAATTACGTAGAAATAATAGGTGAAGGTAAAAAAATGGTCACATGTTGGATAGTTGTATGTGGTAGGCACCCTTGGTTATGAAGCTGTGAAAGTTTGGTGGTCCTAGGTGGTACAGTACCAAAGAAATGGACTTAAATCACAAAAATTAACACTGTAAACGCGAAAACTTAAACATGAAAATGGCTAAGTCGACTGCGCGGAAAAAATGGGTGAAGTTAAAAAAAAAAGTAACATGTTGGATTAGTGATATGTGGTGGGTACCCCTTGATTATGAAGCTGTGAAAGTTTGGTGGTCCTAGGTGGTACAGTACGAAAGAAATGGACTTAAACACGAAAACTTAACATTGTAAACGCGAAAACTTAACATTGAAAATGGCTAAGTCGAATTTACGCGGATAAAATGGGTGAAGTTTAAAAAAAAAAGTAACATGTGGATTATTTGTGATATGTGGTGGGCCACCCCTTGATTATGAAGCTGTGAAAGTTTGGTGGTCCTAGGTTGGTACAGTAAAAAACAAAGAAATGGACTCAAACACGAAAACTTAACATTGATTGTGGAGCCGCCGCCCGCCGCCCCCCCGCCGTCCCGCCCGCCCGGCTTTCGCCAATCCAATAGCCTGGATTTTTTTTTCAAAAAAACCTGGCTAAAAATGGGAAATTTCTGAGTTCCGAAAGGGGGTGGGGGAGATAATCCATGATGGAGCGTCGGATGAAAAATCCGAATTCACTTTGCGCATCTGCACATGATAACGAAGCTACATACCAAATATCAGGCACGTAGGTATGAAGGTGAAAACGTTTTTTGAGTTACAAGAAACGTGACGGACGTACGGACGGACGGACACTCGTGACGAAAACAATATACCCATTTTTTTTCTCAAAAAAAAGTGGGTATAATAACCTCATACCACCGCGAGTCACTATCAATAAAATAAATATAACTAAATATTTATATATGTATCTGTACAGCGGGCATTTGCAATTTTAGAACTGGTGGAATAGTGAGACTATTATTAAACACATATTTAATTCCTATAAAGATAATTTTGTGCCTACTGAGTGGGCATGTACCTTGAATACAGTATAAATATTACACCCTCATATCACTATGCCAACCACCTCCTCTACAACACACCAACTAAGATGTGGGTCTTCACTACATTTTACTGAACTATTATGTCAAACAACAGGCAACCATTTGTGTAGATTTGTGGTACCCTCCGTGACTTTAATTTGAAATCACATTCAAGCCAAGCTGCCTTCACATCCATGCAGTTTGATCTACAATTATCTACTCCGTTACGCCATCAATATTTACCATGAATTGTTGGTTTATAAATTATTACATGTGTCTTGTCTATACAGTTATACGGACTGTTTTACAACATAACCTAAGCAGTTATCTGACAAAACATGGCTATGTTCATTATACATTTGGTCCATATTGCTTGAAAGTGTATGCATAAGGTTAGAAGACACCAAATGGTGCGAAACCGCCCAGGGTGTATGCAAAAGTAGTCCGGTATAAAAAAATAGTGCGGGTGTTTTGAGGTCACAGACACCGTTTGCTTGAACAAATCTTGATCATTACTACCCCCAGTTTCACTTGGAGGAACATTTTGGGGTGCTTCAACACCAGGTTTTTCAGCATATTTGTGCATTTAAAAGAAAACACTGACCCTGTTGGTCACTTGATGTAAACGGAGTTTCCTGTGGCCAAAAAAATGTACACAATATTGGAGGATATGACAAGGTTGGATTTTTCTTTCTTTTTAGGAGTAAGTGAACCTATTGTTTAGTTCATGCAGAACCAGTACAGACTGGCTGCAGGTCATGTACAAGTGGGTCCCACAGCATCCATACGAATAGTGAAAGTAGAGAGACTGGCCTCCTTATTGGATGGCATTCGGTTAAATTATATAGTAAAACTATTTGGTGGTGTCTAACTATAGGTGTGCCTAAGGCCCTATGTGAGATATGTTTGTTTGTAGAATTTGAAGTTGGAAGATTTATGTTTCTTGTAGCTATGTCTCTGGGAACATAAGTTTAAAGTTACTGCGACAAGAATAATCGAGCGGACTCCGCGATGCAACATATTTTGTTCTTTTTGTATCTCAGACGGACAGTTATCGGCTTCAAAATCTTCTAAAATCTTGATTTCTCAGCTTTATTTAGTGTTATATAATAAACCAGTGTAATGCAAATTACCTGTAGGTGATTGGGCTTGGAATGTGACAGAAATATACACCGAAACAGTGATTATAGTGTGTTTTTCATTTTTTTTCATTGTATTGGCTTGCTGAATTGGACAATTAAGAAGTTATGGAAAGTGGCGCGACATCGCGACGCTGTTCCAAAATTTGGCCAAAATTAGGGGCGTAAGTGTATTGTTTTCGCATATCGGTATAGTCCCCAAGACACTAGTACTCAGAAAACATTGTTTTTCCTTTTCCTCCTGTGTTATAAAAAAGCAAATTTCTTGACTGACCGTTATCCAAGCCAGTACCCTTTTGTCTGTCGACCAATCCAGAGTTGGCATACATGTTGGATATAGTTTCAGTGATGAGTCTGTATATGTAGAATGGTTGAGCTATAAACACTATTTAGGGTAATGTTATGTGATTTTATGGAGATATGTGCTTTTAATTCATCATCTATTAAAATTCTCCATAGTTCTGTAGTAGCTCAATTAAGGCAGAATGTGGACAGTCACATGGTGGAGTTACACAGCTGCTGTGTGACAACCATTTGAGATATTTGCTCCAAAACTTGGTACTGTATCCAGGAATAGAAGCTACTTTTTGAATAGTGAATATTGTAGAATGATTTGTAGTGGGACTGGTACACTTATAGGTTTAGTTAAGACACCAAAATGGTGCGAAAACCGCCCAGGGTGTAATGCAAAAGTAGTCCGGTATAAAAAAAACTAGTGGGGCGGGTGTTTTGAGGTCACAGACACCGTTTGCTTGCTAAATCTTGATCCATTTACTACCCAGTTTTCACTTGAGGAACATAGGGGTGCCTTCAACACCAGTTTTCAGCATATTTGTAGCATTTAAAAGAAAAACACGACCCTGTTGGTCACTTGATGTAAACGGAGTTTCCGTGGCCAAAAAATAGTACACAATATTGGAGGATATGACAAGGTTGGATTTTTCTTTCTTAGGAGTAAGTGAACCTATTGTTTAGTTCATGCAGAACCAGTACAGACTGGCTGCAGGTCATGTACAAGTGGATCCCACAGCATCCATACGAATAGTGAAAGTAGGAGAGACTGGCCTTATTGGATGGCATTCGGTTAAATTATATAGTAAAACTATTTGGTGGTGTCTAACCATAAACGTGTATGAACATTTTGTAACATTATATTTTAATTTTCCTTATTTCTAAGTCGCACTTCAGACAGACCTGCAATTTCTTGCCTCTCAAACAGGCGATCGGTATGTTGATATGATAGTGTATTATTTTTCAGACAAGTAGAAAAAAATAAAATTCAGACAGTCTATATAGAAAGTAGTATAGGCACTAGGAATAATGGGATTTTATGAGAAAAATAGATATTATACTACTTACCGTATTGAAACTGGTGATGGTGAAACTTGATCGAGGCACACCAAGTCAAGGCCGTTGATTATATACTACTTTCTCTATAGACGGACTGCATTTTAATTTTTTTTATTTTTTTCTACATGTCTAAACAAGAAACGAGGCAAAGCCACGGAATCCACCCAGGTTTTTTTGTTTCCAGCAGGTAGACACTTGGATAAGATAATTACCTACCCACTTTTTGTTATGTACTGACGTTATTCTGGCCGCCTGCTGGCATGTCCGCGCCGGTTAGCGAGGCCATGGACAAAAAAAATCTAAAAAAAAGATATAGTAGATGGTAAAAACTTTAACCCAAAAAACTTTAACCACGGGACACGGAAAAAAATGGAGTATGCCAAAATGCCGACTATATCGCGCTTTCCGCAAGCAGGTGTGACAATGATGATAAACACCCATGTGAAGTATGCAAGGTATTGGGTGAAGCAGTACGCAGAGATATAGTACACGAAAAAAACTTAACAAAAAAATTCAAAGTAATTTGACCTTGACATTGGGCAGGATCGCGCTTTCCGCAAGCCAGGTGCAACAATGATGATAAACACCCATGTGAAAGTATCAAGGTATTGGTTGAAGCAGTTGCAGAGATATAGTACAACGAAAAAACAAAACTTTAACAAAAAAATAAAACAAAGTAATTTGACCTTGACATTGGGCACAGGATCGCGCTTTCCGCAAGCAGGTGCAACAATGATGATAAGCACCCATGTGAAGTATCAAGGTATTGGGTGAAGCAGTTGCAGAGATATAGTACACGAAAAAACTTTAACAAAAAAATTCAAAGTAATTTGACCTTGACATTGGGCACAGATCGCGCTTTCCGCAAGCAGGTGCACAATGATGATAAACACCCATGTGAAGTATCAAGGTATTGGGTGAAGCAGTTGCAGAGATATAGTACACGAAAAAACTTTAACAAAAAAATTCAAAGTAATTTGACCTTGACATTGGGCACAGGATCGCGCTTTCCAAGCAAGTCAGGTGACGACAATGATGATAAGCACCCATGTTAAGTGTTCAAGGTATGTGAAGCAGTTGCAGAGATATAGTACACGAAAAAACTTTAACAAAAAAATTCAAAGTAATTTGACCTTGACATTGGGCACAGGATCGCGCTTTCCGCAAGCAGGTGCGACAATGATGATAAACACCCATGTGAAGTATCAAGGTATTGGGTGAAGCAGTTGCAGAGATATAGTACACGAAAAAACTTTAACAAAAAATTCAAAGTAATTTGACCTTGACATTGGGCACAGGGGCCGCACGGTTGGGGGTTAGAATGAAAATATGGATGATGATAAACACCCATGTGAAGTTTCAAGGTAATGGGCGAAGCAGTTGCAGAGATATAGTATAACGAAAAAGTTTTAACCAAAAAACTCTAAACAGACGTACGTTAAAAAGTTAACGTTGAAAATGGGTAAGTCAATTACGTAGAAATAATAGGTGAAGGTAAAAAAATGGTCACATGTTGGATAGTTGTATGTGGTAGGCACCCCTTGGTTATGAAGCTGTGAAAGTTTGGTGGTCCTAGGTGGTACAGTACCAAAGAAATGGACTTAAACACAAAAATTAACATTGTAAACGCGAAAACTTAACATTGAAAATGGCTAAGTCGACTGTGCGGAAAAAATGGGTGAAGTTAAAAAAAAAAGTAAGTAACATGTTGGATAGTGATATGTGGTGGGTACCCTTGATTATGAAGCTGTGAAAGTTTGGTGGTCCTAGGTGGTACAGTACGAAAGAAATGGACTTAAACACGAAAACTTAAACATTGTAAACGCGAAAACTTAACATTGAAAATGGCTCAGTCGATTACGTGGAAAAAATGGGGGTGAAGTTAAAAAAAAAAAAAAGTAACATGTTGGATAGTGATATGTGGTGGGCACCCCTTGATTATGAAGCTGTGAAAGTTGGTGGTGGCCTAGGTGGTACAGTAACAAAGAAATGGACTCAAACACGAAAACTTAACATTGATTGTGGACGCCGCCCGCCCGCCCGGCTTTCGCCAATCCAATAGCCTGGATTTTTTTTCAAAAAACCTGGCTAAAAATGGGAAATTCTGAGTCCGAAAGGGGGAGATAATCCATGATGGAGGGTCGGATGAAAAATCCGAATTCACTTTGCGCATCTGCACATGATACCGAAGCTACATACCAAATATCAGGCGCGTAGGTATGAAGGTGAAAAAGTTTTTGAGTTACAAGAAACGTGACGGACGTACGTACGGACGGACGGACGGACACTCGTGACGAAAACAATATACCCATTTTTTTTCTCAAAAAAAAGTCGGTATAATAACCTCATACCACCGCGAGTCACTATCAATAAAATAAATATAACTAAATATTTATATATGTATATGTACAGCGGGCATTTGCAATTTTTAGAACTGGTGGAATAGTGAGACTATTAAACACATATTTAATTCCTATAAAGATAATTTTGTGCCTACTGAGTGGGCATGTACCTTTAATACAGTATAAATTACACCCTCATATCACCATGCCAACCACCTCCTCTACAACACACCAACTAAGATGTGGGCTTCACTACATTTACTGAACTATTATGACAAACAACAGGCAACCATTTGTGTAGATTTGTGGTACCCTCCGTGACTTTGAAATCACATTCAAGCCAAGCTGCCTTCACATCCATGCAGTTTGATCACAATTATCTACTCCGTTACGCCATCAATATTTACCATGAATTGTTGGTTTATAAATTATTACATGTGTCTTGTCTATACAGTTATACGGACTGTTTTACAACATAACCTAAGCAGTTATCTGACAAAACATGGCTATGCTCATTATACATTTGGTCCATATTGCTTGAAAGTGTATGCATAAACGTGTATGAACATTTTGTAACATTATATTTTAATTTTCCTTATTTCTAAGTCGCACTTCAGACAGACCTGCAATTTCTTGCCTCTCAAACAGGCGATCGGTATGTTGATATGATAGTGTATTATTTTTCAGACAATTAGTAGAAAAAAATAAAATTCAGACAGTCTATATAGAAAGTAGTATAGGCACTAGGAATAATGGGATTTTATGAGAAATAGAAAATATACTACTTACCGTATTGAAACTGGTGATGGTGAAATTGATCGAGGCACACCAAGTTCAAGGCCTTGATTATATACTACTTTCTCTATAGACGGACTGCATTTTATTTTTTTCTACATGTCTAAACAAGAAACGAGGCAAAGCCACGAAGGCCAGGTTTTTTCCAAGCATAGACACTTGGATAACATAATTATACCCACTTTTTGTAGACTAGATGGCCGTGGCCTGCATGTCGCGCCTTGGGGCGAGGCATGGACACTAAAAAAATAGATATAATGTCGATGATATCGCGCTAACAATGATGATAAACACCCATGTGAAGTATCAAGGTAATGGGTGAAGCAGTTGCAGAGATATAGTAATTACGTAGAAATAATAGGTGAAGGTAAAACAAGAAACGAGGCAAAGCCACGAAGGCCAGGTTTTTTCCAAGCATAGACACTTGGATAACATAATTATACCCACTTTTTGTAGACTAGATGGCCGTGGCCTGCATGTCGCGCCTTGGGGCGAGGCATGGACACTAAAAAAATAGATAGAGTAGATGGAAAAACTTTAACCAAAAAACTTTAACCGGACACACGGACGAACGGACGGACGTATGCCAAAATGCCGACGATATCGCGCTTTCCGCAAGCAGGTGTGACAATGATGATAAACACCCATGTGAAGTATCAAGGTATTGGGTGAAGCAGTTGCAGAGATATAGTACACGAAAAAACTTTAACAAAAAAATTCAAAGTAATTTGAACTTGACATAGGGCACAGGATCGCGCTTTCCGCAAGCAGGTGCGACAATGATGATAAACACCCATGTGAAGTATCAAGGTATTGGCACAGGTGGAAGACTCGGACCTATGACACCAAAAAAATGGAAAATTATTTCTAATTTTAGTTTTTATTATTCATACTCACCTGAATGGTTGCAAACTGATAGGTTGCTATGAAATCGTCCTAATATAAAAATCTGCCTACTCTAATCACTCAAATAACCCACCATAGACCATTCCGCTCTACCCACAGCCAATTGGCTAGTCCGCTATTTAAACTCCTCCTATTATTGTTAGGTATACAGCTTCAAAAGTAAATCATTTCCATATGGAAATGACACTGCTAGATAAAAATAGCCTGAAGTATACTAAGTAGGGAGAAGATAAAACCATCAAGCGGGGTCGGGGGGAGGAGGGTCTACCTTACCATTCAGGTGAGTATGAATAATAAAAACTAAAATTAGAAATAATTTTCCATTTTTATGTCTTCAAACTAACCTGAATGGTTGCAAGAATTCGTAGTGATGGTGGGAGGTATTCTCACTACTCATACTCGACCGGAATGGTAAGGCAGATTAAAAACCCTCAAAACAGACAAAAATATTTGGTCTAGGTACACACTTGGGTGTTACCTATATAGTAATAACATGGTCTCACCCTAGAATCATAGGGGAGCCCAAAGCGGGCCCCCCCCCCCTTTTCTACGAAAGTAGAAGAGAGGTGGATAAAGACAAGCACCACCACGCTAGTCTCGTAGACTGACTCGTAGACTCCAACCTGCTATACTTGGTTAAAACGCCGGAGAATACTCAAGGTATAGCTGCTGCTACCAGACGAAGCCCTGGCGAATGTAGTCGCCCGGCACTTCACACGCAATAACTCAACTGCGATAAACTCAAAGTCTATACATAGTCTCATGACGACACATGACTTGTACATATCGAGAACACAGTATAAACGCCCTAAGCACTAAGGTCATCCTAACAAGCAAGTGCTGAGGAGTTAAACTGGCCCTAAAGCCAGATCAAAACCTATACCAGGGTTTGACACTAACTTTTGGCCCAGGGATTCCGCAGCATGGACATCCCTATTGTTACATAATGTTGAATGGGATTTTCTTGAAAATGCAGTGATTCCTCCTACAAAACAGGGATCCTCGGGATCTCGGGACACTGTGAGTGTCGACCACTGTATACCTATAAACCCATGTATAGTAGACAAAGAGAATAGAATCATTAACCCAAAGTGAAACACTATCCTTTTGCAACAACACTGCTACAAACTAGAAAGGTAGCCTCGCCCTAATTGAACATGTACAAAACAATGCCTCCTGGGCCAGCGTGATGAACCGTAAGAACCATAGATCACCACAGATCCCCGTTCATCAACAAAAGCAAGTGAAGTTCATCGAGCGGAGAGTCACACTTACCAACCCCCAGGATTCCACTGGGACTGTAAAGACAAAAACCGAATAATCGGGTAATCAGAAAAAATCGCAGACTATCGCGAACAGGTAGATCCAAACAGCCTCCTAAACTTGATGCTACCGGCTGATAAACCCACAACTGCACCCGCTGCTATTAACGGACCCAGTTCTTAAACATCTCCCTGAGATGCCAACCCCCTGTCGGTCACATGAGGAACATGGAGAGAAAAGGGGGTTACTTTCCGGAACACCACATATGTATTCCGGAACACAAATCAGTACTCACTTATATGCATAAAATAAGTTAAATATAGCCTTGGCCCAAGTTTCGGCTACCATGAGCACCCGAATAACTACAATAACACTGATTGCAAGACGCAAAAACATCACCGCGCTGTGACAGGACCAAATTGGGCCATGTCTCGCTGTAATCATAGATGAACAGAAGTGTTGTCCTAACTTCTTCCGATAAAACAATCCCCAAATAAGTTGGCTGCACGCTTAGATCAGACATTATACGAATTACGTGATGAATAAATCAATATCAAATGAGCGCTGGAATATCAAATGGTAATCGCCTAGACGAGAATGATAACGGGTAAATAAAACAATAGGATTATTGGCAGAATTGTATTTAAACGAAATAATAATATCCAGATATACCCGCGCCGATCAAAAATCGTACTTTTAATAGTAATCCGTACTACCGTCTATCTAACGTATTTCCCGGAATAAATACGGAAAAATCGTAACAGATGGCAGTTACGCATCTCCTGCCAGTGCAGAGAGCGATCATAGAAAGAAGTTGAGACTACATGCACCTCGTGCATTTAGGGCCTAAACAACTCAGCTGCAGAACCACTTACTGTAGAATAAAATCAAGTAAATGGCCCTACCTATCCAACGGAAGACAAAGGATTGCGATACCTCCCGTTGGCTTAAAATTGGTAATAAAAAACTTTACGGTCGGACCGGATGTCCTAATTCTTCCGAACCTAATGCTTCATCGCACGGACTAGGACAAAGTGTGAACCACTGTCGCTGACAGGCGTGACGGAGGGAGGCCCGAACCACAACTGATTCCAGATCATGTGAGAAGGGATAAAGTACTGAGGGAGAAATCTCGGTCATAGGACTGCTGATGTGTAAACAGTAGTGTGCTTCTATTTAACACAATTAACATTTTTGAAAATACCCAATTGCTTCAGAAATGATGGAGTGACAACAGCATGTTGTATATACAGTCGATAACGCGTTATTGTCGACATTGCTTACATCGATATACCTATTGTCGATATACGCTAGTGGTCCCGGCCGAACTGCTATATAACTCATACATTACATACCTGATATATCGATATCGGAAATGTCGACATTTCGTTTATATCGATGTGGAAAACAAGTCCCGATGGTATAATTAATACACATTAACTGTAATGTCGATATGCAATTTGAACAGCGGGCGTCGTAAAGTCTGGTCAAACTTAATTGACACAGGTAAGTTTTTCACACATACAAAGTGATCAAAACATGCCACCGGTAACCGTGTTACAATCGCGGAATACCGTCAAAGCCGACCACGTAAGCCGTGGTCAACCAATTAACGACAGTGTGACGTGAAATCACAAAAATACTCTTATTAATAGCCAATTATATGCCTGACATGAATCGATCCGTAAATGCCATAATCATTAACGGACGCTAGTTTTATAATAATTACAATTGAGTGAATTACATGCGATCTTATAAACACGAACAGTTGGTATCTCAAATCACTTCCTTAGCAATGTCCAACATGCAGTACATGGGTCCGAAGTTATACTGGAACGAGTAAATTGAAAAGCCGAATCGGTACGTGGGCGCAAACAGAGGAAAAAATAAAACCGACGTTTGAGCCTTGCCGCAACAAAACCACAAATGGATACCCCCATCCGGACAAGATAGCACTGGACACCAACGGATGCAGAAGCCATTCCGTCAGAACCGGAGATGACCGCAGAAACCATAACCACCTGTCCGTGCAGAACAGAATCCGCCGCTGTCAACCCCCGGAACACTGCCAAAAGCTAAAACATGTTGATGTGTCCCTGAGTTTCCTGCACTGACCACCAACACACCAATGTAGGGGCTCCAATGAGCCCCCCAGCCTTCTCACGACGCGTCTGTGGACAGAAAGCGAGTAGGAGGAGGTAACACTATGGGAAATCCCTGTTGGAACCAGACCTCCACTGCCCACCATCTGATACAACTTAGGAAGAGGGTGATCCTAGGCAGAGACCGATCCAAAGGATCGGGGTGCGGCCTCCATAGCCCCATTTCCATATGGAAATGACACTGCTATAGTAAGTAATACTGGAGGTCGCAAACATAACCTTCCCCTATTCTGCACCCCGAAATTCCAGGAGTGCAGAAATTTCCTAGCTGACAGAGAACCTCTGACCAGTACCCGGAAACTAAAACAAGATGCCACGCACCCTGTCCAAAGGTACTATGATGACTGACAGATCGGTCAATAAGCTCATTCCCACCTAAGAAAAATCCTGTGTGGGAACCAACTACGACTACTCTAGATCTAAAAGACACAAAACTCGGAAACAACTTAAACTTCCGAGAGCATCTGCGGAAGGGCACGTGGAAGTACGAGACCCACATATCTATGGAAACAACCCAGTCTACCGGGCAAATGGCGCTCCGACCACGTCCCGAACTTCCTCTATAGCACTATACTTCAAGAGAGAGACTCTACTAAACCCTTGAAAATACCCCCGTCAGGGAAACGACCCCACAGGAGGTAGACAAGAAGGAGCAGCAGGGAGGGACCATCGGTACCGTAGCTGCCCTTTGGCCGTCGATCGCACAATTAACAGAGGTCAAAAGAGGCGAACGAAGCAAAAACTATGGCCGTTCAAGAAAAAACTAGCCGGCTATCACTGCGTCTCACCTGGACAAGAGCATGTCCATAGAAAACTCCAAAGACATGTTGACAAGAGGCTTAGCGCACAAATCGCCGACTGAAGCACTGCGTCCAGAGACGATGAATCATACTGATTCAAACATAAATCGAAAGTTGGCATAGCCACAATCGACTTAACAGCCTACACCCATGCCTTCGCAAATGCGAACCAGGACGAGGAGCCGAAGATATCCCAAACGCTGCGGCGTCCTTGTCCAGAAACGGAGATCTCAAAAACCATACCGCATAGAGGGGCATGTAGAACTTAGACCCCAGTGTGGCGATCAAAGTTTGAGCACTAGGAACCCCGCAGTGGCCAAATCCTACCTAAAGCTCCCCAATGTACGTAACAAGAAGCCTACTGTAGGAGAGCAATGAAACCACGACAACTCCGCAATTCCACCACCACCGAATCAGCCTCACAACAGCCATCCGAGGAAGTACCCCTATGGGAGGCTCCACTGGCAAAACCACCAGCTGTGAAAGAGCCGACAAACCCACTAAGTACTAGGACTTAGACAGGAACTCCAGAATCTTAGACAACTGAACCATCATAACTCTATCGTGTGTCGAGTCCTGAATATAGACTGGGAATTCGAAAACTCATATACACTCGAATAAAGAGCAGGCCAGACAAGTACGGAGCCAAAGCACCACGGCGTCCAATACCACCTCGACCGTCTCCTCCGAGAACGAAGAGCTAGATCTCGAGGAGCCGATACAAAAACACAATATGTACACAGGATACGAACCCACGAACACCCCGGTCAGAAATAGTTGCTACCCCGGTGCCCGGTACCCGGTGCCTGCCCGGTGCCCGGTGCCCGGTGCCCGGTGCCCGTAACACAATACCGGCACCTCTCCTGCGAGAGTTAGGGTAGGTTAGTGACCGGTGAATGTGATAAGCACCTGCCGCAGCAACCCTAGACTGGCAGTCATCTACCACATACTGGAATCTGATTCAACAGAACTGTACTGTATCGTTCCAAATAGTATATGTACTGCCGAAGCTAGTACTACATGTAGAAGCCCTATACAACCGTCTCCTACGACGAACAGGAGAACGAGATCTAGATGAACCTGTTCCAAAACCTGAGAATGACCTCGAGGAAAAGGAAGAACAAGATCTAAACTCCGAACCCGAAATCGAAGAGCTAACCCAATCCTGACCTACGACGAGATCGACTCCTCGACTTACGTGAACACGTAGAACGAAGACCAACCGAAGACAAGAACGTCTTCCTACCGGAAGCAGCAGGCTGTCCAAGGAGAGTCTGGTGCCCGTGCCAGGTGTTTGACCGGTGCCCGGTAGCCTAACCGTGCCCGGTGCCCAAGGTGCCCGGTGCCCGGTGACATAATGCCCGGTGCCGGTGCCCGGTGCCCGGTGCCCGGTAGCCCGGTGCCCGGTACCGGGCGCCTCTACAGAGAGGCTGGGTCAGCTTAAACCGGTGATAGTATCAAGAACCACCGAAACACCCCTGTGATAGGTATAGCCCGGTGCCCGGTGCCCGGTGACATAATGCCCGGTGCCCGGTGCCCGGTGCCCGGTGCCCGGTGCCCGGTGCCCGGTGCCCGGTACCGGGCGCCTCTACTGAGAGAGGCTGGTCAGCTTCAAACCGGGTGATATAGATCAAGAACCAGCCAGAAACACCCCTGTGATAGGTATAGCCCTCTGCGAACCGGGTGATAGAGATCAGGCACCGGCCCCAGCAGCCCGGTATCCCCTGTATGGATACCGGCCTATCACTTAACACAACCTCCGAAACCTCGGATGGTTCCACTCTCCCAAGAGCTGAGACTCGGACACAGACTTCTTCAGACGTGAGGTATGGGACCTACTACCCAGCCTTGCCCCACGTCGAATCCGTCCAACGGACGGACAAATCACATGGCCTCTCTTTGCAACACCCGCAACAGGCAAAGCACCTGTCCTATGGGGTGGGATCCCAAGGAGAAGTCATGTGTCCACACGCAGCGTGTGATTGCGGCATTCTAACAAGTATTGTATAACAAAACCTGATAGAAGAAACGCAAAAACGCTACAAAAAATGTGTCACGGGAGCGAATCCACTTGGGACAAACCCGTTAGGGTACGAATCGCGTACACGCGAAAATATGTGACACAAAGTAAAACACCGTGAAAAACCCCAAAAAATGCAATGGAGAAAATCACGTAACACACAAGAGTGATAATAATATGTATTGAACGAAATATAATGACAAATACGGCACAATACACGGCAGAAATTCAAAATAAGCACGAAATAAAGAGAGAGACAAATATACCTGCACTCTTGATAGCGTCCTAAAATAATAGGAGGAGTTTAAATAGCGGACTAGCCAATTGGCTGTGGGTAGAGCGGAATGGTCTATGGTGGGTTATTTGAGTGATTAGAGTAGGCAGATTTTTATTATTAGGACGATTTCATAGCAACCTATCAGTTTTGCAACCATTCAGGTTAGTTTGAAGACATAAAAATGCCTATTAAAAAAAATCCCATTACCCCACCCACTTGGTCTCGTACAGTACATAACGTTAATTCAAGGTGAGCATAAATAGCGCTATTATAGAAGAGCCCTCTTTTTTCTTTTTTCCGGCTCGCACAAACATAAATAAACATCGATTAAATGTATGAAATATGTCTCTGGCAATCGATAAAGGTATTAGGTGTGTGAATATACTCACTTCAAATCGCTGTTTCAAGTATTTATTTAGTTATTCGCGTTTTGATTACCCCATCCAAAGCGAAAGTTGCGTGTACGAAAGAATCTCACACAGAATCGGAGGCCGTCCGGCTGGATTATCGGTCATATTTGGCCGATAGCTGATCGCCAGCTCAAACTAAAGTCATGCACCATGATCATATACATTAGAGACTCCAACCATACAAAGTTCGTCCAATTGTGATCGTTCGCCTGATCTAAAAAACACTTTTTTCTATAATTTCGTTCATTATCTGGAACTGGGTCAATGCACTATCATTCCATAATCAACCACCGAAGCGTCTATGTAAGAACATCTCTGATTGGTTAAACCTAAAAATAGACGCGAGGACTTTCCCTTTTCAGGGTTTCCGGAAGACATAATCTGATAGTACGCGAATCATGAAAGAAAGTCAATAAAATTAGAAAAAAGTGTTTTTTAGATCGGCGAACGATCACACACCTAATACCTTTATCGATTGCCAGAGACATATTTAATACATTTAATCGATGTTTATTGTGTTTGTGCGAGCCGGAAAAAAGAGGGCTCTTTCTATAATAGCGCTATTTATGCTCACCTTGAATTAACGTTATGTACTGTACGAGACCAAATGGGTGGGGTAATGGGATTTTTTTTAATAGGCATTTTTTTGGTGTCATAGGTCCGAGTCTTCCACCTGTGGGTATTGGGTGAAGCAGTTGCAGAGATATAGCACACGAAAAAACTTTAACAAAAAAATTCAAAGTAATTTGACCTTGACATTGGGCACAGGGGCCGCACGGTTGGGGGTTAGAATGAAAATATGGATGATGATAAACACCCATGTGAAGTTTCAAGGTAATGGGCTAAGCAGTTGCAGAGATATAGTATAACGAAAAAGTTTTAACCAAAAAACTCTAACCAAACGTACGTTCAAAAGTTAACGTTGAAAATGGGTAAGTCAATTACGTAGAAATAATAGGTGAAGGTAAAAAAATGGTCACATGTTGGATAGTTGTATGTGGTAGGCACCCCTTGGTTATGAAGCTGTGAACGTTTGGTGGTCCTAGTTGGTACAGTACCAAAGAAATGGACTTAAACACGAAAACTTAACATTGTAAACGCGAAAACTTAACATTGAAAATGGCTAAGTCGACTGCGCGGAAAAAATGGGTGAAGTTAAAAAAAAAAGTAACATGTTGGATAGTGATATGTGGTGGGTACCCCTTGATTATGAAGCTGTGAAAGGTTGGTGGTCCTAGGTGGTACAGTAACAAAGAAATGGACTCAAACACGAAAACTTAACATTGATTGTGGACGCCCGCCCGCCGACCGCCACCCGCCCGCCGCCGCCCGTGCTTTCGCCAATCCAATAGCCTGGATATTCAAAAAACCTGGCTAAAAAGGTAACATGTTGGATAGTGATATGTGGTGGGCACCCCTTGATTATGAAGCTGTGAAAGTTTGGTGGTCCTAGGTGGTACAGTAACAAAGAAATGGACTCAAACACAAAAACTTAACATTGATTGTGGACGTCGCCCAGGCCGCCCGGCCCGCCGCCCGGCCGCCCGGCCGCCCGGCCGCCCGCCCGCCCGCCTGGCTTTCGCCAATCCAATAGCCTGGATTTTTTTTCAAAAAACCTGGCTAAAAAGTATAATACACTATCCTATCAACATGCCGAAGATGCAATTTTTATATCAGTTTTCTTGTTTTGTTCACAGATGTATATGTTGTTACCACTCATTTGAATCATCTCAGCGAGACGGTTCAAATGAGTGGTAACAACAGATACTTTCATTGATTAATGAAGAAAATAGAACAAAAATGTTTGTAAATTTAGATACCAACGTATAATACACTATCCTATCAACATGCCGATCGCCTGTGGGCTCTCATATGAACTTGTGTTTGACCATTATTAGTTTACGTGATGGAAAAATGTGTTATCAACTTTACCTCTAACCCTTTCATTGCCAAGGATTGGCCATATCCTTGCTGATATTTACATTAATTAAACCTTTCAACACTACAGCCCTCTATAGCGGTGTTTGAAAAGAGTGTAGAGCGAGATGAGCCGATTCGCCAGCATCTGCACTGTTTGCAACAAAAACTGAAAATCAGTTTGTGTCCATTCCAGTCATTTAGGGGTGAAATAGTTAAAGTGGCACTGATGTAAAATTGAAAATTACTGACAAATACTGCAGATACTGATGAGACGGCTTGGTCTCATCTGGATCTACGGTGTTTGCAAATATTTAAATTATGGTCAGTCAACTGGAACAAATTAATGGATTAATTAATAACAGTCTTATCTGTGGTGTTGCTTCTGTTGTCGTTGATCTAGCCTTGTTAGATGTAACTAGAAATGTGGCCTGTCGGCACACAAATACCCCCACTGGCAGCCAAAGAAAACGAGGCATTTTTGATTATAAGCCATTTAGCCAAGCGTTAGGCATCAAGTCTGTGACCTTAACCCTGGGCACAGTGTGATAATCCATGCATCGGTGTAGAAGATATAGAGCGGAAAGGAATTTCAATAGGTTTGACCTTTGACCTTCAACTGTGACCTTGACCTTGGACGTAGGTGCGTGGTTATTGATCGCGACACACCTTCTCATCATGAGAAACATTTGTGCCAATGCCATTTCCGATGATAATCCATGCATCGTGTAGAAGATATAGAGCGGAAGGGAATTTCGATAGGTTTGACCTTTGACCTTTGACCTTCAACTGTGACCTTGACCTTAGACGTAGGTGCGTGGTTATTGATCGCGACACACCTTCTCATCATGAGAAACATTTGTGCCAAGCCATTTGATAATCCATGCATCGGTGTAGAAGATATAGAGCGGAAGGGAATTTCAATAGGTTTGACCTTTGACCTTCAACTGTGACCTTGACCTTGGACGTAGGTGCGTGGTTTATTGATCGCGACACACCTTCTCATCATGAGAAACATTTGTGCCAAGCCATGATAATCCATGCATCGGTGTAGAAGATAGAGCGGAAGGGAATTTCAATAGGTTTGACCTTTGACCTTCAACTGTGACCTTGACCTTGGACGTAGGTGCATGGTTATTGATTGTGACACACCTTCTCATCATGAGAAACATTTGTGCCAAGCCATTTGATAATCCATGCATGGGTGTAGAAGATACAGAGCGGAAGGGAATTTCCAACAGACCGACCGACCGACAGACCGGCAGACCGACCGACAAGCTAACTCCTATATACCCGGTTATTGATTGCGACACACCTTCTCATGAGAAACATTTGTGCCAAGCCATTTGACAATCCATGCATGTGTGTAGAAGATATAGAGCGGAAGGGAATTTCCAACAGACCGACCGACAGACCGACAGACAAGCTGACTCCTATATACCCCCAACAAACTTTGTTTGTGGGGGGTATACAAAATTCATCGACTTCCAAACGTGAGCTTGGGTGGCTTGCACCCGTAAGCTGATCTCAGCTGCTTTGTCCAAACTGAAAATTGCTACCTTTAAGTTCTCTAACCTATATCATTCAACATTCCACTTAGTTTAAACAAGATTTTCTTTCAAGTAATACACCCTTCACAATAAGTACAGTAGAAAACATGCTGGGAAAGCTAATAAATATCAATTCTTCACGAAAGTGCAAGTAAATGTGGGTCACTGGCAGAGACAGACAGCGTAGCACATTTTCAACATTCATAAATGTGGCACTGACTGGAGACATGGGGCTTATGGGTTTTGCGACCAGTGTAGATCCAGATCAGCGTGTGCATCCGCACAGTCTGATCAGGATCTGCACTGCTTAACATTCCATCAATGAAACACCCATCATGCGTCGAATAAGCAATATACAGTGGTAACAGCTGTGAGCTATTTGATCATGAGCTACACAAGTAACAAATCCCATAAGCCCAATTTCTCCAGTCACAGCCATGAATCATGACCAACTTGCACATTCACTCATGCACTTGGAATAAAACACAATCAATTTGGTGAGGACGGGTAAAGCTACTTCTGTGACTAAATGGCAAACCGTGTATTGCCCTGATCAGACTAATCTGGGGCTACGCTGTTTGCAAACGTCACAAGATATTTTTTGTCAGCAGATGGCCATGTTGCAATATTGTAAGTAGTTTTGAGTACATAACCAGGGCTCCAGATACATGTGAAGGAATTACTAATTGAGTATTGTCACTCTATCATTTTAAGCAAATACACAGCTTATCTGGAGCATTGCACAACTCTAATTACATTTCATTACACTGTATTACAGAACACTTATGATGCGGTAGTCTTTCCAAATGTGCGTTTGTAGCTTTCTTTGTTTACATTCTACTTCCTGGAAAGTGACCTAAGAATTTTGCTAATACACACTTTAACAGTAAGTTTATGGTAATATTTTTGTGTCATATTGTATAATTGTCTCTCAATAACAATATAGCAAAGGATGAACGTCGACGTCATGCAGGTTTCTTCTATAATTTAGTGCGCGAAATGTGCAAATGCTAATACGCAAATAAATTTTTACCGTTCACCATGGTGTAGCGATGTAGTGCAACCTGTTGCCTATAAAGCAGAAAACGTGAAGCTAATGCAACAAGATGCTTAAAAATAGTGAATATATCTCGAATCATATAGTACTAATATGCAGACAAGTTCTATATTATTCACATGATTCAGGAACAGACTGCATCCGGCCATTGCTTCGTGAATAATGTTGATTTTTTATTATCCAAAAGACTCCATTCACAGCTTTTGTGCAAGCGAAGATGTTGATTTTCTTATCCGAAGATGTTGATTTTCTTATCCGAGCCGCGTATACATTACCCACATGTAAGCAATACTGGCTTATCTAGGCGATCTGTGTGAATGTGTCATGGATATTACTTGGGGAAAATATGGCTGAGTCATGTCACACAGACTAATTCACCACCTCAACTGCCTGCTAATCAAGTTAACCCTTACACTGCTGAATTAAATTGTGTCGTCTGCTGTTTATTTTTTATGTTCCATTTTTCTCATAAACAAAACATGTTTTGACAGCACTTTAGAATCATTTCCAATGGAAATGATTCTAAAGTGCTGTCAAACCATGTTTTTATTGAGAGAAAAGACAAAATAAGAAACAACAGCAGACGATAATTATCGGTTCCCGCATTCTAAGGGTTAACACTTCTCAAGTATTAAAACAACAGAAGCAACACCACAGATACATAGGTTCTCAATCCATTAATTATTGTTCCACACAGAGTGATCATAAATCCAATAATCACAACCACTAGATGCAGATGCTTTTAACAGTAGTAGTTGTCAATACTTGTCAGATGTTACACAAGTTCCACTTTAACCCATTAAAGATGCGATACAATTATACATGTAGTAGAATGGAATTTTTATAAGAAAAAATCCCTATTTTCTTTATTTAATCTCAAAAGTAAATGTTACCACTCGAGTGTTAACAACAAAATACCTTCATGGAGAAATAAACAAAATAATGAGATTTTTTTACAAAACTTATCGTATCCTTAGACGGAAATGGGTTAATCGTGCAAATATTAGCATGATTAGTAAGGTAGCGGCCATTCCAGATTCTTAGGAGAGCAAGGTGTACAGTTAAATCATTTAAATCAAACACATTTTTCCATGGGCTTCAAAACAGCAATCTTGGCCAGACAAAAGCTCACTGAGAGATGACTAATTGCAGGTTGCTCTCCCTCCCTACTTCAGTACTCGACACCTGCTGTAACAGGTACTTGTGGGTGGCAGTGATAACTAACCCCATCTCCAGATACAAATGGGTCGGCACATGAGAAAAGGTACCTTACGTCATTTGCAACAATTGCAGATCCTGATCACGTTGACAGTTGGATTGTGATTTAGTTGTTTTGCTGACGACAGTATAGCTACCTTATTGACTGAATGGCATAGGCCCTGATCAGACTGTGTGGATGTGCAGGCTGATCCGGGGCTTATGCTGGTGCATATGTCATAAGGTTTCTTTTGTCAGCTGGAGACGGATATAATCTAAGTTATATAACACAGTCAGATGATTACCTATATATTCACCACATACATCACATTCCTGAGAATGGTGGCAGATTAGCTCAAGACAACTTCCTGATAGCCTAGTCCTATCGGATGGGGACTTAAATAGTCGGTCCCGACATGCAAGGTCATCAGTAGCCGATTTCATCAAAATTGCAAAGTATACTTTCCTAGCACAGTATACTTTGAGGGAGCAATCATTGATTTTTCCGAAATGCATTATTTCATGCAGAACTAACGATTGCATATATTTGATAATTAAAACTATGCAGAATTATTATACTGAATTTATTACATTATCACAGCCAAAATTGGCTGTGATAATGTAATAAATTCAGTATAATAAAAATTAATAAATTTATCATAAAATTGAAAATTTCTCCCTCAAAGTATACTTTGCGACTAAAGTATACTTTGCAATGTTGATGAAATGGGCTACAAGCCCAGTGCCATCGTTAAATCAAAGCATTTACACTTACATGCCTGAGAGGGAGGGATCAGAATATTTGTATTGTTTATCCATGGTAGTATGAACTGTATACAGACATCATCATCATATACATGTACATGTTCATTTACTTGTACACACATTTGAGGAAATTAGCACTCGGTACAAATTGTCGATACATTACGGTATTCAAAGTTTTTGATTGAATAACATACTTACCTGAGTGACTGATTGATTGATTGATCAATTGATTGATTGATTGGGGATATTACTCAGTTACTATGTGCAGACTGTATTAACCCTTAGACCGCTCGCTACACACAACAATTTTCGTCTGCTGTTGCTTTTATATCTTGCCTTATTTCTCAATAAAAACATGGTTTGACAGCACTTGAGAATCATTTCCAATGGAAATGATTCTGAAGTGCTGTCAAACCATGTTTTTGATGATAAAAATTGAAAATAGAAAATAAACAGCAGACGACAAAAAAAATATTAAGATAGCGGTGTATTTAGAGTTAATGGGGAGAAATACAAATCAGTCGTTTTCGCAGAGTGCATCACCGAGACATTTTTTAGAAATAAATATAGCACAAATAGCCAGTCTCAGAGACTGAAGCCATACCGCATAAAAGCTGGAAAAATTGCTACCGTATATACATGTACAAGTGTCATATCTAATCCACCTATAAAATGGTCAAGTTCACAGAGATCCAACTCGGCACCAGACAAATGTAACAGTACTTCTAGCTGCACATTTTCCGCTTTATAAGCAATAGGTTATGAACTACATGAATATCACTACACCATAGTCAACGGTAAAAATATACGAAATAACATTTGCATTTCACGCATTAAAATATAGCAAAAATATGCTTGACATTCTTTCTCCGCTATATTGTTATGGAGAGAAAATTCTACAATATGAGACAAAAATATATCTTAACCCTTTCCCTGATAGACGATCACGCCTCTGCAGAAGATGTCTTTTGAAAACATTGTGGGAAAAGGAGAAATTGCTTGTAACAAGCAATTTCTCCTTTTCCCACAATGTTTTCTACTCTATCAGATAATTTAACCATCAGTTGACCCAGCATTTGATTCTTTTATTCAGATGTTTTAGATTTGGATGAGTCGAAATATCGAAAAACAGGGAAAGGGTTACTCACCTAATTGCATGTAGGCGTTTATTAGCAAAATTCTCAGTAAAAAGTAAACCAAAGAAGGCTTCAAACATAAATTTGGAAATCCATGCATTACGCCGTCATAACGGTTATGTAATGCAATGTAACGTAATGTAATGTAAGAGGTATGTACTCAAAATTACAGTTCTGCCACACAATCAAATGCATTCACCGACTTTAATTTCTCAACCCTTACAACACTACAGGCCACTGATTGATTGTTGGTGTTTAATGGCGTATCAACAGCTAAGGTCAGTTAAGGCCGGTCCAACGAAATGGACTATCCCGTATTTAACTTGTCCATAATGAGGGAAATTCCCAAAATCAGAACTCATTATGTACAACAGTATCCAAATGCTTGCAAATAGCATAGATCCAGATGAGACGGCTCATAATGAGCCGTCTCATCAGGATCTGCACCATTTGTGAAGTTTATGACATTTTTTTTACAAATTCACCCATCCCTATATTGTTGAATGGCATAGTCTATCCACAGGTTGAAGTAACGGACAGACGTCTATAAATACATTAAATATGCATAAAAGCATCAATAAATGGGGAAAAAAAGAAGCTAAAATTTGTTTTTACCCCCTCCATATAATTCAGTATACTGAATTATATGGAGGGGGTAAAAATAAATATTAGCTTCTTTTTTTTTCTCATTTATTGATGCTTTTAAGCATATTTAATGTATTTATAGACCTCGGTCCGTTATATTACTTCAACCTGTGAGTCTATCAAGTGAACAAGGAAGATCGAAGCAATGCCAAATACTCAGTGGCAAAATGGCGGAACAAGATCACAGAATCCTCCTCACTCCCACCATCCTTACAGTGGGGTCAGCGTGTAAGTGCACACACGAACAAACACGACAGGTTGGTTCCAACCCGTTGTGTTCATTCGTGTGTGCACTTACACGCTGACCCCACTGTACACGTGTCCACATCCTGGACACAATGAAACATACACATGTATACCACAATTTATTTTTTATTTTCACATAGTAAAGTCATCTCAAACTTCAAATTTCTGTGTTTTTATGCATTTCTAATACTACGGTAATTCAGAAAGTTGCATAGCCTCGGGTGCGTTTATTAGAATAAAAACGGGACATGCATACCAGACATGGTACCCACCAACAGGGGCCCGTTTCACTTAAAACTTCTTACGACTAAAATGTTCGGAAGTACAAACTTATGATAGTCTGTAATTTACAATGTTTTCTTGTAAACAATTATTGGATTTACATTTATTGAGCATAGGCTGCATATGCAACCTATGCTCAATAAATGTAAATCCATCAATTGAAATTTACAGACGATCCTAAATTTACACTTACGAACATTTTAGTCATACAAAGTTTAGTGAAACGCACCCCAGGTGTGTAATTGCATGACCCAACAGCTGACCTACATTATTTAGCCCAGGGATGGATACAAAGTAACCCACAAAGGCCCTAAATGTAGCTCAAACCAGCTCTGAAATCATTACATTTCGGCTCAGACATACAGAAGAAAATTTCCGACGGATGCACCGGAATGCTGGTAGCAAGACGGAAACCACAATCGTCAGGTCTGAAGTCCCAAAATTAAATTTCAGTCAAACCATCCTGTGGCGGAAATATGTAAATAAGCGCACTTAAAACATGTTAAACGATACATTTTTAATGTTTTATCTTTGTTTTGATACATACATTTGTAACTAAGACGTCCCATAATGTACATGTACTGATCTCAGGTAACAGAAATTGACATGACAATGCAACAAGATAGTCATAAGGCCAGTTTTTTTTTATTAGTTGGTTTACAGATCCGCCGACCCGATTTTTTGACAATGTGGAAAAAAATAAAAAATTTAATTTCCGATTTTTTTTTAGATTTTTTTACCTCCGATCCAAAAAAATAATTTTTTTTTTTTTTTTTTTTTTTTTTTGCTGTGCCGAGAAAAGTAAGTGGCGGAAACCGGATCTTAGCAGCAACAACCTGCGAATGGACGATTCGATATATCTCGAATATGATTTGATATATCTGCGTTTCAGATTGAATGCAAAAATTCAAAACCTTAACGCTCGGGTAAATGGCCTATATTTTCTGTTTTCTTGCTCCGATGTGCTTCATATTTCATGTATGCGTTCTTCCTAGGGTCCTCTACCGCCCTGCCAAAAATCCACACTCGTGCCACCCCCACTGATATTCATTTCAACTATATCGCCGCTTCGTTGTCTTGTATGTAATTATACCAGATACGGTATTAATATGTACGCATTACGCAACCCATTCACAGTGATCAACATTCAACAGTATGTGAATATGAAACTGAGTTGCTATGTAGAATATAAAGAAACTTGCTGAACCGACTCCCTATGTTAACCGACAAACTCTTGGTCCGAGACGATGCCGGTTAACACAAGTTTCACTCTATCACAATCACTGGCCTTTTTGTTTTTTACCGACCACAAACATGAGCCTTAAAAAGGTGAACCGACCCAACCATGTGCCTTAAAAATGTGATTTTTATGGTGTTCGGACCGTCCGTCTGTCCGTCACACGTTCGGTTAACCACTGCGTAACAGTTTCTCAAACCGGCCATATCTTCTACATAAGTTGCTCAAGTTCTTCAATATTTCAACACATCATTCATTGGTATGTGTGCTATACCTGCCTTGTCATACTTTATATTACCTTGACCTTTTGACCTTCACAGGGCTGCTGAAAGGACTTAGCAATTTCGGTTAACCAGTTTGTCACAGTTTCTCAAACTGGCCATAGCATCTACATAAGTTGCTTAACTGCTTCAATATTTCCCTACTTCATTCATTTGGCTACACCTGCCTTGCCATACTACATATGACCTTCACCCTTTGACTTAACACTTTTGGTTCACCCGTTTGTCAGTTTCTTCAATATGCCGCCAGTGGCATCCGCGTTCGACAGACTTTTTTTTTTTTTTTTTTTATTTCCCCGACCGACCCAACCCTGTGCCAAAAAGAATAACAAAATTGAAAAAACTTTTTTTTATTTTTATTTTTTTCCGACCGACCGACCCGATCTCGCGGAAAAAAAATCCGTAAACCAACAAATAAAAAAAAACTGGCCTAATGGTCACATGTACATTTGTACCATAAGGTCGGCCTTCCATAGAGGACACTGTACATACATTTAAACCGGACAACAAAAAACATATGTGATCACAATACAACTATGGCTCGGAATAATCAAATGCCTGATGTACAGTGAAACCTCGCTAAACCGGACATCCTGGGGACCTCACTGTACATGTTCTGCAATAGTGATCAAAGACAAAACACAACTTATTGGATGAAGTTGGTCTTCATTTGCGTCTCAGTTCATGCAAGCACGTCTTAACAGGAGGAACCCCTACCATTGTGATCGTTCACCGATCTACAAAACACTTTTTTGTCTAATTTTGTTCAGTATCTGGAACCGGGTCAATGCACCATCTTCCATAATACAACCACCGAAACTGTGATGACGTCATTCAACCTATTTCGAATTCCGGAAGATATAATCTGTACGCGAATCATGAATGAAAGGCAATGGATTTAGAAACTAGAAATGTGGCCTGTCGGCACACGAATGCCCCCGCTGGCAGCCAAAGAAAACGAGGCATATTTGATTACAAGCCATTTACCCGAGTACGGACGGACGCCGGTAACACTATATGGCCCACTCACCATTCGGTTGCGGGGGCATAAAAAGGTGAAGGTGAAGGTCGAAGTACTGGGTGGTGGAGTGTGTAGGGCATGTTCATATGTATCATGTGTATAAATATTTAAGCGATTGGCAAAAGTATTGAGAAGTTATTGTAGGATTGAGAAACGTGCACGTAGATTTGTGCCAAAATGCTAAGTAAACATTTAAAGTAGAAAAGGTGAAGGTCAAAGGTGAAGGTCGAAGTACTGGATGGTGGAGTGTGTAGGGCATGTTCATATGTATCATGTGCATAAATATTTAAGGGATTGGCAAAAGTATTGAGAAGTTATTGTAGGATTGAGAAACGTGCACATAGATTTGTCCCAAAGTGCTAAGTAAACATTAAAGAAGAAAAGGTGAAGGTCAAAGGTGAAGGTCGAAGTACTGGGTGGTGGAGTGTGTAGGGCATGTTCATATGTATCATGTGTATAAATATTTAAGCGATTGGCAAAAGTATTGAGAAGTTATTTTAGGATTGAGAAACGTGCACATAGATTTGTCCCAAAGTGCTAAGTAAACATTTAAAGTAGAAAAGGTGAAGGTCAAAGGTGAAGGTCGAAGTACTGGGTGGTGGAGTGTGTAGGGCATGTTCATATGTATCAAGTGTATAAATATTTAAGGGATTGGCAAAAGTATTGAGAAGTTATTGTAGGATTGAGAAACGTGCACGTAGATTTGTCCCAAAGTGGTAAGTAAACATTTAAAGTAGAAAAGGTGAAGGTCAAAGGTCAAGGTCGAAGTACTGGGTGGTGGAGTGTGTAGGGCATGTTCATATGTATCATGTGTATAAATATTTAAGCGATTGGCAAAAGTATTGAGAAGTTATTGTAGGATTGAGAAACGTGCACGTAGATTTGTCCCAAAGTGCTAAGTAAACATTTAAAGTAGAAAAGGTGAAGGTCAAACGTCAAGGTCGAAGTACTGGTGTGGAGTGTGGTAGGGCAACGTTCATATGTATCATGTGTATAAATATTTAAGCGATTGGCAAAAGTATTGAGAAGTTATTGTAGTATTGAGAAACGTGCACGTAGATTTGTCCCAAAGTGCCAAGCAAACATTTAAAGTGGAAAAGGTCAAGGCCAAAGGTCAAGGTCGAAGTACTGGGGGGTGGAGTGTGTAAGGGATGTTCATATGTATCACGTGTATAAATATTGACATAATATGTGAAGCCATGTAGAAGTTACTAAAGAATATAATATCGGGACGGACGTACGGACGGACGCTGGTAACACTATATGCCCCCGTACCTTTCGGTAGCGGGGGCATAAAAAGGTGTTTTTTAGATCGGTATGCAAAATACGAATAACTGAATAATGCTGGAAACAGCGATTTGAAGTGAGTATATTCAAACACCTAATACCTTTATCGATTGCCAGAGACAGAAGTCAGGGCTCTTTCTATAATAGCTATATTCTTTATCATCATTCTATAACAGAAGATGATACTGTACAAGACCAAGTGGGTGGGGTAATGGGATTTTTTTAATAGGCATTTGTTTGGTGTCATAGGTCCGAGTCTTCCACCTATGGCTGTGACCAGTATTGTCACAGATCAACCTGCACAGTCTGATCAGAGCTTGCCAATCCGTTGATCGAAAGTTGCTCATTCCTCTGAATAGCATGTTTGATGGATCTCTTGATTATAAGATGTGATGATCTGTCTAATCTAAACAGATCACACAAAACTTTGTAACGTCTCTTTTCTGAACTACCAGTCCATTTGCGATCAGCAAAGTCCAAAAACCGGGCGTATCAGCTGTGTCATTGAAACATGATCAGTTCACAACTGAAGCTATAACCCTTACAATGCTCAATTTGTATTCTGCTGTTTATTTTTATTTTCCAATTGTTCGTATCAAAACCATGTTTTGAGAAAAAAAGACAAAACATAAATCGACAGCAGACAACAATTTACGTCACCCGTGTTCTAAGGGTTAAACTGTACTTGGATCACCTGGTGACAAAATGAACTTTACATTTGCGACCAGAAAAGTTTCAGATCAGGCTGCACAGCTGTACAATCAGAACAGGGCCCGAAGTTGGTAGTGTTTGCCATTTAACTCTGATCAGACCACCACAGTTCTATGCTGTATTGCGGTATAATTTTTTTCAGTCAATAAATCGTACACGTACATTAACAACCCGGTGTCTGTTTCACGAAACCTGCCCAAATGTTACGGCCATATAAACAATGCAAAAACAATTATTTTTTTTGATAATATTAAATTAAAGAAAAATTTAAGAATGAGCCTTCTTTTTATTTCGTGAAATTTGGTCAAGTATTGATTTCATTGCGAAAAAACAATTTCCCCATGTTAAATCCCCATCTTCACAGAGTTTCAAAATTTAACTTTTGTTTTCTTAAATCATTTCAAAGCTATAGCTATATATCTAGCCAGGTTTCTGAGTCAATTTCCATTTTGTTTTGTTTTCTGGCTACTCCCACAACTCCTCCACCTCCTTTTCCCCCCATGTTAATTTCCAGTAGACAAATCGATTTTTCGTAATAAAATCAATATTTGACCAAATTTCATGAAATAAAAAAAAGGTTCATTGATAAAATTTAATATTAATAAAATATGTTTTTGCATTGTTTATATGGCAACAAAATTTGGACAGGTTTCGTGAAACAGAAAGTAGCTATCAATGTGATACATGTATATTTCACCCTTTCAACACCACAGCCTGTATAGTGTGGTATTGACAAACACAGTGTGTAGATCCAGATGAGCCAGCTTATGACGAGCCGTGTCATCAGGACCTGCACTTTTTGGAACTAATTTTTATATTTTTGAGAAAAACACCCCCTATTTTTTTTCTTCGAAAATTGTAATTTTGTATCGCCAATTGTTTATTTTTATCCTATTGGTTATTCCTTTTTCTTTTATTTTTTTTTTTTTTATTTGAAGGGGCGATTTTTTTATATTTCCCCAGCGGAATCCCTGTGTAATCATTTATCAACAGTTTCCATCTCACAAACTGAACAAGACGATCCGGATCAATAATTATAATGAACAGCATGGAGCCAGAGATGAATTGATGAATTTGGCAAACGCAGTGACTTTCTAACGGTCCTCGGGCTGAGAAACTGAGCCTTATGACTTTCAGACTGCATTCACAGTCTGATCAAGGCCTATGCTGTTCGCCATTCAGCGGCCATCAGCGAACAATTAGATAATAATCATACTACATGTAAGTGACAGTGGAAGATAAAGGTTTTCAATTGTTGCAAAGAATGAAAGCTGGCGTCATATATACAACACATACATCGTCATGTACACAGAGACATTGCTCAACATTTGGACCAATGTAGATGTAGATTTGGGAAATAAACTAGAAGCAGTGTTGTGCATAGACCAGGGGACATTTTCCAATCTTAACCCATTACAAGCGAAATACACTTTTACGGGTATGAATTTTTTTTAAATATTTTATTTTTGTTATTTTTCAATGAAAGCATATGTTGCGACCACTCATTTGAACCGTCTCTCGATGAGATGGTTCAAATGGTGGGCACGACATATACTTCTAAACACATTTAAAGAAAATATAATTTACCCCAATCAAAATGGCATATCCTCAGCATGAAATGGGTTAACATAAGAATATTCCCAAAATTTCACTTACACTGGGACAGGGTCCAAAATACAAGGTTGTGTCATTGAATCTAGGCCCATTGAAAGTGTACAATGTACATGTAGCTAGTAACTGGGCTTTACAATGTATATATACAGTGGAGTGCTGGCAGGCATGAATGGACAAGCTCCCAGGGTCATATAGGATGGGCATAATGGGTAGGTAGGTGTCCACCCAGGTATGCCAACAATGCCGTGTATGCATGTGTGATGTTTGAACTTATGACTAACATGTGCTGTGTACACCATAGTGGTATTAACCCTTTGAACCCGAAATCCAGCAATAGTGGTTTATGCAAAAAGTACAGATCCAGATGAGCCGGCTCGTAACGAGCCGTCTCATCAGGATCTGCACTTTTTGAAAGTAATTTTAATATTTCTTAGAACAAAAACACCCCCTTTTCATAAATGGACGAATCTGAAAATCATTTTGTGACTATTGGATTGGTCGGAACATTAGCATATCACAGTCCATTCCAGTTCCTTAGGGTTGAAAGGGTTAATCTGAATGGCAATGAAGTGACTGGCGAAATGGGGCTTATGTTATATGGGACCAGTCTAACTCCTGTAGCCTATTTCATCAAAATTGCAAAGTATACTTTTCTAGCAAAGTATACTTTGAGGGAGTAATCATTTATTTTTCCTGAAATGCATTATTTCATATAGAACTAACGACTGCATATATTTGATGATTAAAAGCATGCATCATTATTATACTGAATTTATTACATTATCACAGCCATTTTGGCTGTGATAATGTAATAAATTCAGTATAATAACAAGAAACGAGGCAAAGCCACGAAGGCCAGGTTTTTTCCAAGCATAGACACTTGGATAATATAATTATACCCACTTTTTGTAGACTAGATGGCCGTGGCCTGCATGTCGCGCCTTGGGACGAGGCATGGACACTAAAAACAATAGATATAGTAGATGGAAAAACTTTAACCAAAAAACTTTAACCGGACACACGGACGAACGTATGCCAAAATGCCGACGATATCGCGCTTTCCGCAAGCAGGTGTGACAATGATGATAAACACCCATGTGAAGTATCAAGGTATTGGGTGAAGCAGTTGCAGAGATATAGTACACGAAAAAAAATTAACAAAAAAATTAAAAGTAATTTGAACTTAACATTGGGCACAGGATCGCGCTTTCCGCAAGCAGGTGCGACAATGATGATAAACACCCATGTGAAGTATCAAGGTATTGGGTGAAGCAGTTGCAGAGATATAGTACACGAAAAAACTTTAACAAAAAAATTCAAAGTAATTTGACCTTGACATTGGGCACAGGATCGCGCTTTCCGCAAGCAGGTGCGACAATGATGATAAACACCCATGTGAAGTATCAAGGTATTGGGTGAAGCAGTTACACGAAAAAACTTTAACAATAAAATTCAAAGTAATTTGACCTTGACATTGGGCACAGGGGCCGCATGGTTGGGGGTTAGAATGAAAATATGGATGATGATAAACACCCATGTGAAGTTTCAAGGTAATGGGCGAAGCAGTTGCAGAGATATAGTATAACGAAAAAGTTTTAACAAAAAAACTTTAACCAGACGTACGTTAAAAAGTTAACGTTGAAAATGGCTAAGTCAATTATATAGAAATAATAGGTGAAGGTAAAAAAATGGTCACATGTTGGATAGTTGTATGTGGTAGGCACCCCTTGGTTATGAAGCTGTGAAAGTTTGGTGGTCCTAGGTGGTACAGTACCAAAGAAATGGACTTAAACACGAAAACTTAACATTGTAAACGCGAAAACTTAACATTGAAAATGGCTAAGTCGACTGCGCGGAAAAAATGGGTGAAGTTAAAAAAAAAAAAGTAACATGTTGGATAGTGATATGTGGTGGGTACCCCTTGATTATGAAGCTGTGAAAGTTTGGGTGGTCCTAGGTGGTACAGTACCAAAGAAATGGACTTAAACACGAAAACTTAACATTGTAAACGCGAAAAACTTAACATTGAAAATGGCTTAAGTCGACTACGCGGAAAAAATGGGTGAAGTTAAAAAAAAAGTAACATGTTGGATAGTGATATGTGGTGGGCACCCCTTGATTATGAAGCTGTGAAAGTTTGGTGGTCCTAGGTGGTACAGTAACAAAGAAATGGACTCAAACACGAAAACTTAACATTGATTGTGGACGCCGCCCGCCCGCCCGGCTTTTGCCAATCCAATAGCCTGGATTTTTTTTCAAAAAACCTGGCTAAAAAAAATTAATAAATTTATCATAAAACTGAAAATTTCTCCCTCAAAGTATACTTTGCCAGAAAAGTATACTTTGCAATGTTGGTGAAATAGGCTACTGGTATGTGGTTGGTGAAATGGAGCTTATATGGTATCTGTGGCCAGTCTAGCTCCTGGTCTATAATTGCAGAATGGGGCTCATGGTATATGTGACCAGTCTAGCTCTTGGTCTGTGACTGAAGAAATGGGGCTTATGACATGTGTAGCCAGTTTAACTTCTGATACGATTGATCATTCCTGCAGCCTGGTAAAGATCTATATATTATTTGTTAGAAACAGGATGGATGTTTCACTGATTAAATGATGAACAGTGCAGTCCCTGATCAGTTTACTAAATGCACAGCCACAGACGCACTGGGACTACCAGGGCTCCAGTTAAGGTGCATAATTTGGAGGTAAATTTCTTATTTCTCCATAAAAAATTGCAATCTCAATGAGACGATTCTAAAGCACTCCCAACTTGCCATTTTTGATGAAGAAATAAAAAAAATTCACCCCAAGTTGGTCAGATTACGCAGCTTAACTGGAGCTCTGACTACACTTCATGCAAATGTCATAAGCCCCATTTCTTCAATCACAACCACATAAACTGTATGACCTAGTTTACAATGTAGAACTAGAAAATGTGATATGTCGACGCACTTAGGGCCCCTATAGGTGATTTGAGAAACTCTTACAAAAACATTCAAAAAAATAAACAGACAGATGGACGGACGTACGATCAGTAGCGAGGGTAATTGTATCAATGTGGAAGGATGTATCGTTACTAAAGTAATGCATGTCAGGGTTCGTACAATATAATGATCACAATTTTCCATGACTTTTCCACGACTTTTCCATGACTTTTTTGCAATTTTCCATGACCTGTTATCTCGGACATTAAGCTCTACAATTACATGCTAATAACTATTTAACTTTACACATACCGTATTTACCCTAAATATACAGATGTCATAACGTTAAACAAGTTCATTATGCTGTCCAATGAGACCTAAGCATTCTGTCAAAATGGCAAACAGTGCTGACCATGATCAGTCTGGGCGATAAATTGTTTCAACAAATTTTCCACGCCGCCACGGTTTCAACATATATTCGTCCCGAATAATGCAATATATACAAGGTCATTTTTCATTGGACACCTTGGTGGAATCCTGAACATTATTCCATGCGTCGACCAATCAGATTTGGTGTTAGATCGGCGCGATGAGATTTCATTGGTCGACTAAAGTTGATGAATTTAATTGACTGTGTAACGTTTCTCGTCGAAAACAACCAGACCACTATTGTAAAATATATTTATAACCAGTCAATCGCGCACACCTGTGCTTCCTGGATACGGTAGTTACAAACAAAGCACCCGGTGCGTACATAACTTTCTCGTTCTGTTTTTGACTGGCGCACGGCGGAACTCGAGCAAAAAAAAATTGTTTAGGCACCTACATAGATCTCAAAAAGGGACCGAGAGCTGAAAAAGGTGCAAATCTGCCGAAAAATCAGATTTCCATAACTTTCCATGACCAATGGTCATTTTCCATGACTTTCCAGGCCTGGAAATGACAATCTTCATTTTCCATGACTTTTCATGACTTTCCAGGATTGTACGAACCCTGCATGTGTGCAATATGAAGATATTAGCTGAAAGCAAACAGAAATTATAGGTGATTTGAGAACTCTCACACAGGGATTCCGCTGGCGATCGCCACTTTCGCAATTGGCTATAAAAAATTACAATTTTCGAAGAAAAATAAATAAATAAAAAAATCAAACTCGAAAATTGTAATTTTTTATCGCCAATCTTTTGAAGTGGCGATTTTTTTATTTTCCCTGCTTACAAGAACTTCCAAAAAATCAACGGACGGATCCTATAGGGCACCGCCGATTCTTGGCAGGGCCCTGATTAAATTTTGTCATCAACTGTTTTCCTTATTTTCTGTTTTTCAAACATGTTTGGATAGAACCTGAACAATCCTCATGCATTGGCAAAATATTGTTTTTCTACTAATTTTCGTTTTCCAACATTTTAAGGGTAAATGAAATAGAAACATGGGTCCTACATGTACTTACCCTGTTTACTATTGTTCAACGGTAGCCGCGAGACCACACCAACACGCACTACCTCCTTACTCGACTTCATCTTATTCATCTTATTCAATCTTATTCAATATAATAAGCTAATTACTGATATCTGTCTATAAAAGTATATTCATTCTTCACGTGCATGAACTTAATTAGCAAGTACATTGTAATTGCTTCAATTGGTCAGTATTAAAATATGCATCACCGTAAAATCCCACTAAGTTAAAATAATCCAGGAACATTAAGGGGATTTTAAAAAGGGTAATAGCCGCTCACACACTGGCTCATAATCCAAGACCTCACAACGCAACACATGTATGGTTAAGCAATTATTTCCCAGAAATAAATCCATTCCGTACAATGTTTACCGGAAATAACATCTCGACTGTTGTACAAGGTACAACAAGGAATAACAAGCTGCTGAATGGGGTGTTCCACGATTGGTTTACATCATGCATGCTCAAGTGTGTGTCTAGCTACTCATTCATGACCTGTTTATGAGTCATCACTAACACTACAGGCTTTGCCTACATATGTGGCTGTGACTGGAGAAATGGGGTTTATAGGATTTGTGATGAGTGTAGCTCTGCTCATGATCAAATAGCTCACTCGTGTAGCCTGATAACGATAACGATATGTACAAATGTATTGCTTTCTTAGAAGCATGGCAGGCGTTTCATTGACGGAATGGCGAACAGTGCAGATCATGATCAGTGCAGATGCACAGGCTGATCTGGATCTACATTGGTCACAAACTCATAAGACCCATTTCCCCAGTCACAGTCACATTATGTATCTCACAGGTTTTGGACCCCACATGAGCTAGTTCAGAAGCAAACCTAATTCAATGTAGCAAACCAGCATTGCTCAGCTCAGTGACAGTATTAGTGAACAATCAGGGGTCGCACTGATCTTGAAATCAACTGAATGCAGTGAACATTGTAGTCATGCGAGATTAGTCTCCCTTTGCAGATCACCTCTTATTAACCCCCCCCCCCAACCCCGCTTTTTTTTTTACAAAAATAAAAACATAATACAGCAGCTATAAAACTGTTTCCAAGCACAAATATCGAGTGATAACTTCCATATTAGACTTACTTACGGCATGCCGTAAAACCAACCACCGGGTAGAACACGTAATTTTACCCGATAATCAGAAACTAGTAGTATTTCCTGTATAGCTAAACTGGTCATAACAGTGAACTAAACACAATAATTAATGTTAAATTTGATTGATTGAGTATGAAGTATTGTTCGTTTATAACAAGAGATTAAATACAGACAAGGAATGCGTAGATTATTCGCTGCTACCAGTGTTGTATTTTGACACGCTTTTACCCAGTGGCCTATTTCATCAGGCTTATCGCACGTGACTAGCTGGATGTTGCGACGTCTTTCTAAAAACAGGCAACAGGGCTCCAGATAAGGAATTAGTAATTTAGTATTTTCATTCCATCATTTCTGAAGTTTTAATTGGGTAAAGTAAAATCACACTACTATTTACACATCAATTGGGTATTTAAGCAAATACGCAGCTTATCTGGAGCCCTGCAGGCAAGTTGTTTCCAGATGCGTAGGTTGCACGGGCCTATTGTATTTCGGCAACCTGTTATGGTTTTAAGTAATGTGGGATAAAATTGCTCAATTAAACGACTGCCATTGTCATTTTGCAACACCCCGGGGGCATTTACAGGGCTGCACAGGTTGAAGAAACCGACCGAGGTCTATAAATACATTATAAAATATGCCTAAAAGCATCAATAAATGAAGAAAAAAAATAAGCTAAAATATTGTATAGACCTCGGTCCGTTACTTCAACCTGTGCAGGGCTGTTGTACATTTTATACAAACTTCAACATGGTGAATACATTGTGTACCTAACATTTCTTTTTTAGATACATTATCTAGATTATGAGGCAGAACTACTAGTCGTGTATCAAAAGTGAAAGTGAATGGATTTAACGTCCCAGCAACAGCTACGGTCATTTAGCGACATGACCTTGGTTTCATGTCTCATCCAAAAGACCACTGGGATGGAAGTACAGCGCTCCAGATAAGCTGCGTATTTGCTTAAATACCCAATTAAATTTGCCAAAAACCCAATTGAAATCAGAAGTAGCGAGTATCAAAAAGCAATAACAATTTTCTGATATCTTTATCATGCTGCAGAAAACAATAAACAGACCACAAATATAGCATATTTGTTCTTATTTTCCATGAAAACTCATCTTGGTATTTCATTAGAATTGTCTCCAAGGAGAAGACAATTCTAATGAAATGCCAAAACATGTTTTCATTTCGAAGCAATCTATTCAATAATTGCTGTCTGTTGATGTGTAAACAGTAGTGTTATTTTATTTTACCCAATTAAAATTTTGAAATAACCAATTTCCCAGAAATGATGGGAGTGAAAATACTCAATTACTAATTCCTTATCTGGAGTCGTGGAAGTACATGTACTATGAAAGTATTTTTGATGCCTCGAGCGAGATTTGAACCCACAACCTCTGGTATTGAAGCCCAGGGGCCCGTTTCACTAAACTTTGTACGACTAAGAAGTTTGAAAGTACACAATTGTAATTTAAAATAGCATTTGCCATTGTTGGCAAATCTTTTGGTGATGTATTCACATTTAACTCTTTGCATGCTGGGAAATTTGCGGGCTATAAATAGTTTTAAAGTAGCAGCCGACAATGCACTGCATTTTCTTTTTTATTTCTCCCTATAAATATCATGAATATGTCTTGGAATGTCATTAGAATTGAGTCCACTGGACTCAATTCTAATGAAATTGCAAGACATATTTACAGAGATAAATGCTCATGCTCATAAGTTGTTGAATGTTATTTTCACCGCTAGCATGCAGAGTTAACATTGTTATACCCACTTTTTTAGGAAAAAAAAATGGGTATATTGTTTTCGTCACGGGTGTCCGTCCGTCCGTACGTCTGTCCGTCCGTCCGTCACGTTTCTTGTAACACGAAAAACTTTTTCACCTTCATACCTACGCGCCTGATATTTGGTATGCAGCTTCGTTATCATGTGCAGATGCGCAAAGTGAATTTCGATTTTTGATCCGACCCTCCATCATGGATTATCTCCCCCTTTCGGACACACAATTTTCCCATTTTTTTCCTTTGTAAACTCGAAAAACTTTTTCGACCACTTCAATACCTACGCTCCCTGATATTTCTGGTATGGTAGCTTCGTTATCCATGTGGTCAAGATGCCAAAAGTGAATTCGGATTTTTGTGATCCGACCCTTCCATCATGGATTATCATCCCCTTTCCTTTATCGGACTCAGAAATTTCCCATTTTTTCCTTGTAACCTCGAAAAACTTTTTATTTTTCACCTTCATACCTACGCGCCTGAATATTATGGTAATGTAGCTTCGTTATCATGTGCAGCAATGCGCAAATGTGGAAGTTCGGATTTTTGATCCGACCCTCCATCATGGATTATATCTTCCCCCTTTCGTAACTCACAATTTTACCCATTTTTTTTCCTGTAACTCGAAAAATAAAACCTTTTTTCACCTTACATACCTACGCCCAGCCTGATATTTTGGTAATGTATTAGCATTCGTTATCATGTGCAGATGCCGCAAAGTGAACTTCGGATTTTGGATCCGATCCCTCCATCATGGGATTAATCCTCCCCCTTTTCGACTCACAATTTCCCCATTTTTTTTCCTTGTAACTCGAAAAACGTTTTACACCTTCATACCAACCGCCGCTAGATTATTTGGTTATGAAGCTTCGTTATGATGTGCAGATGCGCAAAGTGAATTCGGATTTTTGATCCGACCCTCCATCATGGATTATCTCCCCCTTTCGGACTCAGAATTTCCCTATTTTTCATTGTAAGTCGAAAAACTTTCTCACCTTAATACCTACATTTCTGATATTTGATATGTAGCTTCGTTATGATGTGCAAAGTGAATTCCGATTTTTGATCGGACCTTCCATCATGGATTATCTCCCCCTTTCGGACTTAGAATTTCACTATTTTTCCTCGTAGGTCAAAAAAAAAGTTCACCTTAATACCTACGCGTCTGATATTTGGTTCGTAGCTTCGTTTTGATGTGCTGATGCGCAAAGTGAATTCGGATTTTTTATCCGACCCTCCATCATGGATTACTTCCCCCTTTCGGACTTAGCATTTGGGGAAAGTGGGTATATTGCGATGGCGCGCCATCGACTTTTTCTAGTTTAATTATGTTTACATGTAGGTTGAAAATGGTAGTATTTGTGAACCAAGTAAATCTGCGAAACGCAATCATTAAAATCTACATACAAAATTTTTTATCGTACAAAGTTTAGAGACTAGATGGCCGCGGCCTGCATGTCGCGCCTTGGGGCGAGGCATGGACACTAAGAGATATAGTAGACAGAAAAACTTTAACCAAAAAACTTTAACCGGACACACGTACGTACGCCAAAGTGCCGACTATATCGCGCTTTCCGCAAGCGGGCGCAACAAAAACTTCAACCAACAAGAAATGCGTCTGTCGAACGTGGATGCCACCTGCAGCATATTTGAGAAACTGTGACAAAGTGGTTAACCGAAAAGTATGACGGACGGTCCAAACACTATATGCCACCCGTTTCTTCGAAACCCGGTGGCATAACAAGAAATGCGTCTGTCGAACGCGGATGCCACCTGCAGCATATTTGAGAAACTGTGACAAAGTAGTTAATCGAAAAGTGTGACGGACGGACGGACAGACGGTCCAAACACTATATGCCACCCGTTTCTTCGAAACCTGGTGACATAAAAAAATCAAAGTGATTAGACCTTGACATAGGGCACAGGGGCCGCATCGCATGGGAGGGGGGTAGAATGAAAATATAGACGATGATAAACACCCATGTGAAGTTTCAAGGTAATGGGCAAAGCAGGTGCAGAGATATAGTACATGAAAAAACTTTAACCAAAAACTCTAACCAAAAACTTCAAAGTAATTTGACCTTGACATTGGGCACAGGGGCCGCACGAGTGGGAGGTAGAATGAAAATATGGATGATGATAAACAGGCATGTGAAGGTTCAAGGTAATGGGCAAACAAGGTGCATAGATATAGTACATGAAAAAAATTTAACCAAAAACTTCAAAGTAATTTGACCTTGACATTGGGCACAGGGGCTGCACGGGTGGGGGTAGAATGAAAATATGGATGATGATAAACACCCATGTGAAGTTTCAAGGTAATGGGCGAAGCAGTTGCAGAGATATAACGAAAAACTTTAACCAAAAAACTTTAACCAAAAACTTCAAAGTAATTTGACCTTGACATTGGGCACAGGGGCCGCACGGGTGAGGGGTAGAATGAAAATATGGATGATGATAAACACCCATGTGAAGTTTCAAAGTGATGGGCAAAGCAGTTACAGAGATATAGTATAATAAAAAACTTTAACCGGATACACGTACATACGCCAAAGTGCCGACTATATCGCGCTTTCCGCAAGCGGGCGCGACAAAAATTGCCCCAGACACGCTAACCTCTCTGCCACAATCCATCCCCAGCCTGTGTATCTAACCAGCATTGCTCAATTCAGTGACAGCATAGATGATTATGTGTATCTTATATCATGCTCCAGATAAGCAATTAGTAATTGAGTATTTTCACTCCCATCATTTCTGAAGCAATTGGGTATTTCAAAATTTTAATTGGGTAAAATAAAATCACACTACTGTTTACACATCAACAGACAGTACTTATTGAATAGTTTGATTCGAAATGAAAACATGTCTTGAAATACCAAGATGTGTTTTCATGGAAAATAAGAAAAATATGCTATATTTGGGGTCTGTTTATTGTTTTCTGCAGCATGATAAAGGTACCACAAAATTTGTATTGCTTTTTTATACTCGCTACTTCTGATTTCAATTGGGTTTTTGGAAATTTCAATTGGGTATTTAAGAAAATATGCAGCTTATCTGGAGCCCTGTATCTTATATGTTTTTGTCCCTCACATAAGTTAGCTCAACTTGTCTGCGCATCAAACCAGCATAACTCAATTTAGCGACAGCATAGATGAAAACCTCACGTTCCGGGGGCCGTTTCACTAAACTTTGTACGACTAAAATGTTTGTAAGTGCAAATTTATGATAGCCTGTAAAGTTCATATTAACAGTGTTTTCTTGTAATAAGCAGCCTATGCTCAATAAATGTAAATACATCAATTGAAAGTTCCATACGATCCTAAATTTGCACTTACGAACATTTTAGTCGTACAAAGTTTAGTGAAACGGGCCCCTGTTCCCCATGTGAGTTAGCTCCAACTCAGGGGGCCGTTTCACTAAACTTTGTACGACTAAAATGTTTGTACAACAAGAACTGCGTCTGTCGAACGCGGATGCCACCTGCAGCATATTTGAGAAACTGTGACAAAGTGGTTAACCGAAAAGTGTGACGGATGGACAGACGGACGGACAGATGGTCCAAACACTATATGGCATAAAAATGTAAGTGTATATTTAGAATAGTCTGTAAATTTCAATTGATGGATTTACATTTATTATGAGGCCTACATGTATGCTCAATAAATGTAAATCCAATAACTGTTTACAAGAACACATTGTTACTGCGAAATTTACACTCGTAATTTTGCACTTACGAACATTTTAGTCGTACGAAGGTTAGTGAAACGCCCCGGCCCCCTGGCGTGCGTTTCACTAACCTTCGTACGACTAAAATGTTTGTAAGTGCAAATTTAGGATCGTCTGTAAATTTCAATTGATGGATTTACATTTATTGAGCATAGGTTGCATATGCAGCCTATGCTCAATAAATGTAAATCCAATAATTGTTTACAATAAAACATTGTTAATGTGAAATCTACAGACTATCATAATTTTGCACTTACAAACATTTTAGTCGTAAGAAGTTTAGTGAAACGGGCCCCTGATCTCTATGCATACAAACCAGCATAGCTCAACTCATTTCCACAACTATGACCAAGACCAACAACAAGATAAATCACACAGGCAGTGAAAGGGCTTAACGTCCCAGCAACAGCTACGGTCATTTTGAGATGGGACCACAATTGAAGTCTCATCCAACAGACCAGTGGGATGGAAATACTATGCAAGTATTTTTTCACGCCTAGGGTGAGGATTGAGCTCACAAATTCAATGCCATATGCCCTAGGCAATGGCCCATCAGACAGGCAGGTAAATGCCGTTTAACTGGGTACGATTATAAAAACTTTGTAAGCACATTCCACAAATACACACTTTAAATCACTCATTTGATTGGCTGACAGCTCAGCCTTGAACAAAGAAACTTCCTCATTCCCAACATGGAATTTGAGTAGATCTGCACCATTTGTGGAACATGTAGTTCCGAGTATATAACTCTAATCATATTTTCATAAGAGTTATGACGGAGTAGTCTTTCCAAATGTGCGTTTGAAGCGTTCTTTGTTACTTTCTACTTCATGGAGAGCAAAAATACACACTTTATCAGGTATGCTTATGGTAATATTTTTGTGTCATATTGTAGAATTGTCTCTCAATAACAATATAGCGAAGTATGAACGTTAACGCCCTGCAAGGTTTTTCTATATTTTAGTGAGCGAAGTGTAAATGCTGTTACGCACATTTTTACTGTGTAGCGATATAGTGCAACCTGTTGCCTATAAAGCGTAAAACGTGCAGTTACATTTGTGAATATGTTTTTATGCATAATGCAACCATCTCGAACATAACACGAGATAGTCCATGTCAGTTACTCAGGGTATGGGATCATGTGGTCTATTGTTCACACTGGACTAATGGCGGCACCCATGAGGTCTCGGGTAAATCTTAGTTTTCATCAATACGACTGCTGTTTCTTCATTTTAATGATGACCTTGTTCCAGCCGTTAACACTACGAATACACCAATACCAAATCACTTATGTAGTTACGCTGAACATTCTGCAGAGAAATTTGAATCAGACGGTATTGAATGTTGTTTAAACTTGGTCTGATTCAAATTGTCTGCAGAATGATTATTGCTATAAATAATAGTCGGTGAAATTAAGGGAGCATAATTACTTAATATGAAAACAGACAAAGGATTAACAACAACAACAACTAGAGCACTATCGCAATATACCCACTTTTCCCAAATGCTAAGCCGAAAAGGGGGAGATAATCCAGCGTTATGACGAAGTAGTCTTTCCAAATGTGCGTTTGAGTTCTTTGTTTACTTTTTACTTCGTGGAGAGTGACCTAAGAATTTTGGTATTAAGTGGTAAGTTTATGGTAATATTTTTGTTCCATATTGTAAAGTTGTCTCTCAATAACGATATAGCGAAGTATGAACGTCAACGCCTTGCAGGTTTTTTTTCTCAATATTTTAGTGTGCGAAGTGTAAATGCTATTACTGGTACGCACATTTTTACTGTGTAGCGATAGTGCAACCTGTTGCATATACAGCGGAAAACATGTAGCTAAGACCCTACCCTTTACGGTTAAAAAGTTTTTCACTTCTTACAAGGGAAAATTGGGAGATTCTAAGTAAAAAATGGGGCTGGTAATCCATGATCAGAGGTTGAATCAAAATTCACTTTTCGCATCTACACACCATAAGGAAAGCATGCACCAAGTTTCAAGTCCCAGCCCTTCTAACAAGAAGTTTTACTTCTAACAAGAAATGCGACAAGACGGACATACAGACGATTTAGGTCCAAGGGGGGGGAGGGGGGGGGGGGGGGGGGGATAATTCATGTCCCAAGGATCGAATTTAAAATTGAAATTCATTTCCAGTATCTACCTTCCGTTAATTGTGGGCGCGTAACTCAGTCAACTACGGACGGTAGGGTAGGTTTCGCAGAGGTATGTGCCCAAACTACGGATGAGCCTCATGTTCTATATGTTGCCCCATGTCAACCACCTGCAGGTCAAGACAAAAATATCAGCTGGCTCACACGATGTGCGAACCATGCTCGGAATGCCAAAACTGACAAACATCTGCATCCACCTGTTCCATGTAAATGCAGGATTGATTACCATGTTTGCAGACTGTCTGTTACTTCCAGATAGTCCCCAAGGCAGCTAAACTGAAAGTAGGTCAAGCATGGAGCAAGGTGTGAACCAATGCAGAAAGTCATAGATGTCGATCAGAATTGCGGTGCCATGCGATACCTTGCAAAGCTAATATTTACTGTAAAGCATACATAAATGAGCTAGTACATTGAAAACTCTAATATAGACATCTAACTGTTGCAACATGCAGTACATTTAAAATTACTGACTGAGGGATAGATGTCTGTCGTCCTTAGGTCACTCAACCGGAACAGTTTAGTCTGTTCTCCCAATATGCTAAAAATTCCAGAAGTTTCCTTATTTCTTGCAAATTACAGCAAACTAATGGATAGATTGCATAACATTTTACCAAAAATGCAAACAACAAACAACATATGCATCGTATTGTCGACGCAATTACCGGATACACTTACCAGTCGCTTGATCTGCCATTTTCCCAATCTATCACTCCACCATTCAGAAATCTAGCAGGTGCTTGATCACGCGGAATCCCTCTCCTCGAATGACAAAACTCTAGTCGTTTCCTAATGTCGTTCCAAATTTCGAAACGAGAGCAGTTGCGATAAGTAATGTCAGCGTTTCAAAATAGTGTTTTTAAAAATGAGTCATTTAAATAGGAAAACCCTAAATTAATCCTATTGACGTACAAACTGACAAGAGCACGCGACTGGGAAAGCCCCTACGTCACATGTGATAACGTGACTCATGTCATGGTCGGCGCGCGTGGGGCTTGCCTGAGACCAGCCGGTGATTCCGCTCACAAAATAAGTTTTTCGACCCGTTTTATCAAAAGTCCATAGACTTAAATTTCCCCTGTACTTTGTTTACACACAGATATACCTACAAATAATAAAGTAAAGTTAATAACATTAAGAATGTCAATAAATATGTTGCGGGTTCACGGTAACAGACTGGTTGTCTTCCTTTTAAATTCAGTAACCGAGTAATATTACCACGCCGCTTAAAAGAGGACAGTCGTAATTAAAAGACTCTCAAATTGCAGGGGATATAAAGTGGAGGATATCTGGAGAAAAAAAAATATGGCATAATGCCACATGTATCTGTCCCCAACCAACGTTGTTAACTTGTTCATTCGTGTATCAATTCGGCCGGTGTCACGTGCCGCCAAATCAAATGAAACACGAGACATTGTGTAATTGTTTTGTTTGCGCAATTGTATGCACGCGCAAACCACTTGAAGTCATACGTACCAACGGCGTGGAGCCCATTTAATGTCCTCTGGAGCGCCTATACCCACCATAACTTGGGTAGTCAATGATTTAAATACTCAACGTCAAATTCAGTTAACTAATTGCGAGATTTTAATCCATGTTTATAATATGGGCGCTCGTGAACTGCCGGGATATTAGATATGTTTAAAAACATTTGAAATCTAAGAGGCGTGAAACGCCATTTCCTGTATTCTCAGTGTCCAGTCTAAGAGGCGTGAAACGCAATTTCCTGCATTCTCAGCAAGCTTGAGGATGAGAAAATGTGCTGTATTACAGAATTATTGAGGGGGCCAGCCTCCCCAAACAAAAGTATTGGGTGGGTGGGGGGGGGGGGGGGGGGCGGGGGGACGTAATATGTGTCGTTATTAGCGCATCTTTTATATGGTTACACCTTATAAACTTTATTTACAAAATCATATAATTTTCACAGTCGGGATTAAAATATAGAATTTATTTTTGCGAATGCGCATGTCCATCTGGAAGGCGATATCAGTACGACACTACGATAACAATAGTACGATGGCGATAGTACGATGTCACGACCGTACGATGACGATAGTACAATATGACGACCGTATGTATGATGACGATATCACGATGACATAAACGGAACACGTACCGTACCGAACATCCCAGTTCAGAATAGTGCAGAAGCCGTGGACCTACACTGCTCGCTGATTGATGTGTATTTACTTTCGACAGCAATCAAGGTGTATGATCACGTGGTACTACAACAACAACAACAACAACAAGTACTGAAATTTCCAGAATCCATCTGATTCAAAGTACGTATTCTTGTATAGTGTCCTTATTACGTAACCGATTTTGATGAAATATGGCACATCAAACGCGTCTTGTTAAGCTGCATTTGGTGGTCTCTGTATTTTCGCCCAAACTTCTATCGTTTTTGCGAAGAATCGATGTCCGTGTCTCCGACACGGAAATCGATTCTTCTCAAAAACGAAATAAGTCTGTGCCAAACTCCATCGACCACCAAATGCTGCTCATTGAGACGCGTTTGCTTCGCCATATTTCATCAAAATCCGTTTAATATTAAGGAAAATATCATATAATACTTTCAAGATTTCAACACTTTCAGCCACTGTTGTTGTTGTTGTTATAACCACGTGATCATGTACCTTGGCAACACTATTAGCAGAGACATTACTACAGTAACATAAATCCCTGCTTTTAGCGGCACAATGTTCGACTACTGAGAAAGAGTATCAAGAAAACGTGTTTTAATAAGTCACACATGCCCACTCAGTACTTTTCTTTATATCAGAGACATCATCTGAGACATTTTCTGGCAAAACATTCAGTCACCATTACCCTACGTATTGATTGGCATTATTATAAGGGGCGATAACCGCGTTTCCTTAAAATGTTAACGGACATTACTATTTATACTCTGTATTTAGTTTTTGATGTGCAATTGTCATAGTTTATATTATAATCTGTCGAAAATATAATTTGTTTCAGGTTACGCATTTAAATAGCATAAATAATTAAACAAGAGGGCCATGATGGCCCTAATTCGCTCACCTGACTCCATGAACACCAGAGGAGAATGTGACATTGAGTTCATGTGTTTTAAAAAAAATTGTGCTATTTTTAGATGGCGGTCATCTTGGATTAAGCGATGACTCTCATTTTACAAAATCTGAAAATGCTTAACCCAGCATCGGCCATGTGGTTCCTGAGAAAAAGACGTTAACAATCTTGAATAAATGGACCTTTTGGTGGCCATCATGGATGACATAATCATCCGATTCCGACAAATATTGCACCAGAGTGATCGCCTCATTGATACCTTCCATTTGATATATGACATGACCATATTCAGTCAAAAATAAAATTTGACCCCAATTTGACCCCACGGGCCACGCCCATTTTTGACCCTGGGGTCACCATTTTAACAACTTTCAAAGAACAATGTACATCGATCATTCCTACTAAGTTTCGTCGAAATCCGGCTAGCGGTTCATGAGAAGAAGATGTTTTAAGAATTTATGCTATTTTTAGATGGCGGCCATCTTGGATTAGCGATGACCTCCATTTTAACAAATCTGAAAAGGCTTCACCAATGGACCATAACTTTTAAGTTTGGTAAGAAGAATTTTGAAATCTCTAATAAAAGAACGACCTTTTGACATTTCGGCGGCCATCTTGGATGACATAACAATCCGATTTGGACAAAAAAATGTACCAGAGTGATCGCCTCATTAATACCTTCGATTTGATATATAACATGACCATATTCGGTCAAAAATAAAATTTGACCCCACGAGCCATGCCCATTTTTGACCCCGGGGTCACCATTTTAACAACTTTGAAAGAGCATTGTACATCGATCATTCCTACCAAGTTTCGTCGAAATCCGGCTAGCGGTTCATGAGAAGAAGATTTTTTAAGAATTTCAGCTATTTTTAGACGGCGGCCATCTTGGATTAGCGATGACCTCCATTTTAACAAATCTGAAAAGGCTTCACACATGGACCATAACTTTTAAGTTTGGCTACCATGGGCCAAGCGGTTCATGTGAAGAAGAATTTTGAAATCTCTAATAAAAGAACGACCTTTTGGCGGCCATCTTGGATGACATAACAATCCGATTTCGACAGAAAATGCACCAGAGTGATCGCCTCATTGATACCTTCAATTTGATATATGACATGACCATATTCGGTCAAAAATAAAATTTGACCCCAATTTGACCCCACGGGCCACGCCCATTTTTGAGACCCCGGGTCACCATTTTAACAACTTTGAAAGAGCAATGTACATCGATCATTCCTACCAAGTCTCGTCGAAATCCGGCAAGCGGTTCATGAGAAGAATTTTTTTAAGTTTTTAAGAATTTATGCTATTTTTAGACGGCGGCCATCTTGGATTAGCGATGACCTCCATTTTAACAAATCTGAAAAGGCTTCACCCATTGACCATAACTTTTAAGTTTGGCTACCATGGGCCAAGCGGTTCATGTGAAGAAGAATTTTGAAATCTCTAATAAAAGAACGACCTTTTGACCTTTCGGCGGCCATCTTGGATGACATAATCATCCGATTTCGACAAAAAATGCACCAGAGTGATCGCCTCATTGATACCTTCAATTTGATATATGACATGACCATATTCGGTCAAAAATAAAATTTTGACTCCAATTTGACCCCACAGGCCACGCCCATTTTTGACCCCGGGGTCACCATTTTAACAACTTTCAAAGAGCAATGTACATCGATCATTCCTACCAAGTTTCGTCGAAATCCGGCAAGCGGTTCATGAGAAGAAGATTTTTTAAGAATTTATGCTATTTTTAGACGGCGGCCATCTTGGATTAGCGATGACCTCCATTTTAATAAATCTGAAAAGGCTTCACCCATGGACCATAACTTTTAAGTTTGGCTACCATGGGCCAAGCGGTTCATGTGAAGAAGAATTTTGAAATCTCTAATAAAAGAACGACCTTTTGACCTTTCGGCGGCCATCTTGGATGACATAATCATCCGATTTCGACAAAAAATGCACCAGAGTGATCGCCTCATTGATACCTTCAATTTGATATATGAAATGACCATATTCAGTCAAAAATAAAATTTGACCCCAATTTGACCCCACGGGCCACGCCCATTTTTGACCCCAGGGTCACCATTTTAACAACTTTGAAAGAGCAATGTACATCGATCATTCCTACCAAGTTTTGTCGAAATCCGGTTGGCGGTTCTTGAGAAGAAGATTTTTGGATTACGTAATCTTGGATTACGTAATGACGTCATTTTAACAATTTTGTAATCCCTCTACCTAAGGACCATGACCATGAAGTTTGGTGACTATAGACCTAATGGTTACCGAGGAGAAGACGTTTGAAAATGTTCACGGACGACGACGGACGACGGACGGACACATTGCGGTAACAATAGCTCACAAATTTTTTATTTTTACCCTAACCATCTGACTGCCTACCACAATGAACATCAAATTGGACTATTACCTTCTTCATCTAAATTGCTTGGCCCTAAATGATACTCATTGTGTTGGTGGGTCACTAAGCCCCATTACCTTGCATTCTTGCCTCTACGCAGTGTTCTGTGTGTTTTGTGCGGTGTAGTCCGGGGACGGGGGTGACGTAGTTACATTCTTTTAGAGAAAAGACAGTTCGCATGTGTCTCAGAACATTCAGTATTTTTTTGTTTTCATATTTTAATTTCAATGTAAAACATTTAATGGAGATCAAGGTACATTCTCACCCGCCTGTATACGGATAGCAGGAGCCGGGCCCGAGTAACCATTCAGCGTTTAGTTAACTAGCTAAACATGAATGTATACGTTGGACAGTCACACTACCTCAGCATTCGCTCTGGCGGTGTTGAGCTTGCCTATGTCTTCAATTTCTATTATAAATACCAATGTTGCGCACCATGATAAAGCGGTCTGCGTTTTAGATAAGTCCCTTCTGATCGGTACTGTCCAGCGTAAGTGAGGCGTTCAAACACCACATACGCTTCCATCATGGTGCGACGCATTCATTTTGATATACACATTTTTTTTATTTTTTTTGGTTTGTTCATACAATGTTACCTTATTTCACCAACTTGTTCCTTAGCCATATTGTAAAACTGACCTTCTGCAGGAGAAGAATTCACATAAGTGTAAAAGCTTGTTTTCTAATCCTGTTCTCAATTGTATGTATGTATATATCACTTGCCACAACTTGAAATAAATATTGTTTAAACTAATAGCTCACATGAGCTTCGCTCAGGTGAGCTAAAAAGACAATGCCTCATATGAATATGAAAATAGCCTGATACCACCGCATGTCATTATCAGTAAAATAGATTATACATATTACTACATTATTATACCTGTATAGCGGCCACTCGTACTGGTTTAGAACTGGTGGAATAGATCCGCCCCTGCACATGTGTGCAGTGTCATCTAACTGTTCTCTGTTCGGTCAGTGGTTTTATGTAATTGTGACCGGGCAAATATATGTATCCGGGCACAGATATATACATATCTTCTCTCCTGAGTTACTATATCCGTACCATGACATAATGAAATCGCATGTTACGACAAGAATTCTAACTTTCTAGACTAGAAGTTGACTATAACATACACTGGGAATTGTATTGACATTTGTTTTATCTTACATTTAAGGGTAGGAATTGGCTAGAGGACCTTCCAAACCCGGGCAGTTGAGCCCAAAAAATGTCAGGCCAATGACCGTTGGCCCGTTTGTTTCCGAATTTAATAATATCTGCCATACAGTCGAAATATGTGCATTAAATGAATGAGGCAATGAGGCGGTTAATTTAATCTATCTAGTTCTTTCTCCTATCGCAAGAAGCCGGTATGTCAGGCCGTGAAAATGGCTGAGTGTGAGTTCATGTGATATATGGAGACTCAGCCATAACAGTGTTATCCTATATGATAATGATATTTAAGGATTGGTCAGGGCAAAACATATCAGACAGTGACTGATCGATATTGTGTTATGCAAAGTATGATGTAATATGTTTTCGGGCCCAGCTACTGTCGTTTCGCGGCTTAATTTATCATTATATACGAGATGCTATTATTCGAGTTCAGGTGCGGCATTTATCTGTTGTTATTTGGTTAGATGACATGGATAGGGGGAGAGATCACTTAATTGTCTTATATTATGGGATGGGATGTCCAATGTTCTACACCTCTTCTGTGAAAGCGGTACATTTCCAGTGAAATCGGCGTGGAAAGTAACAATAAATGCTGCGATTCGTGACCACGAATATCTGCTGTGGCAGAACAGAACTGATGTCGATAGTGATTTGTCGTGGTTTAAAGAACTTCATGGTTTGCTGTCACCGTTTACGCTATGGACGTACTCAATAACCAATCTCAAGCTCGCAGTGCAATGTAGATCTGCCGTCTATATGATTGCAAAATTATTCTCCGAAACGTGGTCTCGTCATTGTGATATGTGTGGGCGCTACACCGATGACATGTTAGTACATTGTATGTACTTATGTAGGGCTACTGAGACGCTGCGGCAGGTAATGTGGTGCAAAATTATCAAAAAGTGTGGTATTCATGTGTTCAGGCAATTCACTTCGTTACATGTTCATCAACAAATATGTGTGTTGTGTAGTGCCTCAGAAATTCTACGTATATCACCAGATCAGTACGAATGGCTTATGAACATAGGTACATGGTACCTTCATAGACTAAAATCCATGGTTTGTTTTCATCCTTTTGCTGAACGATAAACTTCTGCAGTTTGACATAAGAGCGTATTTGGGGCAAAGCTAACATACAGTCGAGAGGTCAGGAGCTACATTGGCTTGTATAAAAATGGCATAATTATTTGCCATTGACACATTGAGTAGTAAATGGTGTTGGCTTCGGCAAAAATCAATTTTCGCATTGTAAAATAGCTGTAAATATTACTTTCTTATGCTGTGGTTATGGTGCTGGTACATAAAGACTGACGCCGCTATAGCGCCAGTCTTTTTGTCAGGCACCAGACAAAACATGTCCGTGTAAATTCGTTCCTTTGTGTATAATTATATTGCTTTGTTACATGTTCCTGTAAATCATGCTCTCCTTCGAGGAGGAAATAAAGAATCTATCTATCTATCTATCTCGTTAATTTCCAAGTACTAATCCTCGATAAGGCAGTCCATACGAGAGAGATTTTCTCGGGCCAGTTCCGATCGAGTACAGACCCATTGGGGGATCTCTTGTCTTATATTTAGCTGCGAGCCTCTCGCAGCTTATGTAGCCGGTTCTCAAAATACAGTCGGATATCACGGCGCTATTTTTTCTTGTTGCGCGTATGTATACATATTGTATCTACGTCATTGTTAACGACTCGTTTTATGCTATTTTTACATTTCACATTTATTAGAATGTATATATTTGGTACATAATTAATTGAAGAAACACCAATATGGAACCTCAGATTTAGCCGTTCAGTTTCCACAAATAAAACGGATATTTTGGTCGCGCATTAATGGTGTGTAAACCCGAATCACACCTGTCTGGCACCTGTCTGGATTTTTTCATTCACAACTACGGCGAGTACAAATTTGCATAAAACAACACTATAACCACAGGCGTTTGAAGAGTGAATCCGGATATGGAATTACGACCCTTATCGCATCGCCGTATTTTCCTTAAATGATGTCCCGATTTAGCTCACATCTGCAGTCTGCCCACAGATCAATCGGTTATATATCTCTGCAACAACAATACATGATGACATCTATTCAACTAAATGTAAAACAATCAGCGTAGACTCCGATCAGAACGCACATCCGTACGATTAAGAGTCCACACAGCTTGTCATTATAATATTAACTGCAACAGAATATTTTGCAAATTAATATCAATAGCCTTTTGACAATAATTGTATGTATTGTGAGGACCAATAATGTGAATCCCACCAGATCGGGCATATATAACCACGGTCTGATCGGCTATATACATTATGCATGCATTATATAAGCGGTGAAAAAATCACTGTTAGAAAGTGCGTTAGGACAGGGCCTATCAATTAACAATATATTCGACACATATTAGTTTAAAACTGTTCTCGAATTCCGACTTCGTAATCACTATCGTTTTCCGGTAATTTTTCCGGTAATTCCAGTTACCGCGCCTCGTGCGGTGTGGGAATATTTTATCCTATGTTTTTCTTTAATGTGAAGTAGTCTGTCTTAATTGGGTATACGTCACGTGATAACAAAATGGCTAATTGTCACGGGAAGTTTGTTTATTGAGTGATTGTAGTTAATTTCCATTCATTTGTGATTATGTGATATCTTGATTTTTCTTCAGACTTGCGTAACAGGTGCTAGACATTTTTCCTAATTATGTCGACAACAACAGATTACAAACTGGACTGGGTAGCAACCGTTCTTCACGATGTTAGGCATTATAATTTCTCTTTTGAAGTCATAAACTCCACTTTCAATCCTGACAGTACATCATATGTACAGGTAAGTTGGGAGATCATGGTCTATATACATGTACTGCATTTTTTTTCTTTGCAGCCCATCATCTCATTTGATCACATTCTTGTCACCGACACCGTACAGTCAAGATGTCGATATTCATCGCTTTATCATCCGGGTTCTTTAATCGAAACCAAAGTTATCCGAAAGTTTTTTCATTTCCGGTCGTTCTAAATTGACTGCGTTATACACAAACATGATACAACAGGTGCAACATTAACACATAAATCAAGCCGAAAGCATGCGTAGTTTGAGGCTGCAACAGCCACAACATGCAGGAAAGAGACCTCTGCTTCCCACAGTTCAGAGATATGAACAATAATAACAAAAAAATGTCCTAGCAACGAATTATGGACATAACGGACCCTGGACATAACGGACCCGGACATAACGGACCCGATTTCGGACGAAACGGACCCAATTTCTGGACATAACGGACCTGATTCCTGGACATAACGGACCCCGTGTGGACATAACGGACCCCGTATAAAACCTATCAGAAATGCTATAAGAAATACTATTTTAATGTATTTTTGTTATATATTGATTGATTGGTCTAATGGAAAATGAAAGTTGGGAATGTTAATTGGGAAATAAAATACAAATCGGGAAAAAATTATGTTTATAATTTAATAATAATAATATAAGAACTCCCAACTTGTCATTCAAGGAAATTATTTAGTTCTAAAGCACTCCCAACTAGCAATTTTATGGTTTTAGGCTTTTGTGAGTAAATTCTAATGCACTACAAACTTTTCATTTTATGCGTTTGTGCATTTTTCTTACTAAACTTTAAATCGTATTTTATTACTGTTTCTATACAAATTGAAGTAAAGTAAATTTATTAAAATACTTCTAAAATGTTATTCATTTTTGAAAGTTAAATTGTCTTCTATAAGTAACGTGATTAAACCGAATATTGCAGATTGGAACGTGTCAAACACAGTTTAGTCCACTGGCAATATCCGGCCATATCCGGAGGGGATTAATTAGCCCGGAAGCCATTGCGATGTGCGAATTCCACAATTGCCCCCCGGAAATTTTGCCAACAACAACTTTTTTCCGTAAAATTTAGAGAGTTTAAAACATAAAATAACATTAAAATTATAATTTCTTAAAAGTTTACTACAAAAAAAGTAAAAAAAATAGCATTTCTGATAGGTTTTATACGGGGTCCGTTATGTTATGTCCACACGGGGTCCGTTATGTCCATGAATCGGGTCCGTTATGTCTACGGTCCGTTAGGTCCAGTTACCCTAGCAACTAGTCTAATGTTAAGTCAATTCCAGCCGAAAAATCCACCCACCACAATGGCACACGCCCACCCCTGCCCGGACCTATCTGTTAGCAAATCCAAAAGTAACAATCCAGTGATTAAGAATGAACACAATAGAAATACAAGTTAATTTTCAATATTAATAATGGCCTCCGCCCGTAAGCGTGAGATAATTGCCGGTCGATAAAAACACACGACCCATTTTGTCCGGTGCCTCAATCAAGAAAACCTTCGACAGAATCATGAAAATGAGGAATTATAAGTGTTAAATTGGTATTTTTTTACAAAATGCCGACATAATATCTTTTACTTTTCGTACATTGATTATGCAATGCTTTGCAAATATGTGTTAAGCATACTCGTGTTGACAATTTCGAGATGAATTATTTGTTTGACCCGCCATGGATTATTTACACGCGTGTGTAGCTACGCTCAAACGGATGCCGCCGGATGTCATTAATAATGCGGCAGGTGTACTCTAAAATCAACGAAGCCACGCATATTCTATGCTGATTGGTTGAATCGACTGTTTTTATCTACTTACTTGTTTCAAATAAACAGAAAATTATTGGACATGATGTCAAAAATAAATATGTTGGTCCGATATGTGGCTGTGACTGGAGATATGGGGCTTGTTTGATTTGTGACCAGTGTAGGTTTTGATCAAATAGCACACACGTGTAGTCTGAAAACGGTAGACTGTTTGTTAGTGTGTTTCAGTGATGGAATGGCAGATCCCGATTGGACTGTGTGGTCTGATCTGGATCTACACTGGTTCTGATCTGGATCTACACTGGTCACAAAAGCCCTATAAGCCACGTGCTGTGTTTGGCGTATAACAGACCTTCTCAGTCGCAGTGCCCGGGGCCTATTAATCGCTCTGATAAGTACGGCGGATGTTGCCACCAGCTTAAAGCAATTGCTCGGGGTGATGTTCCGTCACTGGCCTTCCAGTGCACACTACCCCCGTGGTAATTAGAGCGACTACTTTCCCCGTAGCTGGCCCATAATGACCCAAAAGAATTATCTTACGGTATTTTGACCAGCATATAGCAGAGGCGGATTCAGGGGGGGAAATCCCGATTTTTTTAAAAGAAATTTGAGTAAGTGCTATGAAAAAAATGCAGTAGAATGCAGGAAATGGCTTCCTCAATTAAAAAATGTTCAGGGGTGGTATGCCCCCGGACCCCCCTAGCCAACTACCTCGCTCCGCTCAGTCGACGAACGAGCATACCTCGTTCAAGTTCCATATGCTCCCCCCCCCCTTGGTGAAATCCTGGATCCGCCACTGTATAGCACCTGGTGCCCTACACCAGCGGGTAACAGAGTAGACACTTATCGTAGCTATTTATCTGCGCATCTGGGGACCGTTTCACTAAACTTCGTAAGTCTAAAATGTTCGTAAGTGCAAGATTATCATAGTCTGTAAATTTCACACTAACACTGTTTTCTTGTAAACAATTATTCGATTTACATTTATTGAGCATAGGCTATTTCCAGATGGCCCCCCTGATCAATAGCTATGATAAGTGTCTACTCTGTTACCCGCTTGGTCACTTGGACCATACATACATGTTGGGGGGGGGGAGGGCATTTCAATAAAAGCACATGTCTGACAAAGAAAGCAAGGTAAAATAACTCATTTACAGTTGTAATTAATGTTAACCTTCGTACAACAATTTCAACTCATTTACGGTTGTAATTAATGTTGACCTATGTACAACAATTATCATCTTGACACTAAATTCACGTGCGTGGATAAATACTTGATCACACTTTTACTTATCATAGTAATTTAAAACATTATCATACAGTACATTATTTATCATACAGTACATTATTTATCATGGAGATATTATCTGAATATAAATACAGGTAAATATATTAAACATCCAATCTACCATGGACTTTGTCTAGATCCTTTGATTGAAGAATCGTGTGAATCTGAAATGAGAAATTACGCTACATGTAAGTACATAGACTCATTGACAATATATAAACGGGACGCTTAATCCGCCCTGTTACTACATTATTATTATATACCGAACGGCCATATATATACTGGTAAATCATTTATACAACGGACAACAATAACGTTTATGTGCACAACACTGATTTAACTATTATATGTTCGAAAATGTTGGACAAATATCACTGTTGATAACAGTGTTAATATGGCGACGCTTTTGTGGTGACCTACTGTCATGGCGGACTGTTGCTAGGCTGGCGTTTACCGACCGGAAGTTGCGTCATGCAAAAGCGGTGAATTCCCCACTCTATCTATATATCTATCTATATATTCTGCTGCATGAATCACACTGGATAGCGTTTTGACCATGTTTAACCGCTTTCAGACACGTACCACACGGATATTTTGGAGGTCTTGGTCCATAATTAGTCTGGATGTCGTTCGATATTGTGAACATGCTAATGTACAACAGGCTAGACCTGCCCTGAGTTTTGTTTGTCAGGGTACACCATTTGTCAAGTTGGGTGTCGGAGGTTCCGTCAACTGGAGGTTTCGTCAACTGAGAGGTTTTGTCAACTCGGCGTCCGGTTCGTCAATTAGGCAATTAAGAGTAAAACTCGATAATGACCAGCACGTGCCATACAATTGATCAGATAATTGATGGTCATTAAGTGGACATGGATTCAGGAGGTTCCGTCAACTGGAGGTTTCGTCAATTAGGCAAAATAGAGTGAAAAGTCAAGTGGTTCTGTCAACTGGTTACCGGTTCGTCAATTAGGCGATTATAGTTGAATGGTATTTATCACACCTCGGCTAATTGACTTTCGCACTTTCATCAAGTAGTTGACCTTTGATCGTTTAGTAATTATTACCGTCAAATGACCGATCAGTTAATTCGTGATGATTAATCATGATTCAATTAGTTAATTTGTGATGATTAATTATGATTCACTCAAGCTAATTGACGGCTTTTTGCCTGATCCATATCAACTGCACAAGCGCTGAAACATATAAATGGGTGGGCAATTTGTAACTTCCTCACTACAATTCATCATGGCTGACAAGTCGTACTGCGTCTTGTATTCTGGTGTGGTTACTGCCCGTATGCATGCTAGGAAATGTGATTGTGGTATGTTTTCATTATATTTTATTAATATTATAGTGTAACTGTATTTCATGATCGTAAATAGTATGATTTTCCATAAATGAAATATAATTTTATCGAGTTTTACTCTTAATTGCCTAATTAACGAACTGGACGCCGAGTTGACGAAACCTCCAGTTGACGGAACCTCTGACACCCAGTGGACATTAATGACAGATATTTGTTACAATTTTAAAGTAGGTTTAGTTGTATATGGGCATTTAATGGCAAATATTTGCAAATATTTGTTGATATTTCAAAGTATGTTTAGTTGTATATGGGCATTTAATGGCAAATATTTGTTGATATTTCAAAGTTTGTTTAGTTGTATATGGGCATTTAATGGCAGATATTTTATGTATATGGACATGTAATGGCATATATTTTAATAACATTTTAAAGTATCTTTAGGTGTATGTTTTGTGTATTTGTATAATCACCCGCTTCTGCAGCATTTGTCAGCCATCATTTGTCAGCCATCACCAGATACACAATCTGTTCAGGGCCGTAGCGGCCACCACGACAGCACGGCGCTGCCGTGGCATTATTTTAACCTGTTTATTTTTTGTCAGCTTCATGCGTTGAACATCCAATTTTGAGGGTCTAAGTGGAATTTTTCCCGCTAAAAAGGCTGCCGTGGCATTATTTTACACACCGCTATGGGCCTGCTGTTGAATAGAAGACATACGTTAGCATATCTTTTTACTTGATGAAAGTGCGAAAGTCAATTAGCCGATTTGTGATGAATACCATTCAGCTATAATCGCCTAATTGACGAACCGGTAACCAGTTGACGGAACCACTTGACTTTTCACTCTATTTTGCCTAATTGACGAAACCTCCAGTTGACGGAACCTCCTGAATCCGTCAAGTTTGCTAATAAAAGCTTGGTGTTTGGACTCGGCTGTGAAGGACATGAGAAGTCATGTTGGTCATACTGCCCCCTCCCACAATCACCATTGTCCCAGAATAAGGTAGTGAAACAGGTCAACAAGGTCCACAATACCTGGCAACATAATTCGATTTTCAATATTGTTGTAATTTAGAGATTTCTACAAACCGGAAGTTCGCCCAGGCGGTTAGCAATGGCGGTCACGTGACCAAACTTTGTGAAAAAAGTGGATAAATGGTCTATTTAGTATAAAAACTAATTTCAACAAGGTGTTAATCGAAGGATTGTGTGAATATACCAGCTCACAGAAAGAAAAAAGATTGATTTTGGCTGTGACAATTGTTTTTGAAGGGTCACTGGAATTACCGGAAACCTCTTATTTACCGAAAACCACCGAAATACCGGAAACCCCTGTAAATCACTATATAATAACATAAATATGTGTTTGTTGTGTGATAAATGGTTTGTTTACTACATTATGAGATATATATGCACTAATTACAAACTATTTGTGGGAAATAAAATGTGTTTGGATCATATTGTTTGGTATTTAATTCCAAATTCCAAGCGACTCGACTGTGAAATTTACCGGAAAACACTTGCAGTTAATAATGGACAGTACTAAAAGTCGGTTCCTCACAAATAATAGATAATAATAATAGAGTCATGGTATAATAATTATTATAATGATTAAATATTGTGTTTCAAATATGATAAAGATATGTTGACTTGATGACAAACTGCAAAAAAAAAATAATATGACTTACCTGTTTCGGAGTCTTCAACTTATTTCGGTTACAGGTTGGTATGATTTATCCCGGCAATTCTTCCATTCCAGTGTCACTGTCGCCGTCATCCATATTTATATCAACATAATAATGTTGGTTATCTTACTGACACTAACGGAATGTAACGAAAGAGACGGGACGAAGTATACAATTGAAATTGTATTTTTTTATACAATATGAACATGTTTTAAGATTGTTTTTATAAGTGTTATGCTAGCACATGTAATATAGAAATTGTTTACATACTGATCTTAGGCATTAGGGCCGCATGGGTGTCATATAGAATGAAAATATGGATGATGATAAATAATTATTTGAAGTGTGAAGTAAATCAGAGTAAGTGTTTTCAGCAAATCCGACTTACGGTTATAGAGATATTAGGTATTTGAAAACTTTAATGGATTCACGGTGTTTGCATTGCAGCTATTATAAAATGACATACAATTAAGCTGTTATAGTTTAGTTTAGTTTAAACATAGTTTATTGCATATAAATACAATAGGCTTGGGCTACAAGTTCTCTCAACATTAGTTACAGCCCTCACCTAAGTGTTACAAAGTACAATAATTCAACAGCAATGGCGATACATGTATACAGGCATATAAACACGGATATAAACCAATAATCAAGCGATAAATATATGTTTACATAATGTATGGAAAGAAAACGGACAGAAAGGTAGAGAAGAGGTGGATAGTGAGATATGAGATTTGGAGAAAGAATAAAAGTTGTTTTTTGTCGCCAAGTACATATACTACATGAGCAAATCCATCAATGTATTAGTGCTAGTTGCAATAAATTTCAGTGATCATTAATAACCTGTGGATGTGGATGATATTGGCAAATCGAATGGAATACATCGGATATTGGATTACGTTACATACATCTATCAACGAAGTTACTCAAATCGTTTTGTAGTTTTAATATAATTTTGTACAGAATTGAAGATAATAATATTGTTTTCATTGTTTTGTTCAGGTATGCCGTTCAAAAGCATGTGCGCGTTCAGGTTATGAAATCGTTGCAGTAACTGGCGTAGAATGAGACGCTGTGCATGATATTTGTTGCATTCAAAGAAGTAATGTTCAGCGCTTCTACAATTTCGCTACACTCGCAGTAGGGAGTTTCTCTGATATGGTTATTGCAAAGATCGGAATTGAGACTGCTACATTTATTACGAAGTCTTGCATGCATAACTGACGAAAACCTGTCTCCCACTAAGTAATATGGTGGTATTTCATATTGAGTGTATAATTGTTTGGCGCATGCTGTTTTAAAGTGTCTAAGACTATCTACATTTCTCATTGAAGGATCAGTTTCATTCCAAAGTTGTACCACAGATGGTATAAATGATTGTTCCAGTCGAGTAGTCGGGACATTTATATCAAATTGGTTTCTAAGGTTGTAACGAGATACGTTATTAACAGTGGGAGGAATCAGGTTGGAGATATAACTAGGTACTTGATTGTTGGTTGCTTTGTACATGATCGAAAGCTTTTGAATACTACGTCGAACAGATAAAAGTTGCCATCCAACTTCTTTCCTTAAATTATCAAGTGACACTGACCGTGTAAAAATTAAGCTGTTATGCTAGCAAATGTACAGTGGAACCCCTCTAAACCGGATAGTCGGGAAAATATAGATGTTTACCGTAAATGTGTTTCACTGTTATGTGATTGAAAAACACTAGAATGTGTCATGAGGTGCTCACATGTCTGATTTACAGTGGAACATCTACAAACCGGACACCCTGGGGACAAAATAGTTTTCGGTATATTCCCCTGACGTGTTTTCTGGTAAATCACGGACATCGAGTCAGCGAAGGTGTTTTCCGGTAAATCGAGTCAATGAATGTGTTTTCCGGTAATATATAATAATCACGCTAATCGGGAATCGGGAATAATAACACTATCTACATCAGACAGCATCATATTTGAAACACAATATTTAATCATTATATTAATTATAATAATTATTATACCATGCCTAAGATACTATTATTATCTATTATTTGTGAGGAACAGACTATTAGTACTGTCCGTTCTTAACTGCGAGTGTTTTCCGGTAAATTTCACAGTCATTCTGAATTTGGAATTAAACACCAAACAAGAGGATCCTAACTCATTTTATTTCACACAAATAGTTTGTAATTAGTGCATATATATCTCATAATATAGTAAACAAACGATTTATCACACAACAAACACTTATTTAGGTTATTATATAGTGATTTACAGGGGTTTCTGGTATTTCGGTGGTTTTCGGTAAATAAGAGGTTTCCGGTAATTCCAGTTACCGGTTTTTGAAGATAATCTAGGAGCTTCAGAGAAAGTGACCAAATTCGTCCGACGCATGCGCATTTTCCATCTCTCGCTAAACTGACAACTTTATTGAAGCCTCTGATGAAAGGTGACATTGACGAACCTCTGTTTCGTATCCACAATGGTCGCTATACCTTCACAATGGAGATCAACGGGCGATACCAACGCAGGGAGCCAGCTCTGCCTGCTAAGAACAAGAGAAAGAAAACCTACAATAAAGGATTTGACGGGAAAACAAATGCCAGCAGGAGGGAAATGGTGGCGAGTACGCTGAGCCTGCCTTCATGGCGTGAGGCGGCAACCAGCCCTTCTGTACCTGATATTTCAACCTACTCCTCTGTGGTGACCGGCTCCACTCCCAAGAACACCATGGACTCCACCCGGTTTCAAGATGCTCCAGGATCAGTTTGCGGAATTCCAGACGTCTTTGGATCCAATGGACTCCACCACTGCCAGCACCACCAGCTGCGCCACCGCCGCCACTAGATCATCCTTCCATCGACTACGACCATCCGCCGGATGAACAGCCCAGACTTGATAGCATCATGCTGGATCCGGACAACAGCAGCCTCTACACCGCCAGCACAGAGATTATAAGAAATGAACAGAGTAGCACCTCGTACACCATCGTCGCACCAGCGCGCTGCCATGTAACCAGCGAATCGGCAACGTCGACCCGCCCAGGATACGTGGTGATGATGCTGAGTGAAGACATGGCACAACAGCAGCAGGAATTCCAGTACGACAAATTCAAGAGCCTGGTCGCCGTGCTACAGACGCCTTGTTCGATCGACAACACAGAACAATGGATGAAGACTGGATCCGCTGGGGATGTCAAGAGAATAGTCAAGTACGCCAATATGAACAACAGGAAGACGTTTGCCAAGATCATCGGACACTGCACACCCCTGAAGACCATCGAGGCATGTCAAACATTTATGTTCGACGCCTACAACACTCTGGCAGAAGGTGGCAGTAAGATGCCTATCCACTAGTGCCCAGGGCCACTGGTACAGCGGAGAGGCTGGATCTACCCAGGATCCCCTTTCGACTCGGGGAAGATAAACAGACCGCCCTTTTCAATGCGAACACTTAGGCGCATAGGTCTGAACCCGTTCTAGGTCACAAATTGTTGCCGACAGTGATGACCTACTTTAACGCGCACCTGTCAATTTTACTTTGGAATTTTTATGACACGTTAAATTACTTAAAAATTGCTTTTCAAAATTCAGCCATTTTTGGACTTATATATATCCGGGTATGGAAGGCCTTCAAGCCAATTCACACCCTTAGATATAAGATATAAAACAGCAGCCCATCTGACCTGGCATTTTGTGATGAACGAGCTGTTTTATAATACTTCGCAGTTCTGTTAAAAAACTTGCACAGACCATTAATAAACATGTAAATATACCTACTTTGACCTGGATTGTTATTTTATTCCCGTTTTATTCGCAAGACGCAAGGGCAGAATGCGCTGTTATTGTGACCATATTTTATAATGGCCGTGTCGCAGCTATAAAGATACAGATACATGTAATATAAAAGACAGATGAAATAGTAAAATTCATTCGTATAGCTGAGATTATCTAATCTAAAATAATTCCAGTTCCTTTGTAAAGTGAACAAGAAAATGTGGCCTGTTGGCACACGAATGCCCCCGGTGGGAGATTGAAGAAACTGTGGCAAAGTACATTAACCAAAAGAAAAGTGATAAGTATTCTTAAGCACAGTTGTGAAGGTGAAATGGTGATGGTCATGTTAAGGGCAGCATGATTGTGTGACATTTGTCAATTGTGCACACGTATGATGTATTGAAATTTTAATGTAACCCTTCAAGGGCTATATAAGATATCACAAAATTGAGAAACTCCGGCAAAGTTCTTAGTGTGTGAAAAAGTTCAAAGTTGTCAAGGTCATATTACGGGCAGCATGGATGCATGTGTGGCATTTTTCCACAAGTATGATGTACATGTGTATTGAACTATTAAAGTAATCCATCAAAGGATATAGAAGTTATGACAGAAACTCCGGCAAACTTAATGTGTGTAAAAATTAAAAGTTGTCAAGGTCAAAAGGTCAAGGTCATATTACGGGCAACATGGATGTGTGGCATTTGTAGACAAGTATGATGTATTGAACTATTGAAGTAATCCTTCAAGGGATATAGAAGTAATGACAGAATTGAGAAACTCTAGCGAATTTCTTATTGTGTGAAAAGCGCAAAGTTGTGAAGATCAAAATGTCATATTAAGGGCAGCATGAATGTGTGGCATTTGTCCACAAGTATGCTGTGTGAAAATATTATATATCCGCCTTGGAAGTGTAATAAATAGGATATTCCATCGTACATGTTTGAATAGCGGATGTACATGTAATACTCTCATGTCCGTGCTACGCTACGCTCACTCGTTGCTTACGCAGAAGCCGACGCACACTCGTGTATTATTTCCCACTATCCAAAATGTACAATGGAATATCCTCTCCATACATGTAATCACATGTAGAAAAGCCAGGACAACAATTATATATATTACACCAAACTGTAAAATATGTCAGTTTTCTGGACAGGTTTGTGCCTGTGTTTTTAAGAACATGAATCCCCATTGTAAATAGCTAAATAGCTTCATACACAGAAAATCGTACAGTGTGTCACTTTTACCTGGCCAACCACACAAACCCATACCATATCAGGGATTCTGCTGGGGAAAATAAGTGGCGATTTATTTTCGAAAATTGTAATTTTTTATCGCCACTTGTTTATTTTTATCGCCAATTGCGAAAGTGGCGATCGCCAGCGGAATCCCTGCCATATATACTCACTACTGTACTCTGTTATTAGTTATCAAATACAGTAACATGTAAACAGTTACCTGAGTGTATTGTCACTGGTGTCTACTCGCCTACTATGCAAGTAAATATGGCTTTACCTATGGGTAATATGTACATTAACAATATGCTGTGCATCAGATTGAAAAGTTTACACATTGAAATTTATTTTGAGAATGATTGGAGAAATGCTCAGATATCTTAAATGTTGTATACCTGTATATACATGTAGTTTGCTGGCATAATATTTATAGCATGCTGTTGTTATACCTGTCTATGATGTATTGCAGCAAATTTGATTAGGTTTACTGTCATATTATTTGCTGTACAGGTTTGTGTCAAACAATCGAAGTGATGAAACTGTACGATGGGTACAAGATACAAAGATGGCAGAGATGGCAACAAAATGTACCATATACAATGTAGTAACAAGACAATATTCTCATATATTATATTCATACGTGTATATCACATCACTCTTATGAAGCAATTATCATTGAAGCCAAGTGTATCATTCTACATGTATGACCTAATTCCTTATAGTCTTTGGGCCACCAATAACCCCCCTCCCCCCCCTCATGTGGTACATAACGCCACCATGATTTTCAAATTCAGTAGTCAATTGTCTGTCATTCCAGAAGGTCTGCCATCAAAAAGCCGCTGGATGAACAAATGGCGGCCATTTTCCAAGATGGCCGTCAAAAACAATTGTTTTGGTTTACAGGACTAGCTTTATCGCCTGTTAACCGGTATTAGGACCGATTTAAATTTTCTAAATCGTTCTTATCTACTCCCTAATTGAATACTAAAACAGTGTGTGATACATTCAAAATCAATTTCTTTTACCAAATGGCCGCCATTTTCAAAACGGCGCTAAAAAGTGTGTTTTTGCGAAAAGTTTGCACTGTAACTGCTGTTAAGTGTTATTCGAACCGCTATTAACATTGTAACTTATACCTTGTAATGCATATGAATATGCATATCAATTATGTAATACATATTGACTTAACAGCATGATATAAATGGTGGAAATTTTCAAAATGGCCGCCAAAAAGGGCGTTTTTTCAACAATTGTCTATGTTAACAATTTTCCATGTTAACTGATGATAAGTGGCATTTGAACCACTTTTTACACCGCAAATTAATGCCATGTGATGAATATCAATATACATGGCAATTGCGTAATATAATGTGTGTTTTACGCAGGGGTAAGTTTTCCATATTTGGCCCATGGCCTAATCTTATGACTATTATGCGACCTATGGATGTCTTGACTTACACATGTATTGAAATGCAGTCTGTTCTGGATCTAAGATATTCAATAGAAATGACACTTCATAATATAGATTGAATAGCGAAACAGCATGTGCCATTATCATACTGTCACATCTGGCGTTACGCTGGTCTCAAATGTATTTCGGTACATTTGTCAGTCAACGTCACAAATTAGCTGCCAGGTGCAGACTGAAGTCTGTTTGTAGAAAGATCTGCTAGCTTCCATGCGCCAATAAAAGCAACAAAAACTCAAAACATTTGCAACGCTTGCAAAATCGGTGACACTTACGAGTCCACAGCGAATGTCAAAGGAACTAGTAGCAGAACGGAATGTATTTGGACAGCTCGTTTCCATTGCACAACATTGACATGGCTAAGGTCTTCAGTTACCCGTTAGGTCCATTTCCATGGTCGTTTGCAACAGCTGATGGATCACCGGCAAGGACTGACAAAGCGAAATTGATGCACCAACTGGAAGGGCAGACGCATATGGTTTACAGGCCTCCGCTAGAACAGGTGAGCTACATCATTGACGGAAATGCAATTCTACATATGCAAACTGCTTTGCCCAACACATTTGCAGATCTGGCGGAGAGTCTATATCACCAAATGCCGAAAGCAGAACGCGTGGATTTTGTAACAAACACGTACCATCCTCTGTCAATTAAAACCAATGAACGACAACGAAGAGGTACCACAAATACCTACTTGATCAAGGGACCGCTGACAAATGTTCCACGTGACTGGAAGCAGTTCCTCTCGAACGATGTCAACAAGACACAATTGTGAAAACTCCTACTTAATGAATGGATGCAAGATAAATACACACATAAGGTGAAAGGAAGAACACTTGTGTTTGTGTGTGAAACCAAATGCGTCAAATTACTAGTATGTATGGCATATCAACACACACTGACGAAATAGAAGAACTGAATTCGTCACAAGAGGAAGCAGACACACGACTGGTATTGCATTGTTTGCACCATGCATCGCATTTATCGGAGAACAATACAATTGTTGTCAGATCTCCAGATACCAGACGTGTTTGTACTAGTACTGTTACTCAGGTTTACACAGCTGGTGAAACAGCGTGTGCTGTTTGACACCGGTGTCGGCAACAAACGACGACTGCTTGACATACACGGTATCATTGCTGAGGTTGGTACGCAGCTGTGTTTGGCATTGCCAGCACTTCATGCATTCATCGGCTGTGACAGCACGAGTGCTTTCGTTCGTCGTGGAAAGGTGACACCGCTAAAACTACTTCAGAAGCACCCAGAATTCACTGATACATTCATGCAGTTGGGTTTGTCCCCTTCTGTGAACCACAACTCTTCGAAGACCTTGAACACTTTGTGTGTCTGATGTACAGGAGTACTAGTACTAGTATTACAGACATAAACAACTGCGCATGGAGCTATTCCTGCAAAAGTTCAGTCCCAAGTCGGGAGAGCTGCTGTCAAGTTACAATGGCGCTGATCTTAGCATTCTGCCACCATGCAGGTCATCGTTAAGAATGTATATAATGAGAGCTAATCACCAAACCCTCATTTGGTGCAGCACTGACCAATCGAATGCATGCATACCGCCACCAAATGGCCGTGGGTGGGAGGTCATAAACGGAACACTAGAGTGCAAAATGGACAGAGGGGATTACCTGCCAACTGAAATGATAGATCTACTGGTAGAAGAAGAGGAAGAAGTGGATACGGTGGATGTTGATGAAACAAATGCCCATGAGCCCGACAGCTTACTAGATAGCATGTTTGATGCGGATGAAGCATATGACTAGGTTGATTCTCTTAAGCCGGATTCACTAGATATGTATCTACGATTTGTACAGCATGTTAGGATAATACCTGAGCGCTGTTGATGTCAGAAAATATCGAAGAGTTTTCGTACCTGATGCCATGGGTATTGACTCCGCCACAGGTTCGATGCTTCCGAACCTGATTGAAAATGAATTACTTTGTTGTAACCAACCATAAGTGAATCAAGAACAACGAATGCACGGACACATTATGTAACTGATGTATGTGTGTATGTGTGTAGTGTGTATGTGTCTGATGCTATGTATATGTTAATGATTTCATGAACCATATTTGATGTGACGATGCAAATAATTAATAGTTTCTTACCTGATGTTGTGGGGATTGTCACCGCCATAGGCGCGATGCTTCAAACTTTGATTCAAAATTAATTACCTTGTATAATCATGCACAAATCAACAACAATGAAAGCCCTGGACACATTAGTAACTGTATGTATGTATGTATGTCTATATATATGTGATGCTATGTATATGTTAATTATTTCATGAACCATATTTGATGTGATGATGCAAATAATTAATAGTTTCTTACTTGATGATGTGGGGATTGTCCCCGCCACAGGCGCGATGCTTCAAACCTTGATTGAAAATTAATTACCTTGTTGTATAAGCATACGCGAATCAGTATACGCATGTCTATAACTGTTGTTGTGCTTATTATCGATGCTCACATGATTGAAAATTTATTTCCTTGTTGTATAAGCATACGAGAAAATCAAGTATAGCATGTCTATAACTGTGTTGTGCATTATATCGATGCTCACATTTACATGTTCTATTTCTCACAATATAGCATTGATCTTGTTGTAAATATCGAATCATTTCTTGCCCGATAATGTGGGGAAATTCCATTTTTTCTTCACACTTGCTGCTATACATACTTCACCTCCATGCACTTTCATCATGACAACTCACGATATGTTTGTGTATGCAATGACGCCAGTGTCATGTTGAAGTAGTTGACTTCATATGTACCAGTTAAAAGTAAATGTAAGTGGAGACAGCTAATGAAACTCAATATGTGTAAAATGTACATTGTAGATTTAGTGGGTGGGGTAACGGTTTCAAATTCAGTTGTGGTTAACTTAGTATCATGTGCAGTAAGCATAATAAAAACAGGAACTAAAGTTTGCACATGTTTCATGAGCACATGCATGTATATTTTCCATAGCTACAATTTATAAATACCGTATGGGAAGAGATGTGTGGCAATACATGTGTTACCATTGAAATGGAGTGGGTGGGGTAATTAAATATGCAAAATATTTGCTTAAAAGGACCGGACGGTCCTAAATTCTACTTAAATGCAAAGTATTGCTATAAACATCTCTCAAAACCTGCAAATCAACAGCAGTTTCCGTGTTTAACAATATAATTTTGTCACATTTTTACTAAAAAGTGTGTGATTTTTTAATATGGCAAAAAGTTGCTGGTGGTAATACTTCAAAATGGTGCCATACATTCATCCAGCGGGTTACAGAGCGCAGACAAGTTGCATTACACTCGTAATTGATTATAGTTATCAGAAAAATATGTCTGCTTATGTACCACAGGCGGGGGAGGGTTTCCATATTTGGCCCATGGCCTATTAACCCGACCTAAAATTACTTCAGCTGTTGACATCATTAAGTCATAAATAAATACCTTACAGGTTAGAAAAAGTATGTGCACTGATCGGTGTGAAAATCTGATATAGTAAATCATGTGACGATTCTCCCCTACCCCACCTCCACTGAATGTTGATTGGACATATAGTATTAGTGGTGTCCGTCATTACTTACATGTCACAAATTTACATGTCCCGTTTCCTTAGACGGCACTTCTTGATATTTCACTCAGTGTGCATTCCTCTGATGGTCCTCTATCATTCTATAACAAATTCAAAAACTTCTGGACCCCACTAACATCCAGGGCCCGGTTGCTCTAAACCTATGTTAGCAATGCTAAGGATTTAACAATCTGTTGAGCTAACAGAAGCTTTGAGCAACCGGGCCCAGGTAAATATAAATTAAATGTAAATATTCCGTTCTGATTTCCCCCCCAATGCAGCAGGTTAAAACAGGATCAAACTGTTTGCCCGGCCTAACAGGACCTTACAGTGGGGTCAGCGTGTAAGTGCACACACAAACTAACACGACAGGTTGGAACCAACCTGTCGTGTTCGTTCGTGTGTGCACTTACACGCTGACCCCACTGTAGCTGTTGATAACACCAATAAATAAACAAACTAACCTCCAGGTCATGGTCTCGGTGCATTCAAAAAAATTAGCATTTGAGTAAATGTCTTATAACTTCTGTTCCTTTTCACCTGTGGAAGGCTCGGACCTAGGACCCACTAAAAAACATTACTCTTTCATTTCGGCTAATTCTGCGCATCAGCTAATGCGCAGTTCACATCAAATTTAGCCTTGCGTACATGTATGTCATAATAAAATATGTGGATTTCGGAATAAACAAGCTGATTAATTGCTACACTGTGGCACAATTTTATCCCATTCCAATAGTTTGGTAAAAAGTTGTTCCAAATATAGTCAAAATGTGTAAAATCCCATATCCAACTTTCGCGGCCACCTTACCTGGACAAAATCCATAGTGACCACATGGTCAATTTCAGCTGACCAATACGTGATGGTCAGTTGGCAATTTCCGTGATATCGGCTTTTTTCCGTAATCTCTCGGAAATCTACAGGTGTCACGTGATGTATGCAATTTTATCGATATGTAAATCGATAATCCATGTACATGTCCAGGTTTTGGCTTGTGTACAGGCTTGTATATTGTCAGCTAAAAAATCAATATTACGCTTCTCCAATTGGGGACAGGTGCACGAGAAAACGTGCCCTGTTTGCATAAAACATGTTTACCCAATAATGTTTTATTTGAACGTTAAAATTAAAATCCTTGGGATACCATCGATGTTGTTAGTCATTTATCCATACATATATGTTGATGACATTGAAACATTTCACACACCAACCAGCATTAGTTAACTGATTGGTGAGGAAGTCAACATGTCAACCATGTTGGTTTTCATATGCATGCGCTACTTGTTGTTTTGACTGGCTATGCAGGGATTCCGCTGGGGAAAATAAAAAAATCGCCACTTCAAAAAAAGGAATAACCAACAGGATAAAAATAAACAATTGGCGATAAAAAATTACAATTTTTGAAAACGAGCTATGTTGGCCATTGGTAAACAAAAGGGAACTTACAACTTTTGCGAATTCGAGTTGACTTGCTTGGTATACTTATGGGGCTTATGGTATTTATGACCATGTACATCCTGATCAAATAGCACACTCCTGTAATCTAATAACGCTTGTTATAAGCATGATGGGTGTTTCATTGATGGAATCGCGAAAATCGCAGATCCTGATCAGACTCTGTGGATACACAGGCTGATCTGTATCTACACTCGTCACAAAAACCATAAGCCCCATATCTCCAGTCTCATCCACATGTTCATTCTATAGCCCATCCAAGCAACCCCTGATTAAGGTGATGTCAAGGGCGAATAACTTAGAATATTAGTGTTACGGTATTTAGCTACCAGTTATATACCGAATGAGTGATTAATATTTCGGTGACAAACACACTCGGCTCCAATTATTAGCTTCAAAGTACGTGAAAATCAAAGTCTAATTTGGTTACTTTGTTCACAAATAATTTTACAGACAACACGGTCATGCCTCGGGTAACATATAAGCTTTTAGAGTGACCGTAAGCAGGTGCCCGTTTCAACGAATATCACATAAATTGCCGAAGATTTCCGTGATACGCTAATTGGAAAATGAAAACAGATGGTGTCATTATTATTATCTGAAAAGGACCAAAATAATATTAACTTAGAAATATAATTTTTATATCAATAGATAGAAAAATGAATGAGCTAATTGAAAATACCTGTGATTTTTTTGTAACTATTCTTGTAAAAAAGAGATTTTGCAATTTTCCCAACGAAAATATAGAAGAAAAATCACAATTTGCTACATGTATATAAATCATATAAAAACTACCGACTACATTTAAAGCTAAAAAGGACCAAAATTTTTTATTTTAAAAACATGATCGAAACATCATCATAACGTACAATAATTGAAGTTTAAAATGTGACCTGTGATTTTTCAATCGGTTGTGTAGTTGAAAAGTTATGTAAGAAAAGGTAATAGTCTCCTATATAATTCCATATAGAAATCGCCGCTACTGATGCAGACTTTCTTACAGGTAAGGTGGCCGGGAAAGTTGGATATGCTTTGATCCTGTTGATGTGAAAGTGGTCTTATTTAGTAAATTAACTCTTTGCGTGCTAAGCGGCAAAAATATCTGCCAAACGAATTAGGAGTGTATGTTTTATTTCTCTTTGTAAATATGTCTTGAAATTTCATTAGAAGTGAGTTTTGAACTATTTATAGCCTACAAGTTTCCCAGCATGCAAAGAGTTAACTGTTCAACTAAGAACCTAACATGTCATGATGTCGCTGGATAGTTCTGCTTTAAGTTTAATACCAATTTGGCTATGCTGATCCAGTATGCTATTCACCCTTTTTTCTACAGTACATGTACCAGATGCGCAGCATTAGCAGAAAAAAATGTGACGTTGCAAACATGCATGTGTTGTCATACATCACACAATTTATGTCACTTTAATACTGACGTCAGAACGTTATGACATTTTACCTGCACATGCGTCTTTGAACTGCGTTGAATATTCAGGAAATTTTTACTCTATATGGGACGTTAATTAACCTTAAATTTGTTTGGAAAGCCTTCGTTGCGCAGAATTAGCCGACACCATTGTAACCCGCCCACCCATTTCCGTACAATATACAGTATAGCCTTTTCAAGGTAGGCAAGAGCATGGGGAAATGCCCCGGACAGGCTTAGTTTCTGGCTCACTCAAACACCACATGTTTCGAATAAAGGTTAAGTGGATGACACTTATTAGTCACAAATTGTAACATTGGAGTTACTAATGTTTATTTCAGTGATCCACGTCAATAAGACTTTAATTGGATTTCAGCCAGATTTTACAATTAATTTATGCTTCCACAGCCCACAAAAATGTGTGAAATTCTTTTGTACACACAATTATTGGCTTGTCTTTGGTAGCTAATTTGCGCGCGACTAACGAAATGCTAAAGCAATTACCACATAAGTCAGCAAAAAAGTCTAAATGTGTGGTGTTTGAGCGAGTCCGAAACATTTTTGAAAAGGCTATAGTGTCTATTGTACAGTGAGCCATTTATCGGGACCTGGGTCCGAGTCTTCCACCTGTGTTCCTTTTCACGCAGCTTCTTGATATTTCACACATGCATTTCTCTGATGGTCCTCTTATCATGCTGTGATACATCAGCAATTCTCCATCTCCCGCTCACAAAAGGTCACAAAAACTTGTCATAAATTATTAAATTTTATATACATGTACCGGTAATTTCTGTTTCCTGTCATTAACCCTTTTAACACCACAGGCCTGTATAGTGGCATTGGCAAAAAGTGTAGATCCAGATGAGCCAGCTCGTGACTCCACTTGAAACTCTTCATGAGCTTTATTACAAAATATTTGACATTGCACACTTGTATATGATCACTGAAATACCTTAACACATGATGTACATGTATGATAAGCAAATATAATTGAATTTACCAAAACTGTATGTTATTGCTGACGTAATCGATGACGTAGTGTCTAGTCTATATACAAGTTTCTACATGTACATCCACGGGAAATACATGTATGACTGCTGTATTTAGCAAATTGTTTTCAATAATAATTATTATTGAAAACAATTTGCTAAATATAGCAATAAATAAAAATTATTATTGATCAGTGATCATATACAAGTGCAGGGATTCCGCTGCGGAAAAAAAAATTGCCACTTCAACAAAAAAAAAAAAAAAAAAAGTGATCGAAAGTGGCGATCGCCAGCGGAATCCCTGCAAGTGTGCAATGTCAAATATTTTGTAATAAAGCTCATGAAGAGTTTCAAGTGGATATATCTTTGTGGCTCATCTGCAGCAAAGCGGTATTTTACGGAGCCCCGCAGGGGACATGGATTTTGTTTATTAATTTGTTTCCACGAAATAACAATTTGTTCCCTCAATTTAACAATTTGTTCCCTCTAATTAACAATTTGTTCCCATGATATAAAAAATATTTGTTCCCACGAATTAGCAGTTGTTATTTTGTGGGAACAAATTGTTATTTCGTGGGAATGAATTAGTAAAAAAAAGAATTCTACGTCCGCTGCAGGACTCCGTAGTATTATTGGAATGAATATCCTTTTTGTGGAATTTATCGGGGTATAAACTTGGAAAAGTCGCTGGAATTCCCGCGACTTTTCCAAGTTTATATCCCCGATAAATTCCACAAAAAGGCCATTCATTCCTTATAATTCCAGCATTTGAAATAAATTTATCAAGAAAATGTGTTTATTTTCCGTTTTCTTAAGAATTATTTTAACTGCGCCTCACGGTTACGGAAAGTAGTTCGGTGTGGGAGGTTACTGGGATATAAATTTTGGACAGAGACTTGCTACGGGCCAATCAAATGTTAGGGAATTGTGTAAATATTTTTGTGCTGGAATTATTAGTAAAGATGAATTGGTAGATGGGGATTATGTCACTACTCGCGTGGATTTACAATAAATCTGTGACGCAATAGGCCTACAACCAACTTCAATTTAGCATGATATTTCCTGGAGTTGATGTTACGATATCATAAACTCACTTTCAAATGAGATAATTAGCTGACAAATATTTATTACCAATGACTAGTTGCGACTGTATTCATACAACATTGATTAATATACATGTATCTCAACTGTTTTTGTGAAATGCATCCGGAAGTACCATCTGAGACACAAGCGCTTTAAAGCATGCACTTCTCTGATGACGTTGATGCTTTATGAACATACATGTATGGTCATGTTATAATCAAATGCATTGGCAGGCGCCACACCACTCCATTGCGGAATTCTTTTTTTGTCTCAATAATAACTTCCTCACCGATTGCATACATATTTGGTCTCTATGTGTGTCTAGGCATGATGTTTGTTTCTCATACACCTAAGGTCAATGTCACTTAAGTTCACAGCGAGGGGATTAGCTTAGTGATAATGTTGCTCTTGTTATCAAGTCTGCCAGCGAGGAGATTAGCTTAGTGATAGCAAGCCCTTGTTATCAGACTGCCCGGGAGGGATAACTTAGGATAGCAAGCCCTTGTTATCAGACTGCTAGCAAGATGATTAGCTTAGTGATTCACTAAGCTAATCCCCTCACTGGCAGTCTGGTAACAAGGGCTGGCTGATAATGACGCCCTTGTTATCAAGACTGCCAGGGAGGGATAAGTTAGTGATAGCAAGCCCTTGTTATCAGACTGCCAGCGAGGGGATTAGCTTATTGATAAGGACGCCATTGTTATCAAGACTGCCAACGAGGATATTAGCTTAGTGATAGCAAGCCCTTGTTATCAGACTGCACGGGAAGGATAACTTAGGATAGCAAGCCCTTGTTATCAGACTGCTAGCAAGGGGATTAGCTTAGTGATTCACTAAGCTAATCCCCTCACTGGCAGTCTGATAACAAGGGCTGATAATGACGCCCTTGTTATCAAGACTGCCAGTAAATGGATAACTTAGTCATAATGACGCCCTTGTTATCAAGACTGCCAGTGAGTGGATAAATACGTCATAATGACGCCCTTGTTATCAAGACTGCCAGTGAATGGATAAATACGTCATAATGACGCCCTTGTTATCAAGACTGCCAGTGAGTGGATAAATACGTCATAATGACGCCCTTGTTATCAAGACTGCCAGTGAATGGATAAATATGTCATAATGACGCCCTTGTTATCAAGACTGCCAGTGAATGGATAAATAGTCATAATGACGCCCACTGTTATCAATTGTTTTTTTTTTTAAATCAAGACTGCCATGAATGATAAATACGTCATAAATGACGCCCTTGTTTTTTTTTTTATCAAGACTCCGCCGGGGAGTGAATGATGGGAGAAATACGTCATAATTGACGCCCATTCCCCCACCCTGTTATCCAAGACTGCCACTGAGTGGATAAATATGTCATAATGACGCCCTTGTTATCAAGACTGCCAGTGAATGGATAACTTAGTCATAATGATGCCCTCGTTCTATTTCAGTCGATAGCCTTGCTGGCGGTGGTGCCTGTGGTGTGGTGTGCCCTGCTGCTACTGCTCACGTCCCTGTGCGTGTGTGTCCAATGCTGCAAGGCCAAACCAAAGCAGAGGAAGAGCACCTTGTGTCTCCGCCTGGTCGCTGCCCTGTTCATCATATTGGCTATGTGAGTAACTCTCTCTAGACTCACGCCAACTGTTTTTATATCCCCTATGCGATAGCATGGGGGCATATTGCGTTGCTCTTGAGGTTCCGTACGTCCATCCGTGTACATTTATGTCAAAAGGTTTGTAACAGTTTCTCCAACATGTAATATCTTCAATATTACACAAAGGATTGCTTCCATACTTGGACACTTGAATAACCTGAATTGTAACACACTAGCACCACCATTAACATGACCTTGACATTTGTCACTTTCGAAATGTCGCTGGAACACTTAGTCATTTTGTTAAGTGGAAAAGTTTGTAAGAGTTTCTCCAGCTACAGTCCAGTATGCCACGGGGGCATATCCGTTTTTTACAAACATAATGTCTAGTTGTTTTCTACATGTCTAAAACAATATATTACACCATTCTATCACCATTATACATAGCCCTGCAGGAAACATTGAATTTTTTTATTAATTCATTCCCACGAAATAACAATTCGCTCCCTCAATTTAACAATTTGTTCCCTCGAATTAACAATTCGTTCCCATGAAATGACAATTCGTTAACTCAATTTAACAATTTGTTCCCATGGGAACAAATTGTTATTTTGTGAGAACAAATTGTTAAATTGAGGGAATTAATTGTTAAATCGTGGGAATTAATAAAAAAAAGAATTCTACGTCCCCTGTGAGGCTCGGTACCATTCAGACGGCCTGTGTCTCCTGGTACGTGTATGTAACTGGAATGGACTATACTAATGGCCAGGCAATTGAATTTGCCCACATTCTGCCATTAGTCGGGCCAGTTGGACCTGTGGAATGGGTGGAAAGTAGCTTAACCCTTAGACCGCTATCTTATTTTTTTTGTTGTCTGCTGTTTATTTTCTATTTTCCATTTTTATCATCAAACACATGCTTTGACAGCACTTTCGAATAATTTACAACATGCTTTGACAGCACTTCAGAATCATTTCCATCGGAAATGATTCTGAAGTGCTGTCAAACCATGTTTTTATGGAGAAATAAGGCAAGATATAAAAGCAACAGCAGACAACAATTGTTGTGAGTAGCGGTCTAAGGGTTAATGTTAATGTTTACTCTTAAAACGTGTGAGCCGGACACAAATATTCCAGCACAGATGAATATTAGACACGCCATGTTCCTTCGGACATCTGCGTAATTTCATTAAATACGTTTACAAAAATTTACAATAATTTTCATAAATATAGTCAAAAGTTTCTAATGCGGAATATAATACTTTTAAAGTGTACTGGCTACAGACCTGAAACTTGGTATGTAGCTTCCTGATGATGAGTAGATGTGCACAATTTATTTCGATTTTTGATTCGACCCCCGAGTCTGCTAGTCATGGATTATCTCCCCATTTTCGACTTAGAATTTCACCATTTTGCCTTGTAACTTGTAAAACTTTCTAAACCGTAATAGCTGGAGGCTTGATGCTTGGTATGTAGCTTCTTTATGGTCTTTATGGTCTTTATGGTGTATAGATGCACAAAGTGAATTTCTATTTTTGCTTTGATACTGAGCCATGGATTATCTCCCCCTTTTGGACTTGGAATTTTGCCTCGTTTACGATCGAAAAGATATGTGGGGCATCCGTGTTCTATGAACACAGGTTCTAGTTGATAAGAAAAATTTAAAATAAAAAAGCAGACAACAAAATTAATTCAGCACTGTAAGGGTTAAGCTGCTGTAGACTCACCGTGAGACCATTGTATCCCCAGATCTCATTGTACCGTTAACCCTTAGAATGCGGGAAATGAAAATTGTCGTCTGCTGTGACATTCGTTTTATATGTTGTCTTCTTTCTCATTAAAAACATGGTGTCATGATTCTAAAGTGTTGTCTATGCATATTTTTGATGATAATATTGGAAAATAGAAAATACACAGCACTGACAGCAGACAATAACATTTTATTTAGTGGAGAAAGGGTTAATTCATGCCCAAAATGGACAGTGAAATAGAGCAGTTTATAGCAGGCCCGTAGTGTTGTATAAAATAATGCCCACGGCAAACTATTGAGCAGGGGTGTGGGGGTGGGGGGGTCTCCGCAAGAAATAAAAATAACCTAGACCCTCAAAATGATGTTTCCTGCTTTCTAGAGACAATAATTATTTGTTGGAGCAATTAAATTCACAAGTGTGGTGTGAGGTCCCTCCGACAGAAACAAAATCAATTTAGACCACCAAAATGCATTCTAAAGGCAATGTCGGAGCAATTAATTTTGTCGGTCATTAAAAAAAAGGTCCAAAATAGTGCCACGGCACGCCGTGGCTGCCATGGTGGTGTCTACGGCCGTGTATAGTATTGCAACACGTACATTGTAGCCTACACATATACTGGACAAGTACATGTATGTTACATGCACATTTATATACTGTATAATTACAACGTACGTATGTAGATCTGCTTGCTGTAACATTAATTATGTCCATTTTCTCTTGCCCTTGGATGTAACTCGTAATTACAATGTACATGTCTGTGTCAGAAAATGTCCATTTGGTGTTAAAATATGAATGTAGCCATGATCACCGAAACACTATTAAAACATTAGTGAACCAGGCGTACATATAATAACAAAATAATAGACTCGTACTGATAGAGAAAAATAACAGTAACAACACATGTATATATGTTGTATTATGTAACATGTATGTTTATGACTAAAAAGAAAATAAATATTAAAAAAAATACTAATTAGAGAATTATATAATAAAATAAAAGTTTTGTGTGAAATTTGTGTACCGTACATGTACATACATGTATCAGGGCTCCAGATAAGGAATTAGTAATTGAGTATTGTCACTCCATCATTTCTGAAGCAATTGGGTACTTATTATTTCAAAATTTTAATTGGGTAAAATAAAATCACATTAATGTTCAACAGACAGCAATTATTGAATAGTTTGCTTCTAAATGAAAACATGTCTAGGCATTTCATTAGAATTGTCTCCTATGCTATATTTGTGGTCTGTTTATTGTTTTCTGCAGCATGATAAAGGTACCATAGATTTTTTATTGCTTTTTGATACTCGCTACTTCTGATTTCAATTGGGTTTTTGGCAATTTTAATTGGGTATTTAACCCTTTCAACACCACAGACCTCTATAGAGACAATGTTTGCAAACAGTGCAGATCCAGATGAGCCGGCTTGTAACGAGCCGTCTCATCAGGATCTCCACTGTTTGTTAATAATTTTAAACGTCGTACAGATTACCCTTTTAGATAATTTGAATGAACAAAATTAATGTAATAGCGTGAAACATTGGCATGGAACATCCTATTAACCCTTTCAACACCACAGACCTCTATAGAGACAACGTTTGCAAACAGTGCAGATCCAGATGAGCCGGCTCGTAACGAGCCGTCTCATCAGGATCTCCACTGTTTGTTAATAGTTATCAAATTTGAAAAAATTACCCTTTCTGAAGAATGGAATAGCCTGAAAATTTGAATGGACCAATGAAATAGCATGAAACAGTGGCATGGAACAGCCCATTAAGTTACTTGGTGTTGAAAGGGTTAAGCAAATATGCAGCTTATCTGTAGCCCTGATGTATTATGCATACATGTTACTAGGTTACTAGGTTGGCAACATGTTGCTAGGTTGGCACTACTGGTAGCCACAGTAGCCACATACATACTAGGCATTGCTCTGTTGATCTATCCCTCCATTTGATTGCGATTAAAATTATAATCAAAGTACTGAAAGTACTGAAATATGTCATCTCCACAAAAACTGATCACTTGCAGAACTAGAGACTGAAAGTTGCATATTTTCTCAATCATCATCCAGAGGCAAATGTACTGTGCTGGTGCAAACCCATTCCCATCCACACGTTTTCTCTAGAATAATTTACTGTTTGAAACTCCCAGAAAAATTTGTTTGAAATTGGCGGCTAACTGGTCACTGCTAACTAACTGTGAGAACTAAAGATAATAGCTGCTGTATTCATACGCACAAAATGTCTTGATTTGCATTTTTCAAAATTTAACTGATAAACTGAGCCCAAAACTGTGAAAACTATAGAGTATGTGTAGAGTTTTAGATACAAAGCAAGACAGACCATAACGCCATAGGATAAGTTGGCATAGGACACTATTTGCTTGGTCGTACTGGCCGTTTAGGTGTAGCACGACAATATGGCTGCCCCCATAGAAATTTGCGTGTCATAATATGCTATATCAAAGGAGATAACATATAAAAATTGTTACCCATTGTATCTGTAGCACTAAATGCAATTGACTTGAAACGCTATCTGTATTTTATTGTATATCTGTATATACAATGTACAATGTACAGTAGAACCGCTCTAAACCGGACACACAGACAGTCTGTGTATTCTTAATTCTATGGCTTTCATTGGTGTTTATTTATGATGATAATGCTTGTTCATGTTCGCACAGCACAGCCGCATACCTTGGCATTGGCACCCTCCCAACGTGTCTGGTTAGATACCTTCCATTGTAGTACAGACACCTGGCACCAGATCAGGATTATATCTTTCAGTGCTAAAACATTTTATTGTAATTTTATTGTTGACTGTTCGATGCCACCATACAGGTGCATTCCCTTCTGTATATGACTTTGCTGTTGAATGGGTGGGGTTTGATCCGCACCAAATGCATGCAAATATACTTTCATAGTATTTCCACCCAATTGCTCTTTCGGATGACTAGAAACCGAAGCCCTTAACTCCATATGTGGCTGTGACTGGAGAAATGGGGCTTATCATAAGTTATGGGTTTCATGGCCAGTGATGCTCCTGATCAAATAGCACACACCTGTAGCCTGATAACGATCTATATTGCTTGTTAGAAGCGTGATGGGTGTTTCATTGCTGGAATGGCGAACAGTGCAGATCCTGATCAGACTGTGCGGATGCACAGGCTAATCGGGATCTACACTGATCGCAAAACCCATAATCCCCATTTCTCTAGTCACAGCTGGCACATATAATCACCACGCTGTCCGTCTGTTTGTATCTCTATCCGAGATTTGCGTTAAAAAGTTTGGCTAACTACTATCTCTGTTACCATAAGCAGGATGAGCTTGAAGCTCTATACATGTATACTTATTTGTCATCCATACATGTATACTTATTTGTCATCCATACATGTATACTTATTTGTCATCCATATATGTATACTTATTTGTCATCCATATATATATACTTATTTGTCATCCATATATATATACTTATTTGTCATCCATATATGTACATGTATACTTATTTGTCATCCATATATGTATACTTATTTGTCATCCATACATGTATACTTATTTGTCATCCATAAGTATACTATTTGTCATCCATAATTATACTTATTTGTCATCCATATATGTATACTTATTTGTCATCCATATGTATACTTATTTGTCTCCATATATACATTTTGTCATCCATATAAAATACTTATTTGTCATCCATATATGTATACTTATTTGTCATCCATATATATATATTTGTCATCCATATTAAAATCTTATTTGTCATCCATATATATATACTTATTTGTCATCCATATATATATATTATTTGTCATCCATACATGTATCTTATTTGTCATCCATACAATGTATACTTAATTTTGTGTCATCCATATATATATACTTATTTGTCATCCAATATATAATGACATGATTTGGTGGGGGGTCCATATATTATTTGTTTACTTATTTGACCATCCATAGATGTACAATTATACTTATTTGTGTCACCTCCATATTTGGGTATTACTTTATTTGTCATCCATACATGTAAACTTATTTTGTGATCCATACATTAGTTGTACTTATTTTCATTCCATACATGTATACTTAATTTTGATCCATCTATAACATGAAATAATACTTATTTGTCATTCCAATATATGTACATATTATTTGTCCATACCATATATATAACTTATTTGTCATCCAATATAATATACTTATTTGTCTTTCCATATTGGTATACTTACTTATATGTCATCCATATATATTAATATACTTATTTGTCATTCCATATAAATATTTTACTTTAGTTGTCCATCCAATATAATATACTATTTGTCATTCCATTACATGTATACTTATTTGTCCATCCAAACATGAAATTCATTTTATTTGTCATCCATATTATATATACTTATTTTGGTCGATCCATAATTATATACTTATTTGTTTATTTTCCATCCATATCTTGTTTTATTTTGTCATCCATATATATATACTTATTTATCATCCATATATGTACATGTATACTTATTTGTCATCCATATATGTATACTTATTTGTCATCCATACATGTATACTTATTTGTCATCATCCCTATTTTCATTCTATAGCCCACCCATGTGGCCCCTGTGCTCAATGTCAAGGTCAAATGACTTAGAAATGTGCATTAAAGTTTTGATGGTACATCAATCCGTGTTACTGATTTCTTAATTGCTTTTCTTTGAGCAGACATTAAACCCAAATCAGTCAATCAATCAGTCAATCAGTTAGTTGCGGGAAGTAGCTCTGCAGAATACCCCTGTATTGTCCTGTACCCAGGTCTGCAGAGTTACTTCCCGCAACTATGAATCAATCAATCAATCAGTGAGTCAATCAATCAGTGAGTCAATCAATGTTTCAGAGGGGCGGTGGCCGTCGGGTTTTTCGGCAATGAGGAGGCTAACAAGGGGGTGCAGTCGACGGTCACTGCTATCCAGGACACAAACGACACCCTGTCCGGCACCACGGCCACCGTACGTACATGTACATGTACACGTATATCTCACAGGGCTCCAGATAAGGAATTAGTAATTGTGTATTTTCACTCCATCATATCTGAAGCAATTGGGTATTTCAATATTTTAATTGGGTAAAATAAAATCACACTACTGTTGACACATCAACAGACAGCAATTAATGAATTGTTTGCTTCGAAATGAAAACATGTCTTGGCATTTCATTAGAATTGTCTCCTTGGAGACAATTCTAATGAAATACTAAGATGTGTTTTCATGGAAAATAATAAAAATATGCTATATTTGTGGTCTGTTTATTGTTTTCTGTAGCATGATAAAGGTACCACAAATTTGTTATGGCTTTTTGATACTCGCTACTTCTGATTTCAATTGGGTTTTTGGCAATTTTAATTGGGTATTTACGCAAATACGCAGCCTATCTGGAGCACTGATCTCGCCATGGTGGCAGGAATCTGGCTAATGACATTTCTCACCCATATGGGACGGGTAGTGGTATAGGGGGTACAGCATTGGACTATACAGGAGGTTGATTTCAATCCCAACCCTATGTGTGAACAAATACTTTCATAGTATCTTCATCCCACTGGTCTTTCGGATGAGACATGAAAACCGACAGCCCGTCTCTATATTACCTTGAAGTTAGCTGTTGCTGGGATGATAAACCCCTTCATTTTCACTTTTTGATGCTCATCTTTATGTAGGTCCGGACCCGCTCGCACACTTCTGCTTCAGCCTTATGCTGTTTGTTACAAGTACACACATATACCTATGACCAAATGAAATGGAGATTAAGTATGTTACATTACCCCACCCATTTGCTTTTGTACAGTGCATAATGTTTGGATATTGATATCTAAAAGTAATGTACTGTACAAAAGCAAGTGGGTGGTGGTAATCTGATTTATTAGATCAGTGGGTTTTGGGTTTTGCGTGGCTTTTGGGTTTTGCAACCAGTGTAGATCCACATCAGACTGTGCATCCGCACAGTCTGATCAGGATCTGCACTGTTCGCCATTCCATCAATGAAACAATGGTCATGCTTCTAGCAAGTTATCCGGCTACAGGAGTCTGCTATTAGATAGGAGCTACACTGGTCACACATCCCATAGGCTCCATTTCTCCAGTCACAGCCAATTATGAGATGTACTCTCAGATGCATGGTCATAGTTTAATACTGAATATTGTCCTTGTTTTCTTTCCTAACATTCCTCACAACTGTCTTAACCCATTTCAGTCTTAAGGATACGAGAATTTTTGTTGAAAAAATCTCAGTGTTTTCTTTATTTCTCCATGAAGATATATGTTGTTACCACTCATTTGAACCGTCTCTTCGAGACGGTTCATGTGAGTGGTAACAACATATACTTTTGAGATGAAATAAAGAAAATAGGGATTTTTTTTCATTAAAGTTTCATACTACTACAATTGTATCCCATGTTTTATGGGTTATTGAGACAAAATAAATGTGTCGATACCACTGGTGTTGTACATGTACTCCGTGCCAGCATAAAATATGTCGAAAAATGCACCAGTTTCCTGACGAGAAACCACTGAGCTCCACTTGGAGCTATCGCATAAATAAAACTTTTGTCTAGACAACAAATTTTTTTAATGCAGTATCTTCTGCATGTAGCTGAATAGAACTTTGTCAGGAATCTGGCGCCTATTTAGACTTTTAAACGTTTTACGCCAGTACGGAGTGCAGCTCCAGTGGATACATCTGTATGTAAATGTGATAGAATTGTTCGAAAATTAGGTTCACATACTCCATAAGTCATATGTGTGGCTGTGACTGGGGAATTGGGCATTCGCACAGTCTGATCAGGATCGCACTATTCGCCATGCCATCAATAAAACAAGCAATATAGATGGTTATATGGCTACAGGAGTGTGATATTTGATCAGGAGCTACACTGATCACACATCGCATAAGCCCCATTTCTCCACTCACAGCCACATATGAGACACGCCATGTGATTTTGCACTTTCGGACATCTCGTAGTTTCATGAAATACGTTTACAAATTTTACAATATTTTCTGTAAATGGAGTCAAAGTTGACAAAATTTTCTGTACTCTGAAAATTATGTCAACTTTTGACTTATTTTATGCAAAATATTGTAAATTTTGTAAACATATCTAATGAAATAAAGCAGATGTCCAAAGGTACAAAATCACATGGCGTGTCTTATATTTGGTATTTGCTTTGTAGCAATAATTATAGCAATGAGTATACTACTATCTGGTACAACATCACAAGTGTTGCTTGTAAAACCTTTGTTGCGAGCTATTTTTCAAATCAAAAGCGAGTTCAGATGGTATTGTAAGATAGTTAATATTTTATTGTTTGTTCCGACTTATTTTCTTTTCATAACAATTTTAACCAGTGTGCTACCAATATTTTATACCTCACAGCAATTTTTGCTGACATTTTGAATAATAAATGGTTTCAATCAGAAGTTATGTAAAATGTTGTTGGTTTTTTTAACAGCATTTCTGTCAGACTTTAATTTTAACCCTTTGAACCCGAAAGCCCGATATAATAGTTTATGCAAACAGTGCAGATCCAGATGAGCCGGCTCGTAACGTGCCGTCTCGTCATGATCTACACTTTTTTAAAAAATAATTTTCATATTTTTGAGAACAAAAAATACCCCCTTTTCATGAATGGACTAGTCTAAAAAACATTTTGTGACGTTTGGATTGGTTTCAAAATTAACATATCAAAAACACATTCCAGGTACTTAGGGGTGAAAGGGTTAAAGGTATACCAGTAAGAATGAAAATCAATACACATTATGCATAGGCCGCCGACTGAGGAAAAGGCACCTTGTGACTTTCCCACCATGGCAGTCCTGGGGGCCATTTTACTAAACTTTGTACTACTAAAATGTTTGTAAGTGCAAAATTATGACAGTCTCTAAATATCACATAAACAAAGTTTTCTTGTAAACAATTATTGGATGTACATTTATTGAGCGTAGGCTGCATATGCAGCCTATGCTCAATAAATGTAAATCCATCAATTGAAATTTCCAGACGATCCTAAATTTGCACTTACGAACATTTTAGTCGTACAAAGTTTAATGAAATGGGCCCCAGATCAGCATGCGCATATTCACAGTCTGATCATGGCTTTGTGTTGTGTCGTCCTCATACAGCTACAAGATGAGATTGGCCCATGTTTGTTTTTATTTTACACTGATAAATCCATTGTTATTCAGAGCTCCAGATAAGCTTTGTGTCTAAAGCGTACTATACCCCCAGGTGCGGATCCAGGGGGGAGGGGTGGGGGTCCAGGGACCCTGCCCTGCTCCCGGCAAAAAAAAGAAGAAAATCTACAATACTCATACTCGAATAGTTGGATGACTTTTTTTCGTGGCCTAGGTGTCAGGAAATCGCCTCTGTGGCGGTCTGGCATTTAAAAATTTCCTGCCCCAACGCCCCCCCAATCCCCCGGACTTTTTTTCTCATCGGCGGAGGTCGGCTATGCCGACTTGTAATTACAGACCCCCCCCCTGCAATTATTTCTTGTTTCCGCACCTGACCCTCTGATTTCAAAATCATTGCGTATTTTACCTTTACAAATGGGTTATTGATTTTATTCATTACTAAATAGGGAACAAATGATAAAATCATATAACAAATTGAAACATTCACTTATTTGAGCTGCAAAAAGCAAACATTGTGAATTTTCAACTCGTATGACAGTAGTTTCACTACTCAATTTGAAATCAGTGCGTATTTTCACATTGCTGTGCGTATTTTGTACTCCCACTTTTGATAATCGATGCATATTCAGCTAAAATAATTGCATAAAATACGCAAATACACACCTTATCTGGAGCTCTGGTTATTGCCCAGGCCCCAATGGTGTTCTGTGAGGTTGTACTTGAAGACAACCAGGGGACATTATAATTTACCCATGACAATACATCCTGCAGAGCTCCAGATAAGTTTTGTATGTAAAGAGTATTATGCCCCCATATTTCAAATTCAATTCGTATTTTACTTTTACAAATGTGTTATTGATGTTCTTCGTTATTAACCCTTTCAACACCAAGTAACTTAATAGGATGTTCCATGCCAATGTTTCACTCTATTTCATTAATTTTGTTCATTCAAATTATCCCATTCTTCTAAAAGGTTAATCTGTACGACGTTTAAAATTATTAACAAACAGTGGAGAACCTGATGAGACGGCTCGTTACGAGCCGGCTCATCTGGGTCTGCACTGTTTGCAAACATTGTCTCTATAGAGGTCTGTGGTGTTGAAAGGGTTAAATAGGGAACAAATGATAAAAAATAAAACAAATTAAAAAATTCACTTATTTGATATGCAAAAAGCAAACATTGTTTTCACTACTCAGTTTGAAGAGCAATGTGTATTTTCGCATTGCTGTGAATATTTTGTACTCCCACTTGATAATCAATGCGTATTCTGCTAAAATAAGTGTGTAAAATACGGCAATACGTATCTTTCTGGAGCTCTGCATCCTGTCTGTCGACATGTGCAGTGTTTGTCCCCGCAAATTACTGCTACAGTGTTCAGAATCTGTTTGTCACATACTATACCACCTAGAACTACCATACTTGCACAACTTCATAACGACGGGTGACCACCACATACCACTATCCATCATATTTTATTCTTATACACTAGCTTCTTTTGCCATCTTAAGCCACTGACAGTTGTCACTTTGAGTCATAACATGAGAACATTATATAACATTAATAGCCAATTATCTGTTATCCAATTGTCTATGCCTTGAAGAACACCCGGCCTTTGTGTCTTTGTGTCGTCTCTTGTTTTTGTTAAAATAGTTCACAGTACAACTTGTTACAGTGTATAGAATCAAGCAATAACTACTAGTCAAACTATGAAATGACAGATGGTGGTGGAGTGAAAGTACATGTAATCAGGGCTCCAGATAAGCTTTGTGTCTAAAGAATATTGTACCTCCTGATTTCAAATTAAATGCGCATTTTATTTTTATGCCACCGGGTTTCGAAGAAATGGGTGGCATATAGTGTTTGGACCGTCCGTCTGTCCGTCCGTCCGTCACACTTTTCGGTTAACCACTTTGTCACAGTTTCTCAAATATGCTGCAGGTGGCATCCGCGTTCGACAGACGCATTTCTTGTTTACAAATGGATTATTGGTTGTCTTCATAATATATTGGGAACAAATGATCAACGCATAAAACAATTTAACCATTCACTTATTTGAGTGTATTATTACTTATTCACTTATTTATACTGTATTACAGTTGAAAATTGACTTAGTTGAGCTGCAAAAAGCAAACAGTGTTTGAAAAAAAGCAAACAGTGTTTGCTTTTTGCAGCTCAACTAAGTCAATTTTCAACTTTATTACAGTAATTCCACTACTCAATTTGAAAATCCATGCGTATTTTCACATTGCTGTGCGTATTTTGTACTCCCACTGTTGATAATCAATGCATATTCAGCTAAAATAATTGCGTAAAATACTAAAAAAGGCACCTTATCTAGAACTGTGTAATATTGGCAAAATGCCAAAACAGTATGTAGATCATTTTTCAAAAGGCCCAACAGCCTTTATTTGTCCAATTTATTGATACTCTTTGATTTCAGTTGGTGACCTTGGACAGTTTAGCAGACAACGTCACCACAACGGGAATCTCAACGTTGAAAACTGTTCTGTCTCACTACCTCAACAACCAGACTCTGAGACAAGAGCTGTTGAAACTCTCTGATGAGATTAAACGTCAGTCAGGTGTAATGCGTACAGACATTGAAAACATCAGACTGGAAGTTTCCAAAGTAAACTTGGATTACATCATGAATTTAACCAAAAATGCCGAGTTCTACAGGTAAGAGTCATGTGTCGGTCTGACTTTTGCCGCGCCCGCTTGCAGACAGCGCAATATGGTCGGCACATTGGCGTATGTACGTCCGTATGTCCGTACGTGCATTAGAGTTTTTGGCTAAATTATTTCGGTATCCTATCGACATACGGGCCACGGCCATCTCGTTATTATTTCTCATCAAAAGTATATGTTGAACCATCTCGTTGGAAAAGTATATGTTGTTACCACTCAATTGAACCGTCTCATCGTAACAACATATACTTTCATTACGAAATGAAGAACATGAAACAAAGATAACTGCGTGCTGGACGCACGCAGTTATTTTTTTTTTCATGTTCTTCATAATTGACTTAGTTAAAGTTTTTGGTTAAAGTTTTTTGGTATTCTATCAAAGCTTGTTTAGTAATACCAAATGCCTCGATGGGCATGACATGTCGGCCCGTGGCCATCTAGTATTAAATGGTTCTTTAGGATTCGTAACTCAACTCTATTACAATGTAGAAATAATCTAGGCATTTCATTATTGAATTGTCTGTATATCGACAGTTCCAGGGGATTATGTATGCCTTCCTATATGTTCTTGATGCTGATTTTATAAATCACATACCCTGCTTTTCTCACACAAATGTAACTGTGAGACCAATGAGCTTTGTGGGCGGTCTAGCTCCTTATCTGTTCTGTTAGCACACTCCTTCAGTCTGATAAGAGTAATACTGTTTTGTTTAACCCTTTCCCTGATAGAGACGACTTTTGACGCCTCTGCAGAAGATGTCTTTTGAAAACATTGTGGGAAAAGGAGAAATTGCTTGTAACAAGCAATTTCTCCTTTTCCCACAATGTTTTCTACTCTATCAGATAATTTAACCATCATTTGACCCAGCATTTGATTCTTTTATCCAGATGTTTTGGATTTGGAAGAGTCGAAATATCGCAAAACAGGGAAAGGGTTAAACAATATTTATTTCAATGTGATCATACACACATGTAATACATACCGTTTAAAACAGAATTAGAAAACAATCTTCTACGCTTACATAAATTCTTCTCGACAATGTGAAGCAAACTGCTTAACGAACATTTACAATGTAGGTGAAGTAAAGTAACATTGTTTAAATGTTTGACTAACAATAGAAATGTATGAAATACAAGAGGTACAGCATGAGAAGTATGGTTATGTTGAGTCTTGATCACTCGTTATACTTATTCAAAATTGGTCAGGTGGGATATAGACTACAGTGCAACCTCTCTACAACAGTCACCACTGGGATGACGCAAAACTGGCTGTTGTAGAGAGGTGGCTGTTGTAGGGAGGTTAATGCTGAATTTTGTTGTCCGCTGTTTGTTTATTTTCTTCGATAATTCTCATCAAAAACATGCTTTGGCAACATTTTAGAATCATTTCCAATGGAAATGATTCTAAAATGTTGTCAAAACATGTTTTTATTGAGAAAGAAGGCAAAAGCAGCAGCAGACGACAATGTTCGTGCTCAGCAGTCGAAGGGTCAGATACAGAGGAAATCATCAATTTGGGATATAAAATAGCGGCTGTTATAGAGGGTGTTGTTGTAGAGAGGTGGCCATTCGGGGAGGTTCGACTAGTTTAAAATATTGTATTTGCAGGTCTGGGTATCCGCTGTGTTATGAGTTTATGAGCCGTTTGTTTCAACATAATATATGTACATTGAGGATCATGGCAAGTCTAACACTGTTTGTTCTTACTGGAATTCACGCCTGGGGCCGATATGGGTGCCTAACACCAGATCAGGACACTGCCATTCACTGCTAAATGTTTTAATTGTAATTTCACTGCCAAATTCACAGTGTCCCACTCTCCCCATACAGTTTGATTCCCATCTGAATATGTGGCTGTGACTGGAGAAATTGGGCTTCTGGGTTTTGCGACCAGTGTAGATTCAGATCAGACTGTCTGATCAGGATCTGCACTGTTCACAATTCCATCAATGAAGCACGATAACAAGCAATATATATCGCTATCATGCTACAGGAGTGTGCCAATTTCTCAGGGGCTACACTGGTCCCAAATCGCACAAGCCCATTTCTCCAGTAACCGCCACACATGACCACAAATGACCACAAATCAGTCGGCCTATGTATGTACATGTATTGTAGGTGGCTGGGCACAATCCTCCTATTCAGCTGGCAGGTGGTCGTGCTGCTCATCTACATTGTGGGAATGCTGAAACGGTCCAAGTGCTGGATTGTATGGTAACCCAGCCGTAGTGGTGTATATTTATTTATTAGGGTCCCACCGAGAATCGTCCATTTATTTTTTGGAAGTTTTTGAAAGAGTTTCTCAAATGACTTATAATAGTGTAATTTTCGAAGAAAAAAACACAAAAAAAAAAAAAAAATTTGTTTGATTTTTTTTTCGAAAATTGTAATTTTGGGTCTCAAACATTTTCTAGTGATAATTATACACCCGGCTTACGGAGTCCGTCTGTCCGGCTATATACATTCGGGGTCTTAGGGTGTTGTAGGTGTGGCCTCGTAACGAGCCGTCTCATGAGGATCTGCACAATTTGCGGGTATGTTCTCATTTCTAAAAACATCAATTATTTCTGATAAATGACATAGTCTGAAAAATCACATTGGAGTGTCCAATCCAGTTCCTCTGGGCTGAAACAGTTAATGTGTCCTTGTACTTCTATTGTTTTCCTGACATTAGAAAACGGTATGGTGCTGCGAAAAAAACCCTGCACTTTACATGTACGAAATCTTGAAAACATGGCTCATTGAAGCTCGCAGAATCGCGAATACGATTTTCCGAAAATAAGATAAAGAAAACAAAACATAGAGGCAGATGCCCCCAAATGCTAAAAGCGGCTTAGAAAACGACTAACTTCCATGTTTACAGGGGAATCGCCCTGGGGTATCTGTCGCTGTTCTTCATCTGGGTGGCAGGCGGCGTCTACCTCGGTGGAGCTGTGGTGAGTTGACACCAGATATACTACTGTCATTGTTTCATTTCGTCCTTCCTTCTGCAACATTTACCTTATTGTTCCAGGTGCCCGTTTCACTAAACTTTGTACGACTAAAATGTTCGTAAGTGCAAAATTATGATAGTCTGTAAATTTCACATTAAAAACGTTTTCTTGTGAACAGTTATTGGATTTACATTTATTGAGCATAGGCTGCATATGCAGCCTATGCTCAATAAATGTAAATCAATCAATTTAAATTTTCAGACGATCCTAAATTTGTACATACGAACATTTTAGTCTTACAAAGTTTAGTGAAACAGCCGCCAGGTGTGTAGTTGTGCCTCAAATAATGTGCGGCAGACTTTTAAGCATGGGTCTGAGGGCCCTCCTAAATATCAGAAGATATCACCGCTACAATATTGGTCTTTCAGTATACAACATACAACAGCCAGTAATAAAAACAAAACAATGACCTCAGTGTGAATTTTATCCCGTCAACACAGTGCGTATGTGCCGTGAAACACGGTGCCGTGAAACATTTTTGATATCCAGTCAATACAATTTTTGCATTTTACAGCCATTTGTAGGTGTTGCCGGGATAAATAGAATAGTAGGTTAGTGCCGTGAATGGGAAAACATATCTGGCGCGGCACGGAAACGGGATGTGCTCGGCAGAGCCTCGCCCATCCCGTTTCCTGAGCCTTGCCAGATATTTTTTTCCCATTCACGGCACTAACCTACTATTCTCTATTTATTATCCCCTCGCCAATAGGCAAGAGGGGAGATATCATTAGTGCATGTACATACGTACGTACGTACGTTAGTAACACCTTTCATTTTCAATAACTCATGAACCGCTTCACAGATTTTGATAATATATGGCCACAATGTGTGTCTAGGTATGGTGCTTTGTTTTGCATACGAACCACGTCCGAACACCCAAGGTCACTGAGGACCTTGTTTGTCGGGCAAAAATATTAGTTTTTTTTTTATTATCAATGCTGCCAGCCAGGTGATTAGCTTCGTTTAACGATGCCATTTCTTGTTACATTTCAGAGCTCCAGTTAAGGTGCGTACTTTGATCAACTTTGGGGAGACTTTCATTATTTCTTCGCCAAAATTGGCAAGTTGGGAGTGCTTTAGAATCGTCTTGATGAGACGATTCTAAAGCAATCCCAACCTGCCGTTTTTCGTGAAGAAATAAGAAAAATACCCGGAAAATTTGGTCCAATTACGCACCTTAACTGTAGCTCTGACATTTGCTTCCTTTGATCTACCCTAGTTGCCTGTGCTGTATGTAAGAGTTGGTTCTCATTGCACTGAATTGCTCTTAATCCATTGTAAGTCACACTTACAGTAGAGAAACATTTGAGATATTTTCGTCATTTTCTTTATTTCTTCTAAAAAGTATATGTTGCTACCACTCATTTGAACCATTTCCGATGAGACAGTTTAAATGAGTGGTACCAACATATACTTTTATGGAGAAATAAACAAAATATTATTTTTTGTTTCAATAAAAAATATTGTAACTATATACTTCAATGGGTTACATCATGCCGTATCAATGATTTCAGGGTATGGGAGACTTCTGTGTAGAGCCTGATGACTATGTAGCCAAGAAGCTGGAAGTCTCTGTGTCGCCAGGTATGTTTGACCCATGGTCCATGGTTATAAAACTTGCTGAATATGTGCAGCTGTTTGATTGGCCCAGGTCTCTGACTCTACCCACCACCCGTTGTAGTTACACCTTCTCGACTTTGTTTTTCCATATCGAAACCCGGAAGTTGTCGTAAACAACGTTCCCATTGTAAGCATGTTTAGTTTACTAGGCTATATGAAGCTAACACAATTACAACCATGAACCAGTTTCATTGCTAGTCAATGCATTCTTATCACTCATCATTTACATACACAAACAGTAAAGTGTTTTATCTTTGCACAAGACAGTTGTAAAATAACATCCAATAAAGCAAAACTAGACACGTTTAAAACGTCATATTCCCAGAATGTGTCTATAAATAGTTCAGTGGTTTATTAAATATACAAAATGTACAAATAAAATTTAAACAAAATTGCTTTGTTTTTAACTGTTCACCACTGTATGTTTCAGAAAAAGTGTACCACTTTCGTAAGTTTACAGCAAATGCGGAATATTTTTTTCAAAACATTCGTCAGTTGTGAATGCAAACATGTCCCATTCACTTTGAATGTTGTTCAAATTAATATATTCATGCGGTTAACTTGACATGCTGATTTAACGCCATTTAATTATTAAATTTGTGTTTTAATGTAGCCTGCCTGTCATTACTCAAGGGAAACAATTCAAAGAGACCACCAATTGTGAAATTCACACCTCGTTGGGCAAACAAATCAACCAACAACGATTTACCTGTACAAGTTATTGATAGTAATTAACGTTGTTCAAATGCCCAAGGGACCGCACCTTTGGTTCAATGGTTCGAATTTACGGTAGTTTGAGGTAAAATTTTGAATGATTTAAAAAGTATTTTTTTCGGGACTGCGGGGCGAGTTCGAATTTTGCGGACCGTTCGACAAAGACCTGTTAGAGTAAATGAGAATCAGCTGTAGCAAATGATATACTATGTTATTTTCTGTTTCAGATATTGTCAACAGTTATCTACAGTGTTCAGATAAGAGAGATCCACAACAATTCTCGAAGGTACTTTCTCCGTTTTATATGTACGCAAACAACAATGTTGGGTTACATGTGGTTGTGACAGGAGAAATTGGGCGTATAGGATGTGTGACCAGTGTAGCTCCTGATCCAATAGCACGCTCCTGTAGCCTTGTTAGAAGCATGACTCTGGCTTATAGGATTTGTGATAAGTGTAGCTCTTGATCAAATAGCACACTCATGGATCCTGGTAACGATCTATACAGCTCGTTAGAAGCATGACAGGTGTTTTATTAATGGAATGGCAAACAGTGCAGATCCTGATCAGACTGTGTGGATGCACAGGCTGATCTGGATCTTCACTGTATGCAAAATCCATAAGCCGAATTTCAAAATATAAATTCAGCATACCATCTATATATCTGTATGTCTGTCTGAACCTTGTTGGTTATATAAGTTTTATACCATAATAATAAATCTATGCTTTATTCTTGTTCAGTATTGCAGCACTATAGCTTTTAAAAGTAAACTATTCATGCACTATTAAAGATCGCTTTGATTGGAGAAATATGACATTTGCGACCCGTGTAAATCCAGATTAGCCTGTAGCACAGTCTGATCAGAATCTACACGGTTTGCCATTCCATCAATAAAACACCTGTCATGTTACTAACAAGCTGTATAGATCGTTACCAGGATCCATGAGTGTACTGTTTGATCAGGAGCTACACTTGTCACAAATCCTATAAGCCCGATTTCTCCAGTCGCAACCAGATTTATGAACTGGTGTTGATGCAGGCAAAAGAGGGTAAATTGATGTCGCCAATTTTGCTGTTATTTAACTCTGCATGCTAGCGGCGAAAATATCCGCCAAACAAATTAGGACTATATGTTTTATTTCTCTGTAAATATGTCTTGGAATTTCATTAGAATTGAGTCCTCAGGACTCAATTCTAATGAAATTCCAAGACATATTCATGATATTTACAAGGAGAAATAAAAGAAAATATGATGAATTTTTGTCTGCTAGTTTTGAACTATTTATAGCGCACAAGTTTCCCAGCATGCAAAGAGTTAAATCTATCTATAGCAGTTATATATGTGAAGAGAATTACAATATGTTATGATGATGTGAATTTATATCTTGTTTGTTTTCAGGCTCTCGCCGATGCTTTAGCTTCTGTCACTGGAGCTAACAATACCCTCAATCAGGTCGTGAATATAACACTGCCTTACAACATCTCAACATATGTAAGTTGCCTTTAACCATTTCGCCCCTAAATATATAAACATTGATCGAGAGACGAAAAAAATGGTTGTATATGTATCACATGGTTTGCCATTCAGTCAGTGAACGCTATGTGACATTGACCTAGTTTTCCTCCACCTTAGCCATATTCTATTTTCAAGCATTTTGGACAATCTTCTATGTTCAATACTTTGAGGTGTACAGCCACCATACTATACACACAATAATATAATAATATGTCAGGGCTCCAGATAAGAAATTAGTAATTGAGTATTGTCACTCCATAATTTCTGAAGCAATTGGGTATTTCAACATTTTAAAATTGTTAATTCTTTTTGATTGTCACTCTTCTGATTTCAATTGTTTTTTTTGGCATTTAAGCAAATAATTACCTTATCTGGAGCAAGGATCGATGTTCGATCTTGATCTGTATTGTCTTCCATTCCCATTTACAGCATATTTAGGTCTACAGCGTCAATTCTCGCACAATAACCATGAATCATTGATTGTGCATCACAAACCTCTGTCAAACATGTGATTTTCAAGTGATCATGACCAACGTTTGCCTCATTTACTTGACCATTATTCTTGCTGAAAGATTTTTGTCCACCATATATCTTCAATACTGTTAGGCCTACAGTCACCATACTTAACTTGGCACGTGATGCAAACCACTGTCATGTGACCGTTTGGCCAATGTTTGCCGTATTTACATGACCACTTGCATTGGTTAAATGTTCTAGTCAACCCTATATCTTCAATACTGTTGCGGCTACAGCCATCATACATTTATTATACCCCCCGCAACGTTGTCCGTCCGTGCGTCCGTAAACTTAACATCAGAGAAATATTGTTATAACTTCTATTTCCTTCATCTAAAATGCTTGATATTTCACACATGCATTCCTGTAAGGCTCTACTACCATGATGTGCCAAATCCACGACCGTCCAACCCCGCAGATTCCAAGGTCAAGGTCAAATACTTAGTCCGTAAACTTAACATCAGAGAAATATTGTTATAACTTCTATTTCCTTCATCTGAAATGCTTAATATTTCACACATGCATTCCTGTAAGGCTCTACTACCATGCTGTGCCAAATCCACGACCGTCCAACCCCTGCTGATCCCAAGGTCAAGGTCAAATACTTAGTCTCTTTACAAAACTTAACATCAGAGAAATACTGTTATAACTTCTATTTCCTTCATTTAAAATGCTTAATATTTCACACATGCATTCCTGTAAGGCTTTACTATCATGCTGTGCCAAATCCACGACCGTCCAACCCCCGCTGATTCCAATGTCAAGGTCAAATACTTAGTCTCTTCACAAAACTTAACGCCAATTTCAAACACAAATAATCCTTAAATCCTTATTTGTGTTTGAAATTGGCGGTCCTTGGTAATTATTTTGTAGAGGGGCGTTTATTAGCAAAGTGGCTAATAAACGCCCCTCTTTTGTAAAATGTAACGCCCCCGGGGGCGTTAATTCGAGGTTATACGGTAGTCTCTTTACAAAACTTAACATCAGAGAAATCGGTTATAACTTCTATTTCCTTGCTCGGATCTGCTTCACATTTCACACTCATTGCTCCAATGGACCTCTACCACCCTGTGACAAATTCACGTTCATGCTGCTCCCGCTAATCCCAGAGTCAAGGTCAAAAGCCCACACACTTGGAAATTTTTACATATTTTAGGGGTACCTGGGCCCATGCGGGGGGTATTCCGTAAGCCTCGCTTACTGACCAATCTAGTTTTCACTGTAACAGGAGACATGTCACAAGCCAGTAAACAAATATTTGACTTTCAAGTGTCCATGAACAACTTCTTCTCCATTTAACCCTTACAATGCTGAATTAAAATTTGTCGTCTGCTGTTTATTTTTTTATTTCCATTTTTTTTATCAAAACATGCTTTGACAGCACTTTAGATTCTAAAATGCTGGCAAACCATGTTTTTATTTAGAGAAAATACAAAATAAGAAACAACAGCGGACGATAAATTTCGGTTCCATAATTCGGCTGCCATAAGGGATGACTTGTGGCATAGAGCTTAGATTACCGGACTTCCAATCCAGAGGTTGTGAGTTTTAACCTCGCCTTGAGCATCAAAAAATGCTTTTCAATGTATTTCCATCCCACTGGATGAGACCTGAAACTCGTGTCTTGTTCCTAAATGACCTTAGCCTTTATGAGTACGATAGAAAATCTGGGGGCCGTTTCACTAAACTTCGTACGACTAATATGTTCGTATGTGTAAAATTATGATAGTCTGTAAATTTCACATTAACATTGTTTTCTTGTAAATAATTATTGGATTTACATTTATTGAGCATAGGCTGCATATGCAGCCTATGCTCAATAAATGTAAATCCATAAATTGAAATTTACAGACGATCTTAAATTTGCACTTACAAACATTTTAGTCGTAAGAAGCTTAGTGAAACGGGCCCCTGAAGTTTGAATATCCACAAATACCATAAGCCCCATTTCTCCAGTCACAGCCACATATGAGACACGCCATGTTATTTTGTACCTAAGAATATATGTGATATGTCATGAATACTTACAAAATGTAGGATATTTTCTGTATGTGACATCGACAGTTGACAAAACTTTCATGGCAAATGTGGAATGCTATTCCGCATTTGTTCTGACAATTTCATGATCTTTCGACATCATTCACAGAAAATATTACAGTTTCCGTAAGTATTATATTTCTTGACAAATCTCACAGGGTACAAAATCACATGGCGCTTCTCGTATATACATTCCAGTTGAATGGGCCTGTGAAGTACCTGCAGAACGAGCTGTCGTATGCCCAGGGGAATGTATCGAGCCTGAGTGACACGGTCTACTGTGACCATATACACAAAAACTACATCAAAGCCCTAAACGGCGTCTGTGTCCGCTCACTGTACGTATACATCAGTCTTGTCCGGAGGTTACCACACTTGGAAAACTTGGATAGTCACAAGTAACCTCCCTTAGAACAACTTCCAGGGCATACTGGCCGTTAGAAGTGGCAGATTATGTCACATTGTTTCGTTTAAGCTAAGCTTAAATTAAGGCCATAAAAAATTACTTTGGTTCTCAGATATTGCCGTGTCTAAATAATCCCTGCGTGTCAAGCATATGAGAAATAAAATTGTACTATAAATTCGCCACATGATCAATGTATGGGTATCCGGGTATGGAAGGTGTTCGAGCCAATTCCCACCCTTAAATATGAGCCGAATCGAATCGAATAAAGGACACCACCATGCAAAAATATGTTAAATCCAGTCATGTCTGACGAAAATCTTGTGATTTTTCACGTCTAAATGGTTATAGTAACTTTATTACTTTATCAAACATATTATTTTTGTTTCAGATGTTCGTTTCTGATTTTTTTTCAAGTTGCCAGATGCATATATGCATCTGGAAACTTGAAAAAATCAGAGACGAACATCTCGACCAAAAAAATAAAAATCTATTTAAAAAATCCGCCCTCGCACTTCACATTCCACAAAGAACCCTGTGTCTGAGAACCAAAGTACTTATTTTGATGGCCGAAGCAACGTGATTTCATACTGACAATCCCAGCCAATTTTAATGGAGATGATGTCCCAGAAGTTGTTCTAAAAGAAATTACTTTATTATTATTATTATCCAAGTTTGGTAACCTACAGTAAAAATTTGATACCTCGAACCGGCAACGGACTCGAACATTTTTTCAGTCAGGTGTAGTTCGAGGGAAAGAAAAGTAACTACTAATCAATGATTTCATTTCATTTTGGAATGACACCCAGAGCTCCAGATAAGCTGCGTATTTGCGTAAATACCCAATTAAAATTGTCAAAAACCCAATTGAAATCAGAAGTATGGAGTATCAAAAAGCAATAACAAATTTTTGGTACCTTTATCATGCTACAGAAAACAGTAAACAGACCACACATATAGCATGTTTTTCTTATTTTCCATGAAAACACATCTTGGTATTTCATTAGAATTGTCTCCAATGAGACATGTTTTCATTTCGAAGCAAACTATTCAATAATTGCTGTCTGTTGATGTGTAAACAGTAGTGTGATTTTATTTTACCCAATTGAAATATTGAAATACCCAATTGCTTCAGATATGATGGAGTGAAAATACTCAATTACTAATTCCTTATCTCGAGCCCTGACAACATTGATTGACGTTTATAAGGCCTTCTGGAAGAAATATCAAATAAATTAATATAATGAAATAATTCCAGCATAAAAATATTTACACACTTCCCAAACATTTGATTGGCCCGTAGCAAGTCTCTGTCCAAAATTTATATCCCAGTAAACTCCCACGCCGAACTACTTTCTACAGGTGCGCTGTCAGTGCTGTCAATGTAAACAAATGGCTGCCGTCTGTCAAAATAAACACATTTTCTTGATGAATTTATTTAAAATGCTGGAATTATAAGGAATGTATGGCCTTTTTGTGGAATTTATCGGGGATATAAACTTGGAAAGTCGCGGGAATACTGGACGAGGCCTTCCGGCCTTCGTCCAGTATTCCCGCGACTTTTCCAGGTTTATGCCCCTATAGATTCCACAAAAAGGCCATTCATTCCTATATTAATTATTTTATTTCAATATGTACATGTATGCATGTGTAAATAAAGAAAAAACTGTAAACATGAATATACACACCAATTCGGCCCCGTACAGGCACCGGGGCGGGATCAACTGATCCTGAGAATAGTGCTGCAGTAGCCATTGCTTGTCGTAAAAGGCGACTAAACTGGCTTAACGATTGGGTTCATACTTTCCGGAACCCACTATACCGGATTTGGCCCTCATGTACATTTTTGGCTTTCTTGTATGTGAGAGTTGAGTCGGGCTATGCCCCATATATAAAAGTAAGATTAGCGCTAATCCTATTACTTTTAGGGGATGGGATAAATGATGCTGGTGTGGCGAGGGCCTGGCACCAGATCAGGTTGTTCTAATTTCAGGACTGAATATATATTTTGATTGTAAATATTGAGTTCTGAAGTTGGGATTTACCCCCCTCGGACAGGTGGATACGGGACTCGACCCCGTTGACCCGTCTGCGTGTAGACTCCCTGAGGCTTGTACCTCTATGTCAGAAAAGCGGACGTTAAACCCTATTCACTCACTCACTCACTCACCAATTCGACTTTGTTTTGTTCATATCAAAACCCGGAAGTTCTGCTGATGTGTAAACAGTAGTGTGATTTTATTTTACCCAATTAAAATTTTGAAATACTTCAGAATGATGGAGTGATAATACTCAATTACAAATTCCTTTGAATGGAGATGTGATAGAGGATATTACATGAGTGATGATTTACTCACAGGTTGAAGTAACAGACCAATGTCTATAAATACATTTTATCCCGTCAACACCGCGTATGTGCCATGAAACACGGTGCCGTGAAACATTTTTGATATCCTGTCGATACGACCTAATCTCTGCGTATGAATATGTGCGGTGGCTGGGGTTATATTTTTCCATTTTACAGCCATTTGTAGGTGTTGACGGGATAAATCAAATAGTAGGTTAGTGCCGTGAATGGGAAAAAGTATCTGGTGCGGCACGGAAACGGGTTGTGCTCGGCAGAGCCTCGCCCATCCCGTTTCCTGAGCCTTGCCAGATATTTTTTCCCATTCACGGCACTAACCTACTATTCTCTATAAATTTGCCTAAAAGCATCAATAAATGAAAAAAAATAAGCTAAAATTATTTGTTTTCCTCCCTATATATGCACATATACATATAGGGAGTAAAAACATTTGTTTAGCTTATTATTTTTTTCATTTATTGATGCTTTTAGGCATATTTAATGTATTTATAGACCTCGGTCCGTTACTTCAACCTGTGGATTTACTATGATTTACGAGTTTAATGCCGATGCATACTTTATATGCAATACGATAAAGCATACACATCTGACGAACTTGACAAAATATAAAGGTGACTGTAATTGGTGAAATGGGTCTTATGTAGCTCATGATCAAATTGGACACTCCTGTAGCTTGATAACGATCTATATTGCTTGCTAGAAGCATGAAAGTGTTACGTTGATGGAATAACGAACAGTGCAGCTCCTGATCAGACTGTGCGGATGCACAGGTTATCTGGATCTACACTGGTCGCAAAACCCATAACCTCCATGTCTCCAGACAAAGTCACAAAAACCACATGTAAATTTTGTAGCATGAAACAAGTCCATACTAGCATACACATGTTAACCCTTAGACCGCTACTCACAACAATTGTCGTCTGCTGTTGCTTTTATATCTTGCCTTATTTCTCAATAAAAACATGGTTTGACAGCACTTCAGAATCATTTCCAATGGAAATGATTCTGAGGTGCTGTCAAAGCATATTGAAAATTATTCTAAAGTGCTGTCAAATCATGTTTTTGATGATAAAAATGGAAAATAGAAAATAAACAGCAGACGACAAAAGAATTAAGATAGCGGTCTAGGTGTTAATCTTCCAAGCTAAGTGCATGTAATGTCTGAAGAACAATGAAAATGATCTGACATGGACTTTGGGACCTACAGACATAAATAAAGAGTAAAGCCAAGCTCCAGTCATAGGTTGAAGTAACAGACCCATAAATGAAAAAAAAAATAAGCTAATTTTTTTTTTTTACACCCTCTATATACACATACATTGTATATACATATGTATATGTGTATATAGAGGGAGTAAACAAATAATATTTTTTCATTTATGGATGCTTTTAAGCATATTTAATGTATTTATAGACCTCAGTCCGTTAGTTCAACTTGTGACTCCAATCACAGCCAGAAATGTGTATTTACAGTGTGGGCGTGGCCTTGGTGCTAATTGTGCTGCCCATCATAGGCCTTAGTCTGTTCGTCGTGCTGTGCCTTGCCCCGCGAATCTGGCTCCTCCTGGGAACAAAGTATGTACAGTAGAACCTCGTTATAAACCAGAGACACCCATACAATCTATATCTGCTTACTTGTATGTGTTTATTGTCATCTCTCACTGTTGATAAGGTCTGTTCATGATCTTATTTATGTGAGTATTTTGATTATTCGTAATCCTATTTTAGGCGAAGGGGCCAAGTGACTTTGGTGTGGTATGGACCTGGCCCCAGGTCGGGTTATTCTAATCTCAGGGCTGAATATATTTTTTCTCGATGTAAATATTCCGTTCTGATTTTGGGATTTCCCCCCCCACCCCCCACCCCCAATGCAGCAGATTAAAGGACCTTAGCTGTTGATAGGCCGTTAAACACCAATAAACAAACTGTTCATGATCGCAACACCACATACGCCTGTTTTGCGGTGCCCATATGCCTGATTTACAGAGTAGTTTCTCTAAACCGGACACCCTGGGGGACCTCCCAGGGTGTCTGGTTTAGAGAGATTCCACTGTACATTATGTAAGTAAATGGTTGTCTGCATTCGTTTTATGTTTTGTATTCTTTCTCAATACAAACATGGGTTGACAGCACTTTAGAATTGAAAATGATTCTAATGTGCTGTCAAACCATGTTTTTGATGCAATAAAATCATGGTTTGGCAGCAATTTAGAATCATTTCCATTGGAAATGATTCTAAAGTGCTGTCACACCATATTTTTGATGAGAAAAATAAAAAATAAATGACGCCAAATTCCTCCTTGGATCAAAGTAAGTGCATTTACACAAAATTGTCGTCTACTGATGTTTTATGTTTTGTCTTTATTCTCAATAAAATTTGACAGCACTTTAGAATCATGTCGATTAGCAATGATTGTAAAGTGCTGTCAAACAATGTTTTTGATGAGAAAAATGGCAAAAAAATAAACAGTAGATGGCAAAATTTACTTCAGCAGTGTAATGGTTAACTTTGCTAAGCATGCACTCAAATGTGAAGGAGAAAATGATGCTTTTGACAATTATGGCCAATAATCCTATAGTCTGTTTCACGAAAGCTGCCCAAATTTTACGGCTATATAGACAATTCAAAAACAATATTGTTTTCGATAATATTAAATTAAAGGAAAATTTAAGAATGAGCCTTCTTTTTATTTCGTGAAATTCGGTCAAATATTGATTTTATTACGAAAAATTGATTTGTCTATGGGAGTTTAACATGGGGGAAAAAGTGGTAAGGAAGTGTGGGAGGAGTCAAAAAACGAAATATTTTGGAAATTGACTCCGAAACCTGACTAGATAGCTTGGATATGATCTAACTAAGAAAACAAAAGTTAAATTTTAAAAATCGGTTAAAATGTTAAATCCCCATAGACATATTCTCCGTGAAATTGTTTTTTCGCAATAAAATCAATATTTGACCAAATTTCACGAAATAAAAAGAAGGCTCATTCTTAATTTTTCCTTTAATTTAATATTATCAAAAGAAATCTTGTTTTTGAATTGTTTATATAGCCGCAAAATTTGGGCAGCTTTCGTGAAACAGACAGTAGTAGTTACCGATATCAGAGCCCGAATTAAGGTGCGTAATTTGACAAACTTGGGGCGAAATTTTGTTATTTCTTCATAAAAAATGGCAAGTTGGGAGTCCTTTAGAATCGTCTCATTGAGACGATTCTAAAGCACTCCCAAATTGCCATTTTTGATGGAGAAATAAGAAATTTACCTCCAAATTACACACCATAACTGGAGCTCTGCATATGCTACAGCTATCACACACCTGCAGTCCAATTAGCTATTTTGTCTTGTTTATTATCAAAGTGGTATGTGGGGCATCCAAGTTCTATGAACACTTTTAGTTACTTTTCATACTCTGTATCCTTGTCCATGCAATAACTCATGTTCTACATGGTGGATCCTAACCACATCTGGTATACATGTTTATCACAGCAAGATGAAGAACGCTATTGGTGCTTAGTGAGTTATTTCCCATGTTGACTGTCCTTGCTTTGACGTGCCTCGATACTGTGATGTTCGACGCTCTTGTTACGTACGTACGTGTGTCCGGTTAAAGTTATTGGTTAAGTTGTTTGGTTAAGTTTTTTGGTTAAAGTTTTTGGTTAAGTTCTTTGGTTAAAGTTTTTGGTTAAGGTTTTTAGGTAAGTTTTTTGGTTAAAGTTTTTGGTTAAAGTTTTTTGTTATACTATATCTCTGCAACTGCTTTGCCCATTACCTTGAAACTTCACATGGGTGTTTATCATCATCTATATTTTCATTCTACCCCCTCCCGTGCGGCCACTGTGCCCAATGTCAAGGTCAAATTACTTTGAAGTTGGTTAAGTTTTTTGAAATAGTTTTTTGGTTAAGTTTTTTTGGTTAAGTTTTTTGGTTAAGTTTTTTGTTTTTGGTTAAAGTTTTTCGTTATACTATATCTGCAACTGCTTTGCCCATTACCTTGAAACTTCACATGGGTGTTTATCATCATCTATATTTTCATTCTACCCCCTCCCGTGCGGCCACTGTGCCCAATGTCAAGGTTAAATTACTTTGAAGTTTTTGGTTAAGTTTTTTGGTTAAAGTTTTTTGGTTAAGTTTTTTGGTTAAGTTTTTTGTTTTTGGTTAAAGTTTTTCGTTATACTATATCTCTGCAACTGCTTTGCCCATTACCTTGAAACTTCACATTGGTGTTTATCATCATCTATATTTTCATTCTACCCCCTTCCGTGCGGCCCCTGTGCCCAATGTCAAGGTCAAATTACTTTGAAGTTTTTGGTTAAGTTTTTTGGTTAAAGTTTTTGGTTAAGTTTTTTGGTTAAGTTTAAGTTTTTTGGAAATTAAAGTTTTTTGGTTAAGTTTTTTGGTTAAGTTTTTTTGGTTAAAGTTTTTTTGTTATACTATATCTCTGCAACTGCTTTGCCCATTACCTTGAAACTTCACATGGGTGTTTATCATCATCTATATTTTCATTCTACCCCCCCCCCCTTCCGTGCAGCCCCTGTGCCCAATGTCAAGGTCAAATTACTTTGAAGTTTTTGGTTAAGTTTTTTGGTTAAAGTTTTTGGTTAAAGTTTTTGGTTAAGTTTTTTGGTTAAGTTTTTTGGTTAAAGTTTTTCGTTATACTATATCTCTGCAACTGCTTTGCCCATTACCTTGAAACTTCACATGGATGTTTATCATCATCTATATTTTCATTCTACCCCCCTTCCTTGTGCAGCCCCTGTGCCCAATGTCAAGGTCAAATTACTTTGAAGTTTTTGGTTAAGTTTTTTGGTTAAAGTTTTTCGTTATACTATATCTCTGCAACTGCTTTGCCCATTACCTTGAAACTTCACATGGGTATCATCATCTATATTTTCATTCTACTACCCCCCCCCCCCACCTCCCTGTGCGGCCCCTGTGCCCAATGTCAAGGTCAAATTACTTTGAAGTTTTTGGTTAAGTTTTTTGGTTAAAGTTTTTGGTTAAGTTTTTTGGTTAAGTTTTTTGGTTAAAGTTTTTGGTTAAATTTTTTGGTTAAAGCTTTTCGTTATACTATATCTCTGCAACTGCTTTGCCCATTACCTTGAAACTTCACATGGGTGTTTATCATCATCTATATTTTCATTCTACCCCCCTCCCGTGCGGCCCCTGTGCCCAAAGTGAAGGTCAAATTACTTTTTGAAGTTTTTGGTTAAAGTTTTTTTCGCGCCCACTTGCGGAAAGCGCGATATAGTCGGCACTTTGGCGTACGTACATACGTACGTACGTGTGTCCAGTTAAAGTTTTTGGTTAAGTTTTTTGGTTAAAGTTTTTCGTTATACTATATATATATTTTTTTAGTGTCCATGCCTCGCCACAAGGCGCGACATGCAGGCCGCGGCCATCTAGTTTTTGTTAATTTTTAATTTTTGAGGGGTATGCTATTGATTTATTTTATCCCCTCTTGTATACTGACTACACCTCGATGGGTGTATATTGTGACCTTTGGCACTCTTGTTATGTGGCTGTGACTGGAGGATGGGGCTTATGAGTTTTTCGAGCAGTATAGCAGTAAGCAGACTTTGCACTGTTCGCAATTTTATCAATGAAAAGCCTGTCATGCTTCTAACAAACTTTATAGACTATTAACAGGCTACAGCAGTGTACTGTTTGATCAGGAGTTAGTAACTCCTGATCAAACAGTACACTGCTGTAGCCGAGTTACACTGGTCACAAATCCACATAGCCCGATTTCTCCAGCCACAGCCACATATCATAACAGTATAAGCTCATCCATCTCATTTGCAGGAAGTGGGGAAGTTGGTTGAGAGTATGTGAAGGGTAAATTTAACGATGGGTTTCATCCTTAACTCTATGCATGCTAGCGGTGAAAATATCCGCCAAACAAATTAAGAGTATATTTTTTATTTCTCTCTGTAAATATGTCTTGAAATTTCATTAGAATTGAGTCCTCAGGACTCAATTGTAATAAAATTCTAAGACATATACTGGTGTCACAGGAAATTCTCCCCCCTGGAAATCTTCCCCCGCGGGGGGTGGGGGGGGGGGGGGGGGGGGGAGATTTCCAGGGTCGAGCCTGGAAATATCCCCCCCCTCCCCACCCAGTGAAGATTTCCTAGGAAATTCTCCCCCCCGGGGGGGAATATTTCCAGGCTCGACCCTAGGAAATTCTCCCCCCCCCCCCACCCTGGAAATTCTCACCCCAAAAGTTTGTGTGTTTGAATGCTACAAAGCAGAATTATTTCCCACCAAACATGTGCACATAGGCACAATGTATGTCATTTGGTAGTATAAGAAAGGGGAACATAAAAAATCACCTCCCTCACACCCCACCCCAATCTACCATATGCATAGTGTAAGTCCCTTGATAGACAAGAATATCACAAGATTGGGGGAAGATTTCTGATAAAGTGAAAATGTTTGTGTAGAACAGTTAGCATGTGACGCATATTGGCGGGGGGGGGGAGATTTTCCTAGGAAATCCCCCCCCCCCAACCATCTACCATATGCATAGCGGATGTGAATGTCTCTTTGTAGACAAGAATAACCCCCCTCCCTCATGATGAAATAATGTATGTTGGTGTAGAACAGATAGCATTTGGCATGTATTGAGGGAGGGGGGGGGGAGAATTTTTCCTAGTCCCCACCCCCCCCCCCCCTCCCTAAATACATGCCAAATGCTATCCGTTTTAGACCAACATATATTTCATTTCATCAGAAATACTCCCCCAATCGTGAGCTATTCTTGTCTACAAAGAGACATTCACATCCACTATGCATATGGTAGATGGTTGCGGGGAGGGGGGGGGATATTTCCTAGGAAAATCCCCCCCCCCACCATCAATACATGGCACATGCTGTCTGTTCTACACCAACATACATTATTTTGTTTCATCAAAGCTATTCTTGTCTACAAAGAGACGTCCATATCCACTATGCATATATATGGTAGATGGTGGCGGGGGGTGGGGGGGAATATTTCCTAGGAAAATCTCCCCCCCCCCCACCAATACATGCCACATGCTATCTCTTCACCAACTTTCATTTCATTTCATAAGAAATACTCCCCCAATCACCTGCTATTCTTCTCCTCTACAAAGAGACATTCACATCCACTTTGCATATGGTAGATGGTGGGGGGGATATTTCCTAGGAACCCCCCCCCCCCCCCCCAATACATGCCACATGCTGTCTGTTCTACACCAACATACATTATTTTGTTTCTTCAGAAATACTCCCCCAATCATGGGCTATTCTTGTCTACAAAGAGACAATCACATCCACTATGCATAGGGTAGATTTTCTAGACCCACCCCCACCATGTGCTATACATTTATGCCAATCATATGCAGCTATGGTAGAGATTTAACCTAGAGAACTCTCTACCAGCCAACATACATAATAGTTATGGTACGGTAATGGGGAATTATTGCACCCCCCACCACCACTATATTGTCTATGTATAGATATTATACTAAATTGGATAGCTCTTTTATAGAAAATGCTGCCTTGCCTATTCACATACTTCTCGACAAGCAGACATACATTATGACTATGTTAGTTGGGTATACATGTAGGGATATTACGTCCTCTGTTACTAACAGACTGGTTCTAGCATGTGCATTTTGTATGCTCCTGAGCACAATATCAACAATGTATATGAAAATACATTAAAAGTTTTGTGGACAGTGTCTGTGAAGGTGGTGATGGGGGGGGGGGGGCTTAAGCCTGGAAATCTTGCCCCCAGGGGGGAAGATTTCCAGTGGGGGGGGGGGGGGATTTCCTGTTACAGCGGTATTCATGATATTTACAAGGAGAGAAATACAAGAAAATATGATGAATTTTTGTCCACTAGTTTTGAACTATTTATAGCCCACAAGTTTCCCATCATGCAAAGAGTTAGTTAACAACATCCCGATATCCCTGTTTTGGCCCTCATGTACATTTTTGGCTTCCTTGTTACTTGAGAGTTTAATCAGGTGATACCCATTATAAAAGTAGTAACATTAGTACTAATCCTATTAATTTGAGTGAGCGGGGCTTAGTGATTGTGTGGTGAGTACCTGGCACCAGATCAGATTAATCTAATTTCAGGGCTAAATATAATAATTATGTTTTCTGTAAATACTCAGTTCTGATCTTTTAATTTTACGCCGGGCTAAAATGACCTTGGCTGTTGACGGGCTGTTAAACACCATTAACCATGTGGTGACGACCAGGGCCTGGTTGCTCAAAGCTTCTATTAGCTTAACAGACTGTTAAATCCTTAGCAATGCTAAGGATTTAACAGTCTGTTAAGCTAATAGAAGCTTTGAGCAACCGGGCCCTGGCTGCATGTGGGGTTATTCTAATTTCACGGCTGAATATATTTTCTGTACATAATCTGATTTTGGGACCCCCCTCCCCCTATTACAACAGGTTAAATATGGGATAAAAGAACCATACCTGTCGACAGGCCTTTAACCCTTAGAAGAACCATACCTGTCGACAGGCCTTTAACCCTTAGAAGAACCATACCTGTCGACAGGCCTTTAACCCTTAGAAGAACCATACCTGTCGACAGGCCTTTAACCCTTAGAAGGCGGGAATGAAAACTGTCATCTGCTGTTGTAACTTATTTTGTATTTTCTCTAAATAAAAACATGGTTTGGCAGCATTTTAGAAACATTTCCATTGGAAATGATTCTAAAGTGCGTCAAACCATGTTTTTGATAAGAAAAATGGAAAATAAAAATAAACAGCTGACAAATTTTAATTCAGCACTGCAAGGATAAAAACAATCAAATCAAATCAATTTCCAATAAGCTACGAAGGGAAGCACATTTGGAAATTATTTTAGTTATCACTCCTTTGTGGGGAATATGGAAATAAAAAGAGTGACTTTAACCCTTAGACCGCTATCTTATTTTTGTTGTTTTCTGCTGTTTATTTTATATTTTCCATTTTTATCATCAAAAACCTGCTTTGACAGCACTTTAGAATAATTTACAACATGCTTTGACAGCACTTCAGAACCGTTGGAAATGATTCTGAAGTGCTGTCAAACCATGTTTTTATTGAGAAATAAGGCAAGATATAAAAGCAACAGCAGACGGCAATTGTTGTGAGTAGCGGTCTAAGGGTTAAAATAATGTGTGTCAAATCAAATCATTTGCAGGAGGCACTATCGGATAGTGGATGACTCGGACCCGTTCTTGCCCCGCCCACCGCCGTATAACGGCTACGGCACCATGGCAGCCGGGGATCAGGATTCCCCCGCACGTCACCGGGAGCCTGGAATGTTGTAAGTTGTGGTTTAACCCTTTCACCCCTAAGTAACTGAAATGGATTTTGATATGTTAAATTTAAAACCAATCCAATGGTCATAAAATGATTTTCAGACTAGTCAATTTATGAAAAGTGTGTGTTTTTGTTCTCAAAAATATGAAAATTACCTTAAAAAATGCAGATCCTGATGAGACTGCTCGTCACGAGCCTACTCATCTGGATCTACACTGTTTGCCAATACCACTACACTATACAGGCCAGTGGTGTTGAACGGGTTAATATAGGAATGAATGGCCTTTTTGTGGAATTTATCGGGGTATAAACTTGGAAAAGTCGCGGGAATACTGGACGAAGGCCGGAAGGCCTCGTCCAGTATTCCCACGACTTTTCCAAGTTTATATCCCCGATAAATTCCACAAAAAGGCCATTCATTCCTTATAATTCTAGCATTTGAAATAAATTCATCAAGAAAATCTGTTTATTTTCCGTTTTCTTAAGAATTATTTTAACTGCACCTGACGGTTACGGAAAGTAGTTTGGCATGGGAGTTTACTGGGATATAAATTTTGGACAGAGACTTGCTATGGACCAATCAAATGTTAGGGAATTGTGTAAATATTTTTGTGCTGGAATTATTCGGCTGTGAATGCATAAATGTGGCTTATGGGTTTTGCGATCAGTGTAGATCCAGATCAGCCTGTGCATCCACACAGTCTGATCAGGATCTGCAGTATTCGCCATTACATCACGTCATTTATATAGTCACAAGTATTTGGCTGTGACTGGAGAAATGGGCCTTACTGGATATTTGTGACCAGTGTAGGTCCAGGTCAGGTCTGATCAGGATCTGCACTGTTCGCCATTCCATCAATAACACACCCATCGTGCTTCTAACAAGCAATATAGATCGTTATCCGGCTACAGGGGTGTGTTATTGATCAGGAGCTACACTTGTCACAAATCCCATAACCTTCACTTCTCCAGTCTGGCTTTAACCCTTCCTACGCTGTTGACGGAAATTGCCGTCTGCTGTTTTTCATTTTTGCTTTAATTTTTAACAAAAAACTGGTTTTGACAGCACATGAGAATCGTCTCCACTGGAGACGATTCTCATGTGCTGTCAAAACCAGGTTTTTGTCGAGAAATATTGAAAATAAAACATTTCTAGCAGACAACAACATTTAATTCAGCGTAGTAAGGGTTAAAGTTTTTGTTTGTCGGGGTCCAGGCGGCAGCCTCTGCTCACGTGCTCTAGTTATCAACAAAAACATAGTTTGACAGCACTGTAGAATCATTTCCATTGGAAATGATTCTAAAGTGCTGTTAAACCATGTTTTTATTTAGAATTTTTTTTTTATTTTTTTTTTTTTTTTTGGAAACAACAGCAGACGACAATTTTTTTTCCCACATTGCAAGGGTTATCCATGATTGACATATAGGCTCAGCCTATAATGTGGACTGGAGATGGTTCTACATTTGTCACAGGAACCTTTTTCCACACATAATAATAATAATAACATATATTGATCAGGAGCAACACTTGTCACAAATCCCATAAACTTTTCATTTCATACAACTAAGAAGTTTAGTTTGTGTCAGAGTGTAAAATTAAAATGTACAGTAACAATAGCTCTGATAATTGATGTTGGCTTTAGTTCATGACGTGTGCTTTTACGTGGTAGCATTTAGCGGACCATGTTAACGCGAGATGTAAATTCATAAAACTATTTTTATGTTAAGATGTTTTATACTAAAACTCACCCCATGGTGGGTGACTATAAAACAAAATATTACTTGCTACCCAGTGATTTACCATGATTCTGGTATGATTTTTTATTTTTATTTCCTTGAAGGAAATATTTCTTCCTAGAAGTTTGTGAGACTTAATTGATGTCACGTTTTGACGTCATTTCAGGCAAAGAAACAATTCATACGGTAACATCAAAATTGTCAATTTTGACAAAGTTGTAAGCTTGTCTATTAAAGCAAAAGAAATTTCACAATAGATGTTTTTATTTACTAAAATTAACTTCACCCCATGGTGGGTGACTATAAAACAAAATATTACTTGCTACCCAGTGATTTACCATGATTCTGGTATGATTTTTTATTTTTATTTCCTTGAAGGAAATATTTCTTCCTAGAAGTTTGTGAGACTTAATTGATGTCACGTTTTGACGTCATTTCAGGCGAAGAAACAATTCATACGGTAACATCAAAATTGTCAATTTTGACAAAGTTGTAAGCTTGTCTATTAAAGCAAATTTCACATTTTTCGAAGAGCGTGTAATGAACAATTTATTTCACTACCATTTTGATATACCGGGTTTATTTTCCTTGACATCTGTTCTTTCTGGGGGGGGGGGGGGGGGGGGGGGGGGGGGGGGATAGTGGGGGATAAACCGGTATTTCAAAATGGTAGTGGAATAACCTCTATTTATTGCCCCTACCATTGGCTCTGCCATAGCCATGGTTATCTGTTCAAATGTACTTGTATTTACAAACACATGGTTAACCATACTTTGTAATCGATGACCATTCGACCTTTGTATTTTTGTATTTTCAGCGACGACGGCGCGACCCTAGTACTGGCCGAGACGCCCAAGCGACATTCGACAGCCTCTGATTCGCCACCACCAGCGGTACGTTATCACTAGTGACAACCACGTAGTGTACCATGCCGTAGTATCGTGATCGGCAAGTCCCCATACATAAACAGAACTTAACCTGAGCCAAATTATCCAACCTTTTTTCCTGTTTTCCTTCCCGACCCAATGCTTGCTATTCCCCCTGGTCCTGGATGACAGTCACGTGACATTATATTTTGTATTTTGTTCATATGTGTCTGGGGTATTTTTGTATGCCAAACTGAATTTTATTCCTTGCAATGCTGAATTCAATTTTGTCGTCTGCTGGTTATATTTGTTTGTTTTTCGTTTGTATACCCCGTCATTCGGAGTATGTCGAGGGGTATATAGTTTTTGTATGCCCGTCTGTCTGTCCATATGTCAGTCCGTCCTTCCATAAGATTGGCTTTAAAGTTTTTGTTTGTCGGTCCAGGCGGCAGCCTCTGCTCACTTGCTCTAGTTATCAACAAAAACGTAGTTAACAGCACTTTAGAATCATTTCCATTGGAAATGATTCTACAGTGCTGTTAAACCATGTTTTTATTTAGAAAAAAAAAGACAAATTTTGAAACAACAGCAGACGACCATATTGTTTCCTGCATTGCAAGGGTTGTCCATGATTGACATACAGGCTCAGCTTATAATGTGTACTGGAGATGGTTCTACATATTGTGTCACATGAACCAGGGCGCCGTTTCACTCAACTTTGTACGACTAACCTGTTCGTAAGTGCAAAATTATGATACTCTGTAAATTTCACATTAAAAATGTTTTCTGTTAAACAATTATTGGATTTACATTTTTTGAGCATAGGCTGTAAATCCATCAATTGAACTTTCCAGACGATCTTAAATTTGCACTTATAAACATTTTAGTCGTACGAAGTTTAGTGAAACGGCCCCCTGGATGATTTGCTGAATAAATATTGATCAGTGTAAACCCTTATCTGACTGAAATGAGGAGTCAGGTCAGGCAGTCAGGCCAGTCAGGCTCCAGATAAGCTGCGTATTTGCTTAAATACCCAATTAAAATTGCCAAAAACCCAATTGAAATCAGAAGTAGTGTGTATCGAAAAGCAATACAAAATTTGTGTTACCTTTACCATGCTGCAGAAAACAAACAGACCACAAATATAGCATATTTTTCTTCTTATTTTCCATGATTACACATCTTGGTATGTCATTAGAATTGTCTCCAAGGGCCTTATATGACCTTAGCTGTTGATAGGCCGTTAAACACCAATAAACAAACACTTTAAGACTTGGCTGAACCACAAGTATGTTATTGTTTACATATTGGATTTTTCAGAAACTAAATGCTGCGGTGGCTAGTGCTCCGTCGTATTTAATTCCTTAAATATCCAATATGAAAACAATAACTTACACTAAAAATGCAAGTGATCATTGGCATACACTTTTGTTGTGATCTGATCTGAAAATAGGGGTTAAATAATTGAATCACTTTGAAATACAATTGGGTTAGAATTTTAAGCAGTAAAGTTTGTTTTTGAGAAATTTGTTAGGGATAATAAGTCCAACAAAAAATAATTAAGAAAAATTTCTGCACTGTAACTAAGAGTTAAGCCAATACAATACAATGTTGGTCACATGAGAAAGTACGTATCTATGATTGCTGTTACATTTTCCCCCTCCGGTTACAGTACCAGCCGGTTAACACAACGTTTTGCAACGAGTACACTGATATTGGAACGTTTCCTTCCCGAAACTCCGCTTACGTGCAGGCCAACAATACATAGGTTACTGTCTATGTCTGCTTTTTAACCAGTTAACTTCTGTAGCCAAGTTCACCAAAATTGCAAAGTATACTTATCTTGCTATGTTAGTATGTACACTTTGAGGGAGAAATTTTCAATTTAAGGATAAATTTATTAATATTTATTATACTGAATGTATTACATTATCACAGCCATTTTGGCTGTGATAATGTTATAAATTCAGTATGATAATTCTGCATATTTTTAATCGTAAAATATATGTAGTCGTTAGTTCTATGTGAAATAAAGCATTTCGGGAAAAATAAATTATAGTCCCTCAAAGTATACTTAGCTAGATAAGTATGCTTAGCAATTTTGGTGAAATCGGCTACTGGACTAAACCTACTAGGCTAGAAAAATTATTAATGTAGTTTTCTTGTTTCTTTGACATACAAGTTCACCCATGAGATAATAAGAATTATGAATTAGGTTAAAAATAGTTTTAAACAATTTCTTGGCAATGAGGTGGAAAATTATATGTTGTATGGATTTATGCATTTCTTTTTCTATTTCTATGTACCATGAAAATGTTTTCGGGTACATTATAGTTGCCAACCTGTTGGTGCGTCTGTCTGTCCATCCTTCCATCTGTCTGTTCTTCTGTCTGAGATTTGCGTTTAAGTTTTCGGATATCTAATATCTCTGTAGTCGTAAGTACAGTGGGGTCAGCGTGTATGTGCACACACGAACGAACACGACAGGTTTGAACCAACCTGTCGTGTTCGTTCGTGTGTGCACTTACACGCTGACCCCACTGTAGGTTTGGCTTGAAAGTTTATATGCAAATTAGTCATCATCCATTTGTTCATGCCATGCCATTCTTGCGTCCCCTGCACCCAAGGTTAAATGACTTAGACATTTGCGTTAAAGTTTTTGAGGGGTAAATCCATAAGTGTTACTGATTTCTTGTTTCAAAAAAGTTACAGATACCATATTTATTCTAATACACACCACCGGGCCTATGCAATTCGATGGGATAAAAACGTTGAAAAAAAGGATCAAAATATGCTTTTGTATTTGAAATAACAAATTTAGAATGCAAATATGGGAGGGGGCTTTTATGAGAGAGGGGGCTACTATTAGAATAAATATGTTACTGTGATAAATCTCATTGATCGACTTGCAGGTTGTGGCATTTAATGTCTAAATTGTTCTGACACACTTACCTTTCAAGGTAGGAATCGGTTGATATCCTTCTGTATGTTTTATGATTTCTGGTGCAGAAATAATTGACACTTGTTTCCTGCCTTGAAGGTGTTAGCCATAGACATGTTTGTATTAACAAAATGCAGAAAATCTGCAGAGTTTGTGTACACTACTCCTCTAAAACCATGCAGTCAATCGATCTGAAACTATACACACATCTTCTACACATATTGAAGATGTGCACCTTGGTGTTTTTATGCCTTAAATATATTTTTTTAAAGAAAATATATCACCTTTTTAACTTGGCCATTTTTTCTACATTTTTGTATGCAATTCTATATTACACAGTTTGTGTTCACTGCTCGTCTAAAACCTTTCAGCCAATCAATCTGAAAATATACACACGTCTTCTACACATATTGAAGATGTGCACCTTAGTGTTTTTATGATGACAAAAAAAAAAACATTCACAAAAATATCGCCTTTTTAACTTGGCCATTTTTTCTACATTTTTGTCTGCAATTCTATATAGGGTACAGAGTTTGTGTACACTACTCCTCTAAAAGCTTACAGTCGATCGATCTGAAACTATACACACGTCTTCTACACATATTGAAGATGAGCACCTTGGTGTTTTCATGCCAAAAAACTATTTGTTAACAAAAAGATCACATTTTTAACGTAGCCATTTTTTTCTACATTTTTGTATGCAATTCTATATAGGGTCCATAGTTTGTGTACACTACTCCTCTGAAACCTTTCAGTCGATCGATCTGAATCTACCGGTATACACACGTCTTCTACACATATGGAAGATGTGTACCTTGGTGTTTTTATGCCGAAAACATATTTTTGACAAAAATATCAACTTTTTAACTTTTTTCTACATTTTTGTATGCAATTCTATATTGAAGACGTGCAATATTTTTTTATACAGAGTTTGTGTACAATACTCCTGTAAAATCTTTCAGTAAATCGATTTGATACTTTACACACATCTTCTATCAGTTGTATTTAGAGGGGATATATCTTATACTTTTTTTATGGTATTAGAATTTTAATGAATTACTTTTTTTTATTTGTTTAATTTCCAAACATAGTCATAAATAAACACAAATCAATTACAACATGTAAGCATACAGAAACATACGATAAAATGTACAGGCCCGTAGCCAGGGGGGGTCGGAGCAGTCGGACGACACCCCCCCCCCCCCCCCCCCCCCCCCGCCCAGCCACGAGGTCCACTTTTTTAGCAAAAAAAGCATGCCCCCGGACCCCCCTAGATACCTCAGGCCCCTTGGGCCTTCGAAACGACCCCCCCTTCAAACAGGTCTGGCTATGGGCCTGGTGTATCAATTTGTATATATGTGCCTAGTTATGTGCATGTATCACTATGCATCAATATGCATTGATAAATGATAAAATAATGTTTTAAGGATATAATTGAAAGAACAGAGTCAATAAGAAGAGTGAAGAGAGAGAGAGAGAGTTTGGAGAGAGAGAAAAAGACCGGGATGGAGAGCGTATGAGATAGAGAGATAGAGAGTTGAATGTTTGAGTTGAGCAACATTGTAATGAACATACAGGGGCGCCGGAAGCAAATACATATTGGGGAGGTGAATGTCGACCTGAGCGAAGCGAAGGAGTGTCCCCCCCCCCCCCCCAGAAATCTTTTTAATTCTAGATGCCATTTCCTGCATTTTGCTGCATTTAAGATCCAACTTTAATAGGTATCTCGTACACATTTTTGTAGATTTTTTTTTATGATTTTTTTTGCCAAAATATTTGGGCGGCAGCTGCCGCCCCTGCCGCCCCAGCTCCGGCGCCTCTGACATATGTATGTTTTTTTTCAACTTCGGATCTGCATATAATTTAATTTATGAAAAAGTATTAATTTAAAACTGTATTAGTAGACAGTGAAAAATCAAAACAACAAAACAAACAACGATATTACTCTAAATGAATGCCATCCCATTTTCATGAAAAGTCACTTAATTTTTAGCTCGACTATTCGAAGAATCAGTAGAGCTTATGTTGTTTTGTCCCTACCCCACTTGGGTCAACCACCCCGGCGTCCGGCGCCAGCGTCGGCGCCGGCGTCGGCGTCACCGTCACGCCTTGGTTAAGGTTTTTATTCAATCATGTATATGGAATACTACTGGCCCTACACCCACCATACTTGGACAACTTCATCTCCTAGTGATGTACATCAATAACCCCTGATCTATATTTGACCTTGACCTACATTTCCTCTTCAATTACTTAGTTAATTCCCCTTGGTTAAGGTTTTTAGTCAACCTTGGTTAAGGTTTTTAGTCAAGCTTGTACATGGAATACTATTGTGCATACAGACACCATACTTGGACAACCTTTTCTCATAGGGATGTACATCAATAACCCCTGATCTATATTTGACCTTGACCTACATTTCCTCTTGAATTACTTAGTTAATTCTCTTTGGTTAAGGTTTTTAGTCAAGCTTGTATATGGAATACTCCTGGCCCTACACCCACCATACTTGGACAACTTCATCTCCTAGTGATGTACATCAATAACCCCTGATCTATATTTGACCTTGACCTACATTTCCTCTTGAATTACTTAGTTAATTCCCCTTGGTTAAGGTTTTTAGTCAACCTTGGTTAAGGTTTTTAGTCAAGCTTGTACATGCAATACTATTGTGCATACAGACACCATACTTGGACAACCTTTTCTCATATGGATGTACATCAATAACCCCTTATCTATATTTGACCTTGACCTACATTTCCTCTTGAATTACTCGTTAATTCTCTTTGGTTAAGGTTTATAGTCAAGCTTGTAGATGGAATACTCCTGGCCCTACACCCACCATACTTGGACAACTTCATCTCCTAGTGATGTACATCAATAACCCCTGATCTATATTTGACCTTGACCTACATTTCCTCTTGAATTACCTAGTTAATTCCCCTTGGTTAAGGTTTTTAGTCAACCTTGGTTACGGTTTTTAGTCAAGCTTGTATATGGAATACTATTGTGCATACAGACACCATACTTGGATAACTTTTTCTCATATGGATGTACATCAATAACCCCTGACCTACATGTTACCTTCACCTACATTTAACCTTGAATTACTTGGTTAATCTTTATAGTCAAGCTTGTATATGGAATACTTCTGGGCCTACATCAACCATACTTGGACAACTTCATCTCCTAGTGATGTACATCAATAATCCCTGACCTATATTTGACCTTGACCTACTTTTATCCTTGGATTACTTAGTTATTTCCCCTTGGTTACGGTTTTAGTCAACCTTGTATATGGAATACTCCTGGACCTACAGCAACCATACTTGGAAAACTTCATCTCCTAGTGATGTACATCAATAACCCCTGACCTATATCTGTCATTGACCTACATTTAACCTTGAATTACTTACTTAATTTCCCTTGGTTAAGTTTTTTAGTCAACCTTGGTTAAGGTTTTTATGCAGGCCGCAGCCACCTTGTTTGTCAAGCTATGTGTACATCGACAACCCTCGTAGTCGAGCTATGCTGTTCTCCTACAGCTCTTGTTATTAATTACTATTTCTCTTTCAATATCTTTTGTTTTTCTTAAATATACTCTAAAATCAGAGTATTTCGGTTCCATATTTCTTAATTTGCAAGAATAGATGAAATATTTTCCTAATATAATGCAAAGGTTTAAAAATATATCTTTTTGTTCATACTGTCCAAAACATATTAAATGCCAATCAAGATTACATAATGAATTACTTATTGTTTCCATTTACGTGCTTTAAATGCAAATTGATCCATTACCCACGATGATCTGTTACTGACTACCTGTAAACTGTATTGTATATAATCTTGTTGTTGAATTAATGTAAACTGCATCAACGAATCGTTGAATTTCCTGTAGCCGATTTCATCAAAATTGCAAAGTATACTTTTCTAGCAAAGTATACTTTGAGGGAGAAATCATTTATTTTTCCCGAAAAGCATTATTTCATATAGAACTAACGACTGCATATATTTGATGATTAAAAGTATGCAGAATTATTATACTGAATTTATTACATTATCACAGCCATAATGGCTGTGATAATGTAATAAATTCAGTATAATAAAAATTAATAAATTTATCCTAAAATTGAAAATTTCTATCTCAAAGTTTACTTTGCTAGAAAAGTATACTTTGCAATGTTGGTGAAATAGGCTACTGATGTATTAATATTTTCAGAGCTCCAAGGTAACCGCCACGGACATAACATATATTGTTATATAGCCTGTTATGTACATGCATGTACATATTCATTTATCATATGGCCATAATAGGACCCGGGCTGTAATCAGGTTGAAGTGATGGACCAAGGTCTATAAATACATTAAATATACTTAAAAGCATTAATAAGTGAAAATAAAAGTAAAAAAAAATAATTCTTTACTCCCCCACATGTATATGGGGGGAGTAAAGAATATTATTTTTTTTTACTTTTTTTCTCTCACTTATTTAGCTTTTATGTATATTTAATGTATTTATAGACCTCGGTCCATCACTTCAACCTGTGGCTGTAATAACGTATCTCATGATGTTTGTGGCCCGTGTATAAACACAGCAACATATGCTGGATAGGCACAGGTCTTTATTTCACAAATGAACAGTTACATATATATTATGATGATTATTTGTAAAATACACAAAAATGGAACATGTGAAATTCTTACGGTTACCTGTTACACATTTATATATACATACATTGTGTATAGGGGTTCTGCAATATACTCAGCAATTTCTAAGCGCTGTTGGTGAATTGTAAAAGTTGTACTTGACTTTGCATTGGGGTGTAGTTTGTTTTGAATGAAACTTATTGCTTGTTTTTATAATGCTTTATAACTACATGTATTCAATTAAATACTTGTATATTGATATAAAACTTGTTAACAATTACTCTAGCGAAAAAATATGATGGAAACTACCATTATCCATGTGGATTATGATTGTAATTCGCAATCATGGTAATTGGATGCGTCACAATTATTGACCATTACTTAACCCTTAAAATGTTTGAAATGAAAATCTTTGTCTGCTGTTGTTTCATATTTTGTCTTTTCTCTCAATAAAACATGGTTTGGTAACACTTTACAATCATTTCCATTGGAAATGATTGTAAAAGTGCTACTAAACTATGTGTTTGTCGATACAAATGGAAAGTATTAAATAAACTGTAGCTTGCAAAATATATTCAGCATTGTAAGTGGTAATGTTTCTACACGTAGGAAGGTAGCCTTGCCCATTAATTTCCTTCACTCTTTCTTTATTCTATATAATCACAACACTGTTGAATTAACAACCTAGATATACTATACTGAATATCTGTAATTAAACATTCAGCTTCTAGTTTCCATTTTAGAAATATCTACTAGTAACTTTAAATTAGAAATCATACTATTCTTGTTGTATATAATATCAGCAGATTTTCAATCATTACAGGTAGCAATGCTTTTTATGTACCATTAAAATATAACAAATAACTAGTGTACCCAATTCTTTTCCCTAATGTTTATCTACTGTCCGACTCATGTGCTTCATTTATAAAAAAAACATTTTTGATATGCCTGTCACAGACTCTTCAAAACTTCACACATTCATATGGCCCAAAGAAGGGATATATTCAATAATTATAACTTTACCTGGCTTATTTATAAGTTATTTAACTTTTCTTTAGATGCTAGTTTCATCTCATACATGTGTGTTTGTAGACAGATGCCAACTTTCTCATTTAGTTCTCTATACTGGGAACTTCTCATCATTATCCGAAACTGGACTTGAGAGTATCACTTCATTGACTGAATGTAGCATTATGAAACTTGGTGTTGGGTTATGATATGCAATTTCATTCACATGTAGCTGTTCTTAACTACTTTTGCATTAACCCTTAGACCGCTACACACAGCACTGTTATATTTTGCCTTATTTCTCAATGAAATACATGGTTTAACAGCACTTCAGAATCATTTCCAATGGAAATGATTCTGAAGTGCTGTCAAAGTATGTTGTAAATTATTTTAAAGTGCTGTCAAAGCATGTTTTTGATGATAAAAATGGAAAATAGAAAATAAACAGCAGACGACAACAAAATTTAGATAGCGGTGTAAGGGTTAATACATTTAATACCAACATAACACCATGCACTGTGTACAATTAACATGTCTACTGTTGAGATCTGTGAGGTCACTGATTGTCTTAACCAGTTATAGGAACCATACAATACTGCTAATAGTAATATGAATTTTTTTAGGAAACAAAATGTTGTTACCATTTGTTTGAGTGGATGGTTGGTCGGGCGAACGTGAAGGTGTAAATTAATGGTAGGGGTTCCTCCTTATAGGAATCACAATTTGCTCGGTTTAGCCCTCGGGTACGTTTTTATCTTTGGCTCTTTTGTTACCTGGGAGTTGAATTGGGTTATTGCCCATTATAAAAGTAGTAAGATTATTACTGATCCTGCTGCTTTTGGGAGGGGGCCAAGTGATTCTGGTGTGGCGAGGACCTGGCATCAGATCAGGATTACTCTGATTTCAGGGCTGAATTATTTTTTTATTGTAAATATTCAGTTCTGATTTTGGGATTTTCCCCCCTTTTGTACATGTACATGTACTTGAACATGTACATGTACTTGTACAGGTAATATATGGGATTTAGTACTAAACCCATTGACCCGGCCTTAAATGACCTTAGCTGTTGATAGGCCGTTAAACCCCAATACACAAATAAACAAACCATTTGTTTGAACCATCTCGTCTCATGCTATTTAATAGATGTAAAATCCCATTCAATTAATTGATTTACATCAACTTGGTGTAGACACCCATTGGAATTGAATATGGGAGTCGTCACACCAAGGCAAGGACACATGGTGGGTATGTAATGTACATGTATAGTCCTGTTTCAGCCTTCACTCTTTGTTTAGTGGGTGGTTGGTCGGGAGCACGCGACGGGTAATTCAATGATCGGGGTTCATCCTTACCGGAATTTCAACTGGAGACCTGTAGCCTATTTCATCAACATTGCAAAGTATACTTTACTAGCAAAGTATACTTTGAGGGAGAAATTTTCAATTTTTTGAAAAATGAATTAATTTTTATTATACTGAATTTATTACATTATCACAGCCATTTACATTTAATGGCTGTGATAATGTAATAAATTCAGTATAATAATTCTGCATACTTTTAATCATGATATATATGCATTTGTTAGTTCTATATGAAATAATGCATTTCAGGAAAAATAAATGATTTCTCCCTCAAAGTATACTTTGGTAGTAAAGTATACTTTGCAATGTTGATGAAATAGGCTACTGGATTGGCCCTCATACAGGTCTTTGGTATATTGTATGTGACAGTTGAATCTGGTTATACCCCTTATATGAGTATTACGATTATTCGTAATCATATTTTAGGGGAGGGGCCAAGTGACATTGGTGTGGTATGGACCTGGCACCAGGTCAGGTTATTCTCATTTCAGGGCTGAATATATTGTTTCTCGATTTAAATATTCTGTTCTGATTTTGGGATTTTCCCCCCCATTGCAGCAGCTTAAAATGGGATTGAACCCGTTTGCCCGGCCTTACATGACCTTAGCTGTTGATAGGCCATTAAACACGGTCACAATAAACAAACAAACAAACAAACACTCTTTGTTTACTTGACCCATTCCTTTATGAAATTTATTAAATATTTGATTTTTAATTTTGTTATTTCTCAATGAAAGTGTATGTTGTGACCACTCATTTGAACTGTTCGACGAGACGGTTCAAATGGTGGTCGCGACATATACTTCTGAGCGCATAGAATGAAATTATTTAGAATTTTCCACAAACATAATGGAGTATCCACAGCATGAAAAGGGTTAACATGCCATGAGAAATATCACTCAAATACATGTTGTATGTAGTGTACATCCAGATAAGCATGCATATTCACATGGAACTGTCAGGTCTACACTGTTTTCTATCTAGTCAGCAAAAGGGTTGCTGTAAAGAACACATTAGATCCTGATCAGAACCGATATGATAGTTGATTGATCAGGAACTACGCAGGTTAAAATGTCATTTGAATTAGAGTTAATTTATCATGATTGGTACGGATAGATTGCTTAGAGCTTTGGACTTCCATATCGAAAGCTGTGGTCTCAATTCCCACCTTCGGCATGGAGAAAATACTTTCATCGTACATTGTATTTCCATCTCAACGGTCTTTCGGATGAGACTGGAAACCGAGACCCCATCTCTATATGGCCATACCTGTTGTTGGGATGTTATGGAAACTGGGGCCCCATCTCTATATGACCATACCTGTTGCTGGGACGTTATGGAAACTGGGGCCCTGTCTCTATATGACCATACCTGTTGCTGGGACGTTATGGAAACTGGGGCACTGTCTCTATATGACGATACAAAGTTATGGAAACCGAGACCCCATCTCTATATGGCCATACCTGTTGTTGGGATGTTATGGAAACTGGGGCCCCATCTCTATATGACCATACCTGTTGCTGGGACGTTATGGAAACTGGGGCCCTGTCTCTATATGACCATACCAGTTGCTGGGACGTTATGGAAACTGGGGCACTGTCTCTATATGACGATACAAAGTTATGGAAACTGGGGCCCCATCTCTATAAGACCATACAAAGTTATGGAAACTGGGGCCCCATCTCTATATGACCATACCTGTAGCTGGGACGTTACACCGTTTCACTTGTATGATGGTTGATCATGTTTTACTGTGTGTATTTCCAGTATTATCCCGGAACATTTGTGGAGCAGTACAACAACCTGGGAACTTTCCCTCGGACGAACAGACACTCACAGGATCCATACGATGAAGCCTAACTCGCCAGCTTGACTCGTCCCTGGACTGCTAGAACATAGTTCCACCGTCGTTTTCCTATTTCTCCACAATACACAAGTTGTGAGTTTAGCGCATATGGAATGCTCTGAGCCTGTCCTTGAAATTTGAAATTGAAATCAAGTACCGGTAGTTGGATTGGCCAACCTGGGTTGCCAATCAAACTGCTTGATTTCGAGCTTAATACAAGACACTCCATGTGATTTTGTACCTAGGAACATGTGTGATATTTCATGAAAGATATTTACCAAATTTACGATAGTTTCCGTAATTGAAGTTGACAATTCAATTCTGCATTTGTTATGAAAGTTTCATCATCTTTCGACGTCATTTACAGAAAATGACAAATTGCACATGTTCACGTGTCGTGTCGCATATTCGAGGATGGCTGTGAGAGTTTTCTAATTATGGAGTTTACATTGTGAAGAAAATGAAAGTATGACATGGATGCATTATCCATGCATTGCAAGTACTTTTGTACTTTTCTAAACAACGAAACATTTGTTGATTTTACTTTGTGTCAATAGACATCCAATATTCTACATAGTTATACATGTACTGATGCCACACCTATAAATAGTCGCTCTGTTGATTTTTATGCCACATGTATAGATAGCTTTACTAATGCGAATTGTGTGATTTTAGAAAGGTTTATTATTTTATATATGTTAAATTCCCTATATATTCGGTCATAGTGTCTGATGATTTTATTACGATTGCATGATGTTTCTTCTATAAACCACTCGTATAAATATGTTAGGAAACTTGGAAAATCATGAGCATCTTCTCTTTGCACTACATTATACTTCATGTAGCCAATTTCACCAAAATTGCTATTAAGCATACAGTGCGACCCCGTTAGTACACGCTTCACTATAACACGATTTCGGTTAGTACACGGTTGTGCCTTGGCTCCCGAATTTTTTGCCTAATTGTATATCAAAATCGTGTTAAATTTGTAACACGACTATTGTCAGAAATCGTGTTAAATTTGCGATTCCCAAATTAGACCCAAAATGGACGAATGAATAGCCTCCTTTTATCTCACCGATGTGAATGTGCAGCTGATCACGTTTGCACATTTCGTAAATTAATCCGAGCAAACTGGGAATAAGATCAATTATTGGTCCCAGTAACAAAGCAGTGCTAATTGTTATGTAAACAATTCCATGCTCGATTTCATTTTTCCGGCATGCGTTCGCGCTCACCATTGGTGGAATATTAATTAGGTGTAAAGGCTGACCAATTGGAGATCGCGTATCAGTCGCGCAGATTAACTCAACCCAGATTAACTAAATTGTTACAGCACTGCTGAAATTTGTTTTCAATTTAGCCCACGCCCCCGGCGCATGTACACAAATGTGTACGTGACAACTGGCCTTGTTTCGCTACATCATAATTGAGCCAGTGCATGAGATAATCAACTTTATTATATAACTGAGATTTTCGCCGAGAATGATCTGACTTTTTTCTGCAAATATATCGGAAAGTTGATAACATTTTCAGAGCAAATGCGTAATAATTACTAATTTAATATTCGTCAACATTCGGTATCGTTTACAGAAAATGTACACTATTATCAGATTCATCTTCGTCGAAAATCTCACGTGATAAGCCTGATTACCTCATGAACTGGCGCAATATTATAACACGTCGGGCAAAACATGTCTGGGGCACTATTACAGGTCTGTGGTGTTGAAAGGGTTAACTCTGTGTGTACTCAAACCCACAGGTGGAATAGTCGGACGTGTGACACAAAGAAAATGACCATTACAAAAATATCCATTACCCCACCCACTTGATCTCGTACTATCTTCTATTATTAACATTATGTACAGTACGATACCAGGTGGGTGGGATTTTTTTAATAGGCATTTATTTTGGTGTCATAGGTCCGAGTCTTCCACCTGTGCTCACCATAATGAGTAAACACAGATTGCAACGCACGAGCTTGTCACGTGACGTTGCAGCTGATGGAACAGGATATCGGTCATTGGGTCATTGCGTCATCGAATGATGACGGCTACACGCGTTTACTACACTTTTTTCTACACGCGTTTGCAATAATGGATTGCACGGACCTGCGTAGATCTACATTCTACATGAACATGATGAATAAATAAAACATGACGTTAACAATTCTTGGCTTCAATATATTTATTACATGCGAAGATAACAGTGAACATTTATGGCATATTATAGGCATTGGCATTTTTTGTTGACATTATGATGCGTCTTGGGCGAGAACGGATATAGCACGGTTCGGATAAGCAACACGGAAGGTTGTATGTCGCCGGACTTCCGTGTACTAACGGGGTCGCACTGTACTTATGTAGCTAAGTAAACTTTGAGTAATCAGTTATTTTTCCCGAAATGCATTGTTTCATATTGAAGTTCAACTAACGTAGCATGTATTTGATGATTAAAAGTATGCATAATTATTATACCGAATTTATTACAAAGTATACTTTGAGGGAGTAATCATTTATTTTTCCCAAAATGCATTATTTCATATAGAACTAACGACTGCATATATTTGATGATTAAAAGTAGGCAGAATTATTATACTGAATTTATTACATTATCACAGCCAATATGGCTGTGATAATGTAATAAATTCAGTATAAAAACATTAATAAATTTATCCTAAAATTGAAAATTTCTCCCTCAAAGTATACTTTGCTAGATAAGTATACTTTGCAATGTTGGTGAAATAGGCTACAGAACTAATCTGGGAACCAAGAACATTGTTACAGGGCATACAGTGGTGAATAAGTCAGTAAGCCTCGTTTCCTCATGGGTGGGTGGCAGGTGGGAGAATGTGATGGGTAATTTAATGAGTGGGGTTCATCCTTACCAGTTTTGCCCTCACATACATCCTTGGCATTATGTATGTGACAGTTGAATCTGGTTATACCCCTTATGCGAGTATTACGATTATTCGTAATCCTATTTTAGGGGAAGGGGCCAAGTGACTTTGGTGTGGTATGGATCTGGCACCAGGTCAGGTTATTCTCATTTCAGAGCAGAATATATTTTTTCTTGATGTAAATATTCCGTTCTGATTTTGAGATTTTCCCCCCAATGCAGCAGGTTAAAACAGGATTGAACCCGTTTGCCCGGCCTTACATGACCTTAGCTGTTGATAGGCTGTTAAACACCAATAAACAAACAAACAAACAAACAAACAAACAAACAAACAAACAAACAAACAAACAAACTCATTTCCTCATTAGTGAGAAATAGGAGTTGACTGAATGAAAGCTGTATAAAAAGGAACACTATTATTTACTAGTATAATGTTTGCACCAATTGTTGCCTTAGTAGGTTTGTGCCCAGTGTAGGCCCAGACTAGCCGGTGACTCCACGCCACATGATCTGGTCCTACGCTGGTCTCCATATGACATCAGACAGTGTTTCTGCCTTTGTATACCATTGGCATTGATAAATCGCCACATGGCGGTGTGAGCGTTTGTGATGATCGGAATCTGCTCGTACGCCAGTCACATGTTCTGAGAAAAAGTACCTTATGACATTTGCGACCAGCGTAGTCCCAGACCAGCCTGCACATCCGTGCAGTCTGATCTGGTCCTATGCTGTTCGCCATTCTGTCACTGAGCAATACTTATTTCCGTTACCAAGTTATTACATACTATTCCGATTGTGGGAATGAGCGTAGCGCCGAGTGTTGGCAATAGTTGTACATGTCGTCAGGTCCCTTGTCTGAGCCAGTGGCCCATATGTAATAGTGCTGACTGTTCCGAGTTGCCATGTTTAGTTTTGCTATCACTGCTACTTGTGTGGTTCACCGTTTGAGATTTTTTACATAGATTTGTACTTTACAAGATTTGTATTTTACAAGATTTGTATTTTACAATGGGATAGAAGGGGTGATTGGAAGAAGGGAGCTAAGTCCTTTCTTCCAATTACCCCTTCATATGTATACCTGTTAACCCTTAGACCGCTATCTTAATACTTTTGTCGTCTGCTGTTTATTTTCCATTTTTATCATCAAAAACATGCGTTGACAGCACTTTAGAATAATTTACAACATGCTTTGACAGCACTTCAGAATCATTTCCATTTGAAATGATTCTGAAGTGCTGTCAAACCATGTTTTTATTGAGAAAGAAGGCAAGATATAAAAGCAACAGCAGACAACAATTGTTGTTAGTAGCGGTCTAAGGGTTAATGTTGTGACATCATATACATCATTATGTTGTTCCTGCTCTACCACTACCATTATTACCCTCCCCTCATAATCAGTCTGATGTAAGGATTTTCCACCCATCCATGCAGGTGAAATATGGGATTTGACCCTGTTAACCTGGCCTAAAATGACCATACCTGTTGATAGGCTGTTAATCAGCATTAACTAAATAGATAAATAAATAGTGCAAAATGAATACTGGTAAATGCTATTTGTACTGAGTGAATATGCAAGAGGGCGCAGCTGGTCATGTTTGTGAATTTTGTGAAGGCCCTTTTCTCGGCCAGCATTCCAAGTGAAGTAAGATCATTGCATATTTATTACAAAAAATATGACTTCTACATGCAGGCTATGTGGATGAATAGTAAAATATGAATAAATCTGTCATACACTGCTTACTCAAATCCATGTCTGCTTTGTACATACATTGCATACAGCCTTTCTATATTTGTTATGTTTACTCGATTATCGCTGCTGCAATCACGTTACTTTTTACTGTTACTTAGTCTTGTTCAGTCTATAGCTATTGCTCATTGTTTTGTCCTGATGAATATGCATGTAAACTACATATGTGTGTATATGTGTTTATCCCGTCAACACAAGTGCGTATCTGCCGTGAAACACGGTGCCGTGAAACATTTTTGATATCCTGTCAATACGACCTAATCACTGTGTATGAGTGGGTGGTGATCAGGCGAATGAGACGGCATAAATTAACGGTATGGGTTCCTCCTTATAGGAATCACGATTTGCCTGGTTTGGCCCTCGGGTACGTTTTTATATTTGGCTCTTTAGTTACCTGGGAGTTGAATTGGGTTATTGCCCATTATAAAAGTAGTAAGATTATTACTGATCCTACTGCTTTTGGGAGGGGCCAAGTGATTCTGGTGTGGCGAGGACCTGGCATCAGATCAGGATTTTTCTGATTTCAGGGCTGAATATATAGTTTTGTTATTGTAAATATTCAGTTCTGATTTTGGGATTCCCCCCACTCCCCCCCATTTGTACATGTACTTGAAAATGTACATGTACTTGTACAGGTAATATATGGGATTTAGTACTAAACCCATTGACCCGGCCTTAAATGACCTTAGCTGTTGATAGGCCGTTAAACCCCAACAAACAACAAACAAACAAACAAACACTGGGTATGAATATTTGTGGTGACTGGGGTTATTTTTTTGCCTTTTAAAGCCATTTGTAGGTGTTGACAAGATAATTAGAATAGTAGGTTAGTGCGGTGAATGGGAAAAATATCTGGCGCGGCACGGAAACTGGATGTGCTCGGCAGAGCCTCGCCCATCCCGATTCCTAAGCCTTGATAGATATCTTTTCCCATTCACAGCACTAACATTCTATTCTCTATATACTGTTACATGTACTTATGTACAGGGTTTATTTTGTTAATCCATTTCATGCCAAATGCCCATTCTCAGATGTTTAAGTGGGTGGTCGGTCGGGTGAACGTAACAGCGTAAATTGATGGTAGGATTCCTCCTTATAGGAATCACAATTTGCCTGGTTTGGCCCTCGGGTACGTTTTTATCTTTGGCTCTTTTGTTACCTGGGAGTTGAATTGGGTTATTGCCCATTATAAAAGTAGTAAGATTATTACTGATCCTACTGCTTTCTTCATTTCTCAATGAAATTGCTTGTTGTTTCCTCTCATTTGAACCATCTTGGCGAGACGGTTCAAATGAGAGGTAACATCGTATGCTTTTATTGAAAGTGGGTGGTTGGTCAGGATCACGCAATGGGCAATTCAACGATCGGCGTTCATCCTTGCAGGAATTTTGACTGGAGACCTGGTTTGGCCCTCACATACATCTTTGACATTTTGTATGTGACAGTTGAATCTGGTTATACCCCTTATATGAGTATTACGATTATTCTTAATCCTATTTTAGGGGAAGGGGCCAAGTGACTTTGGTGTGGTATGAACCTGGCACCATTGATGGACATCCATTGATGTAACTTGTTCCCTGCACAAGTAGTGTCATTTTCATTATTGTTGGTCCTTTTAGCCGTTTTCAGGTGATTTCCCGCAAATGTGGCACTCGGGGTTTGAACGACCTAAAACACTGTATTTGAAATACGGACTAATTATTTAGGACACCGTCGCAGATCACCATAGCGAGACCGTTATTATATTGCAACATACATCGGTATTATGAACACAAACATCAGCGTCTCCAGAAAGTTGTCCGTATTTTCCCGGATTACCGCTAAATATCCCCCCCCCCCCCCCCAATGCAGCAGGTTAAAACCGGGATCAAAATTTTATTGAGAAAGAAAGAATATAGAGAAAACTATTGTTTGTATGTTCTGATACTTGCTAAATAAACACATTTTCAGTAGAATTAGATTATACAGCGAAACCTCTCTAAACCGGACACCCTGGGAGGTCTCCAGGGTGTCCGGCTTAAAGAGGTTTCACTGTAGATTAGGTATTTGATAATTCTGAGCCATAGTTGTGTGCTATGCGATCACGAACAGACATCATCACCTGAGATGAATGACCAAGAAACTCATCAAAAATAAGATCACAGACGTTTTCTTGGTGTCCGGTTTAGAGAGGTTCCACTGTACATTTTTTATCGCTTGTTTGAATGGCGAACAGCATATGCCATGTTCATACTGCACGGATGTGCAGGCTGATCTTGGCCATCCGTGCAGTATGATCATGGGGTATGCTGGTTGTAAATGTTGTACAGTGGGGTCAGCGTGTAAATGCACACGACAGGTTGGTTCGCTACCCACCCAAAGTGTATGTTGTTAACACTCAGTTGAACCGTCTCGCCGAGATGGTTCAACTGAGTGGTAACAACATACACTTTTGATGCGAAATGAGAAAAAATGCAGAAAAATATATACAATTTTTTTATACATGAAATACAGTGGGGTTAGCCTGTAAGTGTGTTCGTTCGTGTGTGCACTTACACGCTGACCCCACTGTAAGGTCCCTTTTATCATCATTGGACCCATATATTGTCCAATCATCACAGATGGCAGAAACGCAACTTCACTGACTGAACGATGACCAGCATAGACCCTGATCATGCTGCACGACTCGCAAATCCCACACTGCACTTAGTTTCAGATGGATGCCTATTTTCATTATTTTAGAAATAGCTGACATAGGTACCTTACAATGTTTTTTCTACCATCCTCATGAATGGTAACAGCATATACTTTCGAAGAGAAATACAGAAAATAGCCGGAAATATCTCCAAATTTCCATACACTGTAATTGTCTATCATGGGTTAAAGGTACATGCCCACTCAGGCACAAAATGTTCTTAAAAGGAATTAAATAGGTGTATAATTGTGTCACTATTCCACCAGTTCTAAACATTACGAGTGCCCGTTATACAGATATAATCATTTAGTAATATTTATTTTACTGATAGTGACTCGCGATTGTATCGGCTATTATCATATTATGCAAATGAGGCATGATAATTATTTATACTTATTAAATGCGTCACCGGAAAAAATAATATTTTCAACAGATTATAAAGTATGATCATTGGAATAAATAGTAATGTCCATTAATGGTATCTACAGAATATACAAAACTATCTGTCTCCCTATATTATAACCTGGCATTTGTGCATACTGAGTGGGCATGTACCTTTAACCCATTGAAGTCTGTGGATACAATACTTGTTATTGACAAAAATCTGATTTCTTTGTTCATATGTCAGAGTGGTAACAACGTATACTTTCAAAGAGAAATAGAGAAATTAGCAAAATATAATTCTTCAAATTTTCATACTACTGTAATTGTATCTGCCATAATCTGGCCTATAATGGGTTAACCGTTAGACTGCTACTCACTACAATTGTCGTCTGCTGTAGCTTTTATATCTTGCCTTCTTTCTCAATAAAAACATGGTTTGACAGCACTTCAGAATTATTTCCATTGGAAATGATTCTGAAGTGTGTCAAAGCATGTTGTAAATTATTCTAAAGTGCTGTCAAAGCATGTTTTTGATGATAAAATGGAAAATAGAAAATAAACAGCAGACGACAAAAAAAATAAGATTAAGGGTTAGAGAAAATATATCATAATGAAACCTGCATGTGGCATTGAAATAATAGCAAATCCTGATAGTAGACATATTTTCCTTGATGCTCAAATGATTATTGTGTGTTAGTTATAATATTTTCTATCCCACAATGCAGCAGCTAATCGGCATCTGACAAAGGACCAATACGTATTCTTTTATTTTCATGTATGCATGCTTCATTGATATACTCCTACCTATTTAATTTAGAAAAATCTGTTATGAAATTTGGTATCTTAACCCTTGAACCGCTATCTTAATGTTTTGGTCGTCTGCTGTTTACTTTCTATTTTCCATTTTTATCATCAAAAACATGCTATTTTGGCTGTGATTTTCAATTTTAGGATAAATTTATTAATTTTTATTATACTGAATTTATTACATTATCACAGCCATTATGGCTGTGATAATGTAATAAATTCAGTATAATATTTCTGCATACTTTTAATCATCAAATATATGAAGTCGTTAGTTCTATATGAAATAATGCATTTCAGGAAAATTAAATGATTGCTCCCTCAAAGTATACTTTTCTAGAAAAGTATACTTTGCAATGTTGCTGAAATCGGCTACTGGTATCTAAAGATTTTTCTCAGGAATATTTGTCGCACAATTCCAGCACAAAAATATTTACACAATTCCCTAACATTTGATTGGCTCGTAGCAAGTCTCTGTCCAAAATTTATATCCCAGTAAACTCCCACGCCAAACTACTTTTCGTAACTGTGAGGCGCAGTTAAAATAATTCTTAAGAAAACGGAAAATAAACACATTTTCTTGATGAATTTATTTCAAATGCTGGAATTATAAGGAAATGAATGGCCTTTTTGTTGAATTTATCGGGGATATAAACTTGGAAAAGTCGCGGGAATACTGGACGAGGCCTTCCGGCCTTCGTCCAGTATTCCCGCGACTTTTCCAAGTTTATACCCCGATAAATTCCACAAAAAGGCCATTCATTCCTATAATGAAGATCATTCTCGGGGTCTGCAAAAACATGTTTTCTTGAGGAATTCTTTAACATAATGAAAAAAGCCGACAATGTAAAATTACATTGAAAATGGTAAGGGTTAATTTGTTAAACCAGCAATATCTCCTTTATTTAATTACATGTACCGGTATATAAATAGTATCGCTTGATTTTCCAGTATTTTATTGCCTTGTATGTACAGTTATATATATATATTATATTTTTGTGTCTTAAATCTGTGTGATAGTGTTACTCATCATGATGCAATATTATACATGTACTATATTAGTTCTGTAGATTATAGCTTATTGTAATATTGTCATATTGTAATCTAGTCCTCAAATAATATAACATGTTGTTCTCATCTTAACTCTTTGCATGCTAGCTGCGAAAATATCCGCCAAACAAATTAGGACTATATGTTTTATTTCTCTCTGTAAATATGTCTTGGAATTTCATTAGAATTGAGTCCTGAGGACTCAATTCTAATGAAATTCCAAGACATATTCATGATATTTACAAGGAGAAATAAAAGAAAATATGATGAATTTTTGTCCGCTAGTTTTGAACTATTTATAGCCCACAAGTTTCCCAGCATGCAAAGAGTTAATCCATAATTGTCAGTCTCAGCAGAACACTATAGGGGTCTTAACTTTAACTTAACATTCTTCTGAACAGATGTGGACTTTTAACCATTTCAGACATAAATTTACAAGTTTGACAGTTCCATGTTATGTTTTCGGCTGTAGCATTAATCAGAACAGTGATACTTTGTTAAAATCTGATTTTGGATGGTTAGTTGGGAGCATGCGATGGGTAATTTAACTATCGAGATTCATCCTTACCAGAATCCCGACCGGAGACCTGGTTTGGCCCTCATGTACGTCTTTGGAATTCTTGTATACGAGAGTTGAATCCTGTTATACCCCTTATATGAGTAATATGATTATTTCTAAACCTATTACTTTGGCGGAAGGGGTCAAGTGACTTTGGTGTGCTATGGACCTGGCATCATGTCCGGTTGATTTTGATGTAAATATTCCTTTCTGATTTTCCCCCGAATGCAGCAATTAAATATTGATTTAACCCGTTGGCCCAGCCTTAAATGACCTTAGCTGTTGATAGGCCGTTAAACACCAATAAATCAAATCACACTGCAAATCCTGATGAGACCATTGTTTGAAATTGCATTTATCGCTTGTGAGGTTAAATGGATTAAAACGGGGACTGGCTAATTATTGCTTGTTGGTTATATTCTTACAGTACAGTAATTGTGGCACCATGGTCTTGGAAAACTGCAGCTGTGTAAGACATTCATTGTCTAAGGGTCCATTAGTACAGTCTTCACTATTATGTACATCTATTTACTGTACGATTTGTTTAAAATCTGGCAGGATTGGTCAAGAAAGCAATCAGTCTGATCAGTTTAATACGTTAATTTTCCAACAAATCTAATTGTCGAAAGCTATTGTTACCGCTGTCCGTCCGTCCGTCCGTCCGTCCATTTTCGGATTTGTTAAAATGGACGTCATTGCTTATCAAAAATGGCCACCGTAGAAAAGTGGGTAAAATTCTTAAAAAATCTTCTTCTCATGAACCGCCAGAGCAATTTCGACCCAGCTTGACAGGAATGATCGATAATCAATGCTCTTTCAGATTTGTTAAAATGATGATCAGGGAATCAAAAATGTGCGGGGTCAAGTAGGGGTCAAATTTCACATTTTACCAAATATGGTCATGTTATATATCAAATCTAAGTTATCGACGATACGATTAATCTGGAGCAGTTTTTGTCGAAATCTGATGATTACGTCATACAAGATGGCCGAAAAGTCAGAAGATTATCCTCTCTTCATCTCGTGAACCACTTGGCCAATGCTGGTCAACTTTCACAGTTATGGTCCATGGGTGAAACCCTTTTCATATTTGTTAAAATGGAGGTCGTCATCTAGTCTTAAGATGGCCGCCGTAGAAAATTAGATAAAATTCTTGAAAAATCTTCGTGCCAGATCGATTTCGATAAAACTTGGCAGGAATGATCGATAGTCAATGCTCTTTCAGATTTGCTAAAATAATGACCCCTAGATAAAAATGGGCGGGGTCAAATTTCACATTTGACCAAATATGTTTGTCTCGTATATTAGATCGAAGGTATCGAGGAGACGATCACTCAGGAGCATTTTTTGTCGAAACTGGATGATTACGTCATCCAAGATGGGCGCCAAAAGGTCGAAAGGTCAATAAAACACCTCTTTAGTAAGACGCATAATTTCAAAATATTGGGTCATTCACCTTCAGAGGTGGTAGATCTTATGATTTATGGTATTATATTTTTATGAATTGCTTATGTTTTGCCTTCCGGGTTTTGAAATGCAAAACTTACCCGTTTTCCCCAGTGATCCGTTTCACCCCAATGGACTGTACATACTTTGAGACATCTTGAACAATTATTCAAATGTCTTTTATGAACGTGGAGACAGATTTTGATGGAATTTGGTATATATATATAATCGACAGTCTATGCCGTTTCTGATTTGTTTTATATACCGGTATTAATTGGGATAATAGGGATAATCAGGTGAGCGATACATGCCCATTTGGGCCTCTTGTTTTTAACAAATATGAAAATTACTTTCAAAAAGTGCAGATCCTGACGAGTGGGCTCTTCATGAGCTGGCTCATCTGGATCTACAGTGTTTGCAAGTAATATCATACATTTCTTGTGGAGTAAAACTTACATATTTTGTACTGTGTTCGGTTCACATGTGCTGTAGCGTAAGGAAACTTGTTCAAGGTGTATGATCACGTGGTACTAATAACAACAAGTACCGATTCAAAGTACGTATTCTTTTATAGTGTCCTTATTACGTAACAGATTTTGATGAAATATGGCGCATCAAACGAGTCTTGTTAAGCTGCATTTGGTGGTCTCTGTATTTTCGCCCAAACTTCTGTCGTTTTTGCGAAGAATCTATTTCCGTGTCTCCGACACAGAAATCGATTCTTCGCAAAAACGACATAAGTCTGTGCCAAAACTCCATAGACCACCAAATGCAGCTCATGAAGACGCGTTTCCTGCGCCATATTTCATCAAAATCCGTTGCATATTAAGGAAAATATAAAATAATACTTACTTTGTGTGGGCGACATTGTTGTTGTTGTAACCACGTGATCATGCACCTTGTTGTTGTGTGTGTATAATGGATAACTTGAGACAGTATTATGCATAGTGGATTAACTGTATAGTTTAATCCTTTCACCCTTAAATTACTGGAATGGATCTTGACATGTTAATTTTCAGACCAATTCAATTGTCACCAAATGATTTTCAGACTAGTCTTTATGAAAAGGGTGAGGCGGATGTATTTCTTTTCTAAAAATTATGAAAATTACTTGCAAAAAGTGCAGATCCTGATGAGACGGCTCGTTACTAGCCGGCTCACCTGGGGGCCGTTTAGATATAAAATAACATTCGTGAAGCATGATTAGAGAACAAGTATGGAGAGCTGGGGCCCGTTTCACGAAACTTTGTACGACTGAAATGTTTGTAAGTGCAAATTTATGATGGTCTGGAAATTTTAATTTCATATCCTATGCTCAATAAATGTAAATCCAATAATTGTTTACAAGAAAACATTGTTAATGAGAAATGTACAGACTATCATAATTCTGCACTTACAAACATTTTAGTCATACAAAGTTTAGTGAAACGGGCCCCTGGATCTGCTGCACTGTTTGCAAACACTGCTATAGAGGGCTGTAGTCTTGAAAGGGTTAAATAATAGTGTTTAACCCTTTTTTTATATACGGTAAATGACATTGAAATTTGATATAACTGAAGACCTCCAAAATCACATTTGTTATGCACTAATTGTACAACTTCCTGCATCATTAACATAAGGTGCCCGTTTCACTAAACTTGTGAACAATAAAATATTCGTAAGTTTAGGATCGTCTGTAAATTTCAATTCATGGATTTACATTTATTGAACATGGGCTGCATATGCAGCCTATGCTCAATAAATGTAAATCCAATAATTGTTTACAAGAAAACAATGTTAATGTGTCCGCACAGTCTGATCAGGATCTGCACTGTTCAGCTTTCCATCAATGTAACACGCATCATGCTTCTGACAAACACAATAGATCGTTAGCAGGCTACAAAAGTGTGCTACATGTATTTGGTCAGGAGCTACATTGGTAAAAAATCCCATAAGCCCAATTTCTCCAGTCACAGCCACGTATGTAGTTACTTCAGTTAGAACAATGAATGAAATCCCACCATTTATGTTTATTACCATTTCTATGTACTAAGCAATAAAATGTTATATAATCCAAACTGCCTTGCTTGAATGTAATGTTGGTCCTTTCAACTGTGTAATCCATAGAGAATTAAAATGTTCGTATGTGCAAATTTAGGATCGTCTGGAAATTTCAATTGATGGATTTACATTTATTGAGCATAGGCTGCATATGCAGCCTATGCTCAATAAATGTAAATCCAATAATTATTTACAAGAAAATATTGTTCATGTGAAATTTACAGGCTATCATAATTCTGCACTTACAAACATTTTAGTCGTACAAAATTTAGTGAAACGGCTCCTTGGATCTGCTGCACTGTTTGCAAACACTGCTATAGAGGGCTGTAGTGTTGAAAGGGTTAAATAATATCTTATTTTTAATAATATATGTTTAATAATAGATATAAAATAATTTTCCTGAAACATGATTAGAAAACAAGTATGGAGAGCTGGGGCCCATTTCACTAAACTTTGTACAACTAAAATGTTTGTAAGTGCAAATTTAGGATCGTCTGGAAATTTCAATTGATGGATTTACATGCAGCCTATGCTCAATAAATGTAATTCCAATAAGGGGACTATCATAATACATTTTATGAACATTTTAGTCGTACAAAGTTTAGTGAAACGGCCCCCTGATATGAATTCTCTGTTCTTAACAACTGGCGGTCGTCTTGGTGATATGATTGCACTTGTACATTTTATAACCTGTTTTAAACACATAGAAAACAAAAACATAATGTTGCAGCCATATTTAGACATATTTCTATTTAAATACAAATATGACTACATATGTCTTTCTTTTCTACATGTCTCCCAACATAGCAGGTTAAATGCGGGATCAAACCCGTTGGCCCGTCCTTAAATGACCTTAACTGTTGATAGACCATAAAAACACCAATAAATCTACATGTCTAAATTTAATGATCGGGATTCATCCTTACCGGAATTCCGAATGGTGACCTGGTTTGGACCTCACGTACGTCATTAGCATTCTTGTATGTGAGGGTTAAATCTAGTTATACCCCTTGTATCAGTCGTATGATTATTCCTAATCCTATTACTTTCAGGGATTGGGTGGCAGGTGGGAGCACGCGATGGGTAATTTAACAATCGGGGTTCATCCTTAACGGAATCCCGACTGGAAACCTAGTTTGGCCCTCACATACGTCTTTGGCATTTTGTATGTGACAGTTGAATCTGGTTATACCCCTTATGTGAGTATTACGATATTCGTAATCCTATTTTAGGGGAAGGGGCCAAGTGACTTGGTGTGGTATGGACCTGACGCCAGGTCAGGTTATTCTAATTTCAGGGCAGAATATATTTGTTCTCGATGTAAATATTCTGTTCTGATTTTGGGATTTTCCCCCCAATGCAGCAGGTTAAAATGGGATCGAACCCGTTTGCCCGGCCTTACACGACCTTAGCTGTTGATAGGCTGTTAAACACTAATAAACAAACAAACAAACTTTCAGGGAAGGGGGCCAAGTGACTTTGGACAAGTTTGGTGTGGTATGGACCTGGCACCAGGTCAGGTTATTCTAATTGCAGGGCTGAATATATTTTTTCTCTGTGTAACTATTCAGATTTTTATTTTGGGATTTTCCCCCCAATGCAGCAGGTTAAATATGGGATTGAATCCGTCAGTCCGTCGTTACATGACCTTAGCTGTTGATAGGCCGTTAAACACCAATAAACAAACATTATATTGCACCATGCTATCACAAAGCCGACCGCCTTGTTTCAACTGTATGTAATACAGTGAAACTTCTCTAAACCGGACACCCTGGGAGGTCCCCAGTTTCTTCGTCATTTATCTCTGGTGATAGTGTCCGTGTTGATGAGCGCTATACATGTATATTTTTTTATGTAAATATTCTATTCTGATTTTGGGATATCACCCCAATGCAGCAGGTTAAATACGGGATTGAACCCGTTGGCCCGGCCTTAAATGATCTTAGCTGTTGATAGGCCGTTAACACCAATAAAAAAAATTACATGTTCGTGTGTTCACACAAGGATATTGAGTTTCTTATCAGTTTAATTTCTTCCTGATCACGCAAATGTTCCAATAAATATTTGTATCCACATTAATTGTCGGGCACATTACCAAGATATTATCTTGTTTGTGTCGTGCTTTCTGGAACATCTGTATTGTACAAACGTTGGTTTTGAATTACTTCCCTTAGACCGCTACACACAACAATTGTCGTCTGCTGTTGCTTTTATATCTTTCCATATTTCTCAATAAAAACATGTTTTGACAGCACTTCAGATTCTGAAGTGCTGTCAAAGCATGTTGTCAATTATTCAAAAGTGCTGTCAAAGCATGTTTTTGATGGTAAAAATGCAAAATAGAAAATAAACAGCAGACAACAAAAAATTAAGATAGCGGTGTAAGGGTTAAGGCACTTCTAGATTGAAATGATATCAAATTAGAAAAAATTGTTGGTATGATAATTTCTGTAAATGATGTTGAAAGTTGGTAAAAATTACAGAGCATATAAGAATTTAATAATTTCTTGCTGAGTTACACTATTTTAATGACGGGATATTTCAAATAATGTATTTATTTCAAATCAGAACTATATGTTGTAACCACCATTTGAACCGTCTCAATGAGACTGTTCAAATGAGTGGTCACAACATATACTTTCAATGAAAAATAAACAGCAGACAACAAAAAATTAAGATAGCGGTGTAAGGGTTAAGGCACTTCTAGATTGAAATTAGAATTTAGAAAATCAAATATTTCAAATTTTATCTGATACCCGGCCTTCAATGACCTTAGCTGTTAAATAAATTGAATCCAATCCAAATTTATGTACGCTTAACAGGTGTATTTTACGGACATAGAATATTTTTTTTATTAATTTGTTCCCACGAAATAACAATTTGTTCCCTCAATTTAACAATTCGTTCCCATGAATTAACAATTTGTTCCCACAAATTAACAATTTGTTCCCTCAATTTCACAATTTGTTCCAATGAATTAACAATTTGTTCCCACAAATCAACAATTTGTTCCCTCAATTTAACAATTCTTCCGACGAACGTGAGAACGAATTGTTATATAGTGGGAACGAATTGTTAATTCAAGGGAACAAATTGTTAAATTGAGCGAACAAATTGTTATATCATGGGAACGAATTGTTAATTCGAGGGAACAAATTGTTATATCATGGGAACGAATTGTTAATTTGAGGGAACAAATTGTTAAATTGAGGGAACAAATTGTTATTTTGTGGGAACGAAAAAAATCTAGGTCCCTTGCGGGGCTCCGTAGTATTCCGAATGTAATGGATTAATTCCATGCATGCTCTGAAAGGTTGGTCAAGTATCTAAATTAAGGAACTAACTACAGCTGATTACTGAAGTCAATGCAAGCAAAATACGTGGCTGTGACTGGAGAACTGGGGCCCATTTCACTACACTTCTAACAACTAAAATGTTTGTAAGTGCAAAATGATGATAGTCTAAATTTCACATTACAATTTTTTCTTATAAACAATTATTGGATTTACATTTATTGAGCATAGGATGCATATGCGATATGTGGGCCATGGCTATCTGGTTTTTAAAAAGCAATCAAAATAGCACACCTGGGGCCCGTTTCACTTGACTTTGTACAACTAAAATGTTTATAAGTGCAAATTTATGATCGTCTGGTAATCTCAATTGATGGATCCAAAAATTGTTTGCAAGAAAACTTTGTTAATGAGAAATTTACAGTCTATCATAATTTTGCACTTACGAACATTTTAGTCGTACAAAGTTTAGTGAAACGGGCCCCTGGTCAGTATACTGTTGATACAAAGTATTGTTGTCACATTCAAGCCTGTGATGAGTTTTTAAATGCTAAACACTAGTGTTTAACCCTTTTTTTATATACGGTAAATGACATTGAAATTTAATATAACTGAATACCTCCATTCCAAAATCACATTTGTTATGCACTAATTGTACAACTTCCTGCATCATTAACATAAGGTGCCCGTTTCACTAAACATGGAACAATAAAATGTTCGTAAGTTTAGGATTGTCTGTAAATTTCAATTGATGGATTTACATTTATTGAACATAAGCTGCATATGTAGCCTATGCTCAATAAATGTAAATCCAATAATTGTTTACAAGAAAACAATGTTAATGTGAAATTTACAGACTATCATAATTTTGCACAAACAAACATTTTAGTTGTACAAAGTTTAGTGAAACGGCCCCAAGGTTTTCTCCATTTGCAGTTGTTTCGTTACTGGTAATTCACTGTGACTTCTTTTTCTGTTGGTGAACTATGTTTCAGTAGAACACTAAGGTCAAGGTGACAGCACTAAACAATTGTCATTGCTTATAATCTTGAAGCCTGCTGGTGTTTTTTTTAATGAAATTTCAACTTGAATGTAACACGTTCACTTGATGAACATTATGAACAATGGTGAACATTGCAGATCCTGATGAGATAGGTAGACCCTTGTTATAATTATGTGTCCACGACAAATACAGGCTTATTGACAATTTGACCAGTGTAGCCCCTGATCAGCTAGCTCATGCAGTCGTGTATTAATCCAAACTTTACATTGGGTATCTTTACAGTTGCCCAAACTCGGCAGCGAGAAGTGATCCGACTACCTGAATGTATGTTTGGTCCAGAAAGATGGCCCGAGACACACGGGTTATGCAGAAAAAGCCTCTTGTTGTTATGACAGGTTATATGATGACTGTGATGGAGTTTTAACTGGTTTGGCGACCAGTGTAGATCCAGATCAGCCTGTGCGTCCGCACAGTCTGATCAGGATCTGCACTGTTCAGCTTTTCATCAATGTAACACGCATCATGCTTCTGACAAACACGATAGATAGATCGTTATCAGGCTACAAAAGTGTGCTACATGTATTTGGTCAGGAGCTACATTGGTAAAAAATCCCATAAGCCCAATTTCTCCAGTCACAGCCACGTATGTAGTTACTTCAGTTAGAACAATGAATGAAATCCCACCATTTATGTTTATTACCATTTCTATGTACTAAGCAATAAAATGTTATATAATCCAAACTGCCTTGCTTGAATGTAATGTTGGTCCTTTCAACTGTGTAATACACAGAGAATATTGGGGGCTGTTTCACTAAACTTCTTACGATTAAAATGTTTGTAAGTGCAAATTTAGGATCGTCTGGAAATTTCAATTGATGGATTTGCATTTATTGAGCATAGGCTGCATATGCTCAATAAATGTAAATCCAATAATTGTTTACAAGAAAACATTGTTCATGTGAAATTTACAGACTATCATAATTTTGCACTTACGAACATTTTAGTGGTACAAAGTTTAGTGAAATGGCCCCCTGCTGTCTGTTTCTGAGAAGACTAGGCTGGTGTCTCCTGATAACAAGTCTATCACACAAGTCTATCACACAATATCACACAAGTCTATCACACAAGGCTAGAAAACACATAGGTACGTGGCCCTGCAGAGGACATGGATTTTTTTTATTAATTCGTTTCCACGAAATAATTTGTTCCCTCAATTTAACAATTCGTTCCCTCGAATTAACAATTTGTTCCCATGATATAACAATTCGTTCTTACGAATTATTCATTCGTTCCCACGATATAACAATTTGTTCCCTCGAATTGACAATTCGTTCTCACGAAATAACAATTTGTTCCCTCAATTTAACAATTTGTTCCCTCGAATTAATAATTAACAATTCGTTCCCACGAACTGTTAATTCGAGGGAACGAATTGTTATTTCGTGGGAACAAAATGTTAAATTGAGGGAACGAATTGTTAATTTGTGGGAACGAATTGTTATTTCGTTGGAACGAACATAATTCTACGTCCCTGCGGGGCTCCGTACATAGAAGTCCGAGTCTGAGGCTTACCAAAGAATCCGAGCTGAGCCTGATAAACCTGATATCAAAATACACTGATCTGGACAGTGGTAGACTATTTATCAGGTAACGTCACATGCTATGAACTGCGAAAGCATAATGGTGTTTCTTCAAGATTAACCGTGTTTTTATCACGGCATGTCATTACACTGGTGTCATTACACTGATGTCATTCAGTAATGCCATGTGACTGCCCGACCGATGAAATGTCAGCAAAAGTAGTTTTAAAATTTGGAATGTTCATGATACATTGTACTGTATCGGCGCCAATGCATGATATAGCAATTTGTTGTTTACTTGTCAACATGTATTTGGTCCATGTAGAGCTCGGCACCGGACACATTTGCTGGCATGTGACAGTCCAGCATGCATGTGGCAGTGACTGGAGAAATTGGGCTTATGTGTTATGTGATCAGTGCAGATCCAGATCAGTCTGTGCATCCGCACAGTCTGATCAGGATCTACATTGCTCGCCATTCCACCAATGAAACACCTGTCATCCACCTCCACCAGTATCCGTGATACAGCAATATACAATTAGGCCATGCCAATTGTTTTTTTCGTTAAGCGTCCACCCAGATGATCAAAACCTACCTACGTATCCGATAAAAACAAATCAAAGCCTTGAACAAAACAAAGGAAAAGTTATGTTGAAAACTTCCTCAACCCTTTGCAGTTTAACATACATGTAAATTGCCGCTAAATAATAAGAAAGCACTCTTATTAAACGTATTAAGTGTACATTCATGAACGGATTTAAAATTTAAAACTTACACAAGAGTAGTATATGGGAGTCAAAATAATACCACCCAAAAAATAAACTCACCAGGGCGGGGGGGGGGGGGGGGGGGGGGGGGGGGGGGGGAGGGGGGGGGGGGGGTGGGGGGGGGGGGGGGGGGGGGGAGGGGGAGGGGGTGTGAGGGGGGAGGAGGCTCAACTTTTATCACCAAAAACATGAGAATGTGGTACGAGGTGGGCGTTTTTCTGTCGTCTTGTTGTACGAGGTGTTTTTTGTAAAATATTATTTTCTGTCGTCTTGTACATTTGACTCCCAAATCAATTTTCATATTACTTCACCAGTAAATAGTGTAAAATAGCATACACAGTTTGTTTGTTTTTTCATAGAACCACTCTCAAAACCTACCCGCACGCGGAGGAAAAACTTAACCTTATTGTCTTTTGAGGTGTACATGAGATTGTCATGTACACCGACTCAAAAGACTATACTGGTCACATAGGGTAACCTATGTATTGGAATCGCCTCCGACAGTTAGCCACGCCTTAGACCCCCTCCCCCCCCCCCCCCACCCCCTCTCGATGGGCTAGTCCGTAGTGATATCTATAATAACCATAACAACAAAATGCATTGTGTTACTCAACGTTTAACTGTCATACGCAACCGTATAATAATATTATGAAAAACTACTTGCACTGAACAATATCAACAAAGGATGTTCTACGTACAAAAATACATCGGATTATTTTGTTGCACGTTCAAGTTGTGATGCCCCCATTTGCGTCACAAATCGTGTGGTCATCGCTAAATTTAGTAACAGGCTATATATTTCGGCAGAGTTAACTCCCCTCCGAATACTCTCCACCGGAAGCGACCTCCGTCGAGAGGTTACAGCTACCTGTTGACCCAGATTTGTTTAATGATCGCGATTGTGTCGCAACAAAACTCGCACGTGTGGGTCTAACTGATGTTAATCCTCATTCTATCGATGGATTTACAGCGGATTTTAGTGACATTCCCGAATTCGGTCTGATTGACATTTGTCTATGGTGGCCAATACACGCCAACATGAGTGTCAATTTTACGTTCAGGGAAGGGGGTCAATAAGTCAGTAAGTGATAAATTACAGTCAGAACAACAAATTAATGACAGTATAACACATCCAGCGTAGATTAATACCCATATTAATGCAAGTACTGAAAATACGACAAAAACAAATTCTAACAAGTTTGGGCTTCCATACATTGAACATTTTGTCAGCGGTTTCCCCAATGACGTCATTTGTATGTTTTAATATACTCGATCCGGGGCCAACTATTTCATTCACAAAACAGAAGTAAACATGGCGATGTCAAAGTAATGCAGAAACTTTAACAAAAATCCTGCTACAACATTGTTTTGTACCGACAAGGCATTTTTAGGCGCGACACCGCTTCCGTGGCGGAATTCTTGTAGTACTCTATGTTCAGTACTTTCAGTACTTTGATTTTATTATATGACCCTTACCACGAATATTCAGAAAATCAGGAATAGTCACTAACAGTGTAAACACAATAACAATTACATGTGCCCGATTTACGCATGCGCTCTAAGGAAGTGAAAAATAAGTTTGTTTACATGAATAATCACATCTCGTACCGGTCTGAGAGTGCTTATTCGTGTAAACAAACCGTTCATAGGTCTACATTCAATTTGTAGATAATTACGTGGCCTTGTTTCGGCCAATGAGAATGATTGCAATACTTAGTCATATAATAATACTAATTGTCGTCCGTCAGCATTTCCTGTTGACATCTTCGCTTCAGACCACTTTTAACCCTTTTCGTGCTGAATATACACCATTTGTCTGACTGAAAATGAAAAATGTTCTTTACTTGTTTACCCTCCGATATATATGTTGTGACAATTGCGGTTCAAATGAGTGGTAACAACATATACATTTTATATTGGAAAATAAAGAAAATAGAAAAAAGTGTTTGTAAATTTAGATACAGTGCAACCTCTCTACAACAGCCACCCATGGTGAGACACACAACTGGTTGTTGTAGAGAGGTGGCTGTTGTAGGGAATTTAACTATACAGCAGTTGTCCATCAGTAGCCTATTTCACCAACATTGCAAAGTATACTATTCTAGCAAAGTATACTTTGAGGGAGAAATTTTCAATTTTAGGATAAATTTATTAATTTGTATTATACTGAATGTATTACATTATCACAGCCATTTTGGCTGTGATAATGTAATAAAGTCAGTATAATAAATCTGCATACATTTAATCATCAAATATATGCTGTCGTTAGTTCTATATGAAATAACGCATTTCGGGAAAAGTAAATGATTACTCCTAGAAAGTATACTTTGCAATGTTGATGAAATCGGCATCTGGGATATCAACTAGCAGGCAGCTGTTACAGAGACGTGCTTGTTATAGGGAGATGACCGTTGGTGGAGGTTCAACTGTACCTGTGAATGGGTGTCTGGCATGAAATGGGTTAAACTGGCATATCGGGATTTTATTTGCAAAAATACTATACAAAAATAAAATGTTTGTTTTCATCATGGCCCTGTGTAAAGTGGTTTAATTTAAAATACATGACGATACTAGGACAGTTGGGTTGTTTCAATTTTCACCGATATCGGAACATAGATATCATATTTTCTATCTTTTTGAACTCAACAAGATAGAAAATCCGATATATATGTACCTATATGGGTGAAAATAGAAACAACCCAGCGGTCCTAGGATCGTCATATATATTCTATTAAACCACTTTACACAGGGCCATGATGAAAACATGCTTTTTATAATATATTTGTTTTAAAACTCCTGATATGCCCCCTTTAAGAACAGTTTGGAGACAACACGTGACACCTCGTTTTATCCATTTTCAATAAGGAAGAAATGTAATATGTGACGCGTGTGCTGTATAATCTACCATTAAACTACTTAATTGTGTCTCGTGCTTTAATTGACACATAACATCACACTAGAAACCACGTCAAGGTTACTTACAACACTGAAGTTAATGTTGTCGTCGTTATTTTTTTAGTTTTAGTTGACCTGGGCCCGGTTGCTCAAAACCTCAGTTAGCTTAACAAACTGTTAAATCCTTAGCAATGCTAAGGATTTAACAGTCTGTTAAGCTAACTGAGGTTTTGAGCAACCGGGCCCTGATCGTCCTCTATCATGGTGTAACGAATCCATGACAGCTTAACACACACACTCCTAAGGTCAAGGTACATACATAACGCATTGACAGAACTTTGCGTTCGGGTAAATGTATTTTAACTTCTGTTTCTTTTGATATATCTTGTTAATATTTCACACATACATTGATGATCCGTGAAGCCCCTCCACCTCCGAACCCCTAAAATTCCATTTCTTTTCATGGAATTTCGTGATATTTCAACACGCATTTATCTGATGCTCTATGATGCTGCGACAAATCCATGACCTGTCGGTCCCTGTTAACCCCAAGGTCAAGATCACATACATATCGTTTTCATAATAAACAAAACTTAACGTTGAGGAAACTGTCTTATAGTTGTGTTTCCTTTCATGGAATGTTTTGGTATTTCATAAATGAATTTATCTGATGGTCCTCTATCTTGCTGCGGCAAATCCAGGATATTCCATACCCCGCTAACTTCAAGGTCAACGCCACAGACTTGTATGTGTAACTTATCTTAACCCTTAGCCTGCTGATCGCGAAAACTGTCGTCTGCTGTTGCTTTATATTTTGCCCTGTTTCTCAATAAAAACATGGTTTGACAGCACTTAAGAATCATTTCCAATGGAAATGATTTGATTCTAAAGTGCTGTCAAACCATGTTTTTTACGAAAATAAAACAGCAGACGACACCATTTCATTCAGCAGGCTAAGGGTTAACATTATGGTAAATTTCTTATAATTTCTGCTTCCTTTTAGGGAAGGCCTTGGTATTTCATACATGCATTCCTCTAATGGTCTTCTATCAAACTGTGACCGTCGGCCGCCACTAACCACAAGGTCAATGTCACAGGCTTAGCGTGTACACCCACTTTGATATTGAGGTACATTTCCGATATTTTCTGCTTACATTCATGTAATGTCGCTGTATTTAATACATGCAGTAACATGGTGGTCCTTTTTATATGTTATCTCCCTTGAGATAGCATATTGTGTCACGCAAATTTCTATTGGGGGTGGGGGGGGGGGGGTGGGGCAGCCATTTATCGTGCTACGCATAAACGGCGAGGACGACCAAGACAATAGTGCACTGTGCCAATTTATCATATGGTGTCTTGCTTTGTATTTAAAACTCTACAGGTTCTAGTCTATAGTTTTCACAATTTTGTGCTCAGTGTATCTTTTTTATTATGTGACAAATCTTTGACACCCCACCACACGGACTACATTCGGTTTGG